>CM066031.1:5123394-5723394 GCA_033557465.1 Ichthyophis bannanicus | reverse complement strand
AATCACCAACTATAACGGCTGTCCTAACCCTTCCCTCATGGGTACATGGCCCTGGAGAAACGTCCTCAGTGCGAGAGGGTTTTACATCACCTGGAGGACAGGTCCTGGTTACAGGATCACTTCCTGCCACACCAGGGTGATGCTCTCCTGTCACGTGACCTCTCTCCTCCATGGCAACAGGGATGCTGCCAGACTGTATGAGGGATTTCAGGACTATATCCCTGTAGGTCTCATCTATGTACCTCTCTGTCTTTCTTATGTCTTCCAGGTCTGCTACTATAGCCTCTAGAGAACAGACTTATTCCCTGAGAGTAAAGAGCTCCTTGCACTTAGTGCATATGTAAGACCTCTCACCAACTGGGAGATAATCCTACATGTGACACTCAATGCAAAAGACTGGAAAGCCCCCATCTCGCTGCTGGACTGTTGTCTGCATCTGAGTTTAAAGCTTGTGTTTAGGTCTTTAAATTCTGTACTTACTGAGGGTTGGTGTAGATGCTTATACTAATAGAAGTGTATCTAATACCTCTAATATACCTTGTTCACCTGAAGCTTAGTTAATCTCAGGTCCTCAATGTATGACTGATTTGGATAAACAGCTGCACTTGAGAGCAGCCCCTTTCCTCTAAGATGTGTACGTGCCTATAAAGCTACAATTACCCCAGGGGTGGGTGGGTGTCAGGGAGGGAGGGAGGGAACTAAGACCTATTAAAAGAGGGCTATTACAAGGTACCCTGTCCTGTACCCTCAGCAGGGGGGGGGGGGAGAGGAGGGGGGTAGTCCCTCAGGTAGGCTAGAGGAGGAAAAAAAAGTTTAAAACTCAGCACGTTCTGAGGACAGAGCAGGGAGAGATATTTAATTTAAAACAACAGTTACCTGGCTACCACACAAAGGCCAATTAGTTGAGAGAGGCAGGGTAAGTTATACAGCTGAGAAAGCTGAAGTGCAAAACTAAAGGGAACAGGAGGTTGAAGTAGCACACCAGTAAAGACTACAAATAAATAAATAAATAAATAAAGACAGCTAGATCTCACAGCAAGTTGTCACAGGAGTTAAATAGTCACCTCTCTAGCAGAGCACTGTGAGGGCACTGCTCTTCCCAGAGCACAGAGAGGCATCATATACTAAGTTACTATGTCACACGTCTGCCCTCAGCAGTTATTTGTTGGAGGTGGGCAGGGGCAGACTATCTCATCCTTGACCAATTTCAGAAGTAATTCTGACTTCCCACAGCCTACGTGGGGCATTGTTCCTTCCACTGGGTTGATCCTTGCACTTCCTTTTGCCTCCCCCCCCCCACCCCCTGCAGCACTGCCTCAACCGACTCCTGGCACAATGGTTAAGATGTCCATAGCTAATTCACCTTCTTTTATCATTTCTGATGTTTCTCTGGGTCCTGAGAGATCCACGGCACACTGGAGAATAATTTTAGGAAGACTTTCTACTCGTATAACCACATTTATGCTGACAACATCATGGTGTATGCTCCAATCAACTTACTATCACTAAACACTACAAAAATAACCAAATGCCTCAAAGACATGAATGACTGGCTCATAGCCAACAACTTAATAGTCAACTATGAGAAAACTGAGGCAATGTTCATTACCAGGAACCCCACCTTCACACCAACACAAACTATCAACATCCTAGACAAACACATAGTAGTCAAAGAAGAAGTTAAGTATCTGGGCATCACACTAGACAGAGCTCTGAACCTAAAATCCCACATCACCAAAACCACAAACAAGACCTATCAATGATTGAGGACAATCAGACAAATCAAACTAATGCTCCGTCAGGACCACTTCCGCACAGTGTGTCAAGCACTCATTACAGCACTGCTGGATTACGGAAACTCACTATATCAAGGCCTTCCTCAGCAGACACTCCACCCACTACAGATGGTACAAAACACCACAGCACGCATCATTATAGACACACCAAGGACCGAGCACACCACTCCTGTCCTACAACAACAACACTGGCTCCCAATGGTGGCAAGAGCTAAATACAAAACAATCATGATCATCTTGAAAGTCATTCACCATCTCTCAGCAGACATACTCCAAAATGTTATAACAAGAGACATCAGCAATAGGCCAAGAAGAACCAATAACGACAACATGATCAGCACCCCTGCAGGCTATCACAAAACCAAACAAACAACTTCAAAAAGAGCACCATCACTACTGGCATCCACACTATGGAACTCCCTCCCAACGAGCCTGAGGGAATCAGATGACCTTACAGACTTCCGTAAAGACCTCAAAACATTCTTATTCATAGAAACATACGAGCAATCAAGCAACATCCCCTAGCCAAACAGTAATACTACTACAGCTACCAACTAGACACACAACCATCCTATCCGCACACACAAATCTATCATACCACGTTATTGAATACCTTTGTTAAATGTTACCACAATTCTACTGTCTAAATACTGTAAAGTAACTGTACTGTCTAAACGTATACATGCACCCTAATGTTAAATGTAACCCTCCATTGTTATGTGACATTCCCAACTTGATTAAAGAAAAATGTGGAATACAAATCTGTCTAAATAAATAAATAAATAACTAGGTTTTATATATAGCAAGAGGGCTATGCAAAATTTGCTCCCATGTACATGTGAATAAAGTATTTTTAGGGAAGTTAAGGGAGCATCCTACGGATACGTGTAGGGCAGGGGGTTCATGACCCCTATCCTCAAGAGCGGCAGCCCGGTTGGGTTTTCAAGATACTGACAATGAATATGTATGAGATCTGTTTGTATGCACTGCCTCCATTGTAGGAACTAGATCTCATTATGGGCATCCTAAAATCCTGACTGGGTTGCGGCCCTTGAGGACTGAGGTCTTAGATAGTGCTGGGGAGGAGTCTGCTGTCTTGGTACATGTCGGTACCAATGACATAGGAAAATGTGGTAGGGAGGTTCTGGAGGCTAAATTTAAGCTTTTAGGTAGGAAGTTGAAATCCAGAACTTCCAGGATAGCGTTCTCCAAAATGCTTCCTGTTCCACGTGCAGGACCCAAAAGGCAGGCAGAGCTCCGGAGTCTCAACCCGTGGATGAGACAATGGTGCAAGGATGAGGGTTTTGGATTTGTTAGGAACTGGGGAACATTCTGGGGAAAGGAGGGGCTCTTCCAAAGGGATGGGCTTCACCTTAACAGGGATGGAACCAGACTGCTGGCATTAACCTTTAAAAAGGAGATAGATCAGCTTTTAAACTAGATAATAGGGGAAAGCCGACAGTCGCCCAAGAGCGTATGGTTCGGAAGAAGGTATCCTTGAAGGATACTACCAAAAGCAGTGAGGTTCCGAAAAAGAATATAGTAGCCCAAATGCCTTCGAGTATGCAGCAGACAGAGCTTAAAGATCCCAAATTACCCATTTCTACCAATAGCCAGATTAATATTAATAAAATACAGTCTCTAAAATGCTTGAATGCAAACGCTAGAAATCTAAAAAATAAAATGGGAGAGTTAGAATATATAGCACTAAATGAGAGGTTAGATATGATTGCAATATCAGAGACATGGTGGAAGGAGGACAACCAGTGGGACACTGTGATACCTGGGTACAAACTATATCGTAATGATAGAGCTGATCAAATTGGTGGAGGGGTTGCGCTCTGTGTTAGAGAGGGCATTGAGTCAGAAATGATCAAAGTTTTGCATGAAACAAAATTTGCTGTACAATCTCTATGGATTGAAATTCCATGTATGAAGGGGAAGGTGATGGCAGTGGGAGTGTGCTATCGACCGCCTGGCCAGAATGAACAAATGGATGATGAAATGCTCACAGAAATCATGGAAGCTTACAAAAATCACAGTAGAGTAGTAATAATGGGTGATTTTAATTACCCCGGTATCAACTGGGTCAGTGCCACAGCAGGACATGCTAGGGAGATAAAGTTCCTAGATGAAATAAATGACTGCTTCTTGGAGCAGCTAGTTCATGAATCGACCAGAGGGGAAGCCATACTGGACTTAGTCCTTAGCGGAACACCAGATCTGGTGCAAGAAATACGAGTGTTGGAACCACTTGGCAATAGTGATCATAGCATGATCGTGTTTGATTTAGTTAGTGGAGGAGGGATAGTAAAGAAATCCACAGTACTACCTTTCAACTTTCGGAAGGGAGACTATGATAAAATGAGGAATATAGTTAAGAAAAAACTAAAAGGAGCAGTTGGAAAGGTTAAAGACTTACATCAAGCTTGGGTTCCTGGAGGAAAGGTCCATAAACCATTATTAAAAAGGGACCCAGGATATCAATGCTTGATCCAATAGCAGCATTGTGGGACCTGTGTCTCTTGGGGATACTGCTAGGTACGTATGACCTAGATTGGCCACTGTTGGAAACAGGATACTGTGCTTGATGGACCTTGGTCTGATCCAGTATGGCATATCTTATATTCTTATGTTCTTATGTCGTGCACCCCCTGCCCTACAAGTGTCCATATGATGTTCCCTTAACTTCCCTACAAATACTTTATTCACATGTATATGGGAGCAAATTTTGCCCATATACTTCGCAAAATGCAGAATATATGTGGATAACCTGACAGATCTCTGGAGTGACGTAAGTATACACACATGGCTACCGTCACCAGTTATACATGTAAGCAGCAATGTTTAGAAGGGGAAGCATGTGTGAATTTTCTAAAAATTACTGCTTTGTTCTCGTACATGTATACCAGCCACATTCATTTATGCGACAATTTCTAAACTCGCCTCCTGTATAGTGATTTCCAACTTCTCATGTCCTAACGCTCGGAATAATGAAAGTAATGGTTCAGGTTCTGTTCTGGTGTAGAAGCTCCACTATTACAGGTAATAAAGTTATGGACAGTGCCTCTGATATTTCTTCTCTTTGATCTGCTGAATGTAGCGTAAGACTGGGATCTGGAAAGAGAAAATCTTGTCTGAGTTTGAGGAGCTGCACCAGTTCCTGAATGAGGAGCGGCGGATCCTTCTCTCAAGGCTGGAAGAGGAAGAGAAGGAGAGTCTAAAGAAAATCAGAGATAATGTGACCCAACTAGAAGATCGAAGCTCCTCCCTCCAGAAACTGATCTCAGAGATAGAGGAGAAGTGTCAGCAGTCAGCGACGGAGTTACTGAAGGTGAGACTGGGTTATAAATCACAGACGCCACTATGGGCTGGGCTCTCAGTTTACCAGTTTCCTCTACTTTATCATGACTCTCTCCCTTCTCCCCTCTTTTTCCTGCCTTTCCTCTGGAGCTGCTGCTGTCTCCCTTACCAGTCTCTCATGAGTATAGATTTTCTCCTTTCTCCATCTCGCAGCAGACTGTGCTCTCTCCCATCTCACTGAACCATAGATTCTCCTCCTCCGCATATCCCTCCTGGTGTATCTTTCTCCATCTCTACTCCACATTCTTCCTCTGCACTAGATCCACAGGGCCCCAGTCTGCACAGTCCCTAAGTCCTTCCTGCTGCTCCTGCTCCCTCTCTCCTCCTCCTGCATCCGCAGCTCCAAGTTAGTAAAGAGAACCGCACTGCTGTAGAGATCACTGGGCAGTGGCCATTTGCAGATGCAGCAGTGTAGGGAAGACTCGGGCATCTGTGGAGAGAGGGGAGAGTTTAGACATGATGGAAGAGATGGAGTAAGGTCATGAGGGAGGGAAAAGAAGAAGACACACCATGGAGGGGAATTAAACGAAAGAGAGAAGACAAAAACTGGGAGGGGGAAGGATAGAGAAACACAGAAACATGATGACAGAAAAAGACCACATGACCTGTCTTAGAGAGCGCTTGAGTCACAAAGGATTAAACTTTTGCAGGAAACAAAATACACTGTAGAATCCCAATGTATTGAAATTCCATGTAGAAAGGGGAAGGGGAAGGTGATGGCAGTGGGGGTGTACTATCGACCGCCTGGCCAGAATGAACAAATGGATGATGAAATGCTCGAAGAAATCAGGGAAGCTAACAAAAGTTACAGCACAGTAATAATAATGGGTGATTTCAATTACCCCGGTATCGACTGGGTCAGTGTCACGGCAGGACATGCTAGGGAGATAAATTTCCTAGATGAAATAAATGACTGCTTCTTGGAGCAGCTGGTTCATGAACTGACCAGAAGGGAAGCCATATTGGACCTAGTCCTTAGTGGAACACCAGATCTGGTGCAAGAGATAAGGGTGTTGGGGCCACTTGGCAATAGTGATCATAGCGTGATCACATATGATTTAATTAATGGAGGAGGGATGGTATGGAAATCTAAAGTACTACCTTTTAACTTTCAAAAGGGAGACTTTGATAAAATGAGGAAACAAAGGTTGAAAAGCTGTATTCCATACTTTAAGAAAAGTGGAAGGAAGTCCAAAAAACTGCCAGCATGGTTTAAAGGTGAGGTCAGAGAGGCTGTTGTTGCCAAAAAAAAGCATCTTTCAGGAAATGGAAAAAGGAGCCAAATGACGAAAACTGGAAACAGTACAAGCACTGGCAAGTTAAATGCAAGGCATTAATAAGACAGGTAAAGAGAGAATTTGAGAAGAAGCTTGCTGTGGAATCAAAAATGAATAATAAAGACTTTTTCAAGTACATTCATAGCAAAAAAACCTGTGAGAGAGTCAGTTGGACCATTAGATGCATTCACTCTGCAGCTCCTCACTACCTTTCTTCTCTTATCTCTATTTCTACCCCACTCGGGAACTCCACTCTTCTGGCAAATTGCTTCTGTCTGTGCCCTTCTCTTCCATTGCTAACTCCAGACTTTGCTCCAGGCTGAAAACTCACCTCTTCGCTGCTGCTTTTGGATCTTGACTCACCTGATCTCCTTGTTTCTTTACCTTTCTCCCTTGTTTTATCTCTGTCTACAGATTCCGTGTTGTCTGTCTTGACTAGATTGTAAGCTCTGATGAGCAGGGACTGTCTCTTACATGTCTGTGCACCACTGCGTATGACTTGTAGCACTATACAAATGCTTAGTAGTTGTACTAGTAGTCGATGATAGAGGGGTAAAAAGGGCACTAAGAGGGGATAAGACAATAGTGGAGAGACTGAATGAATTCTTTGCTTTGGATTTTACTGAGGAAGATCTAGAGATGTTACCCATGACTGAAGTGGTATTTAAAGGTGATACTGTGGAAGAATTGAAAGAAATATTGATACACTGGGAAGATGTATTACAACTATTTGATAAACTGAAGAGTAGCAAATCACCTGGACCTGATGGCATACATCCAAGGGTGTTGAAAGTAATGAAATATGAGATTGCAGACCTGTTATTAGTAATTTGTGAACTATCATTTATTTATTTTATTTATATTCTCTTATATACCATGCTATTCTGCATCAGTGTGGTTTACATTGAACAAACTGAAATTACATTGACCAGGGCATTATAACTTGGAGATAACTATTTACAGGGAACATGGGCTATGGAGGGTTAAGTGGCTTGCCCAAGACCACAAGGAGCACCTGTGGGACTAGAAACCCCAGTCCTTCTGGCCCAAGGTTGCTGTCTTCTAGTGGGATTTGAACCCCCAAACTTCTGGCCTGAAGTACCTTGCCCCAACCAGTAGGCCACTCCTCCACTCCACATTAAAATCATCTGTAATACCTGAAGATTGGAGGGTGGCCAATGTAACGCCAATTTTTAAAAAGGGTTCCAGGGGTGATCTGGCAAACTACAGACCGGTGAGCCTGATATCAATAACGGGAAAAATGGTAGAAACCATCATAAAGAACAAAATTACTAACCATGTATATAGTCATGGCTTAATGGGAGGTAACCAACATGGCTTTAGACAAGGAAGATCTTGTCTTACTAATCTGTTATGTTTTTTTGAAGGAGTGAATAATCAGGTGGACAAAGGTGAGTCGGTTGATATTGTGTATCTGGACTTTCAGAAAGCCTTTGACATGGTCCCTCATCAGACTTTTTTTCAGTGTACTATTGTGGATCAGGAACTGGTTAAAAGATAGAAAGCAGAGGGTGGGGTTAAATGGCCAATTTTACAAATGGAGAAAGGTGAATAGTGGAGTACTCCAGGGATCTGTGCTGGGTCTGCTGTTTTTTAACATAATCATAAATGACCTGGAAATGGGAATAATGAGTGAGGTTATCAAATTTACAGATGACACAAAACTATTAAAGTTGTTAAAATCCAAGAGGATTGTAGAAAATTGCAAGAGGATCTTGATAAATTGGAAGACTGGGCATCAAAATGGCAGATGAAATTTAATGTGGACAAGTGCAAAGTTATGTACCTAGGAAAGAAAAACCCAAATTATGGTTACACAATGCAAGGTTCCACATTGGGAACCACCACCCAGGAAAAAGATTTAGGCGTCATCATGGATATCATGTATAACCGTCCACCAGTGTCTAGCGGCAGCCAAGAGAGCAAATAGAATGCTAGGTATCATAAGGAAAGGAATAGAGAATAAAACAAAGGATATTATAATGCCTCTGTATTGTTCCATGATGCGACCACACCTTGAATACTGTGTGCAATTCTGGTCGCCATATCTTAAAAAGGATATAGCGTTATTAGAAAAGGTATAGAGAAGAGCCACCAAAATGGTAAAGGGATATGGAAGGATACCCCTATGAAGAAAGGCTAAAAAGGTTAGGGCTCTTCAACCTATAAAAGAGATGGCTGAGGGGCGATATGATAAAGGTCTATAAATTAATGAACGGAGTGGAATGGGAAAACGTAGATCGATTGTTTACGTCATCAGAATACAGAAAGACTAGGGGACATGCAATGAAGCTACAGGGTAAACTATTTAAGACTAATATGCATATACATTTGTAAAAAGTTTGATGTTTTGTTTTACATTAATACCTACAAAGTTTAAATTCACTGTTCAATGTAAATAGTTGATTTCTATTGTTCTATGTAAAATGTATACAAATGTGTACAAGAATGTTAATCTGTTATATGTAAACCGCCCTTGATCTCTGGAAGGGGCGGTATAAAAGAAATAGTTAAATAAATAAAAAAAATAAAATAATAAGAGAAGATATATTCACTCAACTTGTAATCAAATTCTGGAATTTGTTACCAGAGGATATAGTAAAAGCTGTTAGTGTAGCTGGGTTAAAAAAGGTTTGGACAAGTTCCTGGAGGAAAGATCCATAAACCATTATTAAAAGGTACCCAGGCAGTGGCAAAAGCCAGGAGGATGTTGGGCTGCATACAAAGAGGAATTACCAGCAGAAAGGAAGAGGGTACTAATGCCACGGTATAAGTCACTGGTGAGGCCTCACTCGGAATACTATGTTCAGTTTTGGAGACCATATCTTGCAAGGGATGTAAAAAGAATGGAAACTGTTCAGAGGAAGGTGACCAAAATGATTTGGAGTCTGCGTCAGAAGCCTTATGAGAAGAGACTTAAAGACCTAAATATGTACACTTTGGAGGAGAGGAGGGATAGGGGAGATATGATTCAGGCCTTTAAATACTTAAAGAGAAATAATGAACAAACAAACCTCTTCCAAAGACGGGGAAGCTTTAAAACTAGAGGGCATAACATAAAGCTGCAAGGTGGTAAATTGAAAGGCAATGTCAGGAAATACTTTTTCACTGAAAGGGTGGTGGATGCTTGGAATGCCCTCCCGATGGAAGTGGTGGGGGCAAACACAGTGACGGAGTTCAAAGTGGCCTGGGACAGACACAGTGGATCACTTTACAGCAACAGAATAAAATCAAAATAAACTGAACCATCTAATTTCTCAACAAATAGGGGTATCCTACACAGAGCGGCGGGTTCACCCCTAAGCAAAGACATGGGAAGGGGTGCACCTACTCCTGCCATCTTACTGGGCAGACCAGATGGACCATACTGGTCTTTATCTGCCGTCATTTACTATGTTACTATGATATCACTGCTTGACCCAATACAAGCTTTGTGGAACCTGTGCCTTTTGGGGACACCACTAGGTACGTATGACCTAGATTGGCCACTGTTGAAACAGGATACTGGGCTTGATGGACCTTGGTCTGACCCAGTATGACATATCTTATTTTTTATTTATTTATTTTATTTAAAAGTATTTATATCCCGCTTTATCCTTGAATCTTATGTTCTCCAGGAATAAGCAGGAAGTCAGTCCTCACTTAATAGGTAACGTCAGCACCGACAGAGCCAACGCGGAGCAATTCCACAGCTTTCAAAGAAAGCCTTTGGGAATGCTCTTCCTGCCCAAGGGTGCCATCCTTCTCAGTCTCCCTTTTTCCGTGGAGTCCTTTTGGATGCATGTCTTCGTCCCTCTGAAAAAAGTGTTTTTTTTCTTGTGGTCTTCAACACTTTTTTCCAGTTGCACCGGACCTCTACCCATCCTCCCCTATGCCACAGAACCCCTGTGGGTTAGTCAACTCCCTTTTTTCCCTTCTTTTGGAGTTTTCTTCCATCGGGCTCTTCGCGTCTTTTTTTCCAACTGCTGGTCTCGAGGTTCTTCGACCTCGCTGAGGTCCTTTTTACCCCAATGGCTACAGGTTTTAAGAAATGTGACAGATGCTCCAAGAACATGTTGCTCACGGACACCCATGACTGTTGTCTGCAGTGTCTGGGGGCTGACCATAACCAAGAGCTCTGTCATTGTGTAAGAAAGTGTCGGTCAAGGTCCTGCTTAGCAGTAAGCAGAAGTCTGATGACATTTTCCGTAAGGCAGCCTCGGAGTCCCAGGTGGCGCCTCAGGCTGTCCAACTGCTCATGGGATCCCCCCAGGAGACTCCACGCCCTAGGAGGCACTCTGACCAGGGGTTCCCCGATGTGAAGCGGCAGAAGAAGAAGAAGACTTCAAAGTCTCTGTCGGGAGCTCCAGACAAGTGCAAGTGTTCTCATGCTCTGTCCCTCAGACCCCTCGGCATTTCTGAGAGTCAGAGAAGGAGCGGCCTTGAAAGGTATCTCTTACAGAGACAGAGGCCTCCGGCGATGGCACCTGGTCTCCTGAGGGTCATCCCGGTGAGGACCCCCTGTCCTCTTCTACGCCAGATCCGGTAACCCCAGCGTCGGCGTCACAGGGACCCACATCCGAGTGGGAGTCCTGAATACTGGCACTGGAGTTCAGCATTTCTGCCTTCCTAGCTGCCCAGCAGGCGCTTCTGCCAAGCATGGCTGGCCCATGCCCCGAGACCGAGTGGCCCCCGGGAGGGGGACCCAAGCCTGCCCAGGAAACCCCTGAGAGCTGTGGGCCTTGTGAGTGTCCTTGGCACCTGTCTCACTTGCCATCCCATTCCTCATGGGCGAGGTCATCGAAAGCCAATGCCTATTGCTCCAGGCGGCCTTGGTCATGGACCTGCCCAACTTGGAGTCCTTCTCGGACCTTTTGGGCTGGGAGTCTGAAGGGAATACTTCCCCAGAGACTCGGGCCCACTATGATTTGCCATCGGACCCTTCTCCGCTGACCTCTCAGAGGCGTTCGCCTCCGAGGACACCTTTTTTTTGGTGTTCGTCCAGGATATGGCGTGGGCTCTTAATCTGCAGACGCAGACTGAAGAATAACCTAGGGCTGAAGAATTGGATATACTCCAGTACGAGTCCCCACGTAGGGAGTCTCTTATGGTCCCGTTTCCTCCCACACTCAATCGATTACTCCTTCGCATGTGGGAGATGCAAGTCTCGGTCCCCATCATTAGCAAATGGCTCGACACCATGTACAGGGTCCAGCATGCCCCAGGGTTTTGGAAGGCTCAGCTTCCGCACACCTCCATAGTGGTCGAGTCGGCCATGCAGAGACAAAAGATCCAAAGCCTCATTCTTCTGTTTTAATACACAACACTTTAAAAAAAACGTTAAAACTTTTAAGAAAGTGCATATCTTATGAACTCTACTATTATTATTATTTTTCAGTGCTTTTGAATAACATTCCCCTGAGGAAACCGGCATGGTGAAACGCAATTCATTGCGCGCTGAACAAGCGTCGGGAAATCACTAAAAGCTAAGCACTGGTTCCTTTTTGATCACGTTTGAATATGTTGTTTTAAGGAAACACCATTTTGGGAAAGTACTAAAAGCTAAGCACTGGTTCCTGTTTGGACATGTTTGAAGATGCTGTCTTAAAGAAATATCATCTTTAGTTGGAAAAATGGAAAAGAAAAATTCAATAAGTTAGTTGGAAAAATAAAAAAGAAAAATTCAATAAGAAAAAATTTTAGATGGCTGATGGTTAATACAGGGGTCATTGATGTGAGTTTAGGCGTTAGTCCACTGTATGACTTGAAGCAATCGGTGGCAGCCTAAGGTTTCTGAGACCTCATTCAGCCACGAGTCATTAATTGATATGTAGCACACTTTCTTTGTTACACTACAGAGTTGTTACATCCATATTCATTCTTCTGTTCTGCCTGGGAGGGAATCCCATGCTCTCAATGCCCTCGGGTGCAAGGCCTGCCAGGGTTCCATGTTGTCCTGCCACATTCAGGCATATCAGCTTTACATGGGGATGTTCCTCTGAGACCTCACCAAGGAGCTTGGCAGGTTCTCCGTGGGCCTACGTGGGTGATCATCTCCTTAAGTTCCAAACCCTCCTGAAGTCGGTCGCAGACTGCTCAAAGTACCTTTCCCGTGCCACATATGACGGGTTTGAGTCTTCGGCCGGGGTGGCGGTGGCTGGCATTGGAGCTTGCCACCAGGCATGGCTTCAATCCTTAGATCTGGAGCAGTGGATCCAAGAAACACTTTTGGACGTCCCCCGCCTCAGCGAGCAGTTGTTTGGCAAGCCCATGGGAGGACAAGGCGGCCGAGATTGAGACAGAGTTTGTGACATGCACTCCTCTCTCTCGAAAGACTTCTTCTCTCCCTCGGAAAAAGCAACCGGCGAAGAAGCCCTTCTTCCAAAGGAAGGAGCTCCCCTACCGAAGGTACCCACCTTATCCTCCGACCCCGGGCACCAACAACTAGTGCGCAGGGAAAAGGGGGAACTGAGGCCCATCATAAGCCAAAAGGGCCAAAGACCCAACCCCCAGCTCCACCCCAACCAGCTTAGGGGTTTGACACCGGGCACATAGCCTCTCGCCCCTCGATGGCATCTCTGCCAGTGGGAGGACGCCTGTCCCTCTTCGCGCCCAAATGGGCGTCCATCACTTCGGAAACCAGAACCCTCCAGGTGGTTCGGGACAGTTACCATCTCTGGCTGAATGGGCTTCCTCCCCCTTTCTCCCCAGCGCAGCTCTCTCGGCTCCCCGCCCACCAGACTTGCTTACAACAGCAGTTGCACAATCTCCTCGATCAGCAAGCAGTCAAAGGGTACTACAGCACCTCCAGGGCCGAGGATTTTACTCCCGGTACTTCCTTGTACCAAAGAGGATGTGGGGAATGCGGCCTATCCTCGACCTCAGGAATCTAAATAAATTCTTGGTGAAGGAGAGGTTCAAAATGTTGTCGCTTGGCATCTTACTGCCCTTCCTCCAGTAGTGCAATTGGTTATGCTCCTTAGACCTCAAAGAGGCCTACGCTCAAATAGCGATCCATCCCCAGCACAGGCAATACCTGCGCTTCAAAGTGCAAGGGGAGAAATTCCAGTACAAAGTACTCCCCTTCGGACTCGCTTCGGCTCCGTGGGTCATCACGAAATGCCTATCTGTGGCCACGGCCAACCTTCGGCGTCAAGGTCTGCCCGTCTTCCCCTACTTAGATGACTGGCTTGTCACAGGAACCTCTGCAGAGGAGGCCTGATCCGGGGCTTCGCTCACAGTTGCTCTCATCGGCTTCCTGATCAACTTTCTTTCCTGTAAGTTATTGTAATTTCTTTTTCCCTTTCTGCCTTAGAGCTTTTATTTATATTGTAAACTGCCCCGATGTAATGGGGGGCAGTATATCAAGTGAAAAATAAACAATAAAACAATAAACTACCCCAAGTCCCACCTCGAGACGGTGAGGACTCCTGGAGTTCATCGGCACTCACCTCGACAATGATGGGGCAACCGCCTTCCTCCCTCGGGCCCGTGCAGTCCGCCTCTGGGCCCTGGTGGCCGAGGTGCAGGGCAGGACAAGAGTGTTGGCACGAACCATGCTGCGCCTGTTGGGGCACATGGCCTCGACCATCAATGTTGTCCCTCACGCCCGCTTGCACATGCGAGCAGCTCAGTGGTGCCTCAGAGCACAATGGGTCCTGGCATCTGGCCATCTTCGAGATTCTGTGCAGGTCTCCCGCGAGCTACGCAGCACCTTAGACGCCTCCTTTTTGGGCTGGGGAGTCCACTGCAGTGACATACGCACCCAGGGAAGGAGTTCTTCAAGCCTCACCTCAAGCAAAACTCTGTGCTACTGCAGACCGACAACAAAGTCGTGATGTTCTACCTGAACAAGGAGGGAAGAACGGGATCCCACCTCCTCTGCCAGCTGTCCTCCTCTGCTCCTTCACGGTACACCAGGACATGGTCCTCTGAGCGGTCTACCACCCGGGTCAAGACAATATCCTCGCGGATAGGTTCAGCAGGATACTTTGCCCACACGAGTGGCGCCTGGATCCGAAGGTGGATCGCCTCATGTTACATTGTGCAAACAGGCCACCCAGTCACTGCAGAATCTGAAACCCAGTGTCAGAGTATCTAATCTTTCCTTCATAATCTCTCCCTGATCTGCTGTAGGGTACTGAATACGTTTATTATAGAGAATTAAAGACTCCAGCACTAGCAGAACTCATCACGTGTTCCCAGAGAAGGAAACTGGAGACCTGTATTATAAAGAGCTAAAGTTCACAGATCAGAACTAGTAGAACTGTACAATCTGTAGGATATAAATGGTAATAACCTCTTTCTCATTCCCCCTTTAGGATGTGGAGGCCACCCTGAGCAGGTACGACTCTGTTCTCATTTCCTTCCTTCTGTATGATATAGCAGCAGCCTGTTAATGTCACTGTGGGGCTTGCAGCTCTCCAGTGACTGAGGGGTGATGGGATAGAGACCTTACCAGTATAACTCATTCTCACACTCCTTGTGCTGGAGGTCTCACACCCTTTCCTACCTCTCCCTGTCCCATCTCTATCCCCAGGGACTCTGAAAGCTCGGGGTGAACATCTCCCAGAATACTTCCAGTTTCTCTCTTACTCTCAGGTGTCAGACAGCGAAGTTTCGAAGACCAGAGGCGCTTTCTGCTGAAGAGGGAAAACATTCTCACCTGAGCTTCCTTCATAAATATTTTATTCCGAAGAATCAGTTCATACAATACCACGGTAAACTGTTCCATTCTTAAAAGCTGTAATCCATTAGCAGAGATGTTAATAAAATATGGACATACAGGGGGGTATTTTAGAAACTCTATTTGTGAGTTGGATGTCTGAAAACAGGAACCTGGACATGCAAAGAATGGAGACATCCCTGGAGCCATTTTAGAAGCGGGGTATATAGATATCCCCAGCACGAGAACATCCGTGTAGCATGGGGGACATAGTGGGGGTGTGGCCTGGGCGGAGCATGAGAGATGCATGTCACAATACGATTCTGAGAACGGCACAAGAAGATCTGGCCCTAGTTGGGGAGGCACCAGCCCTATACCTGCTTCTGATCATGAATATGGTGAAAGAAAGTGCTCGCTGCATGGATGTCACTCTTCCAGGGGAAAACACGTAATACCTTACATCACCACAGTAATCGCTGCCCAAAGAAACCTGACCGTAAATCCAAACTGCAAACTTATTACTGGCCCGCCGCTGCACGTCTGAGTATCTGAAACGGAAGGGTCAGGACGTGCAAGTCTCTTATCATAGTCACCCCTCTTGTGAAATATCCCTGCCGACATGTCCAGTACTCGTGCAAGTCGGGGACATCCACCTTTGTGAAATGGCTACACCCGTGCACGTATCCGGCCTTGCAACCTGCACGGGGCCCCCTCCAGAGCCGGCTACAGGGACGTTCAGTTTCCAGGTTGGAGACAGAACGCTTTCAGAAGTCCCTTCTGCCGCTCCCCTGGTTTTTGGATGTCCTGCTCTGGACACCCCAGATTTTAACTAGAACTCCATTCTAAAATCCCACTTTCTGTCTCTCTGTACTGATGATAAATAAATGGTTTATGGTTTCTTTTTTCATTTCACAACTTACATTTATTTCATTATATTTTCTTTTAGGAAACTTTTCTGCAGAGCTGGGTAAGATTTTATCATCTTATTCTGTAACATTTAAAAATCCTATGTAAGGTGTATCCCTGCTTTGGACAGAAGACCTGTTTCTTGTATTTATTGCTATTTAGCTCACATCCTCCCCAGTAGCAGTTGAAGGTGAGTTACATTCAGGGATAGCGGGTATTTCCCTGTCTCCAGAAGACTCACAATCTAACAGGCCGATGCAGAAAGCCGGTGCAGAAATGGCTCTCCTTAACCTTTTACACCTATCTGCAACGCACCGATAGCAGCGGCATCAGAAAAAGGGTCAGAGGCAAATTAGCCGTGCATTCAGCTGTGCTCAAAACAGCAGCATTAAGATAGAGCAAGCTGAACTCATGCGCAAAGAAGTTGGTGCTAGTTTGACATCCTCTCCCAGAGAAACAGGAGAACCACCTGGCTAATCTGCTTATCAGCCGCAAAAATATTTTGATGGCATCGGGGGCTTTCTCCTATGTCTGGATCATCTGGTGTGAAGAGTCAAATTTCCCCCAAGTGATCCAGGCAGTGAAAGTCCCCGATACCATTGTCGGGGGCCAGTGCACCTGACAGAAAGCAAATCCCTAGTGGCCCAGCAGCCCCACACCCCATTAAACTAAAAATAATCCTGGATATAGAGTTATTAGAAAAGGTACAGAGAAAAGCCACCAAAATGTAACGGGGATGGTAGTATACTCCTATGAAGAAAGGCTAAAAAGGTTAGGGTCTTCAACCTGGAAAAGAGGTGACTGAGGGGAGATATGATAGAAGTCTATAAAGTAATGAACAGAGTGGAACGGGTAAATGTAGATCAATTGCTTGCGTCATCAGAAAATAAAAAAAGACTAGGGGACATGCAATGAGGCTACAGGCTACTAGGCCCTGAATTGATTTAACAAATAGACTGGGTTCACTAATTAATCAGCTTTAATCTAAAGAATTCCCTTTTCCCCAAGATTTAGAAAAATTCCTAGAAGTAAATACTTACAAATGCAGATCTGTCTCCAGAAATAGCAGCCCCATTTTGTAATCCTTCAAGACACATTCAGAAAGCGATGTAAGGCATATTCTACCTTAAAGTGCGGGGTTATTTTTGGTTGGTGGGGGGTTCAGGGCTGCTGGGCTGCCAGGTTTATTTTTAGTTGGATGGGGGTGGGGGGATTGGGGCCACTGGGCTGCCAGGGATTTGCTTTCTGTTGGTGGCATCAGCCCTTAACAGCATTTTGATGGCACTGGGGGCTTTCTCCATTATCCTGGATTGTCTTTGACATTTCTCATCAGATGGTCCAGGCATCAGGGTAAGCCCCTGATGTCATCAAAATATTGTCGGGAGGGCACATGCTAGTTGTTTAGGCCACCTCAAGACCAGGCATAGAGATATTGGTGCTAAGGCTGGTTGCAAAGTCCTCTAAGCGTTTCTCTGCATCAGCCCGTAGGCTTGGAACTGAGTTGAGGATTGAGGTACTTGCCCAAGGCCTCATGAAGTATCGGTGGGATTGAAGCCCTGGCTCCTAGGCTGCTGCTGTAATCACTAGGCGACTCCTCCACTCCCCACTTGTACTTTTCTCTAGAGAAGGCTGCAGACAGCTTTGCAGATAGACACACAGACATGGAAGGAGTTGGAAAGAATTCCATGAGCCCTGCTCTGCATGCTTTCCCTACTTCATGGGTCAATGCAGTAAGGTGCAGTCGGCTTTGCACACAGGTAGCTTGGATTTTACGTACAATTTTATGCATTACCAGTGCGTAAATGAGTTTTGCACACTAGCTAACTGTGCATAAAGCTTCGAGCACACAATAGCACAGAGAACACTTAAATCCATGGAAAGGAAGCGATTAGCCGTTCAGCACAAATGCAGAGAAGGGCACAGAAGACCAGAAGGCTGATCTCATGGCTGAGAGTTTAACGCAGTCTGGGGAGGCTAAAAGGTTACTGTAGCTCAGAGATCTCCTGTCAGTGCTGGGGAGGAATTTATGCCTGTTTCTTCTCTTTATCTTGAGCGTACGGCACCTGTGATGTTTATGCGCCAGATAGCGTTCCAGCACAAGGGCCAAACAGGGGTTTTCTGTGTGAACATATAGATGCTGCTAATGCAGACCTGTGTGCGCGTGTCTGGCTTGCTCTCCTGCTTTAGTGCAGAGTTTTGCCCAGAAGTCATTTGCTTGCTGTTTAGTTACAGCATCGGAGAGCGAAAGCTTTGCATTGTGGAACTTGTGTCTCTTGGGGAAACTGCTAGGTACATATGACCTAGTTTGGCCACTGTTGGAAACAGAATACTGGGCTTGATGGACCTTGGTCTGACCCAGTATGGCATATCTTATGTTCTTATGTTATGTTCTTATGTTAGGTGTACTTTGGGAAATGCAGCACTGAGCTTTAGCACCCGGCTCTCATGCAAGGTGGAATTACAAATACCACATAGCCCCAGAAAGTTATTTCAGAACAGCATTGCCAACATGTCTTCTTCCTGAAATAAGAAGACATGTTTCCTTCATTGTAGGACCCCAGAGCACAGTAGTAGTGTCCTGTCCTTTCAGTGATATGGTTGTGTTTTTATTTGCTGGTGAAATAGTCTTAATTATTGAGCTAAATTCTTTTTTCTAGAATGAGCAGAGAAATGGCCTACAAAGTTAAGGATGTGTTTGTGTAATAGCTTATATGAGCCTAAATTTGGAAAAACATGGCACTGGAGCCCTAAAGGGATCAGTTCGAACTGAGGGAGCTGAGCTTAGTGCTCTGTGCTATGGGGACATAAGAGGGGCCAATGAGGAGGCTTGTTTTATGCAGTCTGTGAGTGAGGGAACCAATCGGAAGCTTTATTGCATTTGCTCTATAGAGGAAACCCCTAGGGTGAATTAAAGATCCATTAGCCAATAGGACTGATCTTCTGCAGGCCTGTCAGTGCATTATATCCAATAGCAGAGCTTCTCTCATTAAACAGCTGATTGACTATTGAACTTGCCAATGAGGGTTAGAGGTGGGAATGTGAGGAGCCAATGAGAAGCGTCTGCTCATGTTTATTAATGTGTCTCCTCCCTGCAGTGGATGTGACTCTGGATCCGGAAACTGCTCATCCGCGGCTCGTCCTGTCTGAGGATCGGAAAAGTGTCAGACGAGGAGACACAGAACAGAAGCTGCCGGACACTCCCCAGAGATTCAGTAATTATCCCTGTGTGCTGGGGTGTGAGATCTTCACCGCGGGGAGACGTTACTGGGAGGTGGAGGTGGGGGATGGGACTGCCTGGGGGGATTTGGGGGTCTGTAGAGATTCTGTGAGCAGGAAGGGGGGGATCCCACTGTCACCTGTGAATGGATTCTGGAAAGTGGGACTGTTGTATACAGGTGAATCCTGGGCCTGCACCACCCCCTGGACCCTGCTCCCCCTGAGCGTGAGACTCTGGGCCGTGGGGATTCTCCTGGACTACGAGGCAGGAAAAGTCTCATTTTACAATGCAAATGATAAATCCCATATCTTCACCATCACCGACACCTTCACCGGGGAACTCCGACCTTTCTTCAGTACTTATTCTGATAAACCTCTGAGAATCCGGCCAGTGCCAGACTGGGAATGAGGGAGCCGGGCTCGGGGGTGATATATAATCTCTACACCTTCACCGACACATTCACTGGGAAACTCCGACCTCTCTTCTATACTTATACTGATAAACCTCTGAGAATCCGACCAGTGCCGGACTGGGAATGAGGGAGCCGGGCTCGGGGGTGATATATAATCTCTACACCTTCACCGACACCTTCACTGGGAAACTCCGACCTCTCTTCTATACTTATACTGATAAACTTCTGAGAATCCGGCCAGTGCTGGACTGGGAATGAGGGAGCTGGGCTTGGGGGGGGGGGGGGTGATATATAATCTCTACACCTTCACCGACACCTTCACCGGGAAACTCCGACCTCTCTTCAGTACTTATACTGATAAACCTCTGAGAATCCGTCCAGTGCCAGACTGGGAATGAGGGAGCCGGGCTCGGGGGTGATATATAATCTCTACACCTTCACCGACACCTTCACTGGGAAACTCCGACCTCTCTTCTGTACTTATACTGATAAACCTCTGAGAATCCGACCAGTGCCGGACTGGGAATGAGGGAGCCGGGCTCGGGGGTGATATATAATCTCTACACCTTCACCGACACCTTCACTGGGAAACTCCAACCTCTCTTCTATACTTATTATTTTATAACTTTATTTATTTTATAACTTTTATATACCGCGCTATTTGTTATCAGTGCGGTTTACATACAACAAGGGTGCACAGTCAGAAGTCTGTTCTGTGCTTACATTGTAACAGGAGTTTAAACTTGGAAAATACATTGTAACAGGAGCATAAACTTGGAGCAACAGGGGAACTAAAAACATATGTACAAAATATAATTAGATTTGGATTGTATATACAGGAGATCTAAGGCGGGTTCAAGATACTTGTGACAGGGTGCGGTTTGTAGACATTGGCAGGTGGGCGAGTAGAGGTGGGGTGGATGCTTGAGCAAAGTGAAGTAGGAAAATGTGGTGTTTAATTGCCTTACGGAACTGCATAAGGCCTTTGATGGATCTAATTTCAGGTGGAAGTTCGTTCCAACATTTTGGGGCATAGAAGGCGAATGTTCTTTTCTTGGTCGTCTGTGTGCACTTGATGGATTCTTTGGGGATGATCAAGGTATTGTCAGTTACTGATCTTCTGAGTCTGTTTTTCGGGGTGAGGGTGATAAGGTCACTGAGTGTTGTGGGGGCTAGGTTGTTGATGATCTTGAAGATGATGAGAAGGATCTTGTATGTTAACCTGCAGTGAATAGGAAGCCAGTGGAGTTCCTTGAGTATCGGGGTAATATGGTCTGATCTTGTTAAACCACAGAGAACACGCGCGGCCGCATTCATGGCGAGTTGCAGCGGATTAAGGGTGTTCTTGGGGAGTCCATAAAGAGCCACATTTGCGTAATCAAAATGTGGGAGAATGAGGGCCTGGAAGATGGTCCTGAAGTCATTATGAGGTAACATGGGCCTGAGGTGTCTTAGCGTTCTAATTTTATTGTACACAGCTCTGGTGGTGTTTCGTATGTGCTCCTTAAAGTTGAAATGCTGGTCAAGAGTAATCCCTAAGTAGCGAATGGAAGGTTTGATAGGTTATGATAAACCTCTGAGAATCTGGCCAGTGCTGGACTGGGAATGAGGGAGCCGGGCTCGGGGGTGATATATAATCTCTACACCTTCACCGACACCTTCACTGGGAAACTCCGACCTCTCTTCTGTACTTATACTGATAAACCTCTGAGAATCCAACCAGTGCCAGACTGGGAATGAGGGAGTCGAGCTCAGGGGGTGATTTATAACCCGGGAGCTGATGTTTCCCATCGGGATAAGAGGGATCAGAGCGTGCTATTCGGGAGCTGGTGGACTGTGCAGGATATAAGTATGTTTAATACGTTATATGCAATCTGTGATCTGATGTTCCAGAACTGGACTAACCATGTAAAGAAAATGTACTGCAATAAAGACGTAAAGGATGTTCCCAGTGATTATTTCAGAGAATCAAACAATGGATGAAGTTTCAGAGGCCCAGTAAGAGGTCCAGAGATGGGATTAGAGCCTGTGAGTGTGAGGAATGAGCAGGGCCGGTGCTGAGCTCTCTAGTGCCCCCCTGCAACCTATAGATCCCCCTCATTACTATTAATGGTGGGCTGTGAAACCGGAGAGGGGAGGAGGCAGATCCGGCGTGTTCAGTGTCCTGCAGCGAATCTGGAACAAGTTCATAACTGTGACAGAACGGCAAGTTCTCCAGGACCAAGCAGGAAGTCAGTCCTCACTTATGGGTGACGTCGGCGCCGACGGAGCCCTCGCGGAGCAATTTTCCCCAGCTTTCAAAGAAAGCCTTTGGGAATTGCAGCGCGCATGCGCGGTCCTCTTCCCGCCCAAGGGTGCCATCTTAGCCAGTCTTCTTTTTTCCGCGGAGCCCTACAGACGTCCCCGTCTTGTCCCCGCGAAAAAGTCGATTTTCTTCATTATTTTATTCTTTTTCCTTCGGTTCGACGCCGATCTTTTTCCCGCCCGGACTCGCGACGCCGGTCACGAGTCCTCTTACTTTTTTCGGTTTTTCTGACTTTGTCAGCTTTCGTTTTCGATTTTTCCCTGGCAGCCTGGTCCTTTGACCTCGCAGGGGCCCTTTTTCCCCCGATGGCTGCCAGTGGGTTTAAGCGGTGTGGTCAGTGTGACCGAAATATGTCACTAACTGACACACACGACTTTTGCCTCCGCTGCCTGGGCCCGGATCATGAGGAACTGATCTGTGGGCCCTGCGGCAAAATGTCCTCAAAAGCGTTGAGAAGTCGGCAGCATCAGCGTGATAGAATCTTCGCTGACCCCAGCCGTACCCGGACCTCGTCGGAGGCCTCCGCGTCAAAAGGCTCCAGCTCGGACCGTCGCCGGAGTTCCTCCGACCGGGGTTCTCCCTCCGGGGACCATCGTCGGAAGGTGAAACCCGCGAGGGCGGCGTCGGTGGACGCTCCTGGTTCCGCGAGGGCCAGGTCGCATAGCCCCGACAGCCGCCCCGGGTCCTTGGAGAAGGAACACATCCCGAAGCGACCTCGCCTGGAGTCGGAGATGCCTGCTCGGGTAAGTCCTGTGGTCCTTCTGGACTCGCCTCCGCGACAGCCGACGTCGGGCCCGACGCCGTCGGGGCCCGAGTCGGGGACTGCTGGGTCACCTGAGCTCGGACTCAGGTTGACGGCCTTGGAGAGCAGACTGTCTGCCTTCATGGACCAGCAGAGGGCACTGCTCGCTGGCCTCGCTGGCGCCGCTGCCCCGACCACCGGGACGTCGACGTCCAAGTCGACCCCGGAGACCGAGCCGATCCTCGAGTCGATGAGAACTCGAGTCGATCCTCGGTCGAGGTCACCCTCGGCCTCCCGTTCGGGACCGAGGTCGCCGACGCCGACTCCCTCGGCGTCGGGGCGGCAGGCGCCGCGCCCTGCCCGGGCCGACCCCACCGAGTCCTCGTCGGAGTCGGTCTGGGAGTCTGAGGAGGAAGAGTCGCCTGATTCTTTCCGGACTCGGTGTGTCCCCTCGGACTCACCGGAGTCCGAGCCTCGGAAGCAGTCCCCCCCGGAGGATGCCCGGTTCTCGGACTTCGTTAGGGATATGGCCAAGGCTTTGGCCTTCCCTGCGGATCCCGAGGAGGAGCCTCGAGCCGAAGAGCTCGACGCCCTCCAGTATGACTCTCCCGCGAGGGAACACTTTACTGTACCGGTTCCTCCTATGCTGGAACGACTACTCTTCCGCATGTGGGAGAGTCCGGCCTCCTCGCCGGTCCTGAGCAAGCGGGTCGATTCTATCTATCGAGTCCGCAAGAGCCCTGGCTTTCAAAAGGCACAGCTACCACACCATTCCATGGTAGTGGAATCGGCCATGCATCGTCTTAAGAGCCAGAAGATGCACTCCTCGGTGCCTCCTGGCAGGGAGGCCCGTAACCTGGATGGCCTTGGTAAGAAGTGTTTCCAGGGCTCTATGCTCGCATGTCGTGTCCAGACTTACCAGCTATACATGGGCATGTATCTCCGGGATCTGGCTAAAGAGCTAGCCGGATTCTCCGCTGGTTTGTCCGAGGAACCCTTGCGGAGGTTCCTGGCCTTGTCCACTGGCATTCGGGAATGCTCAAAGTTCATGTCTCGGGCAGCCTATGATGGCTTTGAAGCATCGGCTCGAGTGGCCGCAGCCGGCATCGGTGCCCGCCGACAGGCTTGGCTTCAGTCGTCAGACCTTGAGCCCTGGGTGCTGGACAAGTTGGTCGATGTCCCCTGCCGAGGCGAAAACCTCTTTGGCAAGCCCATGGCGGAAAAGGCTGCGCAAATTGAGACTGAGACTCTCACCAGGACCAGGCTTTCTAGGAAGACCTCCGCCCCTTCCCAGAAAAAGAAGGGCTCGGGGAAAAAGTCCTTTTACCCGAGGAAGGCGGCTGCCTACAAACAATACCCCCATTATCAGGCCCCTGCAGCTCCCCAACAGGGCCAGCAGGCCAAGGGACGGGGTAACGGGTCCCGTAGGCAGCAGGCCCCCAAGCCTGCACCACCAGCCCCTGCTCAGCAGGGTGGGGGCTTTTGACTCACAAAGCATAGCCTCTCCCCCCCCGCTGGTTCCTCCCAGCACCGGAGGCCGGCTGGTTCACTTCGCCCACAGGTGGTCCAGCATCACCGCAGATGCCTGGGTGCTTCAAGTCGTGCGGGAAGGCTATCTTCTCCACTTCCACCAGGTCCCTCCCTCCTATTTTCCGGGAGAACCTCCACGACCCCCTCTGCACAGGGAATTACTCCTTCAGGAGTTAGCAGGTCTTCTGCAGGATCAGGCGGTGGAACCGGTGCCACACCACCTGAGAGGTCAAGGCTTTTATTCCAGGTATTTTCTAATACCAAAGAGAACAGGGGGCCTCAGACCCATCCTGGACTTGCGCAACCTCAACAAGTTCCTTGTGCGGGAGAAGTTCAAAATGCTTACCCTTGGAATCCTTCTGCCCTACCTCCAGCAGGGAGATTGGCTATGCTCCTTGGATCTAAAGGATGCCTACACGCACATCCTCATCCACCCCAGCCACCGCCAATACCTAAGGTTTGTGGTGGCGGGAAATCATTACCAGTACAGAGTACTGCCCTTTGGCCTGTCCTCCGCGCCGCGAGTCTTCACAAAATGTCTCGCGGTGGTGGCGGCCCATCTCCGGCTTCACGGCCTCTATGTCTTTCCGTACCTCGACGACTGGCTCATCAGAGCAGCGTCCGCTCGAGAGGTCACCAATGCCACGCGCCGCACGGTGACTCTTCTGCAGCACTTGGGCTTTGTTATAAACTTCGCAAAGTCCACTTTGCTCCCCTCACAGGATCTCGAGTTCATCGGCGCAAGGCTGCACACTCCTCAGGCGCGAGCATACCTACCGCTCGACAGAGCTCGACGGCTCATGGACCTAGCCGACCGCTTTCGCAGCCAGCCCCTGGTTTCCGCCAGGCGCTTCCTGAGACTGCTCGGCCATATGGCTTCCACCGTCCATGTGACCCCCAATGCCCGCCTGAATATGCGGCCTGCTCAATGGTGTCTCCGCCAGCAGTGGCGGCAAGCCACAGGCGGCCTAGCAGACCTAGTGCGCGTCTCCGAGCCGCTGATCTCGTCTCTCCGGTGGTGGCTTCGGCAGCCGAACCTGATATTCGGAATGCCTTTCCAGCCACCTCAGCCGACCCGGGTGCTGACCACGGATGCATCCCTCCTGGGCTGGGGAGCACATTGCCAAGGGGCACGTACTCAGGGCCTCTGGACCACGTGGGAGTCTGCTCAGCAGATCAACTTCCTGGAGCTCAGGGCGATCCGCCTGGCTCTCAAGGCGTTCTCCCACCTGACTTCCCACCAGTCCGTCCTTGTCCAGACGGACAATCAAGTTGCCATGTTCTACGTGAACAAGCAGGGGGGCACGGGCTCCTTCCTCCTTTGCAGGGAGGCACAGAAGCTCTGCTCTTGGGCCGTCAGTCACGGCATTCTCCTCAAGGTGGTTTATCTCCCGGGCCAAGAGAATTGCCTGGCGGACAAACTCAGCAGGATCCTCCAGCCGCACGAGTGGCTTCTGGATCCCTTGGTAGTCCAGAAGCTCTTCCTAAAGTGGGGCCTCCCCACGATGGATCTCTTTGCCAGTCCTCACAACCGGCAGCTTCCTCGCTTCTGCTCTCGTCAGCCACACCCCCTTCGGGTTGCGGCGGACGCTTTTCTAATTTCATGGTCGGGGAGCCTTCTGTACGCTTTCCCTCCCATCCCGCTAGTCTCTCGGACTCTTTTCAAGGTTCTCCGAGACAAAGCCTTCATGATCCTGGTGGCCCCTCGCTGGCCCAGACAGCCGTGGTTTCCGCTTCTACTGCAATTAGCGGTGGAGGATCCATTCCCTCTGGGGGTACAACCGGATCTCCTCACTCAGGATCAGGGGTCTCTACTACACCCCAACCTCAGGTCTCTCAACCTCATGGCCTGGCTGCTGAGAGGGTAGTCCTTGCTCCCCTTCTCCTGCCGGCAGAGGTGGAGGAGGTCGTCTTAGCTTCGCGACGGCCTTCTACCCGCAAATGCTACGCCCTTAAATGGCGTCGCTTTGCCGTCTGGTGTACCCAACAGTCTCAGGATCCCTTCTCCTGCCCGGTGTCGGTGATCTTGCAATACTTGCTACACCTCTCTAATCTGGGACTTAAGTCCAACTCCGTCAAAGTTCACCTCAGTGCTCTTTCGGCACATCATGTGCCGGTGGACGGTAGACCTCTCTCCAGCGACCCTCTCGTAGCGAGGTTTCTCCGAGGTCTCCTTCTACTTAAACCACCTCTGCGCCCGCCAGCGCCTGACTGGGACCTGAATGTGGTTTTGCAGCGGATCACCTGTCCGCCTTTTGAACCTATGGCTACCTGTTCTCTCCGTTTTCTGTCTTGGAAAACACTGTTCTTGATAGCCCTCACTTCCGCTAGACGCGTAAGTGAATTGCAGGCCCTCGTGTCTGATCCCCCTTACACTCGGTTCTACAAAAATAGGGTAGTCCTACGGACTCACCCAAAATTTCTTCCAAAAGTGGTCTCCCCTTTTCACATCAATCAGGAGGTGGTACTTCCAACCTTCTTTCCCAGACCACACTCCAGCCGAGCTGAAACGGTCCTCCATACCCTGGACTGTAGAAGGGCTTTGAACTTCTACCTTGACCGTACGCGGGAGCACCGTAAAGCTGCTCAGCTTTTTGTGTCTTTTGACCCCAATAAATTGGGGCTCCCGGTCTCCAAGCGTACTCTGTCCATCTGGATTGCGGACTGTATCTCTTGGGCTTATGGGGCAGCCGGACTCTCCTTAGAAAGTCGAGTCACGGCTCATTGCGTTCGGGCAAAGGCTACGTCAGTGGCTTACCTCCGCTCTGTTCCGCTGGCAGACATCTGCCGGGCCGCTACTTGGTCTTCGAGCCAGACTTTTGCGGTCCATTACTGTCTCGAGAGGGAGTCCCGCAGGGACAGTGCTTTCGGACAGGCAGTCCTCCGTAATCTCTTTGAGGTCTGAGCAACTCCTACCCTCCATCCCGGATGTGGGCTACCGGTGGGTGATAATTCAGCGAAGATTCTTTCCTTCTGTGCTGCTGAGCTAGAGGGAGCTCATTTTTGTGCTTAGGGTCTCCGGTAGCCTTGAGCTTGGGAGTCCCATAAGTGAGGACTGACTTCCTGCTTGGTCCTGGAGAAAGCGTAGTTACTCACCTGTAACAGGTGTTCTCCAGGAGCAGCAGGAATCAGTCCTCACTACCCTCCCTCCTCCCCTTGGAGTTGCAATCGTCTGCTTTAGTTTTTTTTTGCAAATTTTTATGCTGTCTTTTTTAGCTATGTCATCTGACTGGCTAAGATGGCACCCTTGGGCGGGAAGAGGACCGCGCATGCGCGCTGCAATTCCCAAAGGCTTTCTTTGAAAGCTGGGGAAAATTGCTCCGCGAGGGCTCCGTCGGCGCCGACGTCACCCATAAGTGAGGACTGATTCCTGCTGCTCCTGGAGAACACCTGTTACAGGTGAGTAACTACGCTTTCCCCTCACTCATAGGCTCAGACATTCAGGGGCTTCCATGTGTGTCAGGGGGTGCACACGTGTGTGTCAGTAGGTCTGTGTGTGTTTATGTCTTTCTGGGTATCATAGGAACTGCTGAAGGCTACATGCACACGTGTTGTATATATGTGCACCCCACGGCACTCTCGGGTGCTACATATACGTGTCTGTGAATGTGCATCTTTGTGTTGGGTCTGTTGCAGGCTATGTGCGTATCTCTTGTCACAGAGAGTGTCCGAGGCTACATGCGTGTGTGTCTGTGTGCCATGAGGAGTGTCAGGGGCTACATGCGTGTGTGTCTGTGTGCCATGAGGAGTGTCAGGGGCTACATGCTTGTGTGTCTGTGTGCCATGAGGAGTGTCAGGGGCTACATGCGTGTGTGTCTGTGTGCCATGAGGAGTGTCAGCGGCTACATGCGTGTGTGTCTGTGTGCCATAAGGAGTGTCAGGGCTGTGTATCTGTCCTAGGACGGTGTTTGCATGTGAAAACAGCAAACCTACGACGCAACAAAGAGCCGCATTTCTCCCTCCTTCATACATTTTTGGGTGTCTGTGTGCAGGAAGAGTTCAAAGAGAGATGATACAGTGTTTCTTGTTCTGGGAGCAGGGGCTGTGTCAGGAATCTTTATAACTCCTGTTATCTACCTATATCTCTCTCTTCCAATAGTCGGGTGTGTGGTGAAATATAGCACTGGGGTGCCTCTGAGTGTGTTTGTGTGTATGGTGCGCAGGTGCGCTGCCTGTGTGTGTGGTGCAGTGTACAGCACGGGTGCCTCTGTGTGTGTGTGTGCAGGGTGGTGCAGAGCCATGTGCGGAGACTTGGTGCGGGGCTTCATTTGCAAAGATATTTGCATAATGTTAACATATTCATTAAGAGGCATGTTTACTAAAAATTAGTGTCTGGATAAAGAAAGACTAAAAGATTTCTACATTACTATAATCCAGTGCCCACTGCCAGGCACATTAGGAACTACTACAAAAACTGCCCATTTAGAACCCATAGCAAACCCGCTGTATCCTGACAGCACTACCAGGACTCACAAAGCACCATACCCTACCTATCAAAAGGCAACACTGCAAATATTAAACCAATACATTTCAGAGAATAACAATACATGGCCTACTTTGGAAAGAGAACAAGTGGCACTGTCAAATAGGAATTCCTTATCGTCACTCCAGTCCAGTCCCTTTACTTCTGGGTTATGCAACCCTTCCAGCAGCTTGGAGGCTAAGCCCAACCTTTTTGGGGATGGTGCGGTATAAATACCACTGGGACCACCCACCAACTCCAGTATTCTCAGCCTCCAAGCAGCTGGAGGGTTCCGTAAGCCTATGGCTTACTGGAGTCTTCCCTTTATTTAGATTATTTAGATCATTTAAATTTTCACTTTTATTTCACCTTTATTTCTTATATACCTGATTTTCTTACGTTTAGTTTTTAGTAGGGCCTGCTCCTTTAATTCCTCCTGCTCTCTCCTCCCCCCCCCCCTCCCCAGATCGGCACGGGCATCGGAGGTGTTTTCTTGCAAGCAGCAGCGAAGAGAAGTTCTTTTGCTGATCTCCTCTGCTGCGTTCCCGGCTAACTCCTGCACATTTCTCCCGGACCTACCCTGCCTCGCGCCGAAGCCCTACTGGTGGCTGAGCGCTGGAGGCAGCACCGAAATTCTATCCCCACTGCCGATCCCGTCCCGGAGCAGAAGGACGCGGAGGCGAGCTCTGGGTCTCCCGTTTACCTGAAGGGAGCAACAGATTCAAAAGGGGATCTTCATTTTGAGGAGCGGTGCTCAACTCTGGGCTTCCTTCGGTGTGGAGAGCCGCTGGCCCGGAGGACAGACTCGCGTCCCCCATTCAGGTCTCCACGTGGTGAGGCCTACCACGTGTTGAGCCAACGGGCAGGGAACGCGGAGCCGGCTCCAGCTACAGAAGCCATAATCGCAAGTACCTGGTTTAACTTCAGTTTATAGCGATTTCATTAGAGTTTATTTGGTTTATTTTGTTTTTATTTGTAATGATTAATTTTGCTTTACAAGATCAAAGGGCTGTTAGTTTCCCGGTTCGGGGGTTCCCTTGATCCTCTGGAGGAGAGAGCGAACAGCACACTCGTGCTCAGTCCATTTTAAAAGTGTTCAGCCTCTGGTAGTGAGGCTCTGGAATTCTGTGCGGTGCAGTTTTGTTTGTTGTGCTTAGGGCTATTGCGAAGCCTCGGAGTAAGCAGGGCTGCTGTAGCTATCATGAAGGAAATGGCGAGCAAGTCTAGGTGTCCATCCTGCGGCACACGTAGGGACACTTCCTCGGAGGCAGGGATCTGCAGGAGTTGTGCTGCAGTGGCTGCCTCCGTGGAACAAGAAATTAATCTGGCCATGACACAGCCTTCTCAGGGGTCAGGTGACCCCCTTGAAGGGGAGGGTGGGTCCCAGTTCCCTCCCTCTACATCCTCGGATCTACCCACTCCTCCGCTGCCCCTTCCCCCCCCTGCAGGTACAGGGGGGGCCGGAGATTTTTTCTCCCCTGACTTCATCCTCTTACTTCACAAGGCCTACTGCCTGCGTAAGCAGGGCTTAGGAACAGCTGAGACTGGTCCGTTGGCGGATGACAAGTCAGCTAGGCCCTTGAAAGCAAGCAACCCGGAATCCGATATTCCTCCTAAGCGTCCCCGGCTTAGATGTGAGGAGCCGCTAGCGTCCCTCTCACAGGGTACCCCGGAGGAGGATAGCTCTGATAAGGACTTGGACGAGGAAGAGGAGGAGCTTGAAGAAGGGGAAATCCCGGAAGAAGATCAAGCACGGATAATTAGAGTCTTTCGCCGAGAGGAGCTCCCAGCATTGATTAATGAATCCCTGAAAGTTTTCAATGTGGCCTCAGACACGCCAGCAGATGAAGAGGCGTTGGAGGATCCGTTAATCCAGGCCATTAGGAGATCCCAGAAGGTTTTCCCTGTCCACAGGGTGGTGCGTCAGATGATCCAGGAAGAATGGGATCAACCAGAGTCAAGTTTGAGGGGAGTCCGGGCCATGTCTCGCCTATACCCTCTTCCAGAGGCAGACAAGGAACTGCTGAAGTCTCCCAGGGTAGACGCGGCGGTATCAGCAGTTACTAAGAAGACTACTATTCCAGTTGAGGGCAGCACGGCCTTAAGGGATGCTCAAGACAGGAAGTTGGATACGCTCCTGAAGCAAGCCTTTGATGTAAGCGCTCTCGCCTTGCAGGCCTCCGTGTCAGGGGCTTGGGTGGCACGGGCCTGTTTAAGGTGGGCACAACAGCTCCAGGCAACATAGGGCTCAACGGGCGAAGCACAGGCCAACTCGGCTAGGGTAGAATCCGGAGCAGCCTACTTGGCGGACAGTCAGTATGACCTCATCAGAAGCCTAGCCAAGAACATGGCCTCGGTGGTGGCAGCTAGGCGTTATTTGTGGCTACGGAATTGGGCAGCTGATGCGTCCTCGAAAGCACGCCTGAGTCGACTTCCCTTTAAGGGGAAGCTGTTATTTGGAGAGGATTTAAAGAAGTTGGTAAAGGACCTAGGAGAATCTAAGGGGAGCAGACTCCCCAAAGATAGACCAAAGCAAGGGCGCCCCCTAGCCCCACTGTGTTCCCAGCCTAGGGACTCTCGGAGGTTTCGCCCTGCCAGGTCAAACACGTTTCCCAGGGGCCGTTTTCCCTCGAGGGGACAAGGTTTTAGAGGGTTTTGAGGAGCAGGTCGAGGTTTTGGGGCTCTCCCCTCCTCCTCGGGACCTAGAAAACAACAATGAGATGACGGGGGTCCAGGGGGAAGGGCTGCCGGTGGGCGGACGCTTAAGGCAGTTTCTTCCCGCCTGGTCCCGGGTCACGTCCGATCAATGGGTCCTAGAAGTGATCAGAGAAGGCTATGCTCTCGAATTTGCAAAACAAATACTTCCAGCCTTTGTTCAGTCTCCCTGCGGTGCTTCTACAAAGAGGGCGGCGATAGAGGCAACTCTCACCCGACTAATAGCGCTCGGGGCCATCGTCCCAGTACCTCCAGACCAGTGCGGCTTGGGTCGGTACTCGATTTACTTTGTGGTACCAAAGAAGGAAGGGTCTTTTCGTCCGATCCTGGATCTCAAACAGGTCAATCGCTGTATCAGGGTACCTCATTTCCGGATGGAGACCCTACGTTCAGTCATAGCAGCCGTGAGGGGCAGGGAGTTCCTAACGTCTCTCGATTTGACAGAAGCCTACTTGCATATCCCGGTCAGGAAGTCTCATCAACAGTTCCTGAGGTTCGCAGTGACAAGAGGCCATTTTCAATTCCAGGCCCTACCCTTCGGCCTAGCTACGGCCCCAAGGACGTTCACCAAGGTGATGGTGGTGGTAGCATCCTTCCTGCGGAAGGAGGGAATTTTAGTGCACCCTTACTTAGACGATTGGCTGATCCGGGCAAAGTCGGAAGAGGAAAGTCACTCGGCGATGACCAGAGTGATCCAGGTTCTAGAGGAGTTGGGGTGGGTCATCAATCGTGCAAAGAGCAGAATGACTCCCTCCCAGGAACTCGAGTACCTCGGGGCAAGATTCGACACCAACAGGGGCAGAGTATTTCTGTCACGAACAAGATCAAGGGAGCTAAGGATCTTAGTCACGCAGTTTCTAAGCAGACGAAATCCCTCGGTGTGGCATTATCTTCAGGTTCTGGGAACAATGGCGGCGGCGATAGACGTAGTGCCATGGGCCAGAGCCCACATGCGGCCGTTGCAACGGGCGCTATTGCGTCGGTGGTCCCCCCAGCATCATCCTCTGTCAATGCAGTTACCTTGTGCTCCGCGGACCAAACAGTCTCTCCACTGGTGGCGGTGCCCAAGGAATCTGGATCGCGGAATGCCTCTCGAACCTCCCCAGTGGTTACTATTGACAACGGATGCCAGCCTGTCAGGCTGGGGAGCGCACTGCGAGGACCAGTTCGTACAGGGTCGCTGGACACCATTGGAGTCTCAATGGCCAATCAACAGACTGGAATTGTGGGCTGTTGTCCTAGCCCTCAAGGCTCTTGAGGCATTAGTGCAAAAGAGAGCAATTTGCGTGCTCTCCGACAATGTCACCGCGGTGGCTTACATCAACCACCAGGGCGGCACCAGCAGCCCCGCCTTGGAGAAGGAGGCGGACGCTCTATTCCAGTGGGCGGAGGTTCGGTTAGCAGCGCTTTCAGCTCAGCACGTGGCAGGCACAAGATAGACCACGAAGAGTGGGAACTGGAGCAGGAGACCTTCGACCGAATAGTGGCCCGATGGGGACTCCCAGTCATGGATCTCATGGCTCGGTTCTCGACTGCCAAGGTGGCCAGATTCTTCAGTCGGAGGAAGGAAAGAATGTCCGAGGGCCTGGATGCTCTGTCCCAAAAGTGGCCTTCGGAGGGTCTTCTCTACGTGTTTCCTCCATGGGTCCTGATCGGAAAGGTTCTCCAGCGAGTGGAGTCTCACCAGGGATTGGTAATCCTCATAGCTCCGGATTGGCCTCATTGCCCCTGGTATGCGGATCTGGTGAGGTTGATCACAGACCAACCTTGGCGGCTCCCTTGCAAAAGGGACCTACTGAGACAAGGTCTGGTTCGGATGCCTCACGTGGATCAATTCTCGCTTACGGCCTGGCTATTGAAAGGGTGCGGCTCCTAAAACGAGGTTACTCAGGTGCAGTAATCTCGACGCTGTTGAATGCTAGGAAGCGCTCGACCTGCCTCTCCTATGTAAGAGTTTGGCGCACCTTCGAAGCCTGGTGTGCGGAACACTGACGGAAACCCCTGACGGCCTCAGTCTCGGAGGTTCTGGAATTCTTGCAAGCAGGTTTTGACAAGGGCCTAGCGCACAGCTCCTTAAGAGTCCAGCTGGCGGCCATCGCTTGCTATAGATGCAAGGTCCGTGGCAAGCCCCTTGGGGCCCATGCGGACGTTTCCAGGTTCCTAAGGGCGGTTAGACGACTGCGTCCTCAATGGAGGTCGGTCATTCCCCCTTGGGATCTCAACCTAGTGCTAAATGCCTTGATCGGGGAGCCCTTCGAGCCAGTGAAGAGGGCCTCCTTAAAGGATTTAACCTTAAAGACAGTGTTTCTGGTCGCCATCTGTTCAGCCAGGAGGGTTTCAGAATTGCAGGCGCTCTCATCTCAGCCCCCCTTTCTGTCCTTTCTCAAGGACAAAGTGGTTCTCCGCACAGTTCCTTCCTTCTTGCCCAAGGTTATCTCTCCCTTTCACGTGAACCAGACAGTTACCCTCCCGGCCTTCCCGGCCGAGGGGACAACAAACTTCGTCTCCTAGATGTCCAGAGGGCCTTGAAGCGTTACCTCTCTCGCACAGCGCCCTTCCGGAAGTCCGACCGACTATTCATTCAGTTCGGAGGTCCGCACAAAGGGGAGGTGGCGGCCAAGGCCTCCATCTCCAGGTGGACCAGACAAGCGATTGCTTCCGCCTACATCCTGAGAGGGAAGCAGGTCCCAGTGGGTCTGCGTGCGCACTCCACTCGGGCTCAGGCTACCTCTTGGGCGGAATTCAGCCTTGTTCCCCCGCTGGATATTTGAAGGGCAGCGACTTGGTCCTCTCTGCATACCTTCACCAAGCACTACAGGCTGGACGTACAGAGTTCAGCGGACGCTCGGTTTGGTCTGGTGGTTCTTCAGTCCGGTATGCTGGATCCCACCCAGGATTGAACTGCTCTGGTACATCCCAGAAGTAAAGGGACTGGACTGGAGTGACGATAAGGAAATAGTAATTAGATCTTACCTGCTAATTAGTGTTCCTGAAGGAACGACAGTCCAGTCCCTGATCCCACCCGGTTCCGGCAGCCGTTAAGGCTTATGGTTCATAGAAGAGCATCGGACCGAGCGTGGGGCCGGTTCGGGAGGAGGGAGTGCAGGAGAGAGCTGGCTCGGGCAGTCCCAGGTAACCCCCTCTGCCCATTGCCATTCCTCCTCTCCCACTCCTATCCCATTAAAAAAAAAATAAATAAAAAATAAATTAAAGTTGGATGATTAAATATTCCTTTGAGGTTTCATGTTATGTAGGTTGGTGATGGAAATTTGTTTAGTCTGCTTTTTCATTCGGTTACTGGAGTTGGTGGGTGGTCCCAGTGGTATTTATACCGCACCATCCCCAAAAAGGTTGGGCTCAGCCTCCAAGCTGCTGGAAGGGTTGCGTAACCCAGGAACACTAATTAGCAGGTAAGATCTAATTACTATTTACATAAACAGAATACCTTAGCTGAGTTATACATGCAGAACATAGACCATCACCAAACAAGGAATCACAATTTAGAAAGAGGAAGACAATAATTAACCTGGGAACCCCAAAAGCCAAACTTGGAATGTACAACACCACTGTAGAAATAAAACTATTAATTAATTTCCTCGTGTACTAAACAAAGCGCAGACGTTAATGATGCACATTTCCCAGAACTGACATATTCCAGTTAATAAATTCAAAATAAAGAGATATCTTTCTACCTTTTGTGCATTTTTTATCAGCTGCAATTTCTCCAGCCACTTTCTTCTGGTTTCTTCATGTCTTCTGCTAACTCTCCATCGTCTGCTGTTCATTTGTCCTTTCTTCTCTCTTCTAGTTTTTTTTCCATTCTCTCTCTACATCTGCTTTAACATACTAATCTTTCTCCTTTTGCTCTTTCCTCCATCTCTTTCTTTATTCCTTTTTTATCCACTCAAATTTTACCCTTCCATCCTCAATCCCCACCTACTCTCCCAATACCAGGCCAACTGTAGATTTTTCTTCCCTCCCACACAAAATATTTTTCCCCTCTCCATTTCACTCTCCCAGCCCCATCCCATTCTAATCCTCCCTCAACATCAGCTCCCTTCTAGTTACAGCCACACCCAGCATCCACTCCCTTCTAGTCCCCGCATCAGCCCATTTCCAGTCCTAGCCACCCATCAGCCCATTTTAATCCTATCCTAGCCTAGGGTTGCCAACTGGCTCCAGATGCGCCCGACAGGCTTGTTCCAGTCCTGTGTTTATCCCATTGCATGCAGGGACTTGTAGTCTTGCTTTTCTTATGGAGTGCAATGGAGAAATCAGAACTACATATCCCTATATGCAATGGAGTAAACCCAGGACTGGATCAAGCCTGTTGGGTGCATCTGGAGCCAATTGGCAACCCTATCCTAGCTCCACCATCAGCCCATTTCCAGTCCTATCAGAGCCCCTCTATCAGCTCATTTCTAATCCCAGCCCCCCATCAGCCCATTTCTAGTTCTTTCCTAGCCCCATCATCAGTCCATTTCAAATCCTAGCTCCCCTCCACTCAGTCCATTTCCATTCCAAGCCCCCTTTCTCATCAGCTATTTGCAGTTCAAGCCCCCCCTCCACTCAGCCCATTTCCAGTCCTAGTAACCCTCCCCCCAGCCCATTCCTACTCCTAGTAACCCCCAGCCCATTTTCAGTGAAGCACCTCCGCTCCCGAAGAGCCCCGCGGCTAGATAAGAGGGAGCCGGAGAGGCCCTGGCTCACCTCTACAGCTGCCGAAGTGAAGCACACCTTTTCCCTTCACTTCGGCAGCTGTACTGACGTTTAGAACTTTCTGTTCCCCGCGCTCAGTGCATCAGTGTGCAGACAGAGTGTAAAGATTCCAAATTACCCATGCCTACCAATAGCCAGATTAATATTAATAAAATACAGTCTCTAAAATGCTTGTATGCAAATGCTAGAAGTCTAAACAATAAGATGGGAGAGTTAGAATATATAGCACTAAATGAGAGGTTAGATATGATTGCAATCTCAGAGACATGGTGGAAGGAGGATAACCAGTGGGACACTGTGATACCTGGATACAAACTATATCGTAATGTTAGAGCTAATCAAATTGGTGGAGGGGTTGCACTCTATGTTAGAGAGGGCATTGAGTCAGAAAGGATTAAAGTTTTGCAGGAAACAAATTTTGCTGTAGAATCTCTATGGATTGGAAATTCCATGTAAAAAGGGGAAGGCGATGGCAGTGGGGGTGTACTATCGACCGCCTGGCCAGAATGAACAAATGGATGATGAAATGCTCAAAGAAATCAAGGAAGCTAACAAAAGTCACAGCAGAGTAGTAATAATGGGTGATTTAAATTACCCTGGTATCGACTGGGTCAGTGTTATGGCAGGACAAGCTAGGGAGATAAAGTTTCTAGATGAAATAAATGACTGCTTCTTGGAGCAGCTGGTTCATGAACCGACCAGAGGGGAAGCCATACTGGACCTAGTCCTTAGTGGAATGCCAGATCTGGTACAAGAAATAAGGGTGTTGGGACCACTTGGCAATAGTGATCATAGCATGATCATGTTTGATTTAATTAGTGGAGGAGGGATAGTAAAGAAATCCACAGTACTACCTTTTAACTTTCAAAAGGGAGACTATGATAAAATGAGGAATAGTTAAGAAAAAAACTAAAAGGAGCGGTTGCAAAGGTTAAAGACTTACAGCAAGCTTGGGTGTTATTTAAAAATACTATCCTCGAAGCCCAGACCAGCTGTATTCCACGCATTAAGAAAAGTGGAAGAAAGTCCAAAAAGCTGCCAGCATGGTTTAAAGGTGAGGTCAGAGAGGCTGTTGCTGCCAAAAAAAGCATCCTTCAGGAAATGGAAAAACGAGTCAAATGACGAAAACTGGAAACAGCACAAGCACTGGCAAGTTAAATGCAAAGCAATGATAAGGCATGCAAAGCGAGAATTTGAGAAGGAACTTGCTACGGAAGCAAAAACACGAAATAAAGACTTTTTCAAGTACATTCGTAGCAAAAGGCCTGTGAGAGAGTCCGTTGGGCCATTAGATGATAGAGGGCTAAAAGGGGCAGTAAGAGGAGACAAGGCTATAGCAGAGAAACTGAATGAATTTTTTGCTTTGGTCTTTAATGAGGAAGATATAGGGATATTACCCAAGACTGATGTGGTATTTAAAGGTGATACTGCAGAGGAATTGAGAGAAATATCGCTACACCGGGAAGATATATTACAACTATTTGATAAACTGAATAGTAGCAAATCACCTGGACCAGATGGTATACATCCAAGAGTGTTGAAAAAACTGAAATATGAGATTGCGGACCTGCTATTGGTAATCTGTGAACTTTCATTAAAATCATCTGTAATACCTGAAGATTGGAGGGTCGCCAACATAACACCAATCTTTAAAAAGGGTTCCAGGGGTGATCCGGGAAATTACAGACCAGTGAGTCTGACGTCAGTACCGGGGAAAATGGTAGAAACCATCATAAAAAACAAAATTACACAGCATGTAGATAGTCATGGCCTAATGGGAGACAGCCAACATGGCTTTAAACAAGGAAGATCTTGTTTTACTAATCTGATATGTTTTTTTGAAGGTGTGCATAAACAGGTAGACAAAGATGAGTCGCTTGATATAGTGTATCTGGACTTTCAGAAAGCTTTTGATAAGGTCCCTCATCAGAGACTTTTGGCGAAACTAAAAAGTCATGGGATAGGAGGCAGTGTACTATTGTGGATCGGGAACTGGTTAAAAGATAGAAGCAGAGGGTAGGGCTAAATGGCCAATATTCCCAATGGAAAAAGGTGAATAGTGGAGTACCCCAGGGATCTGTACTGGGTCCGCTACGTTTTGACATATTCATAAATGACCTGGAAAAGGGAATAACGAGTGAGGTTATCAAATTTGCAGATGATACAAAACTGTTTAAAGTTGTTAATACCCAAGAGGATTGTGGAAAACTGCAGGAGGATCTGGATAAATTGGAAGACTGGGCATCCAAATGGCAGATGAAATTTAATGTGGACAAGTGCAAAGTTATGCACCTAGGAAAGAACAACCCACACTATAGTTACACAATGCAAGGTTCCACATTGGGAACCACCACCCAGGAAAAAGATTTAGGAGTCATCGTGGATAACATGTTAAAACCCTCTACCCAGTGTGCAGCGGCAGCCAAGAAAGCAAATAGAATGCTAGGTATCATAAAGAAAGGGATGGAAAATAAAACAAAGGATATTATAATGCCTCTGTATCGTTCCATGGTACGACCGCACCTTGAATATTGTGTGCAGTTCTGGTCACCGTATCTTAAAAAGGACATAGCATTATTAGAAAACGTACAGAGAAGAGCCACCAAAATGGTGAAGGGGATGGAAGGCTACTCCTATGAAGAGAGGCTACAAAGGTTGGGGCTCTTCATCCTGGAAAAGAGACGGCTGAGGGGAGATATGATAGAGGTCCATAAATTAGTGAATGGAGTGGAGCAGGTAAACTTTGATCAATTGTTTACGCTATCAGAATATAGAAAGACTAGGGGACATGCAATGAAGCTACAGGGTAAACTATTTAAGACAAATAAGAGAAAATATTTTTTCAGTCAACGTGTAATCAAACTCTGGAATTTGTTACCGGAGGATGTGGTAAGGGCTGTTAGTGTAGCTGGGTTTAAAAAAGGTTTGGACAAGTTCCTGGACCATAGTCCATAAACCACTATTAAAAAGGGACCCAGGATAATCAGTGCTTGACCCAGTACAAGCATTGTGGAACCTGTGTCTTTTGGGGATACTGCTAGGTACGTATGACCTAGATTGGCCACTGTTGGAAACAGGATACTGGGCTTGATGGACCTCGGTCTGACCCAGTATGGCATATCTTATGTTCTTATGTTCTTAAAGCCTCCCTGCCTGCCGTTGGATTTCAGGATGTTGTTTGCGCGGGGCCCCTGAAACACAGGGCGCTGTGCAAACATTCTTGCTCAATGGATGGGCTGGCCCTGTGTGTGTGTGCATGGTACGCAGGTGCAGTGCCTGTGTGTGTGGTGCTTTGAAGCGCTGGAGTGCCTCTGAATGTGTGTCTGTGTGTGTGATATGTAGGTATCATGCATGTGTGGTGCAGCGTAGGGTTGGGGATCCTCTGTGTATGTGTCTGTAGGGGTGTGAGGCAGTGTATGGCTGGGGTGCCTTTGTGTGTGTGTGTGTGTGTGGAGCATAGGTGCAGTGCCTCTGTGTAGCGCTGGGGAGCCTCTGAGTGTGTGTCTGTGTGGGGGGGGGGGAGGCAGTGTAGGGCTGAGGTGCCTCTGTGTGTGTTTGTATGGAGTGCAGGTGCAGTGCATGTCTGTGTAGTGTAGTGTAGGATGGGTGCCGCTGAGTGTGTGTGGTGCAGTGTAGCGCTCGTGTGCCTCTGTGTGTAAGTGTATGTGCAATGTGTGTGGTGAAGTGTAGGGCAGGGGTGTCTCTGTGTGTAAGTGTGTGTGCAGTGCATGTGTGTGTGGTGGAGTGTAGGGCAGGGGTGTCTCTGTGTGTAAGTGTGTGTGCAGTGCATGTGTGTGTGGTGGAGTGTAGGGCAGGGGTGTCTCTGTGTGTAAGTGTGTGCACAGTGCATGTGTGTGTGGTGCAGTGTAGGGCAGGGGTGCCTCTGAGTGTAAGTGTGTGTGCAGTGCATGTGTTTGTGTGGTGCAGTGTAGGGCAGGGGTGCCTCTGAGTGTAGGTGTGTGTGCAGTGCATGTGTGTGTGGTGCAGTGTAGGGCAGGGGTGCCTCTGAGTGTAAGTGTGTGTGCAGTGCATGTGTGTGTGGTGCAGTGTAGGGCAGGGGTGCCTCTGAGTGTAAGTGTGTGTGCAGTGCATGTGTGTGTGGTGCAGTGTAGGGCAGGGGTGCCTCTGAGTGTAAGTGTGTGCGCAGTGCATGTGTGTGTGGTGCAGTGTATGGCAGGGGTGCCTCTGAGTGTAAGTGTGTGCACAGTGCATGTGTGTGTGGTGCAGTGTAGGGCAGGGGTGCCTCTGAGTGTAAGTGTGTGTGTAGTGCATGTGTGTGTGTGGTGCAGTGTAGGGCAGGGGTGCCTCTGAGTGTAAGTGTGTGCACAGTGCATGTGTGTGTGGTGCAGTGTAGGGCAGGGGTGCCTCTGAGTGTAAGTGTGTGTGCAGTGCATGTGTGTGTGTGGTGCAGTGTAGGGCAGGGGTGCCTCTGAGTGTAAGTGTGTGTGCAGTGCATGTGTGTGTGTGGTGCAGTGTAGGGCATGGGTGCCTCTGAGTGTAAGTGTTGTGCACAGTGCATGTGTGTGTGTGTAGTGTAGGGCATGGGTGCCTCTGAGTGTAAGTGTTGTGCAAAGTGCATGTGTGTGTGTGTAGTGTAGGGCATGGGTGCCTCTGTGTGTAAGTGTTGTGCACAGTGCATGTGTGTGTGGTGCAGTGTAGGGCAGGGGTGCCTCTGAGTGTAGGTGTGTGTGCAGTGCATGTGTGTGTGTGGTGCAGTGTAGGGCAGGGGTGCCTCTGTGTGTAAGTGTTGTGCAGTGTATGTGTGTGTGGTGCAGTGTAGGGCTGGGGTGCCTCTGAGTGTAAGTGTGTGTGAGTGTATGTGTGTGTGGTGCAGTGTAGGGCTGGGGAGCATCTGAGTGTAAGTGTGTGTGCAGTGTATGTGTGTGTAGTGTAGTGTAGGGCAGGGGTGCCTCTGTGTGTAAGTGTGTGTGCAGTGTATGTGTGTGTAGTGTAGTGTAGGGCAGGGGTGCCTCTGAGTGTAAGTGTGTGTGCAGTGCAGTGTGTGTGTGTGGTGCAGTGTAGGGCTGGGGTGCCTCTGAGTGTAAGTGTGTGTGCAGTGCAGTGTGTGTGTGTGGTGCAGTGTAGGGCAGGGGTGTCTCTGTGTGTAAGTGTGTGTGCAGTGTATGTGTGTGTAGTGTAGTGTAGGGCAGGGGTGCCTCTGAGTGTAAGTGTGTGTGCAGTGTATGTGTGTGTAGTGTAGTGTAGGGCAGGGGTGCCTCTGAGTGTAAGTGTGTGTGCAGTGTATGTGTGTGTAGTGTAGTGTAGGGCAGGGGTGCCTCTGAGTGTAAGTGTGTGTGCAGTGTATGTGTGTGTAGTGTAGTGTAGGGCAGGGGTGCCTCTGAGTGTAAGTGTGTGTGCAGTGCAGTGTGTGTGTGTGGTGCAGTGTAGGGCTGGGGTGCCTCTGAGTGTAAGTGTGTGTGCAGTGCAGTGTGTGTGTGTGGTGCAGTGTAGGGCAGGGGTGTCTCTGTGTGTAAGTGTGTGTGCCGTGTATGTGTGTGTAGTGTAGTGTAGGGCAGGGGTGCCTCTGAGTGTAAGTGTGTGTGCAGTGTATGTGTGTGTAGTGTAGTGTAGGGCAGGGGTGCCTCTGTGTGTAAGTGTGTGTGCAGTGCATGTGTGTGTGCAGTGTGTGTGCAGTGCATGTGTGTGTGGTGCACTGTAGGGCTGCGGTGCCTCTGAGTGTGTGAGTGTGAAGGGTTCACAGCATATAGCGATTTATAACTGAAACTCAAACTTTACTTAGGAGCTCAGGGCCCAACTCATACAAGGCTACGGACTACTACTGGGCAGCAGAAAAGGCCCCAAAGGGAAGATACTGCTGCTACTACTACTGAGCATTTGTATAGCGCTACAAGACGTACGCAGCACTACACAGACACATGTAAAAGACAGTCTCTGCTCATCAGAGTTTACAATCTAGTCATCAGACAACACAGTAGCTGTAGACATGGGACACCATCCAGGGGGAATGGTACAGAAACACAAAGAAGATCAGGTGAGTCAAGATCCAAAAGCGGAAACGAAGAGGTGAGTTTTCAGCCTGGATTTGAAGAGGGTCAGAGAAGGCGCCTGACGTACAGACTCAGGTAGTTTGCTCCAGGCATGAGGTGCAGCAAGGTGAAAGGAGTGAAGTCTGGAGTGAGCAGTAGAAGAGAAGGGCACAGATAGAAGTGATTTGCCAGGAGAGCGGAGTTCCCGAGGAGGGGGTGTAGGGAGAGATAAGAGAGGAAAGGTAGTGAGGAGCTGCAGAGTGAATGCACTTATAGGTCAGCCGGAGAAGATTGAACTGGATGCGGAAACGTATACGGAGCCAATGAAGTGACTTGAGGGGTAATATGAGCATGACGAGGCAGCGGTAGATTAGCTGAGCAGCAGAGTGTTGAACAGACTGAAGGGGAAAGAGGTGATTCAGAGGAAGACCAGCAAGGAGGAGGTTACAATAGTCCAGAAGGGAGAGGCCCAATATTCAAATGGCATTTACATGCTTTAAAGCCCAGTAAACGGTGTAATTGCCTTAGCTGGGAATATAAAGAGATTCACCAACTAATACCCCAATTATTTTCTGTGAACAAAAACGCCGTCACGCAGCTTGAGGTTTCCCATTAATCCTAAAGATAGGCAAGGCAAACCCTCACCTGTCTTTAAGGTGCCAATTGCTTCCGGAGCCGCGGCATTGAAAATCCAGTTTGGAGATCTACTGTGAGAGCTATATTCCTGTTGACTTATAGCCCTTTGATGATCCGGGCTGATTTTTAAATTAATGTCTGGAAGTCAGAAGGATGACTAACATGACTGGACATTTTTATGAGAGTAAAACCTCTATATGCAATTCTGTAATCCTCCCCCTCTGTATGAACGAATCTGTCTTAGCTGCTTCAAATGTAACTTACAATGGAGACTGTGGGTAGGAGTCAGCCGATTGGGATGCTGTGGGGGCAAAGCACTGGAATGCTCTTCTAGTCACAGGAAGGGAGGAAGTGAACTGGGGGAAGTTCCTGTGCTGTACAAAGCGACATTTTACTTACCAGATAATGTCCTTTCCTTGAGTCCTGCTAGACCAGTCGAGACAAGTAGGCTGTGTACCCCCAGCAGCAGACCGGTGGAGACAAAGAACCAATGAAAAGCCCAGATTTCAATGACATCACTGCTATGCTTCCTAATCCCCCTCTTCAGCTGTTCCCTTTTCCTTTATCCAGAGACCTGGATGGTGCTCAGGGCCCTGCATTACAAGCCCCAGTCAGCTTGGTGCAGGCTCACAGAAAAAGTGACAAAAAATCTTTTTCCAATAATAGTGGAGCCTTAATAGACTAAGGAGGCCAACTAGCTCCACCCTTGGGTACATTCCAATTGCGTACCCAGCTACGAAAATCTCAGGTGTTTAACCCTCTATGCTGCTTGGAGGGCAGTTCCAAACCTGAAGGAGCATAAACGAGAAAGAGAGGTTGCTTACCTGTAACGATGGCTCTCCATGGACAGCAGGATAAATCAGCCACACAGATGGGTGAGTCCCAAGCTGAGGGTTCAAGGGTCGTGTATTTGGATTAGGGAGAGTCCGCCCTTGCACCGTGAAGTTCAGCTGAGGGAGGATGAAGCTCATTCCAGTTATGGAGTACGCTCTGGCTCAAACTCTGTTCTGCCAGGAGGGCGGTGAGTGCAGGGCCAAATGGAGGAGTAGCCTAATGGCTACAGCGCTAGCTTCAGAACAAAGAGACGAAGGTTTGATTCCCACTAGCACTCCTTGTGACCTTCAGCAAGTCACTGAACCCTCCAGTGCCTCAGAAAATCCAATTTATCAATGTCCCTGGTTAATGTACATTCCCACGTTTAAGTTACAATGTTAATGCTTTGACTGAAATGATAAAAACAATATAAGAAATGTGATAGATAAATAAATAAGAAGGGGAGAGTTGGCTGCACCACCCCTTGTCTGTGGGGGGAATTGGCAGTGTGCCAAGACAAGGAAAGAGAATCTGGAATGGACTTATAGCGTGGAGGAGGGGGTGGTGAGAATCCAGGAGGAATGTGACAAATTCTATCTAACCTTTTGATGTCTTGGACATCTGCACCTTGCCCACTCACAATCTTAAATGACAGAGGTGTAAGGCAGGGGTCTCCAAATCCAGCCCTGGAGAGCCACAAACCAGTCAGGTTGGCAGGATATCTCTAATGCATATATATATTGTCATGCCCTTGCCCCTTACTTCCAGTATGGAGGGGCGTGGTTATCATAGAAAGCTTCACCTTTTATTTAGCCTTTAACTGACTGGTTCCTTTGCCATGCCCTTTGGGAAATTTAATTCAGTCACAATCCACTTGGCTTCGGGTAGAAAAAACACTTGTAGTTGGCTCGAATGATAAGGCAATGACAGAATTTATTGACTCAAACGCAAGGTTCACAAATACTACCCTTGGATACTTTCTCCAGGATTCTTCACAATACACATCAGGACATAAATAAACTCAAAGCAAACTTTCAGCTTATAGTGTTCTTCAACTCAAAGGTAAAGCCTTTTAACAGCCAATGCTACCAGCTTGGCTAGCGTTGCTGTTTAAAGCAAACAAAAACAGCATTTGTCAATGGCAGTTTTCTGTTCTGATAGTCTCAAACACTTCCAGACTGGTTTGTCTCCTTACAAACAAACTAAAACTTTTAACAGGACAAAAACTTCTCATAAGCAAATAATGCTCTATTCCACGCTTTAGGAATATTCAAAAACAAAGCCAAAAACCTTCCTTCCTTTCACCATTAGCTCGGCTTCTTGCCAATGCACTGCTCTGGATATCAGGTGTTTATCAAGCACAATCAGAAAGCTTCAGCTTGCTCTTGCTTTCTCAGCAAACGTATTTCTTCTTTAACACAGGACATGCACAAAATCATCTACAGGCTTTCAAGGTTACTTGACTCTGAAGGTTTTCTCTTAAGGGTGGCTTTCTTTCAATCCCTCTGCAGTAAAGGATTGGCACAAGGAGCAATCCATGTATGAGTCTTCCTCATTCACAGCTAGGTCTGGTTCACCTAGTTGCATAGGCTCTACCTCTCCTTCCAGTTCACAGGGTTCAGCTGACTGCCTTCTGTTAGAGCTGAGAGTATCCCTTGCAACTCTGCACTGCTCTGTATTAGACAAGCTTTCAAGGCTCATACCTGGGCCTGGGCTTGTAGCAGCTTCTCCTCCCTCATGCTCTGGCCACCATTCTCCTGTGCTTCCTCATCCTGTCCTCCAGCTTGTGTTTCTGCTTGGGTCTCTCCCTGAGACTCTCTCTCTGGGACTCTCCTCCTCCTCTCCCCTGCTTCTTTCTCTATCCTAGACTTAAATCCCCAAGGCTCCAGCCTCGCCTCTTCTCCTCTCAGGTGACGGAGATCAGCTTGCCTCCTGGCAGCTGGGTAATTAGGGAACTCAGTGATGTAAGGGTCCTTTACCCTGGGTCTGTATTCCCTCTCCTTTTCTCCACTAGGGGAACTCTGAAACCTATCCCATCTGAGAATTTCCTGCTTTCTAGGTGTGTTTGGGGTTTTATTTCTCTGACCTTGCATAAGGGTGAATTCCTTTCCTTTATCCCTTTTTCCTCTGTCATGATAAGCTTCCTTATCACAATATCTTATGCAAATTCATTAGGGATATCCCAAAAACCTGCAGGGTTGCGGACCTCCAGGACTGGAATTGAGTAGCTCTGTTCTAAAGGTTTCAAATGAGTCTAAAAAGTGCCAATCCATGGTTTATAGACTTTAAAAAGACTATTTTAGGGAACAAAAGTTAGGTTTTATTAAAAAAAAAAGTTCAGACTGCATTGTTTAAAAATACTATCTTGGAAGCCCAGACCAGCTGCACACCACACTTTAAGAAAAGTGGAAGGAAGTCCAAAAAACTGCCAACATGGTTTAAAGGTGAGGTCAGATAGGCTGTTGTTGCCAAAAAAGCATCTTTGAGGAAATGGAAAATGGAGACAAATGATGACAACTAGAAATAACACAAGCACTGGCAAGTTAGATGCAAGGCATTGATAAGGCAGGCAAAGAGAATTTGAGAAGAAGCTTACTGTGGAAGGAAAAACATAATAAAGGATTTTCAAGTATATTCGTAGCAACAAACCTGAGAGAGTCAGTTGAACCATTAGATGATAGAGGGGAAAAAGGGCACTAAGAGGGTAAAAGGTCATAGTGGAGAGTCTGAATGAATTCTTTGCTTTGGTCTTTACTGAGGAAGATGTAGGGATGTTACCCATGACTGAAATGGTATTTAAAGGAGATGCTGTGGAAGAATTGAAAGAAATATTGATACACCGGGAAGTTGTATTACAACTATTTGATAAACTGAAGAATAGCAAATCACCTGGACCATATGGTATACAGCCAAGGGTGTTGAAAGAACTGAAATATAAGATTTCAGACCTGCTATCATTAAAATCATCGGTAATATCTGAAGACTGGAGGATGGCCAATGTAATGCCAATTTTTAAAAAGGGTTCCAGGTGTGATACGGGAAACTACAGACTGTTGAGCCTGACATTAGTAGTGGGAAAAATGGTAGAAACCACCTAAAGGACAAAATTACTTAACATATAGATAGTCATGGTTTAATGGGAGACAGCCAACATGGCTTTACCCAAGGAAGGTCTTATCTTACTAATCAATTATGTTTTTTGAAGGTGTGAATAAACAGGTAGAGAAAGGTGAGTCGGATGATATAGTCTATCTGGACTTTCAGAAAGTCTTTGACAAGGTCCCTCATCAGAGACTTTTGGCAAAATTAAAAAGTCATGGGATAGGAGGCAGTGTACTATTGTGGATCAGGAACTGGTTAAAAGATAGAAAGCAGAGGGTAGGGCTAAATGGCCAATTTTCCCAATGGAGAAAGGTGAATAGTGGAGTACTCCAGGGATCTGTGCTGGGTCCGCTGCTTTTTAACATATTCATAAATGACCTGGAAATGGGAATAACGAGTGAGGTAATTTGCAGATGACACAAAACTATTCAAAGTTGTTCAAACCCATGAGGACTGTGGAAAATTGCAAGAGGATCTCGATAAATTGGAAGACTGGGCATCCAAATGGCAGATGAATTTTAGTGTGGACAAGTGCAAAGTTACGCACTTAGGAAAGAAAAACCCAAATTATGGTTACATGATGCAAGGTTCCACATTGGGAACCACCACCCAGGAAAAAGATTTAGGCGTCATCGTGGATAACATGTTAAAACCCTCGGCCCAGTGTGCAGCGGAGGCCAAGAGAGCAAATAGAATGCTAGGTATGATAAGGAAAGGAATGGAAAATAAAACAAAAGATATTATAATGCCTCTATATCGTTCCATGGTGTGACCGCACCTTGAATATTGTGTGCAATTCTGGTCGCCGTATCTTAAAAAGGATATAGCGATTTTAGAAAAGGTTCAGAGAAGAGCCACCAAAATGGTAAAGGGGATGAACGGATACTCCTCTGAAAAGAGACTAAAAAGGTTGGGGTTCTTCAACCTGGAAAAGAGACGGCTGAGGGGAGATTTGATAGAGGCTTATAAATTAATGAATGGAGTGAAACGGGTAAATGTAGATTGATTGTTTACACCGTCAATAATATAGAAAGACTAGGGGACATGCAATAATGCTACAGGGTAACTTATTTAAGACTAATAAGAGAAAATATTTTTTCACTGAATGTGTAATCAAACTCTGGAATTTGCTACTAGAGGATGTAGTAAAAGCTGTTAGTGTAGCCGGGTTTAAAAAAGGTTTGCACAATTTCTGGAGGAAAAATCCATAAACCATTATTAAAGTGGACCCAGATTATCCACTGTTTGACCGAGTACAAGCATTGTGGAACCTGTGTCTTTTGCGGAAACTGCTAGGTACTTGTAAGCTAGATTGGCCACTGTTGGAAACAGGATACTGGGCTGGATGGACCTTGGTCTGACCCAGTATGGCATATCTGATGTTCATTTATGCCACAGAGATATTTTAACATCTCTATCATATCTCCTTTATCCCACCTTTCCTCTAAAGTATACATATTAAGAACTTTGTCTATCCTTATATGGTTTATAATGAAGACCAATAACTATTTTAGTAGCCTCCCTCTGCACCGACTCCATCCTGTTTATATCCTTGTGAAGGTGCGGTCTACAGAATTGCACACAATACTCCAAATGAGGTCGCACCAAACACTTATACAGAGGCACTATCACCTCCTTTATTCTGCTGGCCATTCCTCCCCCTATCCACCCAAGCATCCTTCCAGCTTTCGCCGTCACCTTTTCTGTCTGTTTACTCTAAGATTGTCAGCCCCAGTCACTCCCAGGTCTCGATCTTCTTTTGTGGAGAGAAGTACTTCACCCCCTACACTGTACCGTTCCTTTGGTTTTTTGCAGCCAGATGCATAACCCTGCAATTCTGCTTTATCCTCATCAGTTTCTGCGTATTCTTGCCCTGAACCTTTGAGTATGACAACGGCCCTTTTGCCCTTCCTCTTCTCACTAACATATCTGAAAAATGACTTATCCCTGCATTTTATTGCATTGGCTATTTCTTTTTATTTTTCCATCTTTGCTTTCCTGACTACTTTGCTGCTTAGCCACCTGGAGGAGGAAGGTAAGTCACTTATATTATTTAAATAAAGACAGACTCCTAGTGATGTTCAGGGCAAGGGTTAACATAAGAACATAAGATATGTCATACTGGGTCAGACCAAGGTCCATCCAGCCCAGTATCCTGTTTCCAACAGTGGCCAATCTAGGTCATACGTACCTAGCAGTTGCCCCAAAAGACACAGGTTCCACAATGCTTGTATTGGATCAAGCAGTGATATCCTGGGTCCCTTCTTAATAATGGTTTATGGACCTTTCCTCCAGGAACTTGTTCAAACCTTTTTTAAACCCAGCTACAGTAACAGCCTTCAGAGTCTGAAATATCTTAAACACACAGGGGAAGGCTCTCAGGAAGAACACTAATCTTGCCTTATGTTTCTCTTGCAATGACGTAGTAAGAATCATAAGGGGAAAATACACTAAAGAAGGATTGACCATGGCGCCTGTGTCAGAGGAGGCTTCACAAAAACTTCAGTTCTTAATCACCAGAAGAAGCAAGGCAGGCAGTATTTTCTTGGATTAAGGATTTTGTATATTTAAAATTTCAACATAAAGGGATGCATAAAGTGTAAATAATACATTCTTTAATTTTCTTTTACAATATAACTCCTTTTCCCAGAACTTTACTTGTCCACTTAGGGAAGCAGCATTAAGCACCGTCTTTCTCTGTATTTCCCAGATCATACTTCTTATAAGTGTCTCTCTCTTTTTAAGAAGTAAGAGTTCTAATTTTTCTTTTCTTAGTGTGAGCTATGCTTTAGTTATTTGAACTCAAATATGTGTGTTGGTTTTGTAAGTGTGATACAGCAGTACCTTGAAAAATTGAATTATTTCCACTGGAGCCTGGTCTGTGAGTCCTCTTTGTTCCCGGTACTGAATCCCGGATCCTGGAGAAATGTTTCTGCTCTTCCTGTGATCCTCTGGGTCGTCTGTCTGGTTCCTGGTATCCCGAATCAGGAGCTCAGAACCTATTACCTAACTATAAAAACTCAATAAAAGAAAACCCAGACTCCTTATCCTACACATTCCTGTCTATTCAAAAGAAAAGATAATTAATTAACGCTACCTACTTATTCCCTAGCTTCACTCACTCTTCTCCTTTCCTCCAATCTTCCAGTTATCAACTACAGAACAGACTGGCAGAATACTACAACATTAAACTTTTATAAAGTCTGTCACAACATTATTAACTACAGAACAGACTGGCAGAATACTACAGCATTAAACTTTTATAAAGTCTGTCACAACATTATCAACTACAGAACAGACTGGCAGAATACTACAGCAATAAACTTTTATAAAGTCTGCCACAACATTATTAACTACAGAACAGACTGGCAGAATACTACAACATTAAACTTTTATAACGTCTGTCACAACATTATTAACTACAGAACAGACTGGCAGAATACTACAACATTAAACTTTTATAAAGTCTGTCACAACATTATTAACTACAGAACAGACTGGCAGAATACTACAACATTAAACTTTTATAACGTCTGTCACAGCATTATTAACTACAGAACAGACTGGCAGAATACTACAACATTAAACTTTTATAACGTCTGTCACAACATTATTAACTACAGAACAGACTGGCAGAATACTACAACATTAAACTTTTATAAAGTCTGTCACAACATTATTAACTACAGAACAGACTGGCAGAATACTACAACATTAAACTTTTATAATGTCTGTCACAACATTATTAACTACAGAACAGACGGGCAGAATACTACAGCATTAAACTTTTATAAAGTCTGTCACAACATTATTAACTACAGAACAGACGGGCAGAATACTACAGCATTAAACTTTTATAAAGTCTGTCACAACATTATCAACTACAGAACAGACTGGCAGAATACTACAGCTTTAAACTTTTATAAAGTCTGCCACAACATTATTAACTACAGAACAGACTGGCAGAATACTACAACATTAAACTTTTATAAAGTCTGCCACAACTTTATTAACTACAGAACAGACTGGAAGAATACTACAACATTAAACTTTTATAAAGTCTCTCACAACGTTATTAACTACAGAACAGACTGGCAGAATACTACAACATTAAACTTTTATAAAGTCTGTCACAACATTATCAACTACAGAACAGACTGGCAGAATACTACAACATTAAACTTTTATAACGTCTGTCAAAACATTATTAACTACAGAACAGACTGGCAGAATACTACAACATTAAACTTTTATAAAGTCTGCCACAACATTATTGACTACAGAACAGACTGGCAGAATACTACAGCATTGAACTTTTATAAAGTCTGTCACAACATTATTAACTACAGAACAGACTGGCAGAATACTACAACATTAAACTTTTATAAAGCCTGTCACAACATTATTAACTACAGAACAGACTGGCAGAATACTACAACATTAAACTTTTATAACGTCTGTCACAACATTATTAACTACAGAACAGACTGGCAGAATACTACAGCATTAAACTTTTATAAAGTCTGCCACAACATTATTAACTACAGAACAGACTGGCAGAATACTACAACATTAAACTTTTATAACGTCTGTCACAACATTATTAACTACAGAACAGCCGGGCAGAATACTACAACATTAAACTTTTATAACGTCTGTCACAACATTATTAACTACAGAACAGACTGGCAGAATACTACAGCATTAAATTTTTATAAAGTCTGCCACAACATTATTAACTACAGAACAGACTGGCAGAATACTACAACATTAAACTTTTATAACGTCTGTCACAACATTATTAACTACAGAACAGACTGGCAGAATACTACAACATTAAACTTTTATAACGTCTGTCACAACATTATTAACTACAGAACAGACTGGCAGAATACTACAGCATTAAACTTTTATAAAGTCTGTCACAACATTATCAACTACAGAACAGACTGGCAGAATACTACAGCATTAAACTTTTATAAAGTCTGCCACAACATTATTAACTACAGAACAGACTGGCAGAATACTACAACATTAAACTTTTATAAAGTCTGTCACAACATTATTAACTACAGAACAGACTGGCAGAATACTACAACATTAAACTTTTATAAAGTCTGCCACAACATTATTAACCACAGAACAGACTGGCAGAATACTACAACATTAAACTTTTATAACGTCTGTCACAACATTATTAACTACAGAACAGACTGGCAGAATACTACAGCATTAAACTTTTATAAAGTCTGCCACAACATTATTAACTACAGAACAGACTGGCAGAATACTACAACATTAAACTTTTATAACGTCTGTCACAACATTATTAACTACAGAACAGACTGGCAGAATACTACAGCATTAAACTTTTATAAAGTCTGTCACAACATTATTAACTACAGAACAGATTGGCAGAATACTACAACATTAAACTTTTATAACGTCTGTCACAACATTATTAACTACAGAACAGACTGGCAGAATACTACAGCATTAAACTTTTATAAAGTCTGTCACAACATTATTACCTACAGAACAGACTGGCAGAATACTACAGCATTAAACTTTTATAAAGTCTGTCACAACATTATTAACTACAGAACAGACTGGCAGAATACTACAGCATTAAACTTTTATAAAGTCTGTCACAGCATTATTAACTACAGAACAGACGGGCAGAATATTACAACATTAAACTTTTATAAAGTCTGTCACAGCATTATTAACTACAGAACAGACTGGCAGAATACTACAACATTAAACTTTTATAACGTCTGTCACAACATTATTAACTACAGAACAGACTGGCAGAATACTACAACATTAAACTTACTACACTACACTAGAAATGCCCTCACACTGCAGTGTAGATAGATTATGTATATAGTTAACCCAGTTATCCAAGTTTGTACTCCTGTTCAATGTAAAACCTGACAGTTTATCGTAATGGTCGTTTTGTTATGATGTAAACCGCGCTGATTCTAAATAGCGCGGTATATAAGAAACTGTAATAAATAAATAAATAAATAATAACAGACTGGCAGAATACTATAACATTAAACTTTTATAACGTCTGCCACAACATTATTAACCACAGAACAGACTGGCAGAATACTACAACATTAAAGTTTTATAACGTTTGTCACAACATTATTAACTACAGAACAGACTGGCAGAATACTACAACATTAAACTTTTATAACGTCTGTCACAACATTATTAACTACAGAAGAGACTGGCAGAATACTACAGCATTAAACTTTTATAAAGTCTGTCACAACATTATTAACTACAGAACAGACTGGCAGAATACTACAGCATTAAACCTTTATAAAGTCTGTCACAACATTATTAACTACAGAACAGACTGGCAGAATACTACAGCATTAAACTTTTATAAAGTCTGTCACAGCATTATTAACTACAGAACAGACGGGCAGAATACTACAACATTAAACTTTTATAAAGTCTGTCACAGCATTATTAACTACAGAACAGACGGGCAGAATACTACAACATTAAACTTTTATAAAGTCTGTCACAGCATTATTAACTACAGAACAGACGGGCAGAATACTACAACATTAAACTTTTATAACGTCTGCCACAACATTATTAACTACAGAACAGCCGAGCAGAATACTACAACATTAAACTTTTATGACGTCTGTCACAACATTATTAACTACAGAACAGACTGGCAGAATACTACAACATTAAACTTTTATAAAGTCTGCCACAACATTATTAACCACAGAACAGACTGGCAGAATACTACAACATTAAACTTTTATAAAGTCTGTCACAACATTATTAACTACAGAACAGACTGGCAGAATACTACAACATTAAACTTTTATAAAGTCTGTCACAACATTATTAATTACAGAACAGACTGGCAGAATACTACAACATGATACTTTTATAACGTCTGTCACAACATTATCAACTACAGAACAGACTGGCAGAATACTACAACATGAAACTTTTTTTTTTTTTCAATCTTTTATTTGAACCACCAAATAAACAACAGTACATATACAATAATATACACTCTCTCCCCGGGGTGGATTCTTATCCCTGAGAGGAGCTCAATGATGGTCACAAAAGTTTTCTGATATTTTGTTTAAACCCCCCACTCCCTCCCCCCTACCCCCCCTTCCCCCCCCGTCCCCCCCTCAGCACCCCCACTGTATTCTACGGGGGACCGCTCACCAGGATTCTACTTAATATCTACTCAGTGCCACAAATCTGCCTGGAACAAATTAACAGCCTTGTTGCAATACAAGGTTACGGGCCCGGGGACTCAGGCTACGAATATAGGGGTCCCAAAGCAGCAAGAAGGCGGACCAGCGCTTCACATGACCGCGGGCAGCTCTGCACTCCATAAGCATGAGCTGATGGAAGGAATTCCGCCACTCCCAGAAGGAGGGGGGGCGGTCTTCCCTCCACCGGCGCAAGAGAGGTCCCTTCCCCACCAGACAAGCCTTTCGGACTAACCAACGCTCCCATCTCCCTTTGGGGGAATTAAAGCTTAGGAGGTCCAAGGCCACCAGGGCAGCGTCCCAACGGATAGGCTGGCCCAGCAAGGATGCCATAAAAAGAGAGATGCTCTGCCAATATGAACGAATCTTACGGCAGCTCCACCACATGTGCAGTAAATTTGCCAACGGCACCGCGCACCGCGGACAGCTACCATCCAGGGTCAAATGGCACCGTAGGGCTCGCCGCGGGGAAAAATAGACCCTAGTCAAGCATTTAATTTGCACTTCCCTCCAGCGAGCCCCCTCCACCAGGTTCCCTACTCTCCGGAGGGCCACGAGAATTGTATCCTGGGAAATCTCCCGTCCCATTTCGGCCCCCCAACCCAGTGCCACCCGCTGGTAATCCGGCCGAGGTCGGAATTGCATCAGTTTGGAGTGATAGATGCGAATAGATAATTGTCCGTCCCCATCCAGGCCAAAGAACTCGATAATCTGAGCCGAGCGAGCACTATGCATCTCTTCCCTGGGCAGGGATGCCACATAATGGGCCAGCTGCATATATGCAAAGAAGTGGTTAGGACCCAGTTCATACTCCCGAGATAATATCGAAAAAGGTTTGGATTTGCCCTGTAAATCAACCACATGGCCGAGATTCCGGACACCCTGTACCCCCCAAACACGGAACCACGCCGCCTCAGTACCGGGAGTGAACTCGGCATTCCCCTGAATGGGTAGCCAGGTCGAGACTTTCCAACTACGGCCCCAATAAACATTCAACTCCCGCCAGGTCCGACATACCGGAGTCAATAATACGCTATCCGCCAAATGAGTAGGCCACCGGCTAAATTCCAGATGCAAGAGGGCCTGTAAAGAGTGGGGGGCCACATAAGCCTCTTCCATCCCCCGGGGCGTATAAACATCCGTGTCACCAAGCCAATCCCCCAAATGCCGCGCTTGGCATGCCAGTGCATACGCTCCTAAGTCTGGGAGCCCCCACCCCCCCTCTCTCCCCTTCCCCACCAGTCGACTATAGGGGATACGGGCTCTCGCCCCCCCCAGATAAAGCCCCGAAACTCCATTTCGAAACGTCGGATATCACGTCGGAGGAGCCAGACCGGAAGGGTCTGTAGCCAGTAAAGAAGCCGTGGCAAGATTACCAACTTAATCGCCGCTATTCGCCCGGTCAGGGATAGGGGGAGAGGCCGCCAGGACCGCAACTGAGACTGCACCTTATTCACCATCCGCTTATAATTGTACTCGTATAATTGTGTGGGATGGCAAGGCAGAATAATCCCTAAGTATAAGAATTGGGCATCAGCCCACCTAAGTGGAAACACACCCGGCCACGCCCCCCGGAGATCCCCCAACACGTCCAGCGCCACAGATTTCTCCGGGTTAATGCGCAGCCCTGCGAACTGCCCAAAGATGTGAAACTCCCGTAGGAGGTTGGGCAGTGACTCTCTGGGTGAAAGCAAATGCACCAACAAGTCATCCGCGAATGCCGATATCTTAAACTCGTGTGCACCTATCCCGACCCCCCTTATCTCACGTAATCCCGCCACTTTACGCAGAAGGGGATCTAAGGACAAGACAAAAAGTAGAGGTGAGAGCGGGCAGCCCTGACGGGTTCCCCGCTGCAGTGGGAACTCCTCGGACAACACCCCATTACAAAGAATCGCTGCGGTCGGGGTAGCATATAAGCTGGCAACCATATTACAGAACATGGGTCCAAGTCCGTAGTGTGGGAGAAGGGTCATCAAATACTGCCAGTCCACCCTATCAAAGGCTTTTTCAGCATCGAAACTAATGAGCAGGGAAGACAGACGTTTATATCGGGTCCATTCCAGAGAGGCGATAATTTTGCGAAGGTTACGGACCGCATAGCGTCCCTTAACAAACCCCACTTGGGATCCGTGAACCAACCCCCCCAAAATGTCCGCCAAGCGGGCCACCAAGATTTTTGCCATTAGTTTAAGATCGAAGTTAAGCAAGGAAATGGGACGGTAGGAAGCTGCAGAAAGAGGGTCTTTGGCAGGCTTCGGAATGAGAACAATATGGGCATGATTTGTCCCCCACCGAAAATACCCTTGTTGTGCCCTCTGATTATGTACCGCAGCCAAGGTCGGAGATATTAGTTCATGGAGAATTTTATAAAATTCTGCCCCGAGTCCATCGGACCCCGGGGCTTTGTAACAACTAGCGGAGAGAATGGCTCCCTGGAGCTCCTCAGCCGTTATCGGCCGCTCCAACTGGGCCTGCTGTTCCGTCGACAGACGGGGCAGGTCTAAGTTTCTTACATATTCCGCCATCCGCGCGTGGTCGGGGGGCTCTGCTGTGTATAGTCTCTGAAAAAAGGAACAAAATATTCTCGCTATCGCCGGGTTCTCCCGGTGGAGTTGTCCCCGGTCGTCGCGCAGAGCGGGTACCAATTTAGATCCCCGGGGTCCCCGGAGACACCTAGCCAACAATCTCCCCGGCTTGTCCCCATAGTGGTACAGTTGGTAGCGGTAGTACGTCACTGACTTCTTAGCCCTTTGATGTAAAAGTTCGTTTAATTCAGTTTGGCTTTCCCATAGCTGCCGTTTAAGCCCAGCGGATGGGCGGGCGGCCCATTGGCGCCTTAGCCTCGTCACCGATTTCTCCAAACAGATAATACGTTCAGCCCGTAACCTTCGCCTCCGGGCCAGGTACCCGATAATGTCGCCCCGCAAAACAACCTTCGCCGTCTCCCAGATCAGCTCCGGATCGTCATGATGCCCGCGGTGATCAGCCTCGAAATCCTGCCAGCGTTTCTGGATAAAGGATCGAAACTGGGCATCCCTGTACAACTCTAGCGGGAAACGCCAGAGGAACGTCCTGGCGGGGTCTCCACTCCAGTGGACCGCTAGCCAAATTAACGCATGGTCTGAAATCTCCATGGGCCCTATCTGTGCATCCGCTATCTTAGCGAACAACCCCGTGGAGGTCAGAAGGTAGTCTATACGTGCACTGGTACCGTGTGCCCGAGATTGATGTGTATAATCCCTGTCAGTCGGGTGTAACAGTCGTCATGGGTCTACCAGCCCCAATCGGGAACATAGCCGGCCCAACGCCCGAGTGGTCGGTGCTCTATCCCGGGACTCCCCCCCTTTAGTCGTATCTAGGGCTACATCCAACACCCCATTAAGGTCTCCCCCAATGATCAGGGGGAGCTCCGGCAGTGCCTCAATTTTAGAAGCAAACCGAGAGTAGAGAGTCAGGTCTAGAACGTTAGGGCAGTATAAGTTACCCAGAATAACCGGTTTCCCCTCTAGGACACCTTGTAAAAGCACAAATCTACCCGAAGGGTCCACCACGTCCCTTACCACCTCCAGCCTTATACGCTTGTGTATCAAAAGCACCACACCCCCCTTTTTCCCGAGAGCCGGGGCTCCCCATACTTGACCTACCCACTCCCGGCAAAGTTTCCGGTGTTCCTCCGCAGTCTGGTGGGTTTCCTGAAGCATGGCTATGTCTGCCTTCTGCCTAGCCAGGGCCTGCAAAACCTTGGCCCGTTTGACCGGACTCCCCAGGCCACAAACATTCCAGGAAATTATCTTAAGAGACATACCATAAGAAAACTGGTTCTGGTAACATTTGGTAAGTTTCCAAGGGGTCGCCCCCCCAGCCTGGGGCTCCCCCATATATACACAGATTTGGCACTACACACCATAAACCCACAAATCCTGGGCACAGGTCTCCCATTTCCCGTTCGCTCCCCTCCCCTCTCCCCACACCCACCCCCTTCACCCTCCACCCTCCCCTCCCCCCCTCCCCCCTCTCCTCCCCCCCCTCCACTATCCCTAACCTTCCTCTCCATGCCCTCGTTTCCCCCCCTCTTAGGAGTCACGCTCGATGTGCCCCGGACCCCCTCCCCCCTTTCTCCCCTATGCCCCCCCATCTCTCACACACACAAACAGCCACCCCCAGGCATCCATTCCCCATCCTCCCCCCTTCCATACCTTCACACTACTACCTACTTGCCCTCCCACCCCAGCCCCCACCCTCTCTGTTTCTAGGACAAGACTAACGTTAACAGCCCTGCAGGGAATCCCAAGCAACGAGCCAGATATCACAAAACATAGCTGGGGAGACAGCAGCATAGACATCCCCACCCCCCCTCCCCCCAATGTCTATAACGTCCATGACAGCCACAGCTACTATCCCCCGGGAGGGGATACCTCATCAAACGTCTCTGCTCCACAACGGGGCACATCAGGGTGTAGAAGTAGGGAAGCACAGTATCTCATCTCCGGCATAGCCCTTCGGCTGGTGGGGTCGGCTGGAACATGGATGATGAGCCTGCAGTAATATAAAGCGTCCTCCCCCCCAACACGGGGCACAGGGAGTGAGAACGCCCAAGGCTCGGGTCTGGGAGACCGCACCTGCATCGTGTTGCTGCTCGCTGCGTTGTAATAGGAGTAAGCCCCCAATACTCTCCACGGCACAGAGAGAGCAGGGCCAAGGAAATGTCTTGAGCCGGTTTGGCAGCCAGCAAAAGTGCCCCTGAGGGAACACGAGGCACTGCCCCCGCACTCCCCGTCGCTGCTGAAAGTTCTACGGCTTGCACAGGGGGGGTAGCGTAGTAGCAGTCAGTCGTGGGCCGCAGGCATATAGCTCCCCCAGGCCCTTCAGCAACATAGTAGTCACGAGGTAGGGCTACTCACCACCGGGCCCATGCAGGATACCATCTCAATGCTCCGAAGATGAGCCTTCCCCCCGGGTCAGATCCTCAACATAGGGAGTTGCTTCAGCTGCAGAGTCGAAAACCTTATGCACTCCATTTTTTATGATATGGAGACGAGCAGGGTATTGTACCGTGAAGCGGATTTGAGCCGCGATCAATTTCTGGCATAGAGGTGCATATGCCTTGCGTCTTTGGCTCAATGCCACTGAGTAGTCTTGAGCGATGCGGATCCTCATCCCGTCTTGTTCAACGGTACCCAAATTTTTTGCTGCTCGCAAAATGGCCTCTTTTTGCGGGTATTGTAAATATTTGGCCAGAACAATCCTGGGGCGACGCTCATTCGCCAGCCGAGCTCCGACCCGATGGACCCGCTCCAACTGGATCTGTCCCTGCGCCTCCGATCCGGGCAATAGATTAGCAGATAGCGTCTCCACAAAGGCCTTAAGATCCTTATTTATTTTTTATTTTATTTATTTAGAGAGTATTTGTATCCCGCTCCTTCCAGCGATCAGAAGCGGTAAGATTACTATTGCGAAACTGCCAAATCAAAGCAGGTACAAATTTTGTTTACATACAGATTATCAGAAAAGCACGTCACTCAGAGTTTCAGATTATCAGAACAACACGTCACACAGAGCTAACAATTCGTAGCTATGGGGAAGATCATTTACATATATACATAGATACATATATACAGGATAGGTTTCTTGGTCAATGTGGACAGGGGGCTGCCCCCAACTGAGGGTTTAATTCAGGTTGAAGTGGGTTTGGAAAATGTGCGTCTTGAGTTTCTTTCTGAAGTCTAGAAGGTCATTGCTAGCTCGTAGCTCTGGTGGTAGTTGGTTCCAAAGCGTTGGTGCCACATATGAAAAAGCTCTGTGGCTGGTGTTAGTTTTGGTAGATCTTATGTCTGTTGGAGTGTGGAGGATGTTGGCGTTGTGGGTTCTTCTGCTTCGGGTAGGAGGTTGCATTCTGACTAGGTTGTTGAGGAAAGAAGGTGCTAAGTTGTGGATGAGTTTGAAAGTAGTTGTTAGTATTTTATATTTTGTGCGAGCTGTTATGGGTAACCAGTGTAGTTGAATTAGTACTGGTGTGATGTGGTCGTTTAGTTTTTTCTTCATTATGACCCTGGCAGCTACATTTTGTGCCATTTGTAATATGTTTAGGGTTTTTTTAGGTAGCCCTTGTAGGATGGCGTTGCAGTAGTCAAATTGTGGCATGATGAGTGCTTGGGCCACGGTTCTGAAATCTTGGGGATCAATAATACTCCGGATGGGTTGGAGGACTCTAAGCTTGTGGAAAACTGCTCTGTTGGTCTTTCGGAGGTGTTTCTCCATCTTTAGGTCACAGTCAAAAGTGACTCCTAGATACTTTATTTCTTTTTTCGTTTGGTAAGTGTTGTCACATAGTGTGATTGATGGGGGTGGGACAAAGTTCGGTTCTTTGGAGAGATACATTACTTCGGTTTTTTTGTGATTTATCGACATACTGCTTTGTTGTAACCAGTCTTGCATCTCTTCAATGCATGTCTCCAGTGGGCTGTAGTTTGGGTTTTCAGTGTCTAGTTGCGAGTATAGCATGATATCATCGGCATAGATGTGATAATTAATTTTGTGCTGTGTGAATATTTTGCATAGAGGCTGCATATATATGTTAAATAGAAGCGCCGAGAGAGCAGAGCCCTGGGGGATTCCCTGTGTTTGGGTGAAAGGTTCTGCTTGTTCTCCGTTGAATTGAACCTGTTGTGTTCGATTGGATATGTAGGAGGTGAACCACTTTAGGGGGGTTCCAGTTATTCCTATTGATTTTATCCTATTTATGAGTGTTTCATGGTTAACTGTATCAAAGGCAGCTGAGATGTCGATGAATACAAGAATGTACATTTTCTTTTTGTTTTCAAGGCCCTTTAGGAGGTTGTTAAGTAGGACTAGTAACAGAGTTTCCACTCCATGATGTTGCCTGAAGCCATATTGCTGGTCATCTAGGGGAGCACTGTCTGTCAAATGGTCTTGGAGTTGTAGAAGGACTGTTTTTTCTATGATCTTTGCCAGGAAGGAGATACTTGATATGGGACGGTATGAGGCTGGGTCTTCCTTGTTGAGTGTATTGTTTTTTAGTATCGGTCTAATGACTGATCTCTTTAGTTCTGAGGGCATGTGTCCCTGTTGCAGGGATAGGTTAACTATGTGTGTGATGTGAGGTGCTATGTCTTGTTTCACTGTCTTGATCCAGGTTGCAGGGCAGGGGTCTAGAGGGGAGGTGGTGCTTTTTAGGCTTGAGACAATGGTTGTGATTTGCTTGGTTCCGATTTTGTGGAAGTGCTTCCAGAACTGGGTTTGCGTTGTGTTGTTCTCACTCTTAATTTGTGGTGTTGGTGGGGCTTGGGGGGGGGGGGATCAGGGGCCGTCAGTTTGTTCGTGTAATGGTTTGCCAGGGTTTGGGCTTTGATGGAGTTGTTGTGGTTGGCAATCTGGTCGGTTTTGGTTAGTGATTTGACTAGTTCGAATAAATCTCTTGGGCGATTGATCGCCTTGTTTAGAATGTTTGTGTGATGTGTTTTTTTTGCATTGTTCACGTCGTTTTTGTATTTTGCAAGATGGGCCATGTATTTAGTTTTGAGATCGGAGGATTTGGTTTGTCTCCATTTTCTCTCTATTTTACGGAGCTCCCTTTTCGCTTTTTGTTAGAGTTCCTGTGTACCAGGGTTCCGAGTTGATCTTACGTAGGTTTGTTGAGTGTTTCAGTGTTGGGTTAGAAGTGTTTTGGATGTGTGTGTTCCATCTGTTTGTTAGTTCGACGAGGTCTGTGGAATCAAGGGTTATGTGGGATGCAATGGCGTTTATGAGGTGTTCTTCGTTGAGTTTCCCGAATTTCCTGATGGGGTTGGTCATTCTCATCTCTTTTGTGTTTTTGGGTAGGCACTTTAGTTTAAATTTGCAGTTTATTTGGTGGTGGTCTGACCATGGTACTTGGGCTATGTTTATTGTAGGTGGTTCAACGGTTTGTTGTGAATTTCTGGGTATGAAGATCATGTCTAGGGTGTTTCCTCTATCGTGTGTGGGGTCGTTTATTATTTGTTGGAAACCCAGTTGGTCCATGGCTTCATAGAAGGTGTCTGTGTGGGACGGAGGGATTGATGCATTATCCAGGATCTGCTCATTAATGCCGAGGAATCTCAAATTATTCCGCCTTGAGCGGTTTTCGATGTCATCGAGTTTAGCCTCCTGTCTCTGGAGCGTTGCCTGCACACTGCCCAGCTCCCGCTATAAAGCATCCACCTCCTCTTCGGCGTGTGCAATACGATCCTCCGCTACCTGTATTCTCCTGCCCAGGCCGTCCACGGAGTTCTGTAGTTGGTCCATTTTGCCGTGAAGGGCATCGAACTGCCCCGATAAGGCCCCTGATACGGCCGCCGAGATCTCCTCCACTGAGGCTAACGCCGGAGATGGGCCACTGGGCGAGGGCGGGTCAGCCATCTTTTGTGAGCCCACGGCTCGTTCTCTCTCCCGCCGTGTGGATTTTACCGTCGTGGCCATAGTTAGAAACGCCGGTTTCTTTTACCAAAAAGAACTTTTTGGCGTACTGCACCACTGGAGAACAGAATTTGTTGTCTCTCGGCTCTCCAAACGGTACTAGAAAGTCGGTACAGGGGGTAGGGGTCCGGAGCCCAGGCGATCAGCGTCCACCCAAGCTTACCACATCACGTGACCTCCAACATGAAACTTTTATAAAGTCTGTCACAACATTATTAACTACAGAACAGACTGGCAGAATACTACAACATTAAACTTTTATAAAGTCTGCCACAACATTATTAACCACAGAACAGACTGGCAGAATACTACAACATTAAACTTTTATAAAGTCTGTCACAACATTATTAACTACAGAACAGACTGGCAGAATACTACAACATTAAACTTTTATAAAGTCTGCCACAACATTATTAACCACAGAACAGACTGGCAGAATACTACAACATTAAACTTTTATAAAGTCTGTCACAACATTATTAACTACAGAACAGCCGAGCAGAATACTACAACATGAAACTTTTATAACGTCTATCACAACATTATCAACTACAGAACAGACTGGCAGAATACTACAACATGAAACTTTTATAACGTCTGTCACAACATTATTAACTGCAGAACAGACTGGCAGAATACTACAACATTAAACTTTTATAAAGTCTGTCACAACATTATTAACTACAGAACAGACTGGCAGAATACTACAGCATTAAACTTTTATAAAGTCTGTCACAACATTATTAACTACAGAACAGACTGGCAGAATACTACAGCATTAAACTTTTATAACGTCTGTCACAACATTATTAACTACAGAACAGACTGGCAGAATACTACAACATTAAACTTTTATAACGTCTGTCAAAACATTATCAACTACAGAACAGACTGGCAGAATACTACAACATTAAACTTTTATAAAGTCTGTCACAACATTATTAACTACAGAACAGACGGGCAGAATACTACAGCATTAAACTTTTATAAAGTCTGCCACAACATTATTAGCTACAGAACAGACTGGCAGAATACTACAACATTAAACTTTTATAAAGTCTGTCACAACATTATCAGCTACAGAACAGACTGGCAGAATACTACAACATTAAACTTTTATAACGTCTGCCACAACATTATCAACTACAGAACAGACTGGCAGAATACTACAGCATTAAACGTTTATAAAGTCTGTCACAACATTATTAACTACAGAACAGACTGGCAGAATACTACAACATTAAACTTTTATAAAGTCTGTCACAACATTATTAACTACAGAACAGACTGGCAGAATACTACAACATTAAACTTTTATAATGTTTGTCACAACATTATTAACTACAGAACAGACTGGCAGAATACTACAACATTAAACTTTTATAAAGTCTGTCACAACATTATTAACTACAGAACAGCCGAGCAGAATACTACAACATTAAACTTTTATAACGTCTGTCACAACATTATCAACTACAGAACAGACCGGCAGAATACTACAACATTAAACTTGTATAACGTCTGTCACAACATTATTAACTACAGAACAGACCTGCAGAATACTACAACATTAAACTTTTATAAAGTCTGTCACAACATTATCAACTACAGAAGAGACCGGCAGAATACTACAACATTAAACTTTTATAAAGTCTGTCACAACATTATTAACTACAGAACAGACTGGCAGAATACTACAACATTAAACTTTTATAAAGTCTGCCACAACATTATTAACTACAGAACAGACTGGCAGAATACTACAACATTAAACTTTTATAAAGTCTGTCACAACATTATCAACTACAGAACAGACGGGCAGAATACTACAACATTAAACTTTTATAACGTCTGTCACAACATTATTAACTACAGAACAGACGGGCAGAATACTACAGCATTAAACTTTTATAAAGTCTGTCACAACATTATTAACTACAGAACAGACTGGCAGAATACTACAACATTAAACTTTTATAAAGTCTGTCACAACATTATCAACTACAGAACAGACGGGCAGAATACTACAACATTAAACTTTTATAACGTCTGTCACAACATTATTAACTACAGAACAGACGGGCAGAATACTACAGCATTAAACTTTTATAAAGTCTGTCACAACATTATCAACTACAGAACAGACGGGCAGAATACTACAGCATTAAACTTTCATAAAGTCTGCCACAACATTATCAACTACAGAACAGACTGGCAGAATACGACAACATTAAACTTTTATAAAGTCTGCCACAACATTATTAACTACAGAACAGACTGGCAGAATACTACAACATTAAACTTTTATAAAGTCTGTCACAACATTATCAACTACAGAATAGACGGGCAGAATACTACAACATTAAACTTTTATAACGTCTGTCACAACATTATTAACTACAGAACAGACGGGCAGAATACTACAACATTAAACTTTTATAACGTCTGTCACAACATTATCAACTACAGAACAGACTGGCAGAATACTACAGCATTAAACTTTTATAAAGTCTGTCACAACATTATTAACTACAGAACAGACTGGCAGAATACTACAACATTAAACTTTTATAAAGTCTGTCACAACATTATCAACTACAGAACAGACTGGCAGAATACTACAGCATTAAACTTTTATAAAGTCTGTCACAACATTATTAACTACAGAACAGACTGGCAGAATACTACAACATTAAACTTTTATAAAGTCTGCCACAACATTATTAACTACAGAACAGACTGGCAGAATACTACAACATTAAACTTTTATAAAGTCTGTCACAACATTATCAACTACAGAACAGACGGGCAGAATACTACAACATTAAACTTTTATAACGTCTGTCACAACATTATTAACTACAGAAGAGACGGGCAGAATACTACAGCATTAAACTTTTATAAAGTCTGCCACAACATTATTAACTACAGAACAGATGGGCAGAATACTACAGCATTAAACTTTTATAAAGTCTGTCACAACATTATCAACTACAGAACAGACGGGCAGAATACTACAGCATTAAACTTTTATAAAGTCTGTCACAACATTATTAACTACAGAACAGACTGGCAGAATACTACAACATTAAACTTTTATAAAGTCTGTCACAACATTATTAACTACAGAACAGACTGGCAGAATACTACAACATTAAACTTTTATAACGTCTGTCACAACATTATCAACTACAGAACAGACTGGCAGAATACTACAACATTAAACTTTTATAACGTCTGTCACAACATTATTAACTACAGAACAGACTGGCAGAATACTACAGCATTAAACTTTCATAAAGTCTGCCACAACATTATCAACTACAGAACAGACGGGCAGAATACTACAACATTAAACTTTTATAAAGTCTGTCACAACATTATTAACTACAGAACAGACTGGCAGAATACTACAACATTAAACTTTTATAACGTCTGTCACAACATTATTAACCACAGAACAGACTGGCAGAATACAACAACATTAAACTTTTATAAAGTCTGCCACAACATTATTAACTACAGAATACACTGGCAGAATACTACAACATTAAACTTTTATAAAGTCTGTCACAACATTATTAACTACAGAACAGACTGGCAGAATACTACAACATTAAACTTTTATAACGTCTGTCACAACATTATTAACCACAGAACAGACTGGCAGAATACAACAACATTAAACTTTCATAAAGTCTGCCACAACATTATCAACTACAGAACAGACGGGCAGAATACTACAACATTAAACTTTTATAAAGTCTATCACAACATTATCAACTACAGAACAGACTGGCAGAATACTACAACATGAAACTTTTATAACGTCTGTCACAACATTATCAACCACAGAACAGACTGGCAGAATACTACAACATGAAACTTTTATAAAGTCTGTCACAACATTATTAACTACAGAACAGACTGGCAGAATACTTCAACATTAAACTTTTATAACGTCTGTCACAACATTATTAACCACAGAACAGACTGGCAGAATACAACAACATTAAACTTTCATAAAGTCTGCCACAACATTATCAACTACAGAACAGACGGGCAGAATACTACAACATTAAACTTTCATAACGTCTGTCACAACATTATTAACTACAGAACAGACGGGCAGAATACTACAGCATTAAACTTTTATAAAGTCTGCCACAACATTATCAACTACAGAACAGACGGGCAGAATACTACAGCATTAAACTTTTATAAAGTCTGTCACAACATTATCAACTACAGAACAGACGGGCAGAATACTACAGCATTAAACTTTTATAAAGTCTGTCACAACATTATTAACTACAGAACAGACTGGCAGAATACTACAATATTAAACTTTTATAAAGTCTGTCACAACATTATTAACTACAGAACAGGCTGGCAGAATACTACAACATTAAACTTTTATAACGTCTGTCACAACATTATCAACTGCAGAACAGACTGGCAGAATACTACAACATTAAACTTTTATAACGTCTGTCACAACATTATTAACTACAGAACAGACTGGCAGAATACTACAGCATTAAACTTTCATAAAGTCTGCCACAACATTATCAACTACAGAACAGACGGGCAGAATACTACAACATTAAACTTTTATAAAGTCTGTCACAACATTATTAACTACAGAACAGACTGGCAGAATACTACAACATTAAACTTTTATAAAGTCTGTCACAACATTATTAACTACAGAACAGACTGGCAGAATACTACAACATTAAACTTTTATAACGTCTGTCACAACATTATTAACCACAGAACAGACTGGCAGAATACAACAACATTAAACTTTCATAAAGTCTGCCACAACATTATCAACTACAGAACAGACGGGCAGAATACTACAACATTAAACTTTTATAAAGTCTGCCACAACATTATTAACTACAGAACAGACTGGCAGAATACTACAACATTAAACTTTTATAAAGTCTGTCACAACATTATTAACTACAGAACAGACTGGCAGAATACTACAACATTAAACTTTTATAAAGTCTGTCACAACAATATTAACTACAGAACAGACTGGCAGAATACTACAACATTAAACTTTTATAAAGTCTGTCACAACATTATTAACCACAGAACAGACTGGCAGAATACTACAACATTAAACTTTTATAAAGTCTGTCACAACATTATCAACTACAGAACAGACTGGCAGAATACTACAGCATTAAACTTTTATAAAGTCTGTCACAACATTATCAACTACAGAACAGACTGGCAGAATACTACAACATTAAACTTTTATAAAGCCTGCCACAACATTACTAACTACAGAACAGACTGGCAGAATACTACAACATTAAACTTTTATAACCTCTGTCACAACATTATTAACTACAGAACAGACTGGCAGAATACTACAGCATTAAACTTTTATAAAGTCTGCCACAACATTATTAACTACAGAACAGACTGGCAGAATACTACAACATTAAACTTTTATAACGTCTGTCACAACATTATTAACTACAGAACAGCCGGGCAGAATACTACAACATTAAACTTTTATAACATCTGTCACAACATTTTCAACTACAGAACAGACTGGCAGAATACTACAACATTAAACTTTTATAACCTCTGTCACAACATTATTAACTACAGAACAGACTGGCAGAATACTACAACATTAAACTTTTATAACCTCTGTCACAACATTATTAACTACAGAACAGACTGGCAGAATACTACAACATTAAACTTTTATAACGTCTGTCACAACATTATCAACTACAGAACAGACTGGCAGAATACTACAACATTAAACTTTTATAAAGTCTGCCACAACATTATTAACTACAGAACAGACTGGCAGAATACTACAACATTAAACTTTTATAACGTCTGTCACAACATTATCAACTACAGAACAGACTGGCAGAATACTACAACATTAAACTTTTATAACGTCTGTCACAACATTATTAACCAGAGAACAGACTGGCAGAATACTACAACATTAAACTTTTATAACGTCTGCCACAACATTATCAACTACAGAACAGACTGGCAGAATACTACAGCATTAAACTTTTATAAAGTCTGTCACAACATTATTAACTACAGAACAGACTGGCAGAATACTACAACATTAAACTTTTATAAAGTCTGTCACAACATTATTAACTACAGAATACACTGGCAGAATACTACAGCATTAAACTTTTATAAAGTCTGTCACAATATTATTAACTACAGAACAGACTGGCAGAATACTACAACATTAAACTTTTATAACGTCTGTCAAAACATTATTAACTACAGAACAGACGGGCAGAATACTACAACATTAAACTTTCATAAAGTCTGTCACAACATTATTAACTACAGAAGAGACTGGCAGAATACTACAGCATTAAGCTTTCATAAAGTCTGTCACAACATTATTAACTACAGAACAGACTGGCAGAATACTACAACATTAAACTTTTATAACGTCTGTCACAACATTATTAACTACAGAACAGACTGGCAGAATACTAGAACATTAAACTTTTATAAAGTCTGTCACAACATTATTAACTACAGAACAGACTGGCAGAATACTACAACATTAAACTTTTATAACGTCTGCCACAACATTATTGACTACAGAACAGACTGGCAGAATACTACAACATTAAACTTTTATAACGTCTGTCACAACATTATTAACCACAGAACAGACTGGCAGAATACAACAACATTAAACTTTTATAAAGTCTGCCACAACATTATTAACTACAGAATACACTGGCAGAATACTACAACATTAAACTTTTATAAAGTCTGTCACAACATTATTAACTACAGAACAGACTGGCAGAATACTACAACATTAAACTTTTATAACGTCTGCCACAACATTATTAACTACAGAACAGACTGGCAGAATACTACAGCATTAAACTTTTATAAAGTCTGCCACAACATTATTAACTACAGAACAGACTGGCAGAATACTACAACATTAAACTTTTATAACGTCTGTCACAACATTATCAACTACAGAACAGACTGGCAGAATACTACAACATTAAACTTTTATAACGTCTGTCACAACATTATTAACCAGAGAACAGACTGGCAGAATACTACAACATTAAACTTTTATAACGTCTGCCACAACATTATCAACTACAGAACAGACTGGCAGAATACTACAGCATTAAACTTTTATAAAGTCTGTCACAACATTATTAACTACAGAACAGACTGGCAGAATACTACAACATTAAACTTTTATAAAGTCTGTCACAACATTATTAACTACAGAATACACTGGCAGAATACTACAGCATTAAACTTTTATAAAGTCTGTCACAACATTATTAACTACAGAACAGACTGGCAGAATACTACAACATTAAACTTTTATAACGTCTGTCAAAACATTATTAACTACAGAACAGACGGGCAGAATACTACAACATTAAACTTTCATAAAGTCTGTCACAACATTATTAACTACAGAACAGACTGGCAGAATACTACAGCATTAAACTTTTATAAAGTCTGCCACAACATTATTAACTACAGAACAGACTGGCAGAATACTACAGCATTAAACTTTTATAACGTCCGTCACAACATTATTAACTACAGAACAGACTGGCAGAATACCACAACATTAAACTTTTATAACGTCTGCCACAACATTATTAACTACAGAACAGACTGGCAGAATACTACAACATTAAACTTTTATAAAGTCTGTCACAACATTATTAACCACAGAACAGACTGGCAGAATACTACAACATTAAACTTTTATAACGTCCGTCACAACATTATTAACTACAGAACAGACTGGCAGAATACCACAACATTAAACTTTTATAACGTCTGCCACAACATTATTAACTACAGAACAGACTGGCAGAATACTACAGCATTAAACTTTTATAACGTCCGTCACAACATTATTAACTACAGAACAGACTGGCAGAATACCACAACATTAAACTTTTATAACGTCTGCCACAACATTATTAACTACAGAACAGACTGGCAGAATACTACAACATTAAACTTTTATAAAGTCTGTCACAACATTATTAACCACAGAACAGACTGGCAGAATACCACAACATTAAACTTTTATAACGTCTGTCACAACATTATTAACTACAGAACAGACTGGCAGAATACTACAACATTAAACTTTTATAAAGTCTGTCACAACATTATTAACCACAGAACAGACTGGCAGAATACCACAACATTAAACTTTTATAACGTCTGCCACAACATTATTAACTACAGAACAGACTGGCAGAATACTACAACATTAAACTTTTATAAAGTCTGTCACAGCATTATTAACTACAGAACAGACTGGCAGAATACTACAACATTAAACTTTTATAACGTCTGTCACAACATTATTAACTACAGAATTGGAAGGCCGCAGGGGCGCGTCCCCGGGGCCGCCGCTAACCGGGGGGGCGGCATGCTGCTGTAGCCCGCGGGAACCGGCGGCGCGCATAGCGAGGGGTGGCCGCGCCGTCTGGCGAGCTCATTGGCTCCCGCGGGGTGTTTTCAAATGCGCGGGAGCCAATGGGTGCCGAGGACGGCGGGCCGCGGAGGGGGGGAGGTGCGGGGACTCGGCGCGGCTCCGGCCTTTCTGTTGGGGGGCTGGAGGCGACGGACGTGGTTTACCTTCTGTGCGCCGGCGGCCGGAGCCATCCTTGGTGCCTGGAGGGCTGGACCTGAGGCTCGGCGGCGGCGGCGGGTCGGAGCGGCGGCGTGCGGGTGTCGGTTCCTCTCCCGGCGGTGGGGTTTTCCTCCGGGCTTAGGTGGAAGGCCCGGAAATTGCCAGGCAAGTGGTCCGGTTGGACAGGGGTTGCTTGATTGCGCGGTGCAGGGCTGACACCTTCAATAAAAAAAAAAAAAAAAAAACCGAACGTAGCAGGGAGCTGTGCAGACGGTTTCCCTAGCTGCCTCCTGCTAGTGCTGCCTATTGCGAGTGCTGGGCATGTCGCCAACGGGAAAAAAGGGGGGACCCAAGCCGGGGAGGAGGTCTGGCCAGGCTTCCCCGAGTCAGCCTGGAGCCTGTGGGTCAGTTGCTGCAAGGCCCGAGAGGCAGCGGGCGCGCAAAAAGAAAGGAGGGGCTGGGTCGGGTGTGGAGCCACAGGAGCCACTTTCTTCGATTACTCGGGGGCGGGTGGCCCGGGGCCGGGCTCCTAGCCGGAGCAGAGCTTCCCAGCGGGGCTCTGGCTCTTTAACGGGTACGGGGCGCGACCGGCAAGCGCAAGGTGCGGGTCCGGTTGCCCGGGGGGGGCGGGGTGGTCGGGGTAGGTCTAGGGGGGCAGTGAGAGGTGCACCAGGAGTCCGTGGGGCTCCCGGGGGGGATGTGGCCAACCAGCAGGGAGGCGATACTTCTGGTGGGCCAGCTAGGCTGGGGAGTGTCTCGGCCAGTGCAGGTGGGGTTTCCCTGCCTGCTTGGGAGCGCTGGCAGAGCGGGGGACAAGGCTCTTCTAGTGCAGAGTGGCTAGGAGCGTGGCAGCCACCATGGGCGTTGCCGGGTGTTCCTTCGGCGTTTTCTGATTTTTCTCCGCAGGTACCTGCTGGATGGCACTACGGGGGACACCCGTTGATGATGGCTGCTGGACAGGCAGACGACAGGCCGGTGGTTGCTGGCGGTAGTCCCTTGCCTGGTGGGGCAGGTGGCGGAGCGGCTGCAGCGGATGCATCGCAACGGGAGTCCGGAGTTCCTGCTGCGACAGTCGCCTCAGCGGCAGGTGAGTTGGATGCGGGCACAACGCCGGATGTTGTCGTCGAGGTAGCGCCCATCGCTAGTCGGGCGGAGGGGATTGATGCTCCGTCGGGCGGGAAGGGTCGGAAGCGGTCGAGGAAGAGGGGGCGGCATTTGTGTCGTCGTCATCGACGTTCGGAATCCTCCTCCTCATCAACGTCGGATTTTTCATCCAGTTCTCTTTCGGACGGTGGCGGTCGAGGGCGCGGGGACAAGGGGGAGTCAGATAGGGCGGTGCAAGTGGGGGCGTCTCCTTCCGTAGTGGCTTTCTCAGAGTTATGGGAGGGCGTGCCAAAGCATCTGCGGAGAAGAATTGTTAAGCGTCGTTACTTGGATATATTCCGTTTGCTTGAGGGTCGTAAACGGTCGGGGGATAGTCGGCGGAAGCGTAAGGAGGACGAGAAGGCGGGCAGGGTTCGGAGGGTGGCGCGGAATGTGGTCAATTGGACGCGGGCCTTTCTACGATTAGCTAGTGTGTGGGGTAATGCGCATCCGGACCAGTATGGGATGCTTCTGGCGTATGCGGATTCCATCTTAGAGGCGTCGCAGACTCACGAAGGTTGGGCTTGGCTCAACTATGATGAGAAGTTCCGGGATAAGATGGAGGAGAATCAGCTGCTGTCCTGGGGAACGCAAGACATTAATCTGTGGCTGACGCAGATGGCGATCAGACCTAGTGGGGGGAGTGCAGGCCGCGGTGGACTGTCGGGTGCTACGAAGGTGGATCGCCCCTTTCGATCTGGCGTGCCCCCTGCTCTGCAGAGACTCCAGGGGGGGGGGGAGTGCAGGTGACTTGTGCTGGCGGTTCAATAAGTCTTCCTGCCCCTTTCCGGACTGCAAATTCCGGCACGCATGCACCCTCTGTAATGGAAGCCACTCAGCACTTAAATGTGTTAAAAAGAGTGGTGGAGGGGCCGCCCCCCTCCCTCCCCGATAGTAGCAGCTTGGTGAGTCTGGCTCCCACTCCGATTGAGATTAATGTTCTGGGTCCTTGGCTTCGGCGCTATCCTCGGAGGCGCGTAAGCCGTAGTTTGGAGTATGGCTTTCGGGAGGGGTTCCCTATACCAGTGGTAGGCAATGTGAGGGTAGCCAGGGCTCGGAATTCACCGTCGGTCCGGCGTTTCGCGCCTTTCGTCAGGGATAAGTTGGCATCGGAGATTGTTCTGGGTAGGGTAGCGGGTCCGTTCGACCAGCTGCCGTTTGCTGATCTGGTGCTATCTCCACTGGGTATTATTCCAAAAAAGGAGCCGGGTAAGTATCGCTTGATTCATAATCTGTCCTTTCCCATTGGTTCCTCGGTTAATGATCATATTCCTAGGGACTGGTGTGCGGTACGCTATGCATCTTTTGATGATGCAGTCGACCTGGTGAGAGCCTGCGGGTCTGGGTGCTTGTTGGCAAAAGTGGATATTGAATCCGCCTTCCGGTTGTTGCCAGTTCATCCGTCGTCCTTTCCTTTGCTGGGGTTTTCCTGGGAAGGGAAATATTATTTCGACAAATGCATGCCGATGGGCTGTTCGGTTTCCTGTGCGTATTTCGAGCAGTTTAGTTCCTTTTTGCATTGGGCGTTTGTCGACTGGATGGGGTGTGGGGCGGTCGTTCATTACCTGGATGATTTTTGTTTGTCGGGCCGGCGGCTACTGGACAGTGTAAGGCGTTGTTGGACGGTTTTGTTCAACTAGCTCAGCTTTGGGGGGTTCCCCTAGCGTCTGGTAAGACGGAGGGCCCGGCGACTATCCTTACCTTTTTGGGCGTGGAATTGGACTCAGTGGCACGGGTCGCCCGCTTGCCCAGGGAAAAAGTTGTCAAGCTGCGTGTGTTGGTGGCCAACGCGCTGGTTTCCCGCAAGATAACGTTGCGGGAGATGCAGTCCTTGGTTGGTTCGCTTAACTTTGCTTGCAGGGTTATTCCCATGGGGAGGGTCTTCTTGCGTCGGCTCGCTGGGGCCACTACGGGTGTGGAGAAGCCCCATCACCGCATTAGGATGTCGCAAAGCCTCCGGGCGGATCTCAGGATCTGGGACGCATTTTTACGTACGTTCAATGGGACCACGGTGTTACGGGACCAGGAGGTGACTTCTGCTGATCTGCAATTGTTTACTGATGCGGCTGGGGGAGCGGGCCTTGGGATTTATTTTGGAGGCTCTTGGTGTGCGGCGGGGTGGCCGCAGTCCTGGAGAGATAGTGGCCTTACGGATAACATTACCTTTCTTGAGTTGTTCCCCATTCTCGTGGTCATGTCTGTATGGCCTAGCCGGCTTCGCAATCGGAGGATTCTGTGGTGGTGCGACAATGACGCCGTGGTGTCCGTGGTCAATCGCTATTCCCCCAAATGTAGGCCCGTCGCTAATTTGATGCGCCAGGTTATTTTCACCTGTTTACAGTTGAATTTAGTGATTAGGGCTCGGCACATTCCAGGTAGTCATAACACCATTGCTGATGCTCTTTCCCGTTTCAAGTGGGAGCAGTTTCGCGCCTTGGCGCCCGATGCGGACGAGGAGGGCGCAGCAGTCCCGGAGCACCTCTGGCGCATTGGCCTAGTGACCTGATGGAGCTGCTTCGCCAGTCAGTCTCTCCGGCAACATGGGTTGCTTATCAGCGCGGCTACAGCTGTGTCGTATCCTTTCTGGTACTTCAAGGGTGGCGAGAGGGTCCGGCCTCTGATCAGCTGTTGGGTCAGTATGTGCTGGAGTCCAAGTCGGCGGGCTTGTCGCGTGCTACCGTGCGACGGCATCTAGCGGGGTTTTCCTTTTTTGCCCGTGCTCTAGGGTGGGGGGCAGCGGGTGGGGGATTTTTGACACGTATGCTGCTGCGTGGTTGGGAGCGGTCCTGCCCTGCGTTGGGGGATTGGCGGCGCCCTATCACGCATGATGTGTTGCGGCGTTTATGCGATGCTTTGCCTCATGTGGTTTCCTCCCACTATGAAGGGGCGCTGTTCCGCGCGGTTTTTTCTGTAGCATTTTTCGGAGCTTTTCGGGTCGGTGAGTTGGTGGCGGAATCGGGAAGGACTTGCGCCGGGAGGGAGTTTCAGCTTCATCAAGTGCAATTCCGTGGGGGCGGGGTTCGTATCCGCCTGGCCCGTTCTAAGACGGATCAAGCAGGGCGGGGGGCCTGGGTGGCGTTGTCTGCGGTGCCTGGCTCCCCTTCGTGTCCGGTGGCGTTATTGCAGGCGTACCTACTGGTGCGTCCGGATATCGGAGGTAGCTTGTTTATTCATCGGGATGCGCGGGTTCTCACCCGCTTCCAGTTTGCAGCGGTGTTGCGTCTGGCGTTACGGCGCGTAGGCGAGGACCCCGCGGCGTTTGCCCCACACTCCTTCCGGATTGGGGCGGCGACCAGCGCGGCTGCTGCTGGCCTGTCGGATCCGGAGATCCAACGGATCGGGAGATGGCGATCGCGGGCATTCCATAGCTATGTGCGGCTTTAGGGTTGGGGGGGGGGGTATGACTAACTACTTTGTTATTCTTTCTTTGCAGGGCAAAGCCTGGGATCGTGTTGCTGTTGGGTGATTGGCCACTCCTTTGTGTTCTGGGCTGGTCGGCGAGCAGCGACACGGCCGATGGGGCTGCATTTGGGACTTTCGGAGCTTGCAGTAACCGTCTCATGGCTGGGCGAGCGCGGGCTTCGGTGGTTCCAGCTATTGCCTTTGCTGCGGCATCACCAGCGTTCCCGATGTGCACCGGACATTTTACTGATACACTTGGGTGGCAACGATTTGGTTGCCTGGACTTGCCGACAGTTGATTCGGGCAGTCAAGAAGGACTTGGGGGTGGTGTTCGGGATGTTTCCGGGAGTGCTAGTGTTGTGGTCTGATATCATTCCAAGGCCGTCCTGTTGGGCTCAGCGACGGTGGTCCCGGGGGGTGGCGAAGATTAACCGACAAATTGGCAAATGGGTGGGGGCAAAAGGGGGCTGTCAAATTTTACACCCTTGGGTGGAAGTGGGGTGCTCAGGCCTTTACCGGCCTGATGGCGTGCACTTGTCCCCAGTAGGGTTGGATTTACTTCTCAATGATTGGCAGGAGGCCTTGGAGGATATTAGCTTAAGGGCCCGGGCTGGTCGCAGCTTACCTTTGGGGGGCGGCTCCGGTCGTGGCTGACCTGAGCCGGTGGCGGGAACCCGGAGGTTTCCGGGGTCCGGAGCCGGAGGCAAGCAGGAGGGCGGGGGTAGGGTACCCCCGACCCGGTTAATCCCTCAGGTTTTTGCTAATGATATGGCGAAGCCGGAAGAGGGAGGGCGTGGATAAGCAATTGGGCTTGTGCCCGAGGGGGAAGCGGAAGCAGCGTCACCTTGCTCATAACGTGGCGGGTGAGGGCTCGCTCTGCTTGGCGGGGGTGGGGGTGGGGAGATTTATGATGTTTTGTATTTGTATTAGATGGTTTGTTAAAAGGTTATTAAAGCTGCGACCAGTTTGAAACCCAAAAATGTTGTCATGTGATTGTTAACAGGTATTGGGTGGAAGGAAATGGGGGTGGTTGGAGGGGCGGTGGGCAGCGTGTACGCCGTACCCGGTTATTGGAAGGCCGCAGGGGCGCGTCCCCGGGGCCGCCGCTAACCGGGGGGGCGGCATGCTGCTGTAGCCCGCGGGAACCGGCGGCGCGCATAGCGAGGGGTGGTCGCGCCGTCTGGCGAGCTCATTGGCTCCCGCGGGGTGTTTTCAAATGCGCGGGAGCCAATGGGTGCCGAGGACGGCGGGCCGCGGAGGGGGGGAGGTGCGGGGACTCGGCGCGGCTCCGGCCTTTCTGTTGGGGGGCTGGAGGCGACGGACGTCCCGCCCTCCCTCCCTTTACAAGGACGTGGGGGCGGGGGTATGGGTTGTTGCAGCTTGGGGGGGAGATGGGCGGGATCCCGGAGGTTTCCGGGGTCCGGAGCCGGAGGCAAGCAGGAGGGCGGGGGTAGGGTACCCCCGACCCGGTTAATCCCTCAGGTTTTTGCTAATGATATGGCGAAGCCGGAAGAGGGAGGGCGTGGATAAGCAATTGGGCTTGTGCCCGAGGGGAAGCGGAAGCAGCGCCACCTTGCTCCTAACGTGGCGGGTGAGGGCTCGCTCTGCTTGGCGGGGGTGGGGGTGGGGAGATTTATGATGTTTTGTATTTGTATTAGATGGTTTGTTAAAAGGTTATTAAAGCTGCGACCAGTTTGAAACCCAAAAATGTTGTCATGTGATTGTTAACAGGTATTGGGTGGAAGGAAATGGGGGTGGTTGGAGGGGCGGTGGGCAGCGTGTACGCCGTACCCGGTTACAGACTGGCAGAATACTACAACATTAAACTTTTATAAAGTCTGTCACAGCATTATTAACTACAGAACAGACTGGCAGAATACTACAACATTAAACTTTTATAAAGTCTGTCACAACATTATCAACTACAGAACAGACTGGCAGAATACTACAGCATTAAACTTTTATAACGTCTGTCACAACATTATTAACTACAGAACAGACTGGCAGAATACTACAACATTAAACTTTTATAAAGTCTGTCACAGCATTATTAACTACAGAACAGACGGGCAGAATACTACAACATTAAACTTTTATAAAGTCTGTCACAACATTATCAACTACAGAACAGACTGGCAGAATACTACAACATTAAACTTTTATAACGTCTGTCACAACATTATTAACTACAGAACAGACTGGCAGAATACTACAGCATTAAACTTTTATAAAGTCTGTCACAACATTATTAACTACAGAACAGACTGGCAGAATACTACAACATTAAACTTTTATAAAGTCTGCCACAACATTATTTCCTGAACGACCGACATGCCGACGGCACCGCCACGGTCTCCTTCCACCGCGAAGGGTTAAATAGTTCGCTCTTCTCCAGCTTTACAGGGAAACTGAACTGCAAGGATTCCTCTGAAAAATATTTACCCCCACTAAGACAGGACTTAAAGAAAGCTCCTATGGGGAAAGTTTCTATTTTTAAGCCCTAAATCAAATCTGCATCTTCCCGCCTCACAGCTAGATTTTCCCGCCTAAAATAAAAGGAGGGAAAAACTTCCTCAAGGGATCCCTGCGCCGCTTTCACCTCTTATAATGGGCCTCTAAGAGACCGGAACTACTTCACTTCATATAACACTATTTTTCCAAATAAATGACACTTTTACAGTTTAGATTCCATATTAATTACACCAACTCATTTAGAAGCTAAACCTCTGCTCTTTACTCCCAATCCCAAGGGGAAAACACAGCAATTTACAGCTAAACTATTAATTTTTATCCCAAACTAAATATATATTTCAGCAGAGCGCACCTCCTGCACCTGAACTCTGCTTCTAGAACTTTTCATAATTGACATTTATTTTCACTGCTTTTTCCACAATAAAATGAGGCTCTTACTGTCCCTTTAACACCGGCTTCTTTCTCTCTATATCTATATCTATAGTGTCAGAACTCTCTTATTGGCTAACTTCATCCATCCATCTTCATGCTGACCTCTCATTAGCCAGTAAGTATAGCTTTTATCCCACCTCTGATCTCTTATTGGCCAGCTTCAGCCTATCCAGAATCTCTAACCTGACTCACTCTTCCTAGACTTTCTAGCACCCTATTGGCCCATTCCCTTACTGCCTCCTCATTGGGCAGCTCCTTTGCTGACACCTCATTGGCCAGTTACCTATGTGTGTCAGAAATGAAAGTGCAAACCAGCCCCAGCAGGTAAAGGGAATTACAGTGCTTAAAGTCCTTTTCTTTTAGGAATAAACCTTTTATTTTGTAGCTACTGGTTACATATATACGAGGTGTGTTCTTCCTGCTGTGGGAGGAGAGGAAAATGCAGTGAGGGAAAAACTTCCTAAAGTTTAGGAGCTGCAGAATTATCTGATTCCACAGCAAGGGGAGAGGAAGCGCCGTGTGTCCTTCTCCTGTTGGATAAAGTAGCGAAAAGTAAAGTCATGTAGAAGTTTCTGAAGGACTCCTGAGTTTCCCTTTATCTTTTCCTTACACTGAAAGCGAAGTTACTCACCTGTAACAGGTGTTCTCCAGGAAGAAGCAGGAAGTCAATCCTCACATAGGGAACTCCCTAGCTCCAGGCTGCTGGGAACCGGACCACGTCAGCACCACAAGCGACCAACAGGGGAAGGCACCAGTTGCAGAGGAGGAGTCCCTGCACCGAGACTCCCTAACAACCAGCAATCCTCGTCACCCCCAGTCCAGGAGCCTGACCATCGACGAGTTGGAGGGCAGGAGTTGCCTAGACACCAAGTATGCTATGAATTACTGCCTGGCTGAAGGCACTGTCCCTGCGGGACTCACTCTCTTGCAGCAAAGGTATGCACTGAAGACCATGTGACAGCCTGACATATGTCCATCATTGGTATCGAGCGCAGGTTGGCTCGGATGCGATGAGCAGTGATCCGGTGCTGAAAGGAAAGACCAGCCTGCTTGTAAGTGAATGCGATGTAGTCCGCCACCCAAGAGGACAGAGTCTGTTTGGTTATTGGCAGCCCCATTTTACAGGGGTCAAATGAGTCCCAAGAGTTGGGGTGCTTTTTTGATGGTCCCAGGTCCTATGAAGATAGAATGATGGAAACCTCTTGCAATCCAAGGTGTGCAAAACTGATTCCATCTTGCCAGAGTGGGCCATGGAAAGAAAGTAGGGAGAACCACCTCCTGATTGAGGTATAAAGCAGACACCACCTTAGGGAGGAACTTGGGATGCATCCACAGCACTACCCTTTTCATGTAGAACTGGGTGTAGGGAGGATCTGCCTTCAGCTCCCTATAGAAGTCACAGCCACCAGGAAAAGTCACAGCTCCAGGCAGAAGTCACAGCCACCAGGAAAGCAACCTTTCAGGAGAGGTACCTCAGGTGGCAGGTGGCCAGGGGCTCAAAGGGTGGTCTGGCTAGCTGGAACAGCACCACATTGAGGTCCCATTCCTGCACTGGAGGGTCGGGGGAGGGGGGGGCTGGACAACAGAAGGCCCCTGAGGAATCTAGAAACCAGGGGCAGGGTCGAGACGGGCTTTCCCTCTACAGGTTCGTGGTTCGCAGCTATGGTGCTGAGATGCACCCTGACTGAGTTAGATTTCAGGCCCGAATACAAGAGATGCAAAAGGTACTGAAAAACAAGCTGTACCTGGCAGGAGAATGGATTCACATTCTTGTCTGCATACCAGATGGAGAACCTCCTCCACTCGAAGGTGTAAGCTCTCCTTGTGGAGGGCTTCCTGGAGGCCAGGAGAACCTCATTCAATCTCCTTCATGAGGTCAAAAGGGGCCAATGCTACCCATTCAGCAGCCATGCTGTCAGCAGTAGAGCCCTCAGGATGGGGTGCAGGAGGGGGCCCTTCTTCTATGAGAGGAGGCCCAGGGGTATTGGGGCTGTCACTGACACAGGGAGCAGAAAGGGGAACCAGGGTTGCCTGGGACACCTGGAGGCCACCAGGATCACTGAGTCATACTCGCTCTGGATTTTGAACAAACTTTTGTATTTCAAGGGGGGGGGGGGGGTCGGCGGGAATGCAATAGGCAGGCCCTGTGACTATGAGATCAGAAACGTATCTGCTGCTATCCTTGCATGGTGTGGCTTGGGGGAGCAGAACCATAGAAGCTGAGCATTGTCTGGAGAGGTGAACAAGTCCAGGCAGGGCCTGCCACAGAGCCGAAAGAGCCTCTGGGCCACCTCAGGGTCCAGGCACCACTCCTGTGGGTAGAGGAATCTGGTGAGCCTCTCCGCCAGGGAGTTGTTCTGGCCTGGTAGGTACACCACCATTAGGGTCATGTGGTGGTGCACCACAAAGAAATTAAGTGCTATGGCCTCTTGACAGAGTGAGTAGGAGCCCGTTCCACCCTGCTTGTTCAAATAGAACATGCCCACCTGGTTGTCCATCTGAATGAGGATCTGAAGGCCATGGAGCAGGTGGTGGAAGGCCTGAAGAGCCAGAAAGATAGCCCGGAGCTCAAGGAGGTTGATCTGCTGGAGACTCCTTGGGAGATCCAGTGGCCCTGAGTGTGCTGTCCTTCACGATGTGCAACCCAGCAGCCAGGGAGGCATCCGCAGTGAGAATCCTCTGAGGTGCTGACACCCAGAAAGGCATCCCCACTCTCAGGTAGTGCAGGGACTTCCACCAGGTAAGGGAGGCCGCCAGCTGCTGGGTGACCCACATTCTGCCCTTCAATTTGCCCTTGGCCTGAGACCACTGAGATCGGAGGCACCACTGGGCGACTAGCATGTGTAGGCGGACATAATGAGCACCACTGAGGCCATGTGGCCCAGAAAGCAGAGGAGCCACTGGGCCAGCATTGACCTGGAGCTTGCACTTCCCCAGCCAACTGCATTGGCGGAGAGCCCTGTCTTCTGGGATGAAAGTGTTGCCAGCAGAGTGTTCAGCTGAGCACCTATAAATTCCAGGGTCTACACCAGGGAGAGCCTGGACTTGGGGTAGTTGATGACAAAGTTCAACCGATGGAGGGTGTGAATGGTCAGTCTTGTGGTCCGGTCCACCTCCCTGGCGGTGCTGCCCCAGGCAGGGGAAGATATGAGCTCCTTTAAGGCATACATGTGTGGCCACTGCATAAAGGCATTTTGTGAACACCCTTGGGGAGGAGGCGAGCCCAAACAGGAGCACCCTGTCCTGTAAGTGTAGGCCCCTCACCACAAAAAGCAGGTACCGCCTGTGGGAGGGATGAATCAGGATGTGAACATAAGCATCCTTGAGATCCAAGGAGCAAAGTCAGTCTCCCTGGTGGAGATAGGGCAGCGGTGTTCCAAGGGATAGCATTTTGTACCGCTCTCGCAGCAGGAACCTGTTGAGGTTGTGTAGATCCAGGATAGGCCGGAGGCCTCCTGTTCTACTGGGGAAAAGGAAATACGTTGTGTAGAAACCCTTGCACCAGAGGTGAGTGTGGGGCACAGGTTCCACCACCTTGTTCCTGAGCAGGTTTGCAAACTCAGTTATGAGTAAGGCCTGGTGATGGGAGAGGATGGGGTGGCTCCCCTAGAAAATACTCTGGGAAGTTTTGCTGCAAGTGCAGAACTAAGATCAACCATGGATCTAAAGGACTTCCAGAAACAACTCAAGACTCTCCTCTTCTCTGAACATTTCAGTAAACAGGCTCAACACCCCAGTTAACCACTCATCTCATTCCCCAACTCCATGAGCAACTATTTATACATCACTATGTACATAAGTTGTGCTCCTAGCACTACCCCTTCATCCCCCCTTTTTATTACTCCTCTGTTGCTATTGTTTGAGTTTTATTGATTTTTTTGTTTACTTTCAAGTTCTCTGTAATAATTAAAGTTTCAATGTAGACTGCCTTGATTATATAATAAGGTGGTATACAAAAATTGTTAAATAAATAAGTGGAGGAAATAACGCTCTCTTACCACTCACAGGACCCACTGGTCTGTAGTGATGGTGGCCCAGCTGTTGGAAAATTAGGCCAGCTGATCCCCTATGGGCTGAGGTGGGTCTTCTGGGGGAGGGGAGACCCTGCCCACCGAGTCAAAAGCTCCCCTCTGACTGAGGAAGCTCTGATGCCTGGGGCTTGGGCTTCCTGTTCCCATGCCCTTGGCCGTTTGGCTGTGCAGGTTGGTGAGGCTAACCCTGGTAAGGCTGGTAAGACCAGCTGAGGGGAAACCCTTTTTCCTCATTATAAGGCTCATCTTTCCCAAGGGCTTCTTCCTGAGGAGAGCCAAGATATTTTTGGAAAGCCTCTGCCAAGTAACCGCCTCAGCTTTGATCTCAGCAGCCTTATCCATCAACATAAAGAAAACTGAAGCCCTCATAGTGACAAAGGACCCTGACTTCACACCACCCACACACCTCATCATTGGAACTACAAGCATCCGAATACAACCTCAGATAAGATACCTGGGCATTATTATTGACCAAGCCCTCACCTTAAAGCAACAGATCACCAAAACCTCCGGAACTATATTTCATAAGGCAAGAACAGTCCAACGTCTCAGACCCCTCCTGGAACATCAAGACTTCCGAACAGTGATGCAAGCCATGACACTCCCACATCTGGACTACTGCAACATAATCTACCATGGCCTTCCAGCCACACACACCAACCCCCTCCGAACTGCATTAAACACCACTGCGAGAATCATTCAAAGGGCAAGGAAAACCGACCATATCACCCCAATTCTGAAAGAACTACACATTCTCCCCCTCGAAGCACGGACAAAATACAAAGCCATCCTACTCACCCACAAAGCTATCCATCAAACACAAGACACCCAGCTTCGCACCCTACTAGCTCGTCCAGCCCACGGCAGATCAACCAGACAAACCTCCAGCATTTTCCTCACCGTCCCCCACAAAAGAACCAAATGCTCACAACGGACCTGCAATCGAGCCTTCGAACTTTATGCTCCGTCCTTATGGAACTCTCTACCGAGCTATCTCAGAAGCAATGCCGACCTGCTATCTTTCAGAAAACAGCTAAAAACCATCCTTTTCCAGGAATACTTCAACTCGAACCCCACCGAAAAACCCACAAACCCCTGATCTCACCCACAATGAACCTCTAATACAAAGCTACCCCAACCTGTCTATGTCCAACGTTTGTCCTACGTCCATAGTCTGTCCTATGTCAAAATCATCAATGTTGCCTCCCCGGTGATGGCCCTACCCTTGTACTTAATTCCACCACCCCATGTAACACCGCTTTGACCCGGTGAAAAGCGGTATATAAATACAGCTAAATAAATAAATAAATAAATTATCCAACACCGGCTTACCAAAAAGGTTCTCCCCATTGCAGGGCACGTCCAGGAGCTTCTGCTGCACCCGCTACTCCAGGTCCAAGGTCTGCAACTATTCTATTTTTATTTATTTATATTCTCTTATATACCGCGCTATTCTGCATCAGTATGGTTTACATTGAACAGGGCATTATAACTTGGAGATAACTATTTTACAGGGAACATGGGCTTTGGAGGGTTAAGTGGCTTGCCCAAGACCACAAGGAGCACCTGTGGGACTAAAAACCCCAGTCCTTCTGGCCCAAGGTTGCTGTCCTCTAGTGGGATTTGAACCCCTGACCTTTGGCCTGAAGTATCTTGCCCCAACCACTAGGCCACTCCTCCACTCCTATGCCTGGTGCCAGGCCTTGATGCCTGTGGCCTCCTCCACATGATCGTAGGCAAGCTCCACCCTTTAGCACAACGGTACACCCAGTATGTGGAATGTGTATATAGTTATCTAATACTGCAAATAGATACCAATGTGTAACAGATGCCAATGTGTATATAGCCATCTAATATTGCAAATAGTCGCCAAGCATCTGCGGTCAATACTGTACATCTGCGATCTGAATGATCAATCTGTATATAGAAAGACAACCTGTAAATAGCTGCCAGCTGATCCGGTCACCTGCGACCTGATCGCTTAGCCTGTACATAGTTACCCTCGTTAGTCCCAAGTTGTAACACCTGTTCATTATAAATACAGTGCAGGTTCTGCCTGCACTGTACAAAGTTTGTTGACTGTAAACTGCACTGATTCTAAAGAGCGCGGTATAGAAAAGACATAAAATAAATAAATAGAGAGAAATTTAGAGCAGTCCTAAACAGCCCTGGTCAGGGGCAAAAAGCGCTGGAGAGGTTTCCTGGGGAGGCCCACCGAGAACCCCAAGAGCTCTTGAACCAGGCCTTTCAAATACATCCCCATATACAGCTTGTAAGCTTGTATACAGCACTCAGCATGGCGCCTTGGTAGCACTCATGGCCCAGGGCATCAAGGACCTGGACATCTTTGCCTGGAGGTACAGATGAGTGAGTCTTCTGACTCTTAAGCTTTTTCATCAACAATTCCACCACCATTGAATTGTGGGAGAGCTGAGGCTTGTGGAACCCCGCACCCTTCCGGACTTGGTAAACGGTGTTGACACGCCAACTGACCACCGGCACTGAGGCCGAGGTCTCCTAAGTCTGGAGCAGGAGCCTCTTTAGGATAGGAGGGATTGGGACAGTGATAGTCTCTTTAGGTGGAGATTCGTACTGGAAAATTTCCAGCTTCTCAGTGTGCGTGTCCTCCTCAGACTCCATCTGCACCGAGAGAGCCTGGGTCATGTCCCAAATGAAATCGTGGAACACCATGTCCTCAGGTGGGGAGTGGCATCGAGATTGTGGGGTTGAAGGCTCCGAGGTGACATCATGATACCGGGAGGTTTCAGGAGAGGCCTCATCCTTGGTCTCCCATTCGGGACTGAGCCTCGGGGGTAATCCCCATGAACCGGGGACCACCTGAGGAGCAAAGGTCAGAGCCACACAGGCATGCTGGGGAGGAACAGAGCCCTGAGGACTGTGACTGGGACCTTGACCGGTGCCGAGGCCTTACCCGAGGCCGGGGGAGGAGGCAGTTGTTGAGGCAGATGATGCTGGGGGTCCAGACATCAACCCCTGCTGAAAGGCCAGAATGGAGGAGAGACTTTTTGCTCCATGGCTGCCATACAGGCCTCGAGACCCAATGGCTAAGCAGGCAGTGATGTGGACATTGAGGGCCTTGGGTATGGTGCCAGCACTCCAGAAAGTGTGTCCTCCAAGAGGACTATGGATTCATGAACCCTGGTGCAGTCACTGCTGGCTGAGGGCTCCTGCCTTGAGAGTTTAAGAGGGCGCTGCACCGAGTCAACCAAATCCCGCAGAGGGACCTTCTCAGGTTTCATCGGTAAGTCAGAGGCTGCACCTTTTTCTTCTTTTAGGAGGATCTAGTGACCTACCAGAGGAGTTGCTGCCGCAGGACTCCTAGGATGCCAGACCTCCCTCAATGAACCCTCTTTCAGACTGGGAGAGGGGGACACCAGAGTGGAGTCTGGCTTGGGGAACAGTTTCCCCTGCAACTCCAAACATTTCCTGTTGGTCTTGGGCATCCTGGCCTGGCACCAGTCACAGGAGGAGCTGTCGTGGTCTGGGCCCAGACAACGGAGGCAGAAATCATGAGTATCAGTAACTGATATGTTTTGGCCACATCGGTAACACTTTAAATCCACCAGGGGTCTTGGTGGAGAATACCCAGCTGGGGTCAAGGATCCCCAGGTGAAAATAAGTGTGAATGCTGGTCAAGGAAACCCTTGACAAAAAGAGGACTACATGAGGCCAAGAGAGGCACTGGGGTGCCTGATTCGAGATGGAGGTGGTACAGGGACTGAAGTCAGGAATTTGGAAGGGGAAGAATCACTTTTTCCATTGGGCTCTGCGGAAAAAAGGATACTGAACAATATGGCACCCTTGGGCAGGAAGGGCGCCACACATGCATGGAAGCATTTCCAAGGGCTTTCTTTGAAAGCTGGGGAAATGCTATGCACCGGCTTCGTTGGCGCTGATGTCACCCATGTGTGAGGACTGACTTCCTGCTTGTTCCTGGAGAAGCATCTTCTTTAAGAGAAGAATCTCTCACCATCTTGTGAGCATTTTATCTACTGCAGGCATTTTGAGACTGGTGTGCCTCACTTCCTCAATCTTCCTCCCAGTCTCCGCCATCACCTCTCCCATGTTTTCCAGCTTTTGTGTCAAACTTTGGCTCCAGCACTTTTGCTGCCTCTCGAGCCGGTTCCTAGGGGGCGAGTCCAGAATATCTGCGTTTGGGACACATTGCTCAGAACCCACCGATATCAGAGCCAGTTGTGCCAAGTCTTCAGAAGTTCCTCAGTCACAAGGCCAACCAATTTTATGGGGAAAAAATGCTGATAAAAGTCCTTGCACATGCCCTCACGTGTCCTCCCAAGCAGGAATTTTAAAGTGCTCTTTCCCATCCCTGGTGTAATTTCTCTTCCATACTGATGCTCTGTTAACATTAACATTATTAATTACCATTAGCAACATAGTTTGATTCTCTCTCTCAAAATAACCTTTAATGCTGGAAGGAACTCTGATGTTATGCTGAAGCAATATCTAGAAACCAGTGAGCAGGTCAGGAGAAGGAAGGAGTCCAGCCCTTGGTTATAAAGGAATGTGAGCTGCTGTGAAACACTGTGCAGCCAACTACAGGATTTTGCCTGTTTTACAGTGGAATCGGACTGACTGACCAATAGCTAAGTCGTTTATTCTGGCTGCCACAGTCAATAGTGACTTACTTGCAAAATCCATGCTGTACTCATAGCAGTGAGCGCACAAGAGAGACGCTGCCCTGCTACGAGAAGAGTCTTTATTTATTTATTGTGTGCAGGGTGAATCTGCCTTGGTTAGCTGCACAATAAGACTTTGTGGTAACAGTGTTTGTATTTGCAACATTTGTAACATTGTGATATGTTTTCTATTGTTTGAATGTCATTGTTACTCTGTTGCCATATTGTTGATACTCTGGGAGCCTGTCATGAATCGTATGTAGTGAATGAGTAGTTTATTTATTTAGACAGATTTGTATACCACCTTATCCTTCAAAGTGGTCACATCACATCACAATGATCTGGTTCCATAGGTCCAGTGAAGTTCTTCAGCGTCCAATAAATTCTACTACTACTGACTGCTCCTGATCATTTGTATAGTGCTACAAGATGTACACAGCACTGTACAGGCACATATAAGAGACGGTCCCCGCTCATCAGAGCTTACAATCTCCTCTCTATCTTTACAACTCAGAAAGGGAAAACCCCTGATCTAAGACTGAGGCTCTTTCAGTCCGGGAGTAACAGACATTCAGACTGAATTGAATTCCTTTGTTCACTGTCCCGTCCTTCCTAAAATAAAGAATAATTAACAATCCCTGTCTAAAAACCTTCACTCAAACCCAATCACACACGGGACAGGTCTTTCATACAATTCCTTCAGCTCATATTTTCTTTTCAGGAGACCGGCCTCTATAAGGAGAAATCAAAGAAAGACGTCAGCTTGACATCCAAAGCTCCTCGGTCTGTGCCGCACTTACAGGCTGTCGGCCTTCAGCATTGCATTTGCCGCATAGCTCAGCACAGCCGCGGGCTGACGGCATTTTGACCCTTTTTTTCCTCAAGAAGAAATGGTCTTCAGGCTTACTTTAATTATTTTTTTCCCAACACAATGTCTTCAGAGCTCACTGAATTAATCTCAGTCAAGAGAATTACTGAGATTTCTTTTGTTTTTTTTAGTTTAAGAAACCTTGTTTTTGGTTTTTCAAACCTGTTCCTATTAACCCCTTTTATCTTTATCAGGGTGCACTAACCTCGTCCATAGCGTCTGCCTTTATTTAAGCTTTTGAATCCAAGCCACAAACCAGTCAATATATTCCTCTAAACTTTTTCAGAGTCCACCTCCGACACTCGCAAGCTCAGCCTTTTACCCCAAATTAAAGTGCTGTTCCCTCAAACCTCTGCAAATGGTTTACACCACTATTTCATTTTCTGCCTTCGCTTTTGTCACAATGAGTTTCCCTATAGGTAATGTCTCTTCAGATAACTGCCTTTAACTCTCAAAATTATTCCTCTCACACGCTACACTACCGGCACACCTCTTGCGTCTTACACTGTTCAGCCCCGATTGCCAGATTCAAGATCTTATCACCCACATTCGTAGCTTTCAGATTAGTGCTCGTCCACTCACCAAACCTCAAAAAGCTCCCCAGCACCTTCCACAGCCACCCCCAAAACTCTAAATTCCAACTTCAAAACATTTTTCCCCTTAAGGCTGGACCAGTTCTAATTTTTCTGCACTATTTCTTTCAATTTGGATTGCAAATGAAATTAAAATCACCTCACTGCATCAGAAACAGCGACATTCCTGCCTGAATTGCAGCCCTTAAAATATATCTCTGCACCCCTCTCATTAACTACAATGTTAGTCTATGGAGCTGGGACTTGTTTTTCAATAAAATATCATTTTTAAGCATTAAAACAGACTTTTTAAAAACAAGAAACATTGGATTTATCCTTTAAGTGAAACGAAGGCTCCAGTGTGAATTCTAAGCCCCCAGGGGTTCAACGCTCCCCTCAGGAAAAACAGAGCATTCTGTGCTCTACTAGGATCCCTGAGGGTAGAAACGGGTCACGCTGGAAGGCACTCTTAGACTTGTTAGAAGAGATTAACCCTTCGCCTGCTCAAGCTGAGAGAAGCAGGAAAAGAGAACAGGAATATGAAGCCATGCAAACAGACCCTTACTCTTCTGATCAAGAATCCATAGAATCTTGTATGGATTGCTCTTTTACTGAGAAGGTAGTCTAAGGGCAGTTCTGAGTTTTAAAGGAAGGAAAACCAGGACTGGAATAGCTGAATAACAAGTGCTTTATTTGCTGAAAAGGTTTGGGAAAGTCAGCTGTGTTTTATTTATTTATTTATTATTTTAGCTGTGTTTTATCCCACACACATTCCATGACGCAAAGCGCAATTTTGTGCTCATCATTATTTATCCATTCTCATAGCTTCTACTTAAACTATGCGCATATTTCTGCCAAAAGGACAGCCCCCCACCCCCCTGCAGCTTAGGGCTCCCCTTGCTCTTTTCCACTTTCTCAACCTGCCAGAACTTCCAAGTACCATTGGCAATGTCCCCACCCTCCCCCTTTCTCTTTATTCCTCTTCTTCCATTTAGATCCATCCCTCACCCCTTCCCCCCCCTTGTCTCCTATTTGTGTCCCTTTTCTTCTTCCCCTCCCACTTCCCTTGCCTCCGTTTCCCTTCCCTCCCAGCTACCCTTATCTCCATTCCTTGCCCCCCTCCCTCTGGGCCCCCTCCATTAACCATTAGTGATGCATTCTGGTCCCACCTCCACCAACTCTGCTTCCCTGCTTATTTATTGTTACTTCCATAGTGTCTCTCACCATTTTCTCCATGTTTCCCCATGCCACTTTATCTCTATGATTAACTAGATTTATCCTATAAGCTGCTCTTTCCCCGCGCCACCTTATCTCTATGATTAACTAGATTTATCCTATAAGCTGCTCTTTCCCCGCGCCACCTTATCTCTATGATTAACTAGATTTATCCTATAAGCTGCTCTTTCCCCGCGCCACCTTATCTCTATGATTAACTAGATTTATCCTATAAGCTGCTCTTTCCCCGCGCCACCTTATCTCTGTGATTAACTAGATTTATCCTATAAGCTGCTCTTTCCCCGTGCCACCTTATCTCTGTGATTAACTAGATTTATCCTATAAGCTGCTCTTTCCCCGCGCCACCTTATCTCTGTGATTAACCAGATTTATCCTATAAGCTGCTCTTTCCCCGTGCCACCTTATCTCTATGATTAACTAGATTTATCCTATAAGCTGCCCTTTCCCCGCGCCACCTTATCTCTGTGATTAACCAGATTTATCCTATAAGCTGCTCTTTCCCCGTGCCACCTTATCTCTATGATTAACTAGATTTATCCTATAAGCTGCCCTTTCCCCGCGCCACCTTATCTCTATGATTAACCAGATTTATCCTATAAGCTGCTCTTTCCCCGCGCCACCTTATCTCTATGATTAACCAGATTTATCCTATAAGCTGCTCTTTCCCGGCGCCACCTTATCTCTGTGATTAACTAGATTTATCCTATAAGCTGCTCTTTCCCCGCGCCACCTTATCTCTGTGATTAACTAGATTTATCCTATAAGCTGCTCTTTCCCCGCGCCACCTTATCTCTGTGATTAACTAGATTTATCCTATAAGCTGCTCTTTCCCCGTGCCACCTTATCTCTATGATTAACTAGATTTATCCTATAAGCTGCTCTTTCCCTGCGCCACCTTATCTCTATGATTAACCAGATTTATCCCATAAGCTGCTCTTTCCCCGCGCCACCTTATCTCTGTGATTAACTAGATTTATCCTATAAGCTGCTCTTTCCCCGCGCCACCTTATCTCTATGATTAACTAGATTTATCCTATAAGCTGCTCTTTCCCCGCGCCACCTTATCTCTGTGATTAACTAGATTTATCCTATAAGCTGCTCTTTCCCCACGCCACCTTATCTCTGTGATTAACTAGATTTATCCTATAAGCTGCTCTTTCCCCGCGCCACCTTATCTCTATGATTAACTAGATTTATCCTATAAGCTGCTCTTTCCCCGTGCCACCTTATCTCTATGATTAACCAGATTTATCCTAGAAGCTGCTCTTTCCCCGCGCCACCTTATCTCTATGATTAACCAGATTTATCCTATAAGCTGCCCTTTCCCCGCGCCACCTTATCTCTATGATTAACCAGATTTATCCTATAAGCTGCTCTTTCCCCGCGCCACCTTATCTCTGTGATTAACTAGATTTATCCTATAAGCTGCTCTTTCCCCGCGCCACCTTATCTCTATGATTAACTAGATTTATCCTATAAGCTGCTCTTTCCCCGCGCCACCTTATCTCTATGATTAACTAGATTTATCCTATAAGCTGCCCTTTCCCCGCGCCACCTTATCTCTGTGATTAACTAGATTTATCCTATAAGCTGCTCTTTCCCCGCGCCACCTTATCTCTGTGATTAACCAGATTTATCCTATAAGCTGCTCTTTCCCCGCGCCACCTTATCTCTGTGATTAACTAGATTTATCCTATAAGCTGCTCTTTCCCCGTGCCACCTTATCTCTATGATTAACTAGATTTATCCTATAAGCTGCTCTTTCCCCGCGCCACCTTATCTCTATGATTAACCAGATTTATCCTATAAGCTGCTCTTTCCCCGTGCCACCTTATCTCTATGATTAACCAGATTTATCCTATAAGCTGCTCTTTCCCCGCGCCACCTTATCTCTATGATTAACCAGATTTATCCTATAAGCTGCTCTTTCCCCGTGCCACCTTATCTCTATGATTAACTAGATTTATCCTATAAGCTGCTCTTTCCCCCGTGCCACCTTATCTCTGTGATTAACTAGATTTATCCTATAAGCTGCTCTTTCCCCCGTGCCACCTTATCTCTATGATTAACCAGATTTATCCTATAAGCTGCTCTTTCCCCGCGCCACCTTATCTCTGTGATTAACCAGATTTATCCTATAAGCTGCTCTTTCCCCGCGCCACCTTATCTCGGTGATTAACCAGATTTATCCTATAAGCTGCTCTTTCCCCGCGCCACCTTATCTCTGTGATTAACTAGATTTATCCTATAAGCTGCTCTTTCCCCGCGCCACCTTATCTCTGTGATTAACTAGAATTATCCTATAAGCTGCTCTTTCCCCCGTGCCACCTTATCTCTATGATTAACTGGATTTATCCTATAAGCTGCTCTTTCCCCCGTGCCACCTTATCTCTATGATTAACTAGATTTATCCTATAAGCTGCTCTTTCCCCGCGCCACCTTATCTCTATGATTAACTAGATTTATCCTATAAGCTGCTCTTTCCCCGCGCCACCTTATCTCTATGATTAACTAGATTTATCCTATAAGCTGCTCTTTCCCCGTGCCACCTTATCTCTGTGATTAACTAGATTTATCCTATAAGCTGCTCTTTCCCCCGTGCCACCTTATCTCTATGATTAACTAGATTTATCCTATAAGCTGCTCTTTCCCCGCGCCACCTTATCTCTATGATTAACTAGATTTATCCTATAAGCTGCTCTTTCCCCGCGCCACCTTATCTCTATGATTAACTAGATTTATCCTATAAGCTGCTCTTTCCCCCGTGCCACCTTATCTCTGTGATTAACTAGATTTATCCTATAAGCTGCTCTTTCCCCGCGCCACCTTATCTCTGTGATTAACTAGATTTATCCTATAAGCTGCTCTTTCCCCGCGCCACCTTATCTCTATGATTAACTAGATTTATCCTATAAGCTGCTCTTTCCCCGCGCCACCTTATCTCTGTGATTAACTAGATTTATCCTATAAGCTGCTCTTTCCCCGCGCCACCTTATCTCTATGATTAACTAGATTTATCCTATAAGCTGCTCTTTCCCCCGTGCCACCTTATCTCTGTGATTAACTAGATTTATCCTATAAGCTGCTCTTTCCCCGTGCCACCTTATCTCTGTGATTAACCAGATTTATCCTATAAGCTGCTCTTTCCCCGCGCCACCTTATCTCTGTGATTAACTAGATTTATCCTATAAGCTGCTCTTTCCCCGTGCCACCTTATCTCTATGATTAACCAGATTTATCCTATAAGCTGCTCTTTCCCCGCGCCACCTTATCTCTATGATTAACAAGATTTATCCTATAAGCTGCTCTTTCCCCGCGCCACCTTATCTCTATGATTAACTAGATTTATCCTATAAGCTGCTCTTTCCCCGCGCCACCTTATCTCTATGATTAACTAGATTTATCCTATAAGCTGCTCTTTCCCCGTGCCACCTTATCTCTGTGATTAACTAGATTTATCCTATAAGCTGCTCTTTCCCCGCGCCACCTTATCTCTGTGATTAACTAGATTTATCCTATAAGCTGCTCTTTCCCCCGTGCCACCTTATCTCTATGATTAACCAGATTTATCCTATAAGCTGCTCTTTCCCCGCGCCACCTTATCTCTATGATTAACTAGATTTATCCTATAAGCTGCTCTTTACCCCGCGCCACCTTATCTCTGTGATTAACTAGATTTATCCTATAAGCTGCTCTTTCCCCGCGCCACCTTATCTCTGTGATTAACTAGATTTATCCTATAAGCTGCTCTTTCCCCGCGCCACCTTATCTCTGTGATTAACCAGATTTATCCTATAAGCTGCTCTTTCCCCGTGCCACCTTATCTCTGTGATTAACCAGATTTATCCTATAAGCTGCTCTTTCCCCGCGCCACCTTATCTCTATGATTAACTAGATTTATCCTATAAGCTGCTCTTTCCCCGCGCCACCTTATCTCTGTGATTAACCAGATTTATCCTATAAGCTGGTCCTTTCCCCGCGCCACCTTATCTCTATGATTAACTAGATTTATCCTATAAGCTGCTCTTTCCCCGCGCCACCTTATCTCTGTGATTAACTAGATTTATCCTATAAGCTGCTCTTTCCCCGCGCCACCTTATCTCTATGATTAACTAGATTTATCCTATAAGCTGCTCTTTTCCCCGCGCCACCTTATCTCTATGATTAACCAGATTTATCCTATAAGCTGCTCTTTCCCCCGTGCCACCTTATCTCTGTGATTAACTAGATTTATCCTATAAGCTGCTCTTTCCCCGCGCCACCTTATCTCTATGATTAACCAGATTTATCCTATAAGCTGCTCTTTCCCCGTGCCACCTTATCTCTCTGATTAACTAGATTTATCCTATAAGCTGCTCTTTCCCCGCGCCACCTTATCTCTGTGATTAACTAGATTTATCCTATAAGCTGCTCTTTTCCCCGCGCCACCTTATCTCTATGATTAACTAGATTTATCCTATAAGCTGCTCTTTCCCCGCGCCACCTTATCTCTATGATTAACTAGATTTATCCTATAAGCTGCTCTTTCCCCGCGCCACCTTATCTCTATGATTAACTAGATTTATCCTATAAGCTGCTCTTTCCCCGCGCCACCTTATCTCTGTGATTAACCAGATTTATCCTATAAGCTGCTCTTTCCCCGCGCCACCTTATCTCTATGATTAACTAGATTTATCCTATAAGCTGCTCTTTCCCCGCGCCACCTTATCTCTATGATTAACCAGATTTATCCTATAAGCTGCTCTTTTCCCCGCGCCACCTTATCTCTATGATTAACTAGATTTATCCTATAAGCTGCTCTTTCCCCGCGCCACCTTATCTCTGTGATTAACCAGATTTATCCTATAAGCTGCTCTTTCCCCGCGCCACCTTATCTCTGTGATTAACCAGATTTATCCTATAAGCTGCTCTTTCCCCGCGCCACCTTATCTCTATGATTAACCAGATTTATCCTATAAGCTGCTCTTTCCCCGCGCCACCTTATCTCTGTGATTAACCAGATTTATCCTATAAGCTGCTCTCTTTCCCCGCGCCACCTTATCTCTGTGATTAACGAGATTTATCCTATAAGCTGCTCTTTCCCCGCGCCACCTTATCTCTATGATTAACTAGATTTATCCTATAAGCTGCTCTTTCCCCGCGCCACCTTATCTCTATGATTAACTAGATTTATCCTATAAGCTGCTCTTTCCCCGCGCCACCTTATCTCTATGATTAACCAGATTTATCCTATAAGCTGCTCTTTCCCCGCGCCACCTTATCTCTATGATTAACTAGATTTATCCTATAAGCTGCTCTTTCCCCGCGCCACCTTATCTCTACTAGATTTATCCTATAAGCTGCTCTTTCCCCGCGCCACCTTATCTCTATGATTAACCAGATTTATCCTATAAGCTGCTCTTTCCCCGTGCCACCTTATCTCTATGATTAACCAGATTTATCCTATAAGCTGCTCTTTCCCCGCGCCACCTTATCTCTGTGATTAACCAGATTTATCCTATAAGCTGCTCTTTCCCCGCGCCACCTTATCTCTGTGATTAACCAGATTTATCCTATAAGCTGCTCTTTCCCCGCGCCACCTTATCTCTATGATTAACTAGATTTATCCTATAAGCTGCTCTTTCCCCGCGCCACCTTATCTCTGTGATTAACTAGATTTATCCTATAAGCTGCTCTTTCCCCGCGCCACCTTATCTCTATGATTAACTAGATTTATCCTATAAGCTGCTCTTTCCCCGCGCCACCTTATCTCTGTGATTAACTAGATTTATCCTATAAGCTGCTCTTTCCCCGCGCCACCTTATCTCTGTGATTAACTAGATTTATCCTATAAGCTGCTCTTTCCCCGCGCCACCTTATCTCTATGATTAACCAGATTTATCCTATAAGCTGCTCTTTCCCCGCGCCACCTTATCTCTGTGATTAACTAGATTTATCCTATAAGCTGCTCTTTCCCCGCGCCACCTTATCTCTATGATTAACTAGATTTATCCTATAAGCTGCTCTTTCCCCGCGCCACCTTATCTCTGTGATTAACTAGATTTATCCTATAAGCTGCTCTTTCCCCGCGCCACCTTATCTCTGTGATTAACCAGATTTATCCTATAAGCTGCTCTTTCCCCGCGCCACCTTATCTCTATGATTAACTAGATTTATCCTATAAGCTGCTCTTTCCCCGCGCCACCTTATCTCTATGATTAACTAGATTTATCCTATAAGCTGCTCTTTCCCCCGCGCCACCTTATCTCTATGATTAACTAGATTTATCCTATAAGCTGCTCTTTCCCCCGCGCCACCTTATCTCTATGATTAACTAGATTTATCCTATAAGCTGCTCTTTCCCCGCGCCACCTTATCTCTATGATTAACCAGATTTATCCTATAAGCTGCTCTTTCCCCGCGCCACCTTATCTCTATGATTAACTAGATTTATCCTATAAGCTGCTCTTTCCCCGCGCCACCTTATCTCTATGATTAACTAGATTTATCCTATAAGCTGCTCTTTCCCCGCGCCACCTTATCTCTATGATTAACTAGATTTATCCTATAAGCTGCTCTTTCCCCGCGCCACCTTATCTCTATGATTAACCAGATTTATCCTATAAGCTGCTCTTTACCCCGTGCCACCTTATCTCTATGATTAACTAGATTTATCCTATAAGCTGCTCTTTCCCCGCGCCACCTTATCTCTATGATTAACCAGATTTATCCTATAAGCTGCTCTTTCCCCGCGCCACCTTATCTCTATGATTAACTAGATTTATCCTATAAGCTGCTCTTTTCCCCGCGCCACCTTATCTCTATGATTAACTAGATTTATCCTATAAGCTGCTCTTTCCCCGCGCCACCTTATCTCTATGATTAACTAGATTTATCCTATAAGCTGCTCTTTCCCCGCGCCACCTTATCTCTGTGATTAACTAGATTTATCCTATAAGCTGCTCTTTCCCCGCGCCACCTTATCTCTGTGATTAACTAGATTTATCCTATAAGCTGCTCTTTCCCCGCGCCACCTTATCTCTATGATTAACTAGATTTATCCTATAAGCTGCTCTTTCCCCGCGCCACCTTATCTCTATGATTAACTAGATTTATCCTATAAGCTGCTCTTTCCCCGCGCCACCTTATCTCTGTGATTAACTAGATTTATCCTATAAGCTGCTCTTTCCCCGCGCCACCTTATCTCTATGATTAACTAGATTTATCCTATAAGCTGCTCTTTCCCCGCGCCACCTTATCTCTGTGATTAACTAGATTTATCCTATAAGCTGCTCTTTCCCCGCAGCACCTTATCTCTGTGATTAACTAGATTTATCCTATAAGCTGCTCTTTCCCCGCGCCACCTTATCTCTGTGATTAACCAGATTTATCCTATAAGCTGCTCTTTCCCCGCGCCACCTTATCTCTATGATTAACTAGATTTATCCTATAAGCTGCTCTTTCCCCGCGCCACCTTATCTCTATGATTAACTAGATTTATCCTATAAGCTGCTCTTTTCCCCGCGCCACCTTATCTCTATGATTAACTAGATTTATCCTATAAGCTGCTCTTTCCCCGCGCCACCTTATCTCTATGATTAACTAGATTTATCCTATAAGCTGCTCTTTCCCCGCGCCACCTTATCTCTATGATTAACCAGATTTATCCTATAAGCTGCTCTTTCCCCGCGCCACCTTATCTCTATGATTAACTAGATTTATCCTATAAGCTGCTCTTTCCCCGCGCCACCTTATCTCTGTGATTAACTAGATTTATCCTATAAGCTGCTCTTTCCCCGCGCCACCTTATCTCTGTGATTAACTAGATTTATCCTATAAGCTGCTCTTTCCCCGCGCCACCTTATCTCTATGATTAACTAGATTTATCCTATAAGCTGCTCTTTCCCCGCGCCACCTTATCTCTATGATTAACTAGATTTATCCTATAAGCTGCTCTTTCCCCGCGCCACCTTATCTCTATGATTAACCAGATTTATCCTATAAGCTGCTCTTTCCCCGCGCCACCTTATCTCTATGATTAACCAGATTTATCCTATAAGCTGCTCTTTCCCCGCGCCACCTTATCTCTGTGATTAACTAGATTTATCCTATAAGCTGCTCTTTCCCCGCGCCACCTTATCTCTATGATTAACTAGATTTATCCTATAAGCTGCTCTTTCCCCGCGCCACCTTATCTCTATGATTAACTAGATTTATCCTATAAGCTGCTCTTTCCCCGCGCCACCTTATCTCTATGATTAACTAGATTTATCCTATAAGCTGCTCTTTCCCCCGCGCCACCTTATCTCTGTGATTAACTAGATTTATCCTATAAGCTGCTCTTTCCCCGCGCCACCTTATCTCTGTGATTAACTAGATTTATCCTATAAGCTGCTCTTTCCCCGCGCCACCTTATCTCTATGATTAACTAGATTTATCCTATAAGCTGCTCTTTCCCCGCGCCACCTTATCTCTGTGATTAACTAGATTTATCCTATAAGCTGCTCTTTCCCCGCGCCACCTTATCTCTATGATTAACTAGATTTATCCTATAAGCTGCTCTTTCCCCGCGCCACCTTATCTCTGTGATTAACTAGATTTATCCTATAAGCTGCTCTTTCCCCGCGCCACCTTATCTCTGTGATTAACCAGATTTATCCTATAAGCTGCTCTTTTCCCCGCGCCACCTTATCTCTATGATTAACTAGATTTATCCTATAAGCTGCTCTTTCCCCGCGCCACCTTATCTCTATGATTAACCAGATTTATCCTATAAGCTGCTCTTTCCCCGCGCCACCTTATCTCTATGATTAACTAGATTTATCCTATAAGCTGCTCTTTCCCCCCGCCACCTTATCTCTATGATTAACTAGATTTATCCTATAAGCTGCTCTTTCCCCGCGCCACCTTATCTCTATGATTAACTAGATTTATCCTATAAGCTGCTCTTTCCCCCGCGCCACCTTATCTCTATGATTAACTAGATTTATCCTATAAGCTGCTCTTTCCCCGCGCCACCTTATCTCTATGATTAACTAGATTTATCCTATAAGCTGCTCTTTCCCCGCGCCACCTTATCTCTATGATTAACTAGATTTATCCTATAAGCTGCTCTTTCCCCGCGCCACCTTATCTCTGTGATTAACTAGATTTATCCTATAAGCTGCTCTTTCCCCCGTGCCACCTTATCTCTATGATTAACTAGATTTATCCTATAAGCTGCTCTTTCCCCCGCGCCACCTTATCTCTATGATTAACTAGATTTATCCTATAAGCTGCTCTTTCCCCGCGCCACCTTATCTCTATGATTAACTAGATTTATCCTATAAGCTGCTCTTTCCCCGCGCCACCTTATCTCTGTGATTAACTAGATTTATCCTATAAGCTGCTCTTTCCCCGCGCCACCTTATCTCTATGATTAACTAGATTTATCCTATAAGCTGCTCTTTCCCCGCGCCACCTTATCTCTGTGATTAACTAGATTTATCCTATAAGCTGCTCTTTCCCCGCGCCACCTTATCTCTGTGATTAACTAGATTTATCCTATAAGCTGCTCTTTCCCCGCGCCACCTTATCTCTATGATTAACTAGATTTATCCTATAAGCTGCTCTTTCCCCGCGCCACCTTATCTCTATGATTAACTAGATTTATCCTATAAGCTGCTCTTTCCCCGCGCCACCTTATCTCTATGATTAACTAGATTTATCCTATAAGCTGCTCTTTCCCCGCGCCACCTTATCTCTGTGATTAACTAGATTTATCCTATAAGCTGCTCTTTCCCCGCGCCACCTTATCTCTGTGATTAACTAGATTTATCCTATAAGCTGCTCTTTCCCCGCGCCACCTTATCTCTGTGATTAACTAGATTTATCCTATAAGCTGCTCTTTCCCCGCGCCACCTTATCTCTGTGATTAACCAGATTTATCCTATAAGCTGCTCTTTCCCCGCGCCACCTTATCTCTGTGATTAACTAGATTTATCCTATAAGCTGCTCTTTCCCCGCGCCACCTTATCTCTATGATTAACCAGATTTATCCTATAAGCTGCTCTTTCCCCGCGCCACCTTATCTCTATGATTAACTAGATTTATCCTATAAGCTGCTCTTTCCCCGCGCCACCTTATCTCTATGATTAACTAGATTTATCCTATAAGCTGCTCTTTTCCCCGCGCCACCTTATCTCTATGATTAACTAGATTTATCCTATAAGCTGCTCTTTCCCCGCGCCACCTTATCTCTGTGATTAACTAGATTTATCCTATAAGCTGCTCTTTCCCCGCGCCACCTTATCTCTGTGATTAACTAGATTTATCCTATAAGCTGCTCTTTCCCCGCGCCACCTTATCTCTGTGATTAACTAGATTTATCCTATAAGCTGCTCTTTCCCCGCGCCACCTTATCTCTGTGATTAACTAGATTTATCCTATAAGCTGCTCTTTCCCCGCGCCACCTTATCTCTATGATTAACTAGATTTATCCTATAAGCTGCTCTTTCCCCGCGCCACCTTATCTCTGTGATTAACTAGATTTATCCTATAAGCTGCTCTTTCCCCGCGCCACCTTATCTCTATGATTAACTAGATTTATCCTATAAGCTGCTCTTTCCCCGCGCCACCTTATCTCTATGATTAACCAGATTTATCCTATAAGCTGCTCTTTACCCCGCGCCACCTTATCTCTGTGATTAACTAGATTTATCCTATAAGCTGCTCTTTCCCCCGTGCCACCTTATCTCTATGATTAACTAGATTTATCCTATAAGCTGCTCTTTCCCCGCGCCACCTTATCTCTGTGATTAACTAGATTTATCCTATAAGCTGCTCTTTCCCCGCGCCACCTTATCTCTGTGATTAACTAGATTTATCCTATAAGCTGCTCTTTCCCCGCGCCACCTTATCTCTATGATTAACTAGATTTATCCTATAAGCTGCTCTTTCCCCGCGCCACCTTATCTCTGTGATTAACCAGATTTATCCTATAAGCTGCTCTTTCCCCGCGCCACCTTATCTCTATGATTAACTAGATTTATCCTATAAGCTGCTCTTTCCCCGCGCCACCTTATCTCTATGATTAACTAGATTTATCCTATAAGCTGCTCTTTCCCCGCGCCACCTTATCTCTGTGATTAACTAGATTTATCCTATAAGCTGCTCTTTCCCCGCGCCACCTTATCTCTATGATTAACTAGATTTATCCTATAAGCTGCTCTTTCCCCGCGCCACCTTATCTCTATGATTAACCAGATTTATCCTATAAGCTGCTCTTTCCCCGCGCCACCTTATCTCTATGATTAACCAGATTTATCCTATAAGCTGCTCTTTCCCCGCGCCACCTTATCTCTATGATTAACCAGATTTATCCTATAAGCTGCTCTTTCCCCGCGCCACCTTATCTCTATGATTAACTAGATTTATCCTATAAGCTGCTCTTTCCCCGCGCCACCTTATCTCTATGATTAACTAGATTTATCCTATAAGCTGCTCTTTCCCCGCGCCACCTTATCTCTATGATTAACCAGATTTATCCTATAAGCTGCTCTTTCCCCGCGCCACCTTATCTCTATGATTAACTAGATTTATCCTATAAGCTGCTCTTTCCCCGCGCCACCTTATCTCTATGATTAACTAGATTTATCCTATAAGCTGCTCTTTCCCCGCGCCACCTTATCTCTATGATTAACCAGATTTATCCTATAAGCTGCTCTTTCCCCGCGCCACCTTATCTCTATGATTAACTAGATTTATCCTATAAGCTGCTCTTTCCCCGCGCCACCTTATCTCTATGATTAACTAGATTTATCCTATAAGCTGCTCTTTCCCCGCGCCACCTTATCTCTGTGATTAACCAGATTTATCCTATAAGCTGCTCTTTCCCCGCGCCACCTTATCTCTGTGATTAACTAGATTTATCCTATAAGCTGCTCTTTCCCCGCGCCACCTTATCTCTATGATTAACTAGATTTATCCTATAAGCTGCTCTTTCCCCGCGCCACCTTATCTCTATGATTAACTAGATTTATCCTATAAGCTGCTCTTTCCCCGCGCCACCTTATCTCTATGATTAACTAGATTTATCCTATAAGCTGCTCTTTCCCCGCGCCACCTTATCTCTATGATTAACTAGATTTATCCTATAAGCTGCTCTTTCCCCGCGCCACCTTATCTCTATGATTAACTAGATTTATCCTATAAGCTGCTCTTTCCCCGCGCCACCTTATCTCTGTGATTAACCAGATTTATCCTATAAGCTGCTCTTTCCCCGCGCCACCTTATCTCTATGATTAACTAGATTTATCCTATAAGCTGCTCTTTCCCCGCGCCACCTTATCTCTATGATTAACTAGATTTATCCTATAAGCTGCTCTTTCCCCGCGCCACCTTATCTCTATGATTAACTAGATTTATCCTATAAGCTGCTCTTTCCCCGCGCCACCTTATCTCTGTGATTAACTAGATTTATCCTATAAGCTGCTCTTTCCCCGCGCCACCTTATCTCTATGATTAACTAGATTTATCCTATAAGCTGCTCTTTCCCCGCGCCACCTTATCTCTATGATTAACTAGATTTATCCTATAAGCTGCTCTTTCCCCGCGCCACCTTATCTCTATGATTAACTAGATTTATCCTATAAGCTGCTCTTTCCCCGCGCCACCTTATCTCTGTGATTAACTAGATTTATCCTATAAGCTGCTCTTTCCCCGCGCCACCTTATCTCTGTGATTAACTAGATTTATCCTATAAGCTGCTCTTTCCCCGCGCCACCTTATCTCTATGATTAACCAGATTTATCCTATAAGCTGCTCTTTCCCCGCGCCACCTTATCTCTATGATTAACTAGATTTATCCTATAAGCTGCTCTTTCCCCGCGCCACCTTATCTCTATGATTAACTAGATTTATCCTATAAGCTGCTCTTTCCCCGCGCCACCTTATCTCTGTGATTAACTAGATTTATCCTATAAGCTGCTCTTTCCCCGCGCCACCTTATCTCTATGATTAACCAGATTTATCCTATAAGCTGCTCTTTCCCCGCGCCACCTTATCTCTATGATTAACTAGATTTATCCTATAAGCTGCTCTTTCCCCGCGCCACCTTATCTCTATGATTAACTAGATTTATCCTATAAGCTGCTCTTTCCCCGCGCCACCTTATCTCTATGATTAACTAGATTTATCCTATAAGCTGCTCTTTCCCCGCGCCACCTTATCTCTGTGATTAACCAGATTTATCCTATAAGCTGCTCTTTCCCCGCGCCACCTTATCTCTGTGATTAACTAGATTTATCCTATAAGCTGCTCTTTCCCCGCGCCACCTTATCTCTATGATTAACTAGATTTATCCTATAAGCTGCTCTTTCCCCGCGCCACCTTATCTCTATGATTAACTAGATTTATCCTATAAGCTGCTCTTTCCCCGCGCCACCTTATCTCTATGATTAACTAGATTTATCCTATAAGCTGCTCTTTCCCCGCGCCACCTTATCTCTGTGATTAACTAGATTTATCCTATAAGCTGCTCTTTCCCCGCGCCACCTTATCTCTGTGATTAACTAGATTTATCCTATAAGCTGCTCTTTCCCCGCGCCACCTTATCTCTGTGATTAACTAGATTTATCCTATAAGCTGCTCTTTCCCCGCGCCACCTTATCTCTATGATTAACTAGATTTATCCTATAAGCTGCTCTTTCCCCGCGCCACCTTATCTCTGTGATTAACTAGATTTATCCTATAAGCTGCTCTTTCCCCGCGCCACCTTATCTCTATGATTAACTAGATTTATCCTATAAGCTGCTCTTTCCCCGCGCCACCTTATCTCTGTGATTAACTAGATTTATCCTATAAGCTGCCCATTACCCCGCGCCACCTTATCTCTGTGATTAACTAGATTTATCCTATAAGCTGCTCTTTCCCCCGTGCCACCTTATCTCTGTGATTAACCAGATTTATCCTATAAGCTGCTCTTTCCCCGCGCCACCTTATCTCTGTGATTAACTAGATTTATCCTATAAGCTGCTCTTTCCCCGCGCCACCTTATCTCTGTGATTAACTAGATTTATCCTATAAGCTGCTCTTTCCCTGCTCCACCTTATCTCTGTGATTAACTAGATTTATCCTATAAGCTGCTCTTTCCCCGCGCCACCTTATCTCTGTGATTAACTAGATTTATCCTATAAGCTGCTCTTTCCCCGCGCCACCTTATCTCTGTGATTAACTAGATTTATCCTATAAGCTGCTCTTTCCCCGCGCCACCTTATCTCTGTGATTAACTAGATTTATCCTATAAGCTGCTCTTTCCCCGCGCCACCTTATCTCTATGATTAACTAGATTTATCCTATAAGCTGCTCTTTCCCCGCGCCACCTTATCTCTGTGATTAACTAGATTTATCCTATAAGCTGCTCTTTCCCCGCGCCACCTTATCTCTGTGATTAACTAGATTTATCCTATAAGCTGCTCTTTCCCCGCGCCACCTTATCTCTGTGATTAACCAGATTTATCCTATAAGCTGCTCTTTCCCCGCGCCACCTTATCTCTATGATTAACTAGATTTATCCTATAAGCTGCTCTTTCCCCGCGCCACCTTATCTCTGTGATTAACTAGATTTATCCTATAAGCTGCTCTTTCCCCCGTGCCACCTTATCTCTGTGATTAACCAGATTTATCCTATAAGCTGCTCTTTCCCCGCGCCACCTTATCTCTGTGATTAACCAGATTTATCCTATAAGCTGCTCTTTCCCCGCGCCACCTTATCTCTATGATTAACTAGATTTATCCTATAAGCTGCTCTTTCCCCGCGCCACCTTATCTCTATGATTAACTAGATTTATCCTATAAGCTGCTCTTTCCCCGCGCCACCTTATCTCTGTGATTAACTAGATTTATCCTATAAGCTGCTCTTTCCCCGCGCCACCTTATCTCTATGATTAACTAGATTTATCCTATAAGCTGCTCTTTCCCCGCGCCACCTTATCTCTGTGATTAACCAGATTTATCCTATAAGCTGCTCTTTCCCCGCGCCACCTTATCTCTGTGATTAACTAGATTTATCCTATAAGCTGCTCTTTCCCCGCGCCACCTTATCTCTATGATTAACTAGATTTATCCTATAAGCTGCTCTTTCCCCGCGCCACCTTATCTCTGTGATTAACCAGATTTATCCTATAAGCTGCTCTTTCCCCGCGCCACCTTATCTCTGTGATTAACTAGATTTATCCTATAAGCTGCTCTTTCCCCGCGCCACCTTATCTCTATGATTAACTAGATTTATCCTATAAGCTGCTCTTTCCCCGCGCCACCTTATCTCTGTGATTAACTAGATTTATCCTATAAGCTGCTCTTTCCCCGCGCCACCTTATCTCTGTGATTAACTAGATTTATCCTATAAGCTGCTCTTTCCCCGCGCCACCTTATCTCTATGATTAACTAGATTTATCCTATAAGCTGCTCTTTCCCCGTGCCACCTTATCTCTATGATTAACTAGATTTATCCTATAAGCTGCTCTTTCCCCGCGCCACCTTATCTCTATGATTAACTAGATTTATCCTATAAGCTGCTCTTTCCCCGCGCCACCTTATCTCTATGATTAACTAGATTTATCCTATAAGCTGCTCTTTCCCCGCGCCACCTTATCTCTATGATTAACCAGATTTATCCTATAAGCTGCTCTTTCCCCGCGCCACCTTATCTCTATGATTAACCAGATTTATCCTATAAGCTGCTCTTTCCCCGTGCCACCTTATCTCTATGATTAACTAGATTTATCCTATAAGCTGCTCTTTCCCCGCGCCACCTTATCTCTGTGATTAACCAGATTTATCTTATAAGCTGCTCTTTCCCCGTGCCACCTTATCTCTGTGATTAACTAGATTTATCCTATAAGCTGCTCTTTCCCCGTGCCACCTTATCTCTGTGATTAACCAGATTTATCCTATAAGCTGCTCTTTCCCCGCGCCACCTTATCTCTGTGATTAACCAGATTTATCCTATAAGCTGCTCTTTCCCCGCGCCACCTTATCTCTATGATTAACCAGATTTATCCTATAAGCTGCTCTTTCCCCGCGCCACCTTATCTCTATGATTAACTAGATTTATCCTATAAGCTGCTCTTTCCCCGCGCCACCTTATCTCTGTGATTAACTAGATTTATCCTATAAGCTGCTCTTTCCCCGCGCCACCTTATCTCTGTGATTAACCAGATTTATCCTATAAGCTGCTCTTTCCCCGCGCCACCTTATCTCTATGATTAACTAGATTTATCCTATAAGCTGCTCTTTCCCCCGTGCCACCTTATCTCTGTGATTAACTAGATTTATCCTATAAGCTGCTCTTTCCCCGCGCCACCATATCTCTATGATTAACTAGATTTATCCTATAAGCTGCTCTTTCCCCGCGCCACCTTATCTCTATGATTAACCAGATTTATCCTATAAGCTGCTCTTTCCCCGCGCCACCTTATCTCTATGATTAACCAGATTTATCCTATAAGCTGCTCTTTCCCCGCGCCACCTTATCTCTATGATTAACCAGATTTATCCTATAAGCTGCTCTTTCCCCGCGCCACCTTATCTCTATGATTAACTAGATTTATCCTATAAGCTGCTCTTTCCCCGTGCCACCTTATCTCTATGATTAACCAGATTTATCCTATAAGCTGCTCTTTCCCCGCGCCACCTTATCTCTATGATTAACTAGATTTATCCTATAAGCTGCTCTTTCCCCGCGCCACCTTATCTCTATGATTAACTAGATTTATCCTATAAGCTGCTCTTTCCCCGCGCCACCTTATCTCTATGAATAACCAGATTTATCCTATAACCTGCTCTTTCCCCGCGCCACCTTATCTCTGTGATTAACTAGATTTATCCTATAAGCTGCTCTTTCCCCCGTGCCACCTTATCTCTATGATTAACTAGATTTATCCTATAAGCTGCTCTTTCCCCGCGCCACCTTATCTCTATGATTAACTAGATTTATCCTATAAGCTGCTCTTTCCTCGCGCCACCTTATCTCTATGATTAACTAGATTTATCCTATAAGCTGCTCTTTCCCCGCGCCACCTTATCTCTATGATTAACCAGATTTATCCTATAAGCTGCTCTTTCCTCGCGCCACCTTATCTCTATGATTAACTAGATTTATCCTATAAGCTGCTCTTTCCCCGTGCCACTTTATCTCTATGATTAACTAGATTTATCCTATAAGCTGCCCTTTTCCCCCCTCTCTATCTGCCTGCCCTCTTCCACCCCTTCATCAATTGAAATGACCTACCTATTCCCCACTCCCAACCTCTACTCTCCCCTCCTCTCCAAAGATCAACAACAGATACTATGCAACAAACATAAAACACTGCAAACATTAAAAATACTTCTTAACATATGTAGTAATATTAATAGCCACCACAGCCTTAGCACACTGCCAGAAGGGAAAGTACCGCAAAGAAAATAGCGCAGGAACAAATTGTTTCTTCCTCACAGGGCCGGCCCATCCATTGAGCAAGAATGTTTTTTGCACAGGGCCCTGCGTTTCAGGGAGCCCCGCGCAAAGAATATTCTGCTATTTTTAAAAATTAAATTAAAAAAAAAGCTGGCAGCTGCTGCCACCGCCGCGGCAGCGGCAGAATTGAGTATCCCGCAGGGCCCGCTCTGCCTGGCTGAGCTCTCCCTGCCTGGCCGAGACCCTCTGCGATGGCTTTCCGATCCGCGAAGGGAGAATGTCTCCCTCGCGTCTCTGTTAAGCCCGTCAGCTTTTTTGTTTTTTTTAATTTTCTCATTTCCCGAGCCGATGTGGGGGGGTTAGGACTGGAAATGGGCTGTGGGCTGATGGGGCCTGTCTGGCAATGGGGTGATGGGGGATTAGGACTGGTAATGGGCTATGGGGGTGCTAGGACAGGAAATGGTCTGATGGGGAGGGGTTAGGACTTGAGGTGGGCTGATGGGGTTAGGACTGGTAATGGGCTGTGGGCTGATGGGGGAGGTTAGGACTGGCAATGGGCTATGGGGGGCTGACTGGAAATGGGCTGATGGGGTTAGGACTGGAAGTGGGCTGATGGGGGTTAGGACTAGTAATGGGTTATAGGGGGGGCTTAAACTGAAAATGGGGTGATGGGGGTTAGGACTGGAAGTGGGTTGATGGGGGGCTAGGAATGGCAATGGGTTGGGGGGTTGCTAGGACTGGAAATGGGCTGAGTGGAAGGGGGGGCTTGAACTGCAAATAGCTGATGGGGAGGGGGCTTGAAATGGAAATGGGCTGTGTGGGAAGGGAGCTAGGACTGGAAATGGGCTGATGGAGCAGCTAGGATAGGACTGGAAATGGGCTGTTGGGGGGAGCTAAGATTGGGAATGGGCTGTGGTGGGGGCTTGGATTGAAATGGACTCATGGAGGGGCTAGAACTGTAAGTAGGCTCATGGGTGGGGGGGCTTGGACTGGAATTGGTCTGAGTGGAGGGGAGCTAGTATTTGACATGGGCTGATGGTGGGGCTAGGAAATGACTAGAAATGGGCTGATGGGGGGCTAGGATTGGAAATGAGCTGATGAAGGGACTCAGACTGGAAATGGATGGGGGAGCTAGGACTGGAAATGGGCTGATGGGGGGCTAGGACTGGAAATGGCTGATGCAGGGACTAGAAGGGAATGAATGCTGGGTGAGGCTGGAACTAGAAGGGAGCTGATGTTGGGGAAGGATTAGAATGGGATGGGGCTGGGAGAGTAAAATGGAGAGGGAAAAAATATTTTGTGTGGGAGGGATAAAAAATCTACAATTGGTCGGGTATTGGGAGAGTAAGTGGGGATTGAGGATGGAGGGGTAAAATTTGAGTGGATGAAATAGGAATGAGGAAAGAGCAAAAGGAGAAAGATTAGTATGTTAAAGCAGATGTAGAGAGAGAGAATGGGGAAAAAAAAACTAGGAGAGAGAAGAAAGGACAAATGGACAGCAGACGAAGGAGAGTTAGCAGAAAACATGAAGAAACCAGAAGAAAGTGGCTGGAGCAATTGCAACTGAAAAAAAAAATGCACAAAAAGTAGAAAGATATCTCTTTATTTTGAATTTATTAACTGGAATATGAAAGCTCTGGGAAATGTGCATCATTAACGTCTGCGCTTTGTTTGGTACAAGAGGAAATTAATTTATAGTTTTATTTCTACAGTGTTGTTGTACATTCCAAGTTTGGGTTTTGGGGTTCCCGGTTTAATTATTGCCTTCCTGTTTCTAAATTGTGATTCCTTGTTTGGTGATGGTCTATGTTCTGCATGTGTAACTGAGCTGAGGTATTCTGTTTATGTAATTCCTATTTGACATTGCCACTTGTTCTCTTTCCCCATTAGGTCATGTATTGTTATTCTCTGAAATGTATTGGTTTAATATTTGCAGTGTTGCCTTTTGATAGGTAGGGTCTGGTGCTTTGTGAGTCCTGGTAGTGCTGTTAGGATACGGCGGGTTTGCTATGGGTTCTAAATGGGCAGTGTTTGTAGTAGTTCCTAATGTGCCTGGCGGTTGGCACTGGATTATAGTAATGTAGAAATCTTTTAGTCTTTCTTTATCCAGACACTCATTAAAAGACGTTTACTAAAAGTTAGTGTATGGTAACATTATGCAAATATTTATGCAAATAAGGCCATTTATGCAAATGAGGCCCCGCACCGAGTCTCCGCACATGGCCCCGCACCCCTTTTGGGCCGCCCCTGCTTCCTCATGCCCATATTCTTCATTCTCTTCCCATCTCGATATCCCTCGTCCTTTGTTCTGGACTCTGGTTATACATCATTTTTATTTGGGCTCATTATATTTAGTCCCTTTCTCTCTCATTATCTCCTCTGGCCTTGCTCCATAAACATCCTGGACAAATGCTGCCCCCTGCAATCGTGATCTAACCAGCACGTATTATATATGCTTTCAACACAAAGTTACCACGCACAGTGCAAGTCTACTCATTCAGTTCCACTCCTCTCTCTCCGATGCCCAATTCAATAGGCTCCGTCTCATTACATTTATAATCCAGTTCACTTAAGAGTGCACCATCTGCTTCCTGCCACTGACCAGTATCTCATCCGTCAGCCAAGCTTGCCAGAAAGGACTGTGCCGCTTCAGTGGTGTTAAAGATGTGCTGCTTGCCTTGATGTTCCACCTTTAATCTTGCAGGTTACGTAAGAGCAAACCACATGCCCCTATTTATGAGTTTGGTGCACACTCCTGCAAATTCTTTCCTTCGCTGGCTAACCTGTGTCAAATAGTCTTGAAATATCAATATTTTCTGTGGCCCCGAAGTCTGATTCCTCTTTGTCTAGATGTTTTCAACACTGCTTCTTTTTGAACAAAGTTTAGAAATCTCACAATCACCACATGTGGCCGGCCCGCTCCTTATCTTTTCTGCCCCAGCCTGTGTGCTCTTTCGATAACCAGTGGGCCCACACTTGCCTCTAGGAGAAACTGAGAGACCAGCCACGTTTCCAGATATCCACGTAATTCGCTATCCTTGACTGACTCCGATATCCCCAATATTCGCAAGTTTTTTCGTCTCCCTCGGTTTTCCAAGTCATCGATCTTGTCTGCGTAGCTTTTTATTTTCTCCTCCATCTCTTTATTGTTTGGGCTGCTTTTGCTGAGCTTCCTCCACCCGCTGTTCCACCTGCGTCACTCGCGGTCCATTTTCTACCACCGCCTGCTCCACTTGAGACAGCTGCTCTGATAACGCCTGGAATCGCCCCTCTAGAGCCACCACCACTGTGCTGGTTACCTCTTCCACTGCCCCAGTCAGTTGGTTATTTATTGGGCTAGCCGGAGCAGAAGACGCCATCTTGTTTCCCAAACCGCGGGGCTTCTCCTTCTGCCCCCTTTTCATTGCCATTTGTTTTTGTGGTGTTCTCCCTCCAACACTCCCCTGCTTCTCCGTCCTCGCGGTCAGCTTGTTCCAGCGGAGTTCTACCATTTAAACTCTGTTTTTGCGGTGGGATACTCCAGAGTTTGGCAATCTGCTGCTGCCTATCTCCCTGCATCACGTGGTCCCTCTAAATCTCTTTAAAATGTGTCCAAAATGTGCTGCTCCAAGTCCCTGTGTATAGTTAATTGGGGAGGTTCCCTACGAAGCAAGACCACTGGGTTGCATACAGAGACAAATTACCAGCAGAAAGCAAGAGGTACTAATGCCACTGTACAAGTTGCTGGCGAGGCCTCACTTGGAATACTGTGTTCAGTTTTGGAGACCGTATCTCGCAAAGGATATAAAAAGGCTGGAAGTGGTTCAGATGAAGGCGACCAAAATAATTAGTAGCCTGCATCACAAAACATATTTGAGAAGAGACTTGAAGAACTAATTATGTCTTTGACGCAGGCATTGAGGACTTCAGGCACTGTATTCTTTTCTAAGCAACATCGCTACTATAAAACAACACTATTAAGAACATAAGAAGTCCAGCATCCCCCCCCCCCACTCCTCTGCTAATCCAGTATCTCCCCTCTGCCTTTTAACCTCCTCTCCTAGTGCAGCATCTTTCTATGTCCTCTGCCTCCCCCCCCCCCCAAAGATACAGCTAAAGTAAGAGGAGCACTTTCCAGACCCTCTCCCTTCCCCAGTACTCCAACATTTCTCCTTCCTTATGCCCTCTCCCCCCTCCCCCCCCAACTCCCACTGTCATACTTGCTGTGCCCGGGATCACATCCCCTCTTGTCTCCTTCCCTCAGTCATCCTCCCAAACCACTGATGCAAGTAAATTCTATGGCCTAAAACACTATCCCCCCTCCCCAACTACACACTGGCAACCAAAACCTTAAAACCTTAAACACCCTCCTAAGAACAGTTTCCACTGTCAAAGACAAGAGCCGTCAGAACGGGGCTGGGGACCTCGTTCAAGAACAATAACCATTTATGAGCAAAAGTGTCGCCAAAACCTACCTGTTAAATCAATCACTGGCACAATCCTCTTAGTTATATATTCATCCTAAATAATACTTAATACACCAATATTACCAATCAATATATCTTATAACACAAGTCAATACTGATTATATCACAACTAGTCATCCACCACATAAGATACATGACAGGCTCCCGAAGTATCAACAATATGGCAACAGAGTAACAATGACATTCAAACAATAGAAAACATATCACAATGTTACAAATGTTGCAAATACAAACATTGTTACCACAAAGCCTTATTGTGCAACTAACCAAGGCACGTCCACCCTGCACACACTGTTCCCTCTAAGCTGTGCGCCTGTGCGCGCGTACACACCTCGCCGAGCGAGTGCACATACTTTACAACAGAGCGCACAAAAATTTTGGTTCTGATTCTGATAGAAAACAACACAGACGTCTTAAAATTTAAAAGTTGTTGTGTATTTATGGTTTTCACAAGTTCTACAATATTTTCCAGTGCAATCAATGTGGTGTACATACTGTATTCTGACGTGTAGTCAAATTTTAAAGTATATAACTCCGAGTGTCATTATGTGGCGCACAAAAATTTAACTTTCCTTCAAAAGCTGCACAGCTGATATTTTATGCGCACACAGCCTACAGAAAATTAGAGGGAACACTGCCTGCACACAGTATAAAGATTCTTCTCATAGCAGGGCAGCGTCTCTCTTGTGCACTCGCTGCTGAAACACAGATTTTGCAAGTACTTAGCTGTAGATCAGTCAGTCTGATTCCACTGTAAAACAGGCAAAGTCCTGTAGTCGGGTGCACAGTGTTTCAAAGCAGCTCAAACTCCTTTATAGCCAAGGGCTGGACACCTTCCTTCTCCTGACCTGCCCACAGGTTTCGAGATATTGCTTCAGCATAACATCGGCATTCCTTCCAGAATTAAAGGTTGTTTTTAAAGAGAGAATGAAACTATGCTGTTAATGGTAATTAATAATATTAATGTTAACAGAGCATCAGTATGGAAGCAAAATTAAACCAGTGATGGGAAGGAGCACTTTAAAATTCCTGTTTGGGAGGTCACGCGAGGGCATGTGCAAGTACTTTTATCTGCATTTTTCCCCCATAAAATTGGTTGGCCTTGTGACTGAGGAACATCTGAAGGCTTGCCACAACTGGCTCTATCGGTGGGTTCAAGCAATGTTTCCCAAACGCAGATAGCCCCTAAGAATTGTCTCGAGAGGTAGCAAAAATACTGGAGCCAAAGTTCAACCAAGTGCTAAAAAAGCTGGAAAACATGGGAGAGGCGATGGCAGAGATTGGGAGGAAGATTGAGGAAGTGAGACACACCAGTTTTAAAATGCCTGCAGTGCACAAAATGCCCTCACGATGGTGCTGTTACTCCTGAGGTGAGAGATTTGTGTGTCTGATAAGATGTTTCAGTGTAAGGAAAAGTCAAAGGGAAACCCAGAAGTCCTTCAGAAACTTCTACTGTACATTACTACACCTTTCACTACTTTACCCATGATTCTGCCAACAGAGAATGACACACAGACCTTCTACTCCCCTTGCTGTGGAATCAGAAAACTCTCTAGCTTCTAAAATTTAGTTTTTCCATCCCTGCACCGGAAGAACACATCTCTTATACAGAACACTGGGGGGCATTTTCAGTCACAGCGGCCGGCACTGCCAAAGTCATCATCATCACTTTAAATTAAACCTGGATATCCAATGCCAGTGCAGATCTAGTGACCGACCCTGAATATCCAGTTTCATTAGATTGATACTTTGCAATCCAGTTAGCAGCAATATTCAGACACCATCCAAACCCGCATAAAGTTAGGACACCCTTTCACCTGCAGTTTAGCTTTTGGTTAGCAGCTGAATACTGCCTCTTACTGGCCACCCCTGGAACATGCCGGCATTAACCTAGTGTGCAGCAGAAGCCAATAGAATGCTAGGAATCATAAGGAAAGACATGGAGAATACAACAAAGGATGACATCATAATGCCTCTGTATCATTCTATGGTGCAACTGCACCTTGAATATTGTGTGCAATTCTGGTCGCCGTATCTTCAAAAGGATATAGTGGAATTAGAAAAGGTACAGAGAAGAGCCACCAAAATGGTAAAGGGGATGGAAGGTTACCTCTATGAGGAGATGCTTAAAAGGTTAGGGCTCATCAATCTGGAAAAGAGACCGCCTAAGGGAGAACTTCCCCAGTACTTTTTTTGAGACTTTAAATCTTTTTTTTTTTCCAATTTTTATTGAAAACTAAAAGAGGACACAACATCGGCAAAATATGTCCATCTTCTCCCTCTCTCACCCCTGTGTCCAGCATCTCCTTCTCCCTTTATTACACCATGTCCAGCATCTCCCCTCTGTCTCCCTCTGGTCCACCCCTCTCCCCAACTCCAGCATTTTCCCATATTGTCCCTCTAAGCCCCTGTACACAATAATATTCAATCCCTCCACGAATAAGTAAAAATGGCTAGGGCTGTTTTGCAGTAAATGAATACACTTTTTACTATAAGTAGAAACAACGGTCTCAGATTTACATAGCTAAACACTTTTGGATTTATTTGTTACCAAAAAGCGTTGCTCAAAATACATCAACGACCGTGTACTATGTTTCCACCTTTAAAATTGCTTGAAATTATTGAAAATTTTCTTGTATAAAGTAATTAAATTATTTGAAAGAAATTTTTATGGCTACTGCATGTTTTTTGTCCATCTAACCATCCTTTACTTTTTCCTTCAAAAAGACTTTTAGAGATTGCGCTTATCTTTCAAAGAATTGTTGCCATTCCCAACGCCACCTTTCTGGGACCCTCATGCGTTTCGGATCTGCATCAGGGGAATGATTCCATTCAACAATCTCTATGGAAGGAGAAAAAGATTTTATATAAAGTTTTATACATGAAATCCTTTATAGCAACTTGCTGTATCAATGTTGTTAATTATGCAAAAACGTATCCGTATCTCACCCAGAGTTACAATCCAAAATTACGTTTAAAACTCGATGATATGTGATGTCGCGTTACCCACTATATTTCACAGTTGTCAAAAAACGCCGCGCATGCGGCTTTGGCTTCTTACATGGAGTTTTAAAAAACCATGGATATTCACGTGGTTACTACGTCATCATCTACGTGGTTTGAGTGAAAAAAATCCTCTTATATATTTCTGACACAACCTTTTAAATAATGAATTCCTCAAATGATATCCTAACAATATTAGATACAAGCATTCCAGTCCACTTTTATGTTAAGACCTCCAGGAATAACTGTTTGAAGACGATGAATCCACATTTGCTCTTGGATCAGTAAACTCTTTTCTCTGGAATTTCCCTTCCTACCTGCTGTTACCACATCAATCACAAAACATTTTAAATCCTCAAAAGCATGATGGTATTGGCTACAATGAGATACCAAAGGAGCTTCTTGGACTTTGCATTTTAACCTGCTTCTGTGCTCATTGATTCTGACTCATAATGGCCGGACAGTTTTGCCCACATACATGAGGTCACACGGGCAGCGGATTGCATATACAACGTGGTCAGTATCACACGTGGTAAAGTATCTCAGCGAGAAGTCTTTACAAAAGGTAAAAAAGAAAAAACGGCCAAAATGGATGACGGAAGAAACTCTGAAAATTGCCCAGAAACGCAGAGAAGCTAAAGCCAGAGGAGAAAGAAAGACAATCACAGAACTCAACAGAGATTTCCAACGTGCAGCAAGACAGGACAAGGAAAAGTACTACAATGACGCATGCAAGGAAATAGAAGCAGAAACTATTAGAGGAAGAACAAGATCAGCTTTCCTAAAGCTACGAGAGTTAAAGAAAAAGTTCCAGCCTCGAATTGGAATGTTACAAGATGCTCAAGGTTCTATGTTGAATGATGCTGAGAAGATCAAGAAAAGATGGAAGGAATATACAGAGTTTTTATATGCTAAAGATCAAGTGGACCAACAGCCGTTTCAACCTGTACCTTGTGATCTGGAACCATTGGTGATGAAAGAAGAAGTTGAAGCAGCATTGAAAGCCTTATCAAAGAACAAAGCACCAGGCATTGATTGCATTCCCATAGAAGTATTACAGCAATCTGATGCAGCTGTTACCGTACTTACAAGGCTCTGCCAAGAAATATGGAAGACAGCATCATGGCCAACTGACTGGAAAAGATCTGTGTTTATACCAGTACTAAAGAAAGGTGATCCAACTGACAGTGGAAATTATCGCACAATCGCTCTGATCCCACATGCCAGCAAAATTCTACTGAAGATTATTCAAAAGAGACTACAATCATACCTGGAACGAGAACTACCTGAAGTGCAAGCAGGGTTCAGAAAAGGGCGAGGAACGAGAGACATCATTGCGGATGTGAGATGGATCCTTGAAAAGACTAAAGAATACCAAAAGGATATCTATTTGTGCTTTATCGACTATAGCAAAGCTTTTGACTGTGTAAACCATGAGAAACTCTGGGCCACATTAAGAAGCATGGGTATACCAGAACACCTGATCGTTCTTTTGCACAATCTGTACATTGATCAAGAAGCAACAGTTCAAACGGAACAAGGAGAAACAGAATGGTTTAAAATAAGCAAAGGTGTAAGACAAGGCTGCATACTTTCCCCCTACCTATTTAATTTATATGCAGAACAAATCATCAGAGAAGCAGGATTGTATGAAGACAACAGAGGTGTGAAGATTGGTGGAAGACTCATCAACTTCGCTATGCTGATGATACCACATTACTGGCGGAAAGTGAAGATGATCTGAAACATTTGCTTCTCACAATCAAAGAACATAGTCTCAAAATGGGCCTGCACCTTAATGTAAAGAAGACAAAGATCATGACAACTGGTATAATCAACAGGTTCATCGTCGAAGGAGAAGAAATTGAAATCGTGAATAACTTTAACCTACTTGGATCAACTATCAATAAAGAAGCAACAAGCAGTCAAGAAATCAGACAACGCATTGCTCTTGGCAGAATGGCTATGAAAGACCTAGATAAGATTCTCAAGAGCAGAGATGTCTCTCTCCATACAAAGATTCGACTTGTTCAAGCCATGGTATTTTCAATAACATCATATGGATGTGAAAGCTGCACAGTGAAAAAGATAGACAGGAAGAAAATTGATGCCTTTGAATTATGGTGCTGGCGGCGAATACTATGTATACCATGGACTGCCCGAAGAACAAACCAGTCTGTACTAGAGGAGATCAAACCTAAGCTTTCTTAGAAGCTCAGATGACAAGACTTCGACTTTCATACTTTGGACACATCATGCGGAGAGAGAGATCATTAGAGAAAGACATCATGCTTGGCAAGATAGAAGGTCAACGCAAAAGAGGAAGGCCAGCAATGAGATGGATCGATACAATAACAGCAGCTACGGGTACCAGTCTGTCAACAATGAGCCGCCTGACTGAAGATCGAACACAATTTAGGATAGCTATCCAGAGGGTCGCCATGAGTTGACTCCGACTCGACGGCACTTAACAACAACAACAAAGTATCTCAATTTATAGTCCTTCCCGTGGTAAATGAAAAAGGTATTTATTTCCTCCGTAACGGGACAGATGTTACATTGTCCGCAAGGTTTATGTCCCCCTTCCGGACTATTGTAATTGGCTAATATGGGTCTTAACTTCGCTGGACTTAGTTTTTCTTTAAGATTGGAATGGCGTGCCCACACGCATCGTATTTGGAGACCTTGAAGATCCGAAAAACTACTTAATATATTCGTGTGTCTTTTGAGAACCTTTTTAATGCCACCACTTAAAGGTGAAAATTTAGTGATGAAATTTAAAACTCCAGTCTCTATGTTACCTGAAGTCACTTGGGGGTGAAGCAATAAGGTTCTATTATTATAAAGAGCTCGTCAATAGGCCTGTTTTATAATCTGGGGGGGATTTTATAATCCCTGGCCAACATCACCCCTTCTTCTCCGCTTCTTGCTTCTCCCTCTGCCCCTTTCCATGTCCAGTATCTTTGTTTATCTCCCGAGCCCCCCACCTCACTGCCTCCCTATTCCCTCCCCCCCCCCAGCACCTAGCAGTTCCCTTCTGAATCACTGTGCCCATCCATGTTCAGCTCCCAATGCCCCTTCATGTCCACCCCTTGTATGTACTAGGGGCAGAGGCTGCCCATGGATCAGCATGTTCCACAGACGGAGAGGCTTTGCGCAGTCCCTGCCCGCTGGACATGCTGCTCCCACAGGCAAGTTCTGATCTCTGAGCCACAATCGCTGCTGCCTTCCACACGCTTCTGTGCAAGCCATGACTGTGGACCTGAGAAATAGAGCCTGCTCACAGGAGTCAATGTCAGAAGGATGCCGGCCACTACTCCTCAGTTAGGATGACCTGCGGAGCATCAGCAGCCTAGTAGAGAGCCTGCCCATGGGCAGAAGACTGTGGGTAGCTATTGCAGCCTCTCACAGCCTTCTGCCACAGGAACAGTATGTCTTGTGGGATGCCTCTCCACTAAGCCCCCGGTGGTCTACAGGGAATCCTGAATGGAGAGCGGGGGACAGGCAGCTAGCGACTGCACGCTCCTGAAATTGGCACCTCCCTGCCACACTTACCCAGCTTACTGGGTAGTGCCGGCCCTGGTCCAGCAATTGTCTTCTTACCCCCCAGCATTTGTCTTCCTGCCTTCCCTCCATTGTCCAAAATGTGGAGTGGAGGAGTGGCCTAGTGGTTGGGGCAAGGAGCAGACAGAGCATAAAGATTCCCAATTACCCATGCCTACCAATAGCCAGATTAATATTAATAAAATACAGTCTCTAAAATGCTTGTATGCCAATGCTAGAAGTCTAAACAATAAGATGGGAGAATTAGAATATATAGCATTAAATGAGAGGTTAGATATGATTGCACTCTCAGAGACATGGTGGAAGGAGGATAACCAGTGGGACACTGTGATACCTGGATACAAACTATATCGTAATGATAGAGCTGAACAAATTGGTGGAGGGGTTGCGCTCTATGTTAGAGAGGGCATTGAGTCAGAAAGGATTAAAGTTTTGCAGGGAACAAAATATGCTGTAGAATCTCTATGGATTGAAATTCCATTTATGAAGGGGAAGGTGATGGCAGTGGGAGTATACTATCGACCACCTGGCCAGAATGAACAAATGGATGATGAAATGCTCAAAGAAATCAAGGAAGCTAACAAAAGCCACAACAGAGTAGTAATAATGGGTGATTTCAATTACCCCGGTATCGACTGGGACAGTGTCACAGCAGGACAAGCTAAAGAGATAAAGTTTCTAGATGAAATAAATGACTGCTTCTTGGAGCAGCTGGTTCATGAACCGACCAGAGGGGAAGCCATACTGGACCTAGTCCTTAGTGGAACGCCAGATCTGGTGCAAGAAATAAGGGTGTTGGGACCACTTGGCAATAGTGATCATAGTATGATCATGTTTGATTTAATCAGTGGAGGACAGATAGTAAAGGAATCCACAGTACTACCTTTTAACTTTCAAAAGGGTGACTATGATAGAATGAGGAATATAGTTCGGAAAAAACTAAAAGGAGCGGTTCCAAAGGTTAAAGACTTACAGCAAGCTTGGGTGTTATTTAAAAATACTATCCTCGAAGCCCAGACCAGCTGTATTCCACGCATTAAGAAAAGTGGAAGAAAGTCCAAAAAACTGCCAGCATGGTTTAAAGGTGAGGTCAGAGAGGCTGTTGCTGCCAAAAGAGCAACCTTCAGAAAATGGAAAAAAGAGCCAAATGATGAAAACTGGAAACAGCACAAGCACTGGCAAGTTAAATGCAAAGCATTGATAAGGCAGGCAAAGCGGGAATTTGAGAAGAAACTTGCTACGGAAGCAAAAACACGAAATAAAGACTTTTTCAAGTACATTCGTAGCAAAAGGCCTGTGAGAGAGTCAATTGGACCATTAGATGATAGAGGGGTAAAAGGGGCAGTAAGAGGAGACAAGGCTATAGCAGAGAGACTGAATGAATTCTTTGCTTCGGTCTTTACTGAGGAAGATGTAGGGGTGTTACCCAAGACTGAAGTGGTATTTAAAGGTGATACTGCAGAGGAATTGAGAGAAATATCGCTACACACCGGGAAGATATATTACAACAATTTGATAAACTGAATAGTAGCAAATCACCTGGACCGGATGGTATACATCCCAGAGTGTTGAAAGAACTGAAATATGAGATTGCAGACCTGTTATTGGTAATCTGTGAACTTTCATTAAAATCATCTGTAATACCTGAAGATTGGAGGGTCGCCAACGTAACACCAATTTTTAAAAAGGGTTCCAGGGGTGACCCGGGAAATTACAGACCGGTGAGCCTGACGTCAGTACCAGGGAAAATGGTAGAAGCCATCATAAAGAACAAAATTACACAGCATGTAGATAGTCATGGCCTAATGGGAGACAGCCAACATGGCTTTAGACAAGGCAGATCTTGTCTTACTAATCTGATCTGTTTTTTTGAAGGTGTGCATAAACAGGTAGACAAAGGTGAGTCGGTTGATATAGTGTATCTGGACTTTCAGAAAGCTTTTGACAAGGTCCCCCATCAGAGACTTTTGGCGAAGCTAAAAAGTCATGGGATAGGAGGCAGTGTACTATTGTGGATCGGGAACTGGTTAAAAGATAGAAAGCAGAGGGTAGGGCTAAATGGCCAATATTCCCAATGGAAAAAGGTGAATAGTGGAGTACCCCAGGGATCTGTACTGGGTCCGCTACTTTTTGACATATTCATAAATGACCTGGAAAAGGGAATAACTAGTGAGGTAATCAAATTTGCAGATGACACAAAACTGTTTAAAGTTGTTAAAACCCAAGAGGATTGTGGAAAACTGCAGGAGGATCTGGATAAATTGGAAGACTGGGCATCCAAATGGCAGATGAAATTTAATGTGGACAAGTGCAAAGTTATGCACCTAGGAAAGAACAACCCACACTATAGTTACAAGATGCAAGGCTCCACATTAGAAACCACCACCCAGGAAAAAGATTTAGGAGTCATCGTGGATAACATGTTAAAACCCTCCGCCCAGTGTGCAGCGGCGGCCAAGAAAGCAAATAGAATGCTAGGTATCCTAAGGAAAGGGATGGAGAATAAAACAAAGGATATTATAATGCCTCTGTATCGCTCCATGGTACGACCGCACCTTGAATATTGTGTGCAATTCTGGTCACCGTATCTTAAAAAGGACATAGAGTTATTAGAAAAAGTACAGAGAAGAGCCACCAAATTGGTGAAGGGGATGGAAGGCTACTCCTATGAAGAGAGGCTAAAAAGGTTAGGGCTCTTTAACCTAGAAAAGAGGCGGCTGAGGGGAGATATGATAGAGGTGTATAAATTAATGAATGGAGTGGAACGGATAAACGTGGATAAATTGTTTACGCTATCAGAATATAGAAGGACTAGGGGGCATGTAATGAAGCTACAGGGTAAACTATTTAAGACAAATAGGAGAAAATATTTCTTCTCTCAACGTGTAATCAAACTCTGGAATCTGTTACCGGAGGATGTAGTAAGGGCTGTTAGTATAGCTGGGTTTAAAAAAGGTTTGGACAAGTTCCTGGAGGGAAGGTCCATAAACCACTATTAAAAAGGGACCCAGGATATCAATGCTTGGCCTAGTACAAGCACTGCAGAACCTGTGTCTTTTGGGGAAACTGCTAGGTACGTATGACCTAGATTGGCCACTGTTGGAAACAGGATACTGGGCTTGATGGACCTCGGTCTGACCCAGTATGGCATTTCTTATGTTCTTATGTTCTTATGTTCTTATGTTCTTACTTCAGGCCAAAAGGTCAGCGGTTCAAATCCCACTAGAGGACAGCAACCTTGGGCCGGAAGGACTGGGGTTTCTAGTCCCACAGGTGCTCCTTGTGGTCTTGGGCAAGCCACTTAACCCTCCATAGCCCATGTTCCCTGTAAAATAGTTATCTCCAAGTTATAATGCCCTGTTCAATGTAATTTCAGTTTGTTCAATGTAAACCGCAGTGATGCAGAATAGCGCAGTATATAAGAGAATGTAAATAAATGACACCACTCTAAATAATTAAATCCCAAAACCAAAACTAGAGTGTAAATAAAAATCTTGAGCTCCTATTTTTTTGTTGGAAATCCCTCTTGTGGCATGCCTTCCTTTTTAATCAATAATGGTTCATACTAACATAGTAAATGATGGCAGATGAAGACCAGTATGGTCCATCTAGTCTGCCCAGTAAGATGGCAAGAACAGGTGCATCTGCTGCTCTGTGCAGGCCACCCCTCCCCATGTCTTTGTTTAGGGGTGGACCCACCACTCCATGTAGGACACCCCTATTTGTTGAGAAGTTAGATGGTTCAGAAGTTAGTTGGTTCAGTTTATTTTGATTTTATCCTGTTGCCATAAAGGGATCCACTGTGTCTGTCCCATGCCGTTTTGAATTCCATCACCATCTTTGCCCCCACCACTTCCATCGGGAGGGCATTCCAAGCATCCACCACCCTTTCAGTGAAAAAATATTTCCTGACATTGCCCTTCAATTTACCTCCTTGCAGCTTTATGTCATGCCCTCTAATTTTACAGCTTCCCCATCTTTGGAAGAGGTTTGTTTGTTCATTATAACTCTTTAAGTATTTAAAGGTCTGAATCATATCTCCCCTGTCCCTCCTCTCCTCCAAAGTGTACATATTTAGGTCTTCAAGTCTCTTCTCATAAGGCTTATGACGCAGGCTCCAAATCATTTTGGTCGCCTTCCTCTGAACAGTCTCCAGTCTTTTTACATCCTTTGCAAGATATGGTCTCCAAAACTGAACCCATATTCCAAGTGAGGCCTCACCAGTGACTTGTACAGTGGCATTAGTACCTCTTCCTTTCTGCTAGTAACCCCTCTTCATATGCAGCCCAACATCCACCTGGCTTTTGCCACCGCCTTGTTGCACTGTTTTGCCACTTTGAGATCACGCCCTTAGAACCAAATCACCATAAGAAAAAGCACATTAATAAGTGCCCCGTCATACCTATTATATATCAAAAACGTATTAAATCACAGCATTCTTCTCTAGAGGACCTGGAAAACCGTACCGCCGGCCATGGCCTGGATATACCTTGTAGGCACTGAAACTGCACAGCTTGACCCCCTAATCCACTTACTTCATGGTGACTGCCTCCATTTTCCAGCATTTGTCATCCTTCCCCCTTTCCTGTTGTCCAGCATTTGACTTCCTGCCCCCCCCCCCCACACATTTGCCTTTTACCATCAACTCTCTTCCTGCTGCCACTGATGCTTCTTGGCAGCAGGAATACAAAAACCTCCATTGACTTGTATGTCCCTGCTGGTTCCCCCCCCCCCCCCCGAAGTGAAAAGCATCATCAGATGGGGCAGGAACCTTCAGGACCTTAATGCTTGGTTCTGATGTGTCCTGTCCCCTCTGATGATGTTTTTTGTGTCTGGGGCGGGAGGGGGGGGGGGGCAGAACCAGCAGGGACTTACAAGCCAATGGAGGCTTGAAAATTCCACAGTTTCTGATTACTTTTTTTTTTTTGGCTATCGATATAGCTCACAGCCACTGCCGCAGTGTCATCAGATCTGGGACAGCAGAAGGGACATATTTCACTGCTGCTACCACTGCCAAGAAGCAGACTCAGCAGCAGCAGCAGGTGAGCACTGAAAATTTTTTTTACATTTCAGGCAGAGTGAGGCAGCTATTTTGGGGGCATTTATTGCCACCCCCAAAACTTTGCCTCCTGAGGGGGCCACCTCATTCTGCCTCATTATAGAGCTGCCCTTGGTGGGGAACCACTGTATCTCCACTCTTTGCATTGTTCTTTGGTTTCTGGTTATCCCTAAAGGAGTGGCCTAGTGTTTGGGGCAAGGTACCTCAGGCTGGCAGGTCGGGGATTCAAATCCCACTAGAGGACAGCAACCCTGGGCCGGAAGGACTGGGGTTTCTAGTCCCACAAGTTATAATGCCCTGTTCAATGTAATTTCAGTTTGTTCAATGTAAACTGCCTTGATATCATGAAAGGTGGTATATAAGAAATGTTAAATAAATAAAAAAATTAATAAGAGACATTTGAATATGATGGGGGCAGTGCATGCAAATATATATCATGCATATTCATTAGGGATTTCCTGAAACCCTGGCTGGATTGCAGCCCTCCAGGACAGGTTTGGGGACCCCTGTGCTACATAATCCACTTTTGGGTCCAAACACCACCCTTCTCTTATAACATATGACCATGGCAACCACACAGGATATGTACTATTCTATGTACATCATAGTCCACAAGGGCTAAACGGGACTGGGAAATACAGATGGACACAGGTGTATCTGCAGGGACTACCTATCACACACTGGCACTGATGTGGAACTGCAGGACAGCCTATCTTAGCCAAGCCAGGTGCTGCGGACCTGGTGCTGGGCGCCCAACCTCACCCTCAGGGTGAGCACAGGAACCGTACAATGACACGGTCTGTAGCTACTCTGTGCCAGTAACACACATGGTCAGTTCCCCCTACCAGTCCGGGGTGCTATAGAGGCGCTTACCCCATCTTGTGATCAGATGTAGGCTGCTGATCTGCATGTGCAGTGCATCATGGGTACGGGTGTGTCTACCCTATCCTGGTAACCACGGCAGACAGTTTGCATGGTGACCTGCCGTTATAAACATGGAAACACGTTCCACATATATCAAAAGGTTGCTATGATAAATGTCAGATAACAAATCCTAAACTAAACACAATTTGTTGACAGAGATCCATCATAGCAACCTTTCTGATATATGTGGGGTATGTTTCCTTTTTTGTTTCTGCAGTGTTTAACACCCCAGAGAGTGACCCTAACAGTATTGAGTAACTTAGCAATGCCTGCACTGTGCCCAGGACTGGTGTGGCAGCCAGGGCTGCCAACCACCTCTATCTTTGCACAATGCTGAAATAGGTGTGATAGTGTGTGTATGTCTATCCAGTGTTTTGTGGCTGCCTACACCTTACTGAGCTCACAATGCTTATACAGTTTCCAGGTTAGCCTGCCAATGTGCAAAATGAGGAGCAAGGTATTGTGGGTATGGTACAGACAGGGCGGTCTGGGCAAGATGCATCTGCACAGAGCATAGGGCAATGATGGAGGGAGTAGTGGCCTAGCCCTTGGGACAAGGTACCTCAGGCTGGAAGGTTGTGGGTTCAAATCCCACTAGAGGACAGCAATTTTGGACCAGGAGGACTGGGGTTTCTAGTCCCACAGGTGCTCCTTGTGGTCTTGGGCAAGCCACTTAACCCTCCATTGCCCATGTTCCCTGTAAAATAGTTATCTCGAAGTTATAATGCCCTGTTCAATGTAATTTCAGTTGTTCAATGTAAACCACCTTGATATCATGAAAGGTGGGTATATAAGAAATGTTAAATAAAATAAATAAATAAATGGCTGGGACATTGTAGTGCCTGACCACACATGGCATGCTGTGGCCAGGCACAGACAGGGGTGGCCACAGCATGCCATGCTTGGAGGTCACTCTCACCCTGACTGAGCAGTGACCATGGCATGGCTAGGTTCCCACATAGTGCTATACAGTGGCCCTCTCAAGTGATAGTTGTGAGTTTCCTTTTTTGGGGCCCAATCACTGACATACCTGCTTGGTGTTTGTGCTTACATCCCACTTCTGGATGCACGTAGTTTCTCTAGGAACATGCACTATGTACTGGCTAGCAGACTGTCTGCAGTTAGCATGTGTATGGCTGCAACACCTTGCAGGGTGCAGACTGACTGTGCCTTCTGCTGGTGAATGTAAGATTGTGGTTGGGGGTAGCTGAGTTTTTCCAGGACTACTGCTTGTCTGCCAGTACCCTAGGTGATAGGTACACATCTGCATTGACTGTCCTGGAGGGCACCCATTCCCCCAGCAGGACCGGGGTTGATGGTCCCCTGTACTACCTCCATTGCAAAGATGTAGAGTGTGGTTCTGTTGGTGGCAGATCCTGTCCCCCACCCTGACTCAGAAAGGGCAGGTTGGGTGGTGCTACATAAGCCACATGTAGATCCAGACACTACCCTGGTCTTATAACAAGTGACCATGGCAAACACACAGCATATGCACTGTTCTGTGTACATCATAGTCCACAAGAGTTAGACATGACTGGGGAATACAGATAAACACAGGTATATCCTAGGCATGTCTACAAGGACTACCTGTCACACACTAACACTGATGGGGACCAACAGCACAACCTATCTCAGCCAAGCCAGGTGCTGCGGACCTAGTGCTGGGCGCCCCACCTCACCCTCGGGGTGAGCACAGGAACCGCACAATGTCACGGTCTGTAGCTACTCTGTGCCAGTAACATACATGGTCAGTTTCCCCTACTAGGCTACGGTGCTGTAGATGCGCATACACCATCTTGTAATCAAATGTAGACTACTGTTCTGCATGTGCATTGCATCATGGGTACTGGTGGGTTTACCCTATCCTGGTAACCACAGCAGACATTTCTTGCTGTGACATGCAGTTAATGCATGGCTGCGTGGATGGTGTCATCGAGAGCGTTTGGGTTTCCTAGACCATCGGATGCTGTTTCAAGGGTTGCAGAGATGGCATCCATCTGTCCAAGAAAGGTCAACGCGTCTTCGATAGTAGACTGGCTAATCTACTGAAGAGGGCTTTAAACTAGATTCGTTGGGGATGGGTGAAAAAAGCCCCCAGGTAGGTGATACATTAAATACCTTTATGGAAATGAGTAACAGGGGTAACATATGGAAAGCAGTGTGTATAAAAGCCCGTAGCATGGGAAATAAGATCCCTGATGTTGAAGCTTTGGTGGGAGTGGCTGACTTGGATTTAGTGGCAGTTACAGAAACATGGTTCACAGAAAACCATGATTGGGATGTAACTATACCTGGCTATACTTTATTCAGAAAGGACAGGGTAGGAAGAAGGGGAGGAGGAGTGGCACTATATGTAAAAACTACTATTAAAGCTTTAGAATTACAGAGCTTAAAAGGGAGAGAGGAGGCATTCTGGGTTAAACTAGAAAGAGGGAAAGAGAAATCTATTTGCATTGGTGTGATATACAGACCTCCCTCACAAGAGGAAGAGGTGGACAGAGAGTTAATTGAAGACATACGCAGCATTGCAAGGAAAGGGGAAGTGCTACTGATAGGAGATTTCAATATGCCAGATGTTGATTGGCACATTCCTGCTGCAGTATCATCTAGAAGTAAGGAGATCCTGGATTCTCTACAGGGAGAACTATTCAGGCAATTGGTAACAGACCCCACACGAGAAAGGCCATACTGGACTTGGTGCTTACCAATGGTGAAAGTGTTTCTGATGTTGTAGTGGGAGAGCATTTTGCATCCAGTGATCACCAGATGGTGTGGTTCAGTAGTAGGACTAGGGCTGTTAGAATCCATTCAAAGGTGAGGATCTTAGACTTTAGGAAGACTAATTTTGCGAAGATGGGCCAATACCTCAGGGAGTCGTTAGTGGGATGGGAACCGTTGGGGGATGTAGAAAAACAGTGGGCAAAACTGAAAGGGGATATTTTAAGGGCAGCCAACCTTTTTGTTAAAATGGTAAATAAAGGTAAAAGGAAAAGGAGACCGCTATGGTTTTCAAAAGAAGTAGCTGAAAAAGTGAAGAAAAAGAGGGAGGCCTTCATGAAATACAAGAGATCACAGAGAGAGGACGACAGGCATCTATATTTGGAAAAACTTAGAGAAGCTAGCAAAGTAGTCAAGAAGGCAAAGATTCCAAAGGAGGAGGAAATAGCCATTGCAATAAAATGGGGGGATAAGACATTTTTCAGATATATTAGTGAAAAGAGGAAGGGCAAAAGTGGTATTGTAAGACTCAAGGGTGCAGGGGAGGAATATGTAGAAGCTGATAAGGATAAAGCGGAATTGCTTAACAAATATTTTTGTGCTGTGTTCACAGATGAAGAACCAGGAGCAGGAGCTCAGAAAACACCCACAAATAGGAACAGAAGCGAGGGGCATCTTGAACAATTTTCAGAAGAGTGTGTTCGTGAGAAACTAGCTCAACTTAAAGTAGTCAAAGCAATGGGACCGGATGGGATACACCCTAGAATACTGAGGGAACTTGGGGACGTTCTAGCAGCTCCACTGACTGACCTTTTCAATGCCTCGTTGGAGTCGGGAGTGGTGCCAAAGGACTGGAGAGAGGCTCATGTGGTACCTTTACACAAAAGCGGAAGTAAGGATGTGGTTGAAAACTACAGGCCAGTTAGTTTAACTTCGGTGGTGAGTAAATTATTGGAAATGCTGCTGAAAGAGAAAATAGTGAGGTTTCTGGAGTCCAGCGGATTACAGGATCCGAGGCAGCATGGATTCACCAGAGGCAGGTCTTGTCAGACAAATCTGATTGATTTCTTTGACTGGGTGACCAGGGAGTTGGACCGAGGGAGAGTCCTAGATGTGGTGTATTTAGATTTCAGTAAAGCCTTTGACACTTTTCCTCACAGGCGACTTATAAACAAACTGAGCACCCTAGGGATGGACCCTAAAGTTACTGCTTGGGTTAGAAATTGGTTGGGTGGGAGGCAACAAAGAGTACAGGTAAATGGAGCTCACTCTGAGGAGAGGGATGTTGCCAGTGGTGTGCCCCAGGGATCTGTCCTTGGTCCGATTCTTTTTAAGATCTTTGTTAATGTTATAGCGGTAGGGCTGTCGGGTAAGGTTTGCCTCTTTGCGGATGATACCAACATCTGCAATAGAGTAGACATGAGGAGGGATCTAGCTAAGCTTGAAGAATGGTCTAGAATTTGGCAGCTGGGATTTAATGTTAAAAAATGTAAGGTCATGCATTTGGGCTGCAGCAATGCAAGGGAGCAATATAGTATAGGGGGTGAAGTACTTTTGTCCACTAAAGAAGAACAGGACCTAGCCGTGGTTGTGTCTGTTGATCTTAAAGTAGCTAAACAGGTAGAAAAGGCGACGGCAAAAGCTAGAAGGATGCTTGGGTGCATACGGAGAGGAATGGCTAGCAGAAAAAAGGAGGTGATAATGCCTCTGTATAAGTCTCTGGTGCGACCCCATTTGGAGTATAGTGTGCAATTCTGGAGACCACACCTTCAAAAGGATGTGAACAGGATGGAGTCAGTGCAGAGGGTGGCTACTAAAATGATTAGTGGTCTTCATTATAAAGCATATGAGGACAGACTGAAGGATCTTAATATGTAGACCTCAGAGGAAAGGCGGGATAGAGGTGATATGATTGAGATGTTTAAATACCTCCGTGGCATAAATGTTCAGGGAGAGAGTCTCTTTCAGTTGAAAGCAAGTTCTGCTACGAGGGGACATGGGATGAGGGTGAAGGGAGATAGATTCAGGAGTGATATGCGGAAATATTTCTTTACGGAAAGAGTAGTGGATCCATGGAATAGTCTCCCAGTGGAGGTGGTAGAGATGAGGACAGTAACTGAATTCAAAAAAGCATGGGACAAACACAGAGGATCTCTAAAGGTAAAAAGGGGACTGTTGTAGTTGTTGATATGGAAGGACAGACTAGATAGGCCATGTGGTCTTTTTCTGTCATCATATTTCTATGTTTCTATGTTACCAAGCCAGAGGTCATGGGTGCAATCCCTCAGAGGTCTCATCTAATAAGGCTGTCTGAGGCAATCCCTTTTGCTGCCTGTATCTGTCCTGCCAGCAAAAACACCCTCACCTCAGTGCAGTAACCTAGGGCACTCTATAAGGCGCCTCATAGGGCACATTATACAGGGCCTTGGCAGACAAGGCACTTTATAATGTGCTCTATGGGGTGCCTTATAGTGTACCCTATAGGGCACCCTAGGTTACGGCACTGAGGTGAGGGTGTTTTTGCTGGCAGCACAGATTGTAGAGATGTGTCTGACTGTTACAGGCAGCAAAAGAGATTGCCTCAGACATCCTTATTTGATGAGACCTCTGAGGGATCAAACCCATGACTTCTGGTTTGGTAGGCACTGCATTAACCAGTGGGCTACACCTCTATAGCTATTTTCACAGCGGTGACACAAAATTAAGGATACCGTGCGTAACGAGCCAAGGTGCCCTTTATCATGCGATAAACAGCCATTGCTAACTTGACGCTGGAATGCCCACTTCCTTATATGGCACTGCTCACGTTAACGCTGCACTTTTCGCCGGTAACATTAGGATGGTTTAGTAAATATACCCCATAATCATTTAAAAAACATAAGCAAAACTAAGAAAAACTTAAAAATATTCCATTGCGAAACCTTGAGCCAGTGTAATTTTGGTAAAAATGGAGTAGCTGCAGTATATCTGGGAACCCCAAAAATCAATCAAGCATAATTGCATTCTTTGGGTGCCACTCTATCAACAATGAGCCGCCTGACTGAAGACCAAACACAGTTTAGGACAACTATCCAGAGGGTCACCATGAGTCAACACCAACTTGATGGCACTTGACAATAACAACAACACAATCTGAAGTAGATTATCATAGTCTAAAAAAGCTAAGATGGAACTTTGTATCAAGATACAAAAATGTTCCTGAAAAAAGTACGGCCAAAGTCGTTTCAGTGTCTCATCCTAAAAAGTGATTTAGAGACTATAGCACGTGCCTTGTACTGCGCCTAATAAGGTGCCTTCTAAAGTGCCTTGTACTGGCCTAATAAGATGCCTTATAATGCGCCTTGTACTGTGCCTAATTAGGAGCCTTGTAATGCCTTATAAGGATTGTTGCCAATTGTGGGGAGGGTACTATGGGCTGGCAGCACAGATCTGCAAAGATATGACTGTCACAGGCAAGCAAAATATCTGCCTTGGACAGGAGGGAACAACAAGGAATTGAACCCATGGCCTCTGCCTAGAACGTCAGCATACTAATCAGTAGGCTATACCTCTATGGCTTGCTGCATAGCAATGGCTGAGTACGGAAGGACTGCTGGTCACGGCACAAACCATCTGCTCCATGCGCCAGGATAGGGTAACCCCACCAGCACCCATGATGCATTGCAAATGCAGAACAGCGGCCTACAGCTGACCACCAAATGGGGTCTGCACCTCTCCGGGCCTGCAGCGTGGTAAGATGCACTGACAGTATGTGATACTGGCACAGAGTAGCTACAGACCATGCCATTGTGCAGGTTCTGTGTTCACCCTGAGGGATAGGATGGGCGCCCAGCACTAGGTCCACAGTACATGTGATGCTAGAGATAGGTTTTGCTGCATATTCTCAGTAGTGCCAGTGTGTGACAGGTGTTCCCAGCAGTGCAGTCAAAGGTACATCTGTTTCAGCTGTGTGCTGCAGTCATATGTGGGACTGGACACACCCAGATTAGTACATACCCGGTGTTAAGGTCTGGTTGCCATGGGTATCTGTTATCAGGGCAGTGGGGAGTCTAGACTCGCATGAGGGCGATGTAGCACTGCCACTATGGGTCTAAGTAGTATGCCCTATGTACCCCAAGGGGCCTCAATCACCCTGTTTGTAGATGAGGGTGTGGTGGGACAGGTGGCTGCACACTACAGAATGGCTGTAGTACTAGCAACCACATTCCTGCTGGTGGATGACAGCCCTCCAGGGCTGCTGGGCCAGTGCCATACCTGTGACCATTGCAGACCAGCAATGGTGCTTGGGGTAGGCTCAACTGCCCGACACCACAGTCTGCCATTCATCAACAAACAGCACAGTTAGACTGCACCTGCAGCATTCTACAAGGGGTTCTCACCATGCACACGCAAACTATAGACAGCCCACTAACCAGTCCATAGTGCATGCTCACAGGGGAACCCTGTGCATCCAGAAGTGGGATGCACAGCACAGACACCAAGCAGGTAGCTCCATGATTGGGCCTCAAAACTGGGAACACATAGGCATCACTTGAAACAAATAATGTGTGGCACTATTTGGGAACATAGACATGCGATGGTCACTGCTTGGTCAGAGTGAGAGTGACCCCCCCCCCCCAGTGTGACATGCTGTGGCCACCCTGTCCATGCAGGTGGTGGTCGGCCACAACAGTGTCCCAGCCATTGCCCCCCACAATGTGCAGATGCATCCTGGCCAGTCTGCCCTGTCTTGGCCATACCCACAATACCTTGCTGCTCATTATGCACATTTGCAGGCTAATGCTGGAAGCAGTGTGAGCAATGTGGGCTCTGTGAGGTGTTGGTAGACACAAAACAATGGAGAGACATATGCACACTCCCACACCTATCTCAGCATTGTGCAGAGATGGTGGTGGTTGCCAACCCTAACCCCTGCACTGGTCCTGATCACAGTGCCGACATTGCTAATCTGTGTAGGGGTAGTAGTAGTGCTCTGGTGATAACTGCAGCTCTTTGCTGGGGACAACAGCCTGACACTCCATGAAGCTGTGGATAGTGGAGCCCTTGTGAGTGAGTGTCCATACCCCTGTGCACCACTGCATTGGGGTTTGCCCATGTTGTTGCTGTGGCTGCATTGTGGGCTAAAACTATGGGGAGATGCTCTGCAGGATCCACAGATGGGACCTGAACCTCTGACCCTCTGCTCTTGGACATGCTGGCTGAGTGTACTGCACCACACTGTTGCCACAGCAGCACAGTGGTCCCTGGGGCTACCCTTGTTCCTCAGCCAGACCTCTTCTGTTGCACTGCACGATGCGTACTGGTACAGGGCATGGCCTAGGTCCACTGCAGGCGAGTGCCACTGCTCCCTCCAGCACAATCACCCACCCACTCTGCCATGCCGCCATGACCATATGCTGCTGGTGCTGGTGGTGCGCCATCCCAGGCCATCCAGGGGGCAGGTAGGCAGCTGCCTAAGGTGTGGGATCTGGGGTAGGGGTGCCTATATCGATGTCCACGCTTTCCCCGGCACTGCCTGTCAATTTTATGCAAACCTTGGGGTGCCTGCTGGGTGATGTCCCCTGGATAGGACACTGTGGGACACAGACTCATGGGCATGTCTGACCCTGGCCAGTTGTTGTCTTGCTGGTTTCCATTTTCTGCATTCCTATGTGCCACCTCGGCAATCGCCTAGTCCACCCTATGCCCCAGTAGCCCCCACTGCAGGTCCCGCCTGCATCCCCCATGCCCCATTTGCGCCATCACCATAGTGGCCTTTCATACCAGGGCACTATGCTGTTGCTGCAACTAAAGCACTACTATCACCTTTCTTGGGCTCCCTGCCTATGCTGTACATTGCTGACACTTAAATGGTTTCTCTCTCTTGCAAATGTGTGCTAACGCCAGGTTTTCAGTTGCGTTAGGATTCAGCCCTTAATTTCTCTGTGTTAGTGTGAAGGGGCCTCTCCCCGCCCACTCCCTGCCCATTGACCCCTTCTCTCCGCCCTCTCTCCACCCTTTTCTGGCCTTAACGTGTCCGGGAACATTAAAGCGCGTTATGTGCCGTTAAGGCACCTTAACGGCACAAAATATGCCTTAACATAGCTGCTGCTACGTTAACGCAGTTTAGTAAACATGCCCCTAAAAGTCCCACGAGCATTTCTGTATTATATGATCTATGGAAACCAAACTGGAAATCATTGAAGTATTGAAGGGTATATTCATGACTGAGTGAAAGCTAGAAACCTTTGCGAGACTAGCTTTTGTATCCTTTGGAACAGGAGTAAAGTTATATATCCTATTTCTTTTGGATAAATACCCTTGGACAATAAAACTACAATAATCTCATGAAACTAAACTTTAAAAATGAGTGGCACATGGTTAAATAAAAAGATGGGACATGGATCTGCACAAGAAAGTTCTTAGAGATTTTCTTCAAGAGATTGTTAACCTCCCTATAAGATGGTCTTTAAAATGTTGACCACTACCGATCCACCAGACATTGCTCTTCCTCCACTTGCTTTGGAATCAAAGACAACATAGGGGTATGTTTACTAAATCATCTTAATGTTACCGGCGCTAGTTGCAGCGTTAATGTGAAGAATGCCATATAAGGTAGTGGGCATTTCGATCTTAAGGTAGCAAGAATCTGTATTGCGCGATAGTGGGCACCGTGGCACATTAACGCGCGTTATTTATTTATTTAACAGTTTTTATATACCGTCTTTCTGCGATTCAAGATGGTTTACATAGAACAAAATAGGCAGTATATTTCAACTGTTTACATTGGAACAACTTAAAAAAAGGGTACATAAAACATAAATGAAACTTTATACAGTAATCAACTATTTACATAGGGTATAATTTACAGCAAGGTTGTAGAAGTGAGTTTGGAGTGTAGGGGAGAAGAGGGGAAGAGAGGACGTTAACCCTAACTTCATGCCAGCGCAGTGTTAGAAGCTCTAAAGATGTAGCCCACTGGTTGCTGCAATGACTGCAGAGGCAGAGGTCATGGGTTCAATCCTGCAGTAGTGTTATGTAAGAAGGCTGTCTGAGGCATTTTCTTTTATTTTAAATCAGTGCTGCCAGCAAAAACACCCTCACAGTGCCGTAACCTAAGGTGCCACATAAGGCGCCCCATAGGGCACATTATAAAGTGCCCTGTCCGCCAAGGCACCCTATAATGTGCCCTATAGGGCGCCTATGAGGCACCTTAGGCTATGGAGCTGTGAGGGTGCTTCTGCTGGCAGCACTGATTTAAATGAAAAGGAAAAGCTGCAGACAGCATTCATAAATAACACTACTGTGGGATCAAACCCATGACTTCTTCCACCACAGGCATTGAAAAAAACAGTGGGCTAAATCTCTATAGTGTCTAACACACCGCTGGATGGCTACAGAAAGACTGCAGGTCACCACACAAACTGTCTGCTGTGGTTACCAGGATAGGCTAAACCCACCAGTACACATGATGCACTGTACATGCAGAACAGCAGTCTACATCTGATCACAGGACGGAGTATGCGTCGCCACAGCACCTCAGCCAGATAGTGGTAACTGACCGTGTGGGTTACTGGCACAGAGTAGCTACAGACCGTGACATTGTGCAGTTCCTGTGCTCACCCTGAGGGTGAGGTGGGGGGCCCAGCACCAGGTCCGCAGCACCTGGCATGGCTGAGATAGGCTGTGCTGCAGGTCCCCATCAGTGCCAGTGTGTGATGGGTAGTCCCTGCAGACACACCTAGGATACACCTATGTCCATCTGTATTTCCCAGTCATGTCTAGGCCTTGTGGACTATGATGCACCCAGACTAGTGCATATCCTGTGTGGATGCCAATGGTCACATGTTATAAGTGAAGGGTGGTGTTTGGATTATGTAGCACCACCCACACAGTCCTCTGTGTGTCAGGGTGGGGTACAGGATCTCCCACCAACAGATCCACATTCTACATCTCTGCACTGGTGACAGTAGAGGGGAATAGGCACCCTACAGGGCAGTCAATGCAGATTGGTACACATCAGACAGAGCAGTAGGCCTGGAAAAGCTCAGCTGCCCCCCACCCCTATCTGACATTCACCAGCAGAGGGCAGTCAGTCCACACCCGCTGCACCCTTCTAGGTGCTCCAGCCATACACAGGCTAACTACAGACAGTCTGCTAGCTAGTACATAGTGCATGTTCCTGGAGGAACTGTGTGCACCCAAAAATGGGATGTGAGCACACACACCAAGCAGATATGTCAGTGATTGGGCTCCAGAAAAGGGAACCCAGAAATATCACTTGAGAGAAATGCTATATAGCACTATGGGGGAACCTAGCCATGCCGTGGCCACTGCTCAGTCAGGGTGAGAGTGGCCCCCTTCCCCCAGCCTGACATGCTGTGGCCACACTGTCCGTGCAGGTGGTGGCCAGGCACTACAATGTCCCAGCCATTGCCCTATGCCCTGTGCAGATGCTTCCTGTCCAGGCCGCCCTGTCCGGGCCATACCCACAGTACCTTGCTCCTTGTTATGCACATTGGCAGGCTAACACTGGAAACAGTGCAAGCATTGTGGGCTCAGGAAGGTGTAGGCAGCCACATAACAATGGATAGACATTAGGGTGGTCCACTGCCATAGGGGTGAAAATAAAAGTAGGAATTTCTGAGCTCCCTGGCCTGATTCTGGTTCCATTTATGTAGAAAACAATGTGTGCAAAGTTTGAAGCCAATCAAATAATATTTAGGGGTGGCTCAAGGTCCCTATCTAGCAGGCCCCTGGATCCCCCCCAGGGTTCATCAGACCACTGGGTATTATCCGCTCATAGACGGGGGTATCATGCTTGCCAAGCACTCAATGTGGTCCAGATGCTAGTAAGAACTTTGACGATGTGGGGAACATCTTACGGTGTTGCGAGACAACACCCAGAAGGAACTGGAGTTGCTCTTCTTTTGTGGTGTGTCGGCCGTTGAACTCCTCAATGAGTTTGATCCTCCGCTCAGCCACATCGTTGATCACTGGAAGATTTTTTACTTTCTGCAGACCTTCTTTGAATGATGCATTCTCTTCCCAGTCTTCTGGGTCTGCATTAAGAAAATCACTGTTGATGTCGAGGTGTTTCAGGAAACGGATTGACTTGCGAGTTGCAAAAGATTCAAGTGGTGGAATCATGGAACTTTTCAATCCGACCTGCTTTGGTACACCAAGAAGTTGTGTTTCTCCAGTGGAGACAGCCGTTATCAAAACTGGAAGGCGGTCAACGGATGTGGTTGAACAGAGGAGAGATGGCAATAACTTGCTATCCCAATGCACAATGCATGTTTTGCCTTCGGCTTTGAATGCATTGTGCAAGTCCGTCCATTGTTGCTGACGGTGCTTTTCTCTATGGTGCTTGACGCTGGAGCGGCTGATATTGAGCTCCCCAGGATAATGTCCCAGACTTCTGGCAGTTTCAGCTACCACAAACATAGCATTGAGATCCGTTGTCCCTGTCCGATCAAGGGCTGCTGTAAGCTCTGGGGTCCAGACATTGTTAGGTCGAAACCGCTTCGTTTGTGGAGTTGCTTTCTTCTGTCCGTTATCTGAATCCGCAGATGTCGACGAGTCTTCACCTTCCTCGGCTTCGGCAACATGTTTTTGTCTACGCCTTTTCAGTTCTTCTTCTCGCTGTTGCGATCTTGCTTCCGTGTTGGCCAGTTTCTTGTCCATCACGCCCATTGAGCCGCGGCGCCCTGGTTCTCGTTGCGCTATTAAGACTTTTGTCTTCTTGAATATGAATTAAAGACATTGCATTGGCATGCGCCACATCAAATAGGGTTTTCATTGCAACCTGGAATTCTTTTTCATTTGCCTCTTGTTTCCCTCCTCTCCCTTTGTTTTTCTTCAAATGTTTCCACTGAATGAACAATTTCTTTACTTTTTCTTGAATTTTGTCATTTCTTTGAACAGGAAGCCTGGCCTTTTCCCAGTAAGCTTCTACTTCACTTGTTACAATAGATGCACTTTCACTAATGCCTTTGTTTAATGTCATATGGTGATGTAAAAATACACTTAACACTTGCTCCTTGCTGGGGAGCTTGGCCCCCAGAATTGTGGTGGACATTTCTTCAATGAGATAAAAACCACGTTTTTTCGCCATATGAAAAGAATAAAGATACAAAGATAATAGTACAATGTCTTTGCCACCTCTCAGAGACGAGATTAGTTCAAATATGGCGCACTCAAAAGTAATCAGCGTGGAACTGAGTGGATGATAAAGATGATGCAACATTTAGTCATCTGCTCCCATGGGGAAATCTCAAAACGTGTTGAGCCACCCCTAAATATTATTTGATTGGCTTCAAACTTTGTACACAGTGTTTTCTACCTAAATGGAACCAGAATCAGGCCAGGGAGCAAAGGAATTCAGGAATTCATTTTTATGGACCACCCTAATAGACATACGCACACTCCCACACCTATTTCAGCATTGTGCAAATATAGAGGTGATAGACAGCCCTGGCCGCCACACCAGTCCTGGGCACAGTGCAGGCATTGCTATGGTACTCAATACTGTTAGGGTCATTCCCCAGGGTGTTAAACACTGTCAGAAACAAAACCTGAAACACACTCCGCAGATATCAGAAAGGTTGCTATGATGAATCTCTGTCAACAAATTGTGTTCAACTTAGGATTTGTTATCTGACATTATTCATAGCAATCTTTTGATATATGTGGAACGTGTTTCCACATTTAAGATGGCATTGCTAAGGTATGCAGGTACTAGTATTAGTAGCTGCTGCTCCGCGCAGGGCCCACCAGCCTGACTCTCAATGAGCCGCTTGATAGTGGGGCCTGTGGGTGTGGGTGTTTGTGCCCCTCTTAGCCGCTGCTCTAGGGCAGAGGTTCCCAACTCCGGTCCTGGTGAGCCACACACGGTTCAGGTTTTCATGCTGTCCCTAATGACTATGCATAGGTACATTTGCATACAATGGGGTGGTGCATGTAAATACATCTCATGCATATTTATTAGGGACATCCTGACAACCTGAATGGTGTTTGGCCCTCCAGGACTGGAGTTCGGAAACTCTGCTCTAGGGATTGCACATGTTCATGGCATATGTGCTCTGTAGGGTACATTATAAGCATTTATGGTGTGTTTCTTTTATCTGCAATAAAGGTTCCATCTTTATTACCATGGTTTAGTACTGGGTAAAATGTGGGGACATGGTCTCCAGGAGCCACAGCTGGGACTTGAACCTGTGACCTTCTGCCCCTGAATATACTGGCTGTGTGTACTGCACCAAACTGTTGCCACAGAGGCACATCATTGCCTGGGGATACCATGACTGTTTGTCAGACAGACCTTGTCTGTTGTAGTGCATGGCACCCACCTGTACAGGGCTTGGCCTTGGTGTGTTGTGGGCAGATGCCATTGCCCCCTCCACCACCAGCACCCCCTCCGCCTCCATGCTGACATGCCCTTATGCCAGTGGTGCTGGAGGTGCACAGTCCTAGGCCATCCAGTGTGCCAGTAGGCGGCTGCCTATGGTGTGTGATATGGGGTAGGGGTTCCTGCATAGACATCCATGCTTCCCCCTGGCACCACTTGCCAATGTTATGTGCCCTTTGGGGTACTTGCTGGGTAATGTCCATTGTGGCACTGTGGGACACACACTCGTGGACGTGTTTGCCCTTGGTCAGTTGCTGTCTTGCTGGTTTTCCATTTCTACATTCCTATGTGTCACCTAGGCATCTGCCTAGTCCACACTGTGCCCCAGCTGCCCCACTGCATGTCCTGCCTGCAGCCCCCTGTACCCCATTTATACCATCACCATAGTGCCCTTTCCTATGTGGCCACTCTGCTGTTGCTGCACATATGAACGCCACTTAGCCAAGCTGCCCACTATACACCACAGCAAACCCTCATCAACACTGTCAATGTTGGAGCATTCATTTTGTAGGGGGAATCAGAATTGACCCTTCCAAAGGTGACATTTTCCTATTTATTCTTTATGGGTAGTGTTGATTACTGTTTATCAATGTTCTTTCTATTGGCCAGCTCGGTGTTTTGTATTTCCATTTTGGTTCTGGTCATTATCTCTCTGGGTTTTTCATGTTTTGTTACTGCACATGTATCGTTTATCTGCTGAACATTGCGGACTGAAATGGTCTCTCTCCCCAGAAAATGTACCTCTAGCACGAGGGTTTCACTGGCGCTAGTTTTCAGACCTTCATTTCACGGTGTTAGTGTGCCTGGAGCCTCTCCCCGCCCACTCTCCGTCCATTGACTCCATATCTCTGCCCCTGGGGATCCTTACTCCGCCCTCTGGGACGCCATCCTCCACTCTCTGTGCACCTTAATGCCACCGGATACATTATTCTGCGATACGTGATGTTCTCGCATGGTAATTGGCCATTATCATGTGATAACGTCGCAACTGCGCCGTTAGTGCCATTTAGTAAACATACCCCATAGTTTTCTGCATCAGAGTTGGCCATCAATAAGTTCTCGTGTACATTAAAAACTTTTTTGTGAAAAAAAAATCAGCAAACTGCCGCACTGACAAAGATTCATCAGGTCATAGTCTTATCTTATCCTGCAATATCCAAGCTGTCAATTGGAATAATGATTTTGATTGTGATGGATCCTGCAAGACCACCCTATCATAATATTGCTTATGAGATAAGCAAAGCAATGCTTTATATCTTTGATATTTAATCCTCCAGTTTAATCTATCCTGAGTATCATATGATTTTCTCCAAACTAACTCTTTTTTACATTCTCTTTTTAATAATAACAACTCCTGTGTGAACCAATAAAGCTTCTTCCTGGCCTTGCTTCTTCTTTTACTAACCATTGGATTAACTTCCTCCATTATATTGCATTAGCTGTTAATTCACTCAGCCAAAGACTGAGATGTTATCTCTGTATCAGACAAACCACTCGCTTGTATCTTGTTCCAATAATCTTCAGGGGAAAATGTCTACACACATTCTTAAATTCAAATGGCAAATGAGAGAGTAGCCTAACAGTTGGACAGTGAAATGTAAACTCCATTAAATAATGATCTGACCAAATTAGTGAGGATGTCAACATCTGAAATAGAACTACCCAATGAGGGTGAAAAATAGTAGGCACATTGCTCTAAATAATGGCCTGAATCATGAGCTGGCATCAAAGGAGACACTGTAAAACCTAAAGCAAGTCGGAAAGTACGATATTCCTGTGCACACACATCATTCTTATCTTCTAAATGAAGATTAACATCACCTAATAAAATACATTTTCATGCAGCTGTAATCCGTGATGTCAAATAATCTAAGTAAACATCCTGGACTCTTGCCCACGGGCCAGGTGGTCAGTAAACCAAAATAAAAATGTATATTTCCCCAAACAGCATAAAGCATCCAATTCTGGAGAAATAATATTGTCTAATAAAGTCTGGTGATAAAAAAACTTATGCAAAACTAAAAGACCCCCCCTCTACATCCTATCCAGGGAACATTAAGAAAGTTATAACCTGGGGGGGTGGGGCAAATATCATATACCATTAGATCGGAAATAAATTCCACCACCTACACATGACACACGAGTACTATGTGAAACATTATAAAGAACCACCTGTAAATACCTTATGTAAATAGTTCAGACAGGCTTCTACACCTGTCATCATTTGTAAAAAAAAAAAAAAAAAAAAAAATGAATGTTTATCTACTCTATGTACTGTATACATTGTTCCATGTAAATAAGTTAGAAAGTTTTTTTCTGTTCAATGTAACATATACAAAAGTATACACAAGTTGTTGAATTGTTCCATGTAAACTGCCCCTGATCTCTGGAAGGGGCGGTATAGAAGAAATAAATAAATAAAATAAATAAATAAAATAAGATCATTATCAGACTGCAACAATATTTCTGTAATGAACACAAAACCAGGATCCCTTTCCTGAATTACATCATAACTTAGAGGGGACTTATTACAAATTGAACAAGCATTTAAGCTTATTCATTGAATAAGAATATCCTTCAAATAAGGTTTATAAGAATTAATGCATTCTACAGATGCTCTCTCTTATTCCACTTACAATCATTACGTAAGCACAATCGCCTAAATCTGGACACCAACACTTCATTAGGAAAGACGAAATAATATTGCTGCTGAAAATCTGACCATTATGGTCCACTAAATATGAGCCTTTCATTACCTAATAAGAATCCCACATTTAGATGATTATAAATCACCAACATAGCAATTTTTTCCAGATTTAGTACATCATTAATAATAACAGATACATCCAACCCATCTTAATAACTTAAAACGGACTAGTGTTCATAAAATATTTAAGCATAACCTAGACCCACCGATATACTCTACCCCTTTATACTAAACACATTAATCCCCACTGACCCCTCTAAGCTGAAATCATCAACTCTTAGCCTATCACTCAGCACTTTATCCTCTGTGCTAAATTCATGGCAAGTGGCGTGCTAAGCTGGGGCCCGCAGGGTGGGGCTCACTGTGGCCACTCTAAATTTAAAGGGAAGACTCAATGCTGACACTAGTGATGTCAGCTGTGGGGGAGAGGTCTAACACAAAGCGTCTCCTCTACTCACACCACAGAGCTCTCAGTGGCTGTTCTTTCAATACATAGGTAGATAAATGCAGATGGAACAGCAGAGTCAAGCAACAAAAACAGTTTATTGTAACAGACAGGCAGATAAATGCAGGTAAAAAAAAGCTGTACAATTAAAGCGGTGAAGTTGAACAGCAAACAGCAATCCGTATCTTTTGCAACTTCTGCATCTGTAAATGTTCAAAAAGTATCTTTCTATAAGGGTCTTTTAATTATAGCCTCATAAAATTAAAAGTATGATTAATTGAAGAGACCTTTTAAAATCACTTGAGCCGAGAGACTGTCCTCTGTGTTTTTCCAAAATAGGGAAGTTACCCATGTAAATGCCTTCAAAAATCAGGCCCATTATTCCTGTGCAAGGTTAATCTTTGGCCTTGCACACTATCTGTCTTTTCACAAGGAGACAGGAGCAGGGAGGGAGGCACACAAACTGCAGAAAATGGCAAAAGGCTGAAGATGGCAAAATGGCAAACTGTGACAGAATAGCAGAAATTGAGTCGCAAGTATCTCTGTCCACAATATATAATTTCTTGTGGTGAATTCCTCATCACAGTTCAGTGATTGGTTGATCTGAGATAGTGTGAGACATCTTCAGCAAATCAGGTAGTGGTTGTCAGGGGGTAATTCTTCAGACAGAGTTCCATGGTGAGAGAGAAGATGATGGAAAGCAGTGTCATACATTGTTGCAAATGTGCAGGACCAGTAGAACAGTCTGGGGCTGAGAACGGCCTCAGGATTGAGTTCTCTTGCATGTAGTTATGTTTGGGAACAATAGCTTTGTTGTATGTGCACATAAAACTTGGCAGGCACTTGCCTGAATGTCAGGTCTGAGACTTGCAGCACAGCAAAAGATTCTTGTAACAGAAAGCCATCTTGATTGATTCAACTTTGGTTCAGGCTTTTGGATCTGAGCAGGGCACAGTGGTTCAGAATAGGACACAGGTACCAGTCCTACATCTCTCACCACCAACCCCCAGTAGCTGTCAGCATCAGTCCCCTTCTCCCATCCCCTGTGTCATCCACAAGCATCAGACTCTTCTAAAATGTTTCCCCCTTCTCCAAGGTTACCATCTGCCAGTACCAATTTTGCTTTTTCCCCCCTCTGATCCAGTATCTTCATCCCTGTGTCCAGCACATCCCTCGTCTTCCTCTACCCTTCCAGGATCCAGCATCTCCCCATTTCTCTTCTCCACTCCCCATCCAGCATCTTCTCCTCATCTGGTTTTGAACCCTTTCTGCTTGTTTATGTCAGTGGCCAAGTGGGTAAGATCCAAATGGGTTCAACGGGTGACATCAGTTTGCTTTCAGAAAGAGAGGTTAAATGCTGAAACAAAGGGGTATGTTTACTAAGCTGCAGTAACATTACAGACTGCACGTTATATAACGTTAATGATCGTTAGGTAATGTTAATGGATGGTATGTAATGTTAACGCACGTTAACATTACTTAACGATCGTTAACGCGTAAACACCGCAGATGGTGGAGAGAGGGCAGGGGGAAGGGGTCAATGGGTGGGGAGTGGGTGGGGAGAGGCTCCCTGCACACTAACGTGCTGAACTGAAGGGCTGAATCCTACCGCGAATGAAAACCTGCCGTTAGATGCACATTTGCAGGACAGAGAAACCATTTCAGTGTCAGCAATGTACAGCATAGACAGGGAGCCCAAGAATTGTGATAGTAGTGCTCCATGTCCAGCAACAGCATAGTGCCCAAGTATGAAAGGCCACTATGTCGATGGGGCAAGTGGGGCATAGGGGGCTGCAGGTGGGACATGTAGTGGGGGCAGGTGGGGCATAAGGTGGAATAGGCGGGCGCCTAGGAACATAGAACCTGGAAATCAGCATGACAGCAGCTGACAAAAGCCAAACACAATCCACCTACATCTTCCTGGTCCACCCAAGCTAACAGTTGCCAGGGCACCAACCTGACATCCCCCAGCCAACCCTCCCCCAAGCGGAAGGGACAGACTATTGGTAGGTGGTGATGGGGGGGATGTGATGATGCTCATGTATGCCCCGTGCCCCAGACCCCGCTCCCTAGGTGACCACCTACCCACACAGTGGAAGACTTGGGACTGTGCACTACCAGCACTGACAGCATATGGTCATGTCAGCATGGCAGGGGGGGGGTGCCCATGCTGGAGGGGGCAGTGGCACCTGCCTACAGTGGGCCTAGGCCATACCCTGTATCAGTATATGGTGTGCAGACCAACATAAAAGGTCTGGCTGAGGAAATGTACAGGTAGCCCCAGGGACCACCAAGCATCTGTGGCAACAGTGTGGTGCAGTACACCCAGCCAGTGTGTCCAGAAACAGAGGGTCGCAGATTCCAGCTCCAGCTGTGGTCCTGCAGAGCATGTCCCTATGTTTTACCCTACAATGCAGATACAACAGCAACATGTGCAAAGCTCAAAGCAGCAGTGAACAGGGGTACAAACACACACTCACACAGGCGCCACTATCCAAAGATACATGGAGAGTCAGGCTGTTGGCCCCAGCATTGAGTTGCAGTTATCACCAGAGCACTGTTACTACCTCATGCACAGTTTAACAATGTCGGCACTGTGATCAGGACCAGTGTGGCGGGCAGGGTTGCCATCCACCCCTGTCCTTGCACAATGCTGCAATATGAATGTGTGAGTTTATGTCTATCCATCGTTTTGTGGCTGCCCACACCTCACGGGACCCACAATGTCCCACTGTTACCAGCATTAGCCTGAATATGTGCATAATGAGGAGAAAGGTGTTGTGGGTATGGCCCGGACAGGGAGGATTGGCCAGGATGCATCTTCACAGGGTGTGAGGCAATGGCTGGGACACTGTAGTGCCCGACCACCACCTGCATTGTCAGGGTGGTCACAGCATGGCATGCTGGGAGGGCACTCACTCTGACCGAGCAGTGACCATGGCATATCTAGGTTCCCACATAGCGCTCCACGCTATCTTCCTCCAGTGGTATGTTTGTGTTCCTAGTACTGGCGCCCCCAATCATTGAGATGCCTGCTTGGTGCACATAGTTCCTCTGTGAGCATGCACTATGGACTGGCTAGTGGACTGTCTACAGTTAGACTGTGCATGGTCAGAACACCTATAAGGTGCAGTCTGGCTGTGCTGTCTGCTAGTGACTTGCAGACAGTGGTGTGAGGAAGTTGGGGTTTTGCAGAACTAACCCCATCATTGCTGCTGGTCTGCCGCTGGTCTGCCACTGCCCCAGCCACAGGTATGGCTCTGGCCCACCAAACCTGCAGGGCTGTCATATAACAGCAGAATGGAGGTTGCTTTATGGGGGCTGGCACACCTGTCCCTTACCTATAAAAAGGGTGATGTGAGCCCTTTGGGATATGTAGTGTATACCCCTTTGACCTATAAAGGCACTGCTATACAAACCTCATGCAAGTCTGGAAACCCCTCTGCCCTGATAACAGGTGCCCATGTCACCCAGACCCTAACACGGGGTACACACTAATCTGGGTGCTGTCTGGTCCCAGAGGGCCACATGGCGCAGGATAACGATGGACACAGAATTACCTTCAGCTGCACTGCAAGTAACACCTGTCACACACTGGTAGTGATGGGGATGTACCGCAGGGCCTATCTCTAGCACCACATGTACTGCAGACCTAGTGCTGGGCACCCATCCTATCCCTCAGGGAGAACACAGAACCTACACAATGGCACTGTCAGTTCGTCTTTCCAAGCTGAGGTACCGGAGAGGTGCAGACCCCATTTGCTGATCAGCTGTAGACAGCTATTCAGCATGTGTATTGCATCATGGGTACTGGTGGGGTTACCCTATTCTGGCACTCAGAGCAGACAGTTTGTGCGGAGACCTGCAGTCCTTCTGTACCCAGCCATTACTGTGACATACACCACCGAGATATAGCCTACTGGTTAATACAATGCCGTTCATGGGTTCAGTTCCTCATTGTTCCCTCCTCTCATGCCTGTCCTACTCTAATAGTGTGCATGCCTGTAACAGTCATATTTTTGCAGATTTGTGCTGCCAGCCCATAGTACCCTCGCCACAATTGCCAACATTCCCTCGGTCCGTCTATCCGCGTCTGTCAGCTGTGTAGAGTCCTGTCTGCTTGTGCAGGCTGTCACCCCATGTCCTGCACTGCTACCCTTTCCTGCATTGCACCTCTTCATGCTTGCCTTGCCTGTGCCTGATATGCATGGCACCACCACTCCTCTGTCCACCCATCATTGTAACTATCCTGCCACCTCCGCCTCCACTGGGGGGCACGTATTCCCATCGTCTGCCACCAACTGTCTTTCCAGTACTGTACATTGTCAACACCCTGTTCTGTGGTACAGTTGCCCCCACCTTGTTTGTCATCAGTACTGGCAGCCACATGTGATGCCTGCAAATATGGTAGGTCCAGTGGCTCCCAGCTCTCCCTCCTTCACTCACCTGTTCATTGACTTTCCTGGGTGCTCTGTCTAGTGTTAGGGCTACATCTGTCTCTGTTCCTCACAGGTCATGCATGTCATCCTGAAGCACCTTACAGCCCTTAGGCCACGCTAACCTAGGGCACCATAACCTTGTTAGGGCACCATAACCTTGTTAGGCCACCATAACCTATGGTTCCCTAACCCAGGGTGCCCTCTATGGTGCCTTGTCCAGGGGTGCCTAATACGGTGCTTATCCTAAGGAGCTCTACTGTATAGAGAACCTTACAAAGCACCTTATGAGGCACCTTATAAGGCACCTTATAGGGCACCTAACAAGGCACATTATAGGGCACCTAACAAGGCACCTTATAAGGCACCTTAATTAAAAGGCACCTTACAGAGCACCTTACAAGGCGCCCTACAAGGCACCTTACAAGGCGCCTTGTAATGTGCCTTGTAAGGTGCCTTATGAGGCACCTTGAAGCGCGCGTTAGTTTGTAACATGCGTTAGCTGATACGGCTTGCTGCAACAATGCACCACCCACGCCTTTATATGGGCATCTGTACCTTTAACGTGGAACCTAACGCGAATGACATTACTGCAGTTTAGTAAACATACCCCTTAATGTTTAACATGCAATGATGCAATTAAGATTTTCATGAAAAATATTAAATTGAATAAACAGATATTTTTATTTTAATCAGATAGAAGTAACTATTACTTATGTATTCTTGGTCACAAATTATACTTAAGCAACATCACATGACAATTATATTATTTATCTTTTTGTTTCACAGTTGCACTTTCTCCAAATATGTTCTGCTCAACTAAGATAAGTACCATCTTTTCTCTCTTACTGTTTCTCTATTTTACATTACTCTAGATTTGTGTAACCTAAGAATTGAGGCTTTGTGTTGCTTTTTGTCTGCAGCGTTACTCTTCACCCAGCACGTATGTTTGTTTGTTTAAATGTCTGTCTCTATGTAGCAAAGAAAAACATTTAACAAATGCAACTGTTCCTGTTTTAATCTTGCTTGCTTCTGCCCTTGAAAAAAACAACAACTTGTGGATAGGCTAAAAAGAGCACAGTGTCTATGGGTGTACACTTCTCAGCTTCATTCAGTTTAATGATGATACTCTTCTCACAATGCTACTTCCGCTACACTCTCACTGTGATCATCCTGGACCCCGGAGACATTGAAGAAAACCTAATACCTCACTTTATTAAATAGAGTAACATAGTAAATGACAGCAGATTAAGACCAGTATGGTCCATCTAGTCTGCCCAGTAAGATGGCAAGAGTATGTGCACCTGCCGCTCTGTGCAGGCCACTCCTCCCCATGTTTTTGTTTAGGGGTGAACCCACCGCTCCATGTAGGACACCCCTGTTTGTTGAGAAATTAGATAGTTATGTTTATTTTGATTATATCCTGTTGCTGTAAAGGGATCCACTGTGTCTGTCCCATGCCATTTTGAATTCTGGCACTGTATTTGTCCCCACCACTTCCATCGGGAGGGCATGCCAAGCAATAAATAAAGGAAAACCTTAACTAAGCGAATCCTTTCTTTTCTTTTAGCAAAAATATATATTTTTAAATAATTAACAACTCCATTAGCTGACTCAGGACCCTAAACTGTCCCCGTCTATAGTAAAAATAAATAAATAAAATATATTTGTTTTTGCTATGTAACAGAGATCTGGTCAAGGAAAGTTACAATTTTCTCCTACACACACTCAACATTCAAGCTCCATGCTCAACTCGTGTCATTAATCATAGGTCTCAGGTGAGTTTAATCAGAGACAGTCAATGGCTTCTTCGATGACCTCTTCGTCTCTTAAACCTGCTCTGGTTTTATTCAAGAGTCTCCCTCCGAGATCTCTGACATAAATATTTGCTTCTGACCAGGTACGGCTCTATAATGAGGCAGAGGGAGGTGGCCAACATTTGGGGGCAGCAAAAAATCCCTCCAAAACAGCTGCCAAAGTAAAAAAAAAAAAAAGTGGACAAGCTGCTTTCGCTGCTTCTCAGCAGCAGCAGAATCAACCCCTCTGCCCACCCCCATCGAGTGAGAGTTCAGCCTGCCTGTGGGACTTTGTCCTCATGTCAGATCCCTTCCTGCTCCCACCTCCCCCTGTGTCAGCTGTTTTCCTGCCCCCACCTCCCTCCTTGTCAACTCTCTTCCTGCCCTACCTTCTCCTGGTAGCCATGGCTGTGATAGCGCTAGTAATTTAAAATAAAAGAAAACCTGGTGTGGAGATTTCCCACCTCTCCTATGAAATCCATGCTGCTGCATCCCACTCCGCTGAGTATAAGCAGAATGCAGCAGCAGGGGGTGCATAACAGAGGCAGGAAGGCTCTGCACCAGTTTTGTTTTTATTTTAAATGACTAGCACTTTTGAAGTTGCAGCTGCCAGAGGAAGGAGGGGGAAGGAAAGCAACTGACATGGGGGGAGGTGGTGGGCAGGAGGGAGCTGACACAGGGGGAAGGTAGGGGTCAGAAAAGAGCTGACAAGGGGGGGGTGGGGGGGCAGGAAGGGAGCTAACACAGGGGAGGTGGGGCACAAAGGAAGATGACACAGGGGGAAGGTAGGGGTCAGAAAAGAGCTGACAAGGGGGGGGGGTGTGGGGGCAGGAAGGGAGCATACACAGGGGAGGTGGGGCAAAAAGGCAGATTACACCGTGGGAAGGTGGGGCACAAAGGGAGCTGACACGGGGGGGAAGATGGGGCATGAAGGGAGCTGACATGGGAAAGAGGGTGGGGAAAGGAAGGAAACTGACATGGGGGGGCAGTAAGTGAGCTGACACAGGGGAAAAGTGGGGGGCAGGAAGTGAGCTGACAGGGGAAAAGTGGGGGGCAGGAAGGGAGCTGACACAGGGAAGGTAGGGGCAGGAAGGTAGCTGTCACAGAGGTAGGGGCATGAAGGGAGCCAACACAATGAGGTAGGGGCAGGAAGAGAGCTGACATGAGGGGAAAGTGGAGGCAGGAAGGGAGCTGACTATGGGGAAAGGTGATGGCTGGAAGGAATATGACATGGGGTGGAAGGAGGGGGAGCAGACATGGGGGGAACGAGGGAGCTGGAAGGGAGCAGATACCTAAGGATGGTACTGGTGGTGGACTGGAAGGGTGATGACACTAGGGAAAGGTGGAAGGAGATGGAAGGGAACTGACACCTGGGAATGGTACTGGAAGGGGACTGGAAGGGAGCTAACACCTGGGGTGGGACTGGAGAGAGCTGACACTTGGAGATGGGACTGGTAGGTGACTGGGTAATGGGGAGGAGCCTGGAAGGGAGGGGGCACTGGGACTAGAAGGGAGCTGGCACATGGAAATGGCACTGGAAAGGGGATGGACAGAGGGTAGGGTGACTGGAAGGGAGCTGACATGGGGGAGTGGCATTGGGAGCGGAAGTAAGCTGATTATATTTGGACTATAAGGGGCTGGACAGTGGGGAAAGAGGGGGGCTGGAAGAGAATGGATACCAGTGGCAGTCCTGGGAATGCAAGGTGATTGACAGTGGAAGGTACTGGGAGGAGAGGACTGGAAAGGGAGCTGATACTGAGGAAGGTTACTGTGACTGGAAATAGGCTGATGGAAGGAATTGAAGAAAACAAAAGAAGAGACAAGAAATGGCAGATGGACTATAGACCATAGAAAGAGAGCTAAGAGAAGGCAGGAAAGCAGAAGCCTCAAATCGGGACCAGCATGATCAGAGAACAAAATGGTTAGACAACTAAGGTAGAAATGTTTTTTATTTTAAAATTAGTGATTGAACTTTGCACTATCTTTATATTTTACACAGTATGAGGAACTGCATCTCTTATTTATCTGATGTTGCACTGCAGGTGGAGTCTGACTTCTTGGGGTTTCAGTTTAATTTTTGTCTACATATTTTGTTTTTACTTTAGGTTGTAGACATTCATTCTGTACTTGAAGGTCTGTGATCTGAGTGTGTGACTGAGGCCTGGTGTTCTATTAACATGGAGTTTGTACATAGGGGTCTATACTATACTGTAGTAATTTGACTTGTTCAGCTTTTCAATAGGTGTATGGATGTTCTAGGGCTCACTGCAGTATTTATAGTCCTGCTTTGTTCTGGGTAGGCCCCTTGTATGAGTTTTAGACGTTTATGCTGGTATGGTAGGTTGATTTGGCCTTGTATATCTTAGATGATTTTTGTAAGGTTTTATATTAGTTCCCAATATGCCTGGTACTGGAGAATGATTGTTAGTGAGATGACTAGAATCAGATTTATTTAAAATATATTGAGTTCTGTGGATGAATGTCCTACTTCTGCTCTGTACCCATTGTTGAGGGAGAGGTTTCTGTGGATGCAGAATATATATTCAAAAAGAAAAAGCGAGAAGCATAACACAGTTTATAACAGAATAAAATGAGTTATAATTTGGTCTTATTTTATTTTTTTATACCGCGCTCTTTAGAATCAATGTGGTTAACATGTATACTAACAGGTACTTTATATTCCCTTGTCCCTGAAGGGCTCACAATTTAAGGGGTACGTTTACTAAATGGCGCTGGTGCAGCTGCGACGTTATCGTGCGATATGTGACATTATCACGCGATAATGGCGCATTACCGTGCGATAACGTCTCCTGCGGCGGTAAGGTGCACCGAGGGTGGAGTAAGACTCCCCAGGGGCGGAGAGAAGGGGTCAATGGGCAGAGAGTGGGCAGGGAGAGGCTCCAGGCACACTATCGCTGTGGAATGAAGGTCCGAAAAATAGCGCGAGTGAAAACCTGGCGTTAGAGGCAAAAGTGAAAGAGAGAGAAACCATTTCAGTCAACAATGTACAGCAAAGGCAGGGAGACCCAGATAAGTGATAGTAGTGATACATGTGCAGTAACAAAACATGCAAAAATCAGAGAGATAATGACCAGAAGCAAACTGGAAATACAAAACACCGAGCTGGCCAATAGAAAGAACAGTGATAAATGGTAATCAACACTACCCATAAAGAATAAAAAGGAAGATGTCACCTTTGGAAGGGTCAATTCTGATTCCCTCCACAAAGTAAATGTCCCAACATTGATAGTGTTGATGAGGGTTTGCTGTGGTGTATAGTGGGCAGCTTGCCTAAGTGGCGTTCACATGTGCAGCAACAGCAGAGTGGCCATGTAGGAAAGGGCACTATGGTGATGGTATAAATGGGTGTCAGGGGCTGCAGGCGGGACATGCAGTGGGGCAGCTGGGGCACAGGGTGGACTAGGCAGATGCCTAGGTGATCCATAGGAATGTAGAAATGGAAAACCAGCAAGACAGCAAATGACCAAGGGCAAACATGTCCACAAGTGTGTGTCCCACAGTGCCACAATGGACATTACCCAGCATGTACCCCAAAGGGCACATAACATTGGCAGGTGGTGCCGGGGGGAAGCGTGGATGTCTATGCAGGCACCCCTACCCCATATCACACACCATAGGCCTACTGGCACACTAGATGGCCTGGGACTGCGCACCACCGGCATAAGGGCATGTCAGCATGGTGGCGGAGGGGTGCTGGTGGCAGAGGGGGCAGTGGCATCTGCCCACAACACACCAAGGCCAAGCCCTGTGCAGATGGGTGCCGTGCACTGCAACAGACAAGGTCTGTCTGACGAACAGTCATGGTATCCCCAGGAAATGATTCACCTCTGTGACAACAGTTAAGTGTAATACACACAGCCAGTATATTCAGGGGCAGAAGGTCACAGGTTCAAGTCCCAGCTGTGGCTCCTGCAGACCACGTCCCCACATTTTACCCAGTACTAAACCGTGGTAATAAAGATGGAACCTTTAGTGCAGATAAAAGAAACACGCCATAAACGCCTATATTTTACCCTACAGAGCACATATACCATACACATGTGCAATCCCTAGAGCAGAGATTCCCAACTCCAGTCCTGGAGGGTCAAACACCATTCAGGTTGTCAGGCTGTCCCTAATAAATATGCATGAGATGTATTTACATGCACCGCCCCATTGTATGCAAATGTATCTCATGCATATTCATTAGGGACAGCATGAAAACCTGAACCATGTTTTGCCCACCAGGACCGGAGTTGTGAACCTCTGCCCTAGAGCAGCGGCCAACAGGGGCACAAACACCCACACCCACAGGCTCCACTATCCAAAGCCTCAAGGAGAGTCAGGCTGTTGGGCCCTGCATGGAGCTGCATCTCCCATTACTAGCACCTGCATACCTTATCATTGCCATCCTAAACTTGGGAGACGTTCCACATATATCAAAAGGTTGCTATGATTAATATCAGATAGCAAATCCTAAGTTAAACATAATTTATTGACAGAGATTCATCATAGCAACCTTTCTGATATCTGCGGAGTGTGTTTCAGGTTTTGGTTCTGACAGTGTTTAACACCCCAGGGAGTGACCCTAACAGTATTGAGTACCATAGTAATGCCTGCACTGTGCTGGCCAGGGCTGCCAACCACCTCTATATATGCACAATGCTGAAATAGGTGTGGGAGTGTGCATATGTCTATCCAGTGTTATGTGGCTGCCTACATCTTCCTGAGCCCACAATGCTTGCACTGTTTCCAGTGTTAGCCTGCCAATGTGCATAATGAGGAGCAGGTTACTGTGGGTATGGGCCGGACAGGGCGGCTTTGGCAGGAAGCATCTGCACAGGGAAAAGGGCAATGGCTGGAACATTGTAGTACCCAGCCACCATCTGCATGGACAGGGTGGCCACAGCATGTCATGCTGGGAGGTCACTCTCACCCTGACTGAGCAGTGACCACGGCATGGCTAGGTTCCGCCATAGTGCTATATGGTATTTCTCTCAAGTGATATTTATGGGTTCTCTTTTCTGGAGCCCAATCACTGACATATCTGCTTGGTGTGTGTGATCACATCCCATTATTGGATGCACAGAGTTTCTCCAGGACCATGCACTCTGTATTAGCTAGCAGATTGTCTGCAGTTAGCATGTGTATGGCTAGAGCACCTTGCAGGGTGCAGCGGATGTAGACTGACTGTGCCCTGTGTTAGTGAATGTCAGATAGGGGTGGGGGCAGCTGAGCTGTTCCAGGCCTACTGCCCTATGTGATGCATACAGATCTGCATTGACCTCCCTGTAAGGTGCCTATTCCCCTCTACTGCAACCATTGCAATGATGGGGAATGTGGATCTGTTGGTGGGAGATCCTGTCCCCCACCCTGACCCACAGGGGCAGGTTGGTTGGTGCTACATAATTTGCTTTGGGGTTCAAACACTACCCTTTACTTATAACATGTGACCATGGCACCCACACAGAATATGCACTATTCTGGGTGCATCATAGTCCACAAGGCCTAGACATAAATGGGAAATACAGATGGATACAGGTGTATCCTAGGTGCATCTGCAGGGACTATCCATCACACACTGGCACTGATGGGGACCTGCAGCGCAGCCTATCTCAGCCATCCCATGAGCTGCAGACCTGGTGCTGGGCCCCCCACTTCATCCTCAGGGTGGGCACAGGAACCGCACAATGTCACGGTCTGTAGCTACTCTGTGCCAATAACCCACACGCTCAGTTCCCACTACCTGGCTGAGGTGCCGTGGAGACGCATACTCCATCCTGTAATTAGATGTAGGCTGCTGATCTGCATGTGCAGTGCATCATGGGTACGGGTGAGTTTACCCTCTCCTGGTAACCACAGCAGACAGTTTGTGTGGTGACCTGCAGTCTTTCTGTAGCCAGCCAGCAGGTTGTTAGATGCTATAGAGATGTAACCCACTGGTTACTTCAGTGACTGTAGAGGCAGAAGTCATGGGTTTGATCCCACAGTGGTGTTATATAAGAATGCTGTCTGAGGCTTTTCCTTTTCATTTAAATCAGTGCTGCCAGCAAAATGCACCCTCACAGTGCTGTAACCTTAAGGTGCCTCATAAAGCACCCTATAGGGCAAATTAGAAGGTGCCTTGGCGGATAGGGCACTTTATAATGTGCCCTATGGAGTGCCATATAGGGCACCTTATGTTACGGCACTGTGAGGGTGTTTTTGCTGGCAGCACTGATTTACCTTAAAGGAAATGCCTCAGATAGCACTAATTTAGATTAAAAGGTATTGCCTCAGACAGCTGTCTTACATAACACCACTGCGGGATCGAACCCATGACCTCTACAGTCATTGCAGTAACCAGTGGACTACATCTTTATAGCTTCTGATACTGCGCTGGCATGAACTTAGGGTTAACACATGTTAACGTGCCACGGCGCCCACTATCGCGCGATACAGATTCTTGCTACCTTAGGACTGGAACACCCACTCCTTATATGGCATTCTTCACATTATCACTGCAACTAGCACTGGTAACATTAAGACGGTTTAGTAAACATACCCCTAAGTGTGCCTGAGGCAATGGAGGATTAAGTGGCTTGCCTAAGGCCACAAGGAGTGGCCATGGGACTAGAGACCCCAGTCCCTCCAGCCTGAGGTTGCTTGTCCCCATGCAGGAATTGAACCCCTGGCCCTCTGGCCTGAGGTAATCTGCCCCAACCACTGAGTCACTCCACCCTCCTTATAAACTGTTCTGTGGTTCTCACGTTTTCTTTTAGTTCCTTGGTGTGCGAGCATCTTGCATTTCCTTTATTTTTTTTACGAAATACTTATTTACATTAACACCATGCTGGTCCAAAGCATAGTTTCAGACTGATACATAGAAGTAAGATTTCAATTTGAACCTTTAAAGATTCCATAGTTCTGTTAGAAGCCTGCCTCACAGGGTGTGGTTAATTTAAATCAGCCTCTGGTGCCCGAGCAATCAATCTGATTCAGTAATTGCCATCACAACTTCAAGAGTCAGTCCTGTTCTGGCTGTTGTAAATAGTTAATATGTATATTATCAATGTGCATATTTGTCCTACTCTCTGTAAATAATGAATATGTGCTCAATCTATGTAAAATAGTTAATATTTTCTCTGTAAAATAGTTATTATGTGCTAAAAAATGTTATATGTAATTGATGTTTCCCATGTTTTCTGTAAACTGCCCCTGATCTCTGGAAGGGGCGGTATAGAAAAGCGCACAAAAAATAAATAAGAGACTCTACAAAGCTATGATTTCTAACTTTACTATTTGGATGCTTTTTGATATAAATGTTCCTTGCCTATTGCTTACCTGTTTTATTCTCTTATTAATACTACTTAGGCACTGTGATGTGTTAGGATAACTCCACCAAGGGAGGGGGACAGACATAAAAGAACCAGAAAAAAAAGAGAAACCTTGCCCCTCCTATCTTTCTTTTGCTATCACATTTCTATCTGTTCACAACCACCTTGATCTACAGTCTAGTGGCAAACAACCTACAATTTGGTTACAAGATTAGGAAACTTTAGTTTGCCTACATGCCTTGCATAGCCTCTATAAATCAGAAAGCTGAGTATGCCCTCAGTTCATATAACGTCTCGATATTACTGCGGCATTTGAAAGTATTAACCACCAAATAATGCAAACCAGGCTACAACAGATAGGGATTAAAGATACAGTACTGAAATGGTTCTCTTCATACTTATTGGACAGGACTCAGGAAGTAAGAATCGAACAGCAAATCTCAGATACATATAAAGAAGAACAAGGTCTCTCCCAAGGCTCTGCTCTTTCTGCCCTACTCTTTAATATTTATCTTCGACCCATCTGTTCCATTTTTAAAGGAATCTGCATAAATTATCATATTTACGTGAACGATATATCTCCCATTGGACATTTCGAATGCGTCAACCTGGAATTGCTTAACAAATATTTCTGTTCTGGGTTCACAGATGAAGAACCAGGAACAGGACCTCAGAAAAAACGCACAAACAGGAACAGAAGTGGAAGACATCTTGAACAATTTTCAGAAGACTGTATTTGTGAGAAACTAGCTCAACTTAAAGTAGACAAAGCGATGGGACCAGATGGGATACACCCTAGAATACAGAGGGAAATTGGAAACGTTCTAGCAGCTCCACTGACTGACCTTTTCAATGCCTTGTTGGAGTCGGGAGTGGTGCCAAAGGACTGGAGAGAGTCTCATGTGGTGCATTTACACAAAAGTGGAAGTAAGGATGTGGTTGAAAACTACAGGCCGGTTAGTTTAACTTCGGTGGTGAGTAAATGATTGGAAATGCTGCTGAAAGAGAAAATAGTAAGGTAGCTGAAGTCCAGCGGATTACAGGATCCGAGTTAGCATGGATTCACCAGAGGCAGGTCTTGTCTGGCAAATCTGATTGATTTCTTTGACTGGGTGACCAGGGAGTTGGATCGAGGGATTTCAGTAAAGCCTTTGACATCGTTCCTCACAGGCAACTTATAAACAAACTGAGCACCCTAGGGATGGACCCTAACGTTACTGCTTGGGTTAGAAATTGGTTGTGTGGGAGGCGACAAAGAGTACAGGTAAATGGAGCTCACTCTGAGGAGAAGGGCGTTACCAGTGGTGTGCCCCAGGGATCTGTCCTGGTCCGAGTCTTTTTAACATCTTTGTTAGTGATATAGCGGAAGGGCTGTCGGGTAAGGTTTGCCTCTTTGAGGATGATACCAAAATCTGCAATAGAGCAGACACAAGGAAGGTGTAGATAATATGAGTAGGGATCTAGTTAAGCTTGAATAATGATCTAGAATTTGGCAGCTGGGATTTAATGTTAAAAAATGTAAGGTCATGCATTTGGGCTGCAGCAATCCAAGGGAGCAATCGTTTCCGCAATAGGGTCTCTCTTTGAACCCTTGTCCAAGTTCTTAGATATTTTCTTGAGACCCTTTGTGGCACAAGCGACATCATATGTACGAGATTCGACCCATATTATCAACATTTTACAGGATTTCCAAGGATATCATGATAAACTTTTATTGGTCACTCTTGACATTAATTATCTGTACACAAATATACCACAACAATCAGGTTTAGAAGGTCTTGTGAATGTTCTGATCAAAAGATCTAAACCAGTACGGATACCTACTTTCTTTTCGACACAATTGGCATCACTAGCAATGACAGAAAATTATTTTAGTTTTAAGGGGATCTTTTACAAACAAATAAAAGGAGTCGCCATGGGCTCATCCATGGCGCCAGATATTGCCAATCTCTATGTAACTAATTTTGAAAAACAGTATCTGACATTTCACCCCTTCAAGTCACACATCCTTCTCTGGAAACGATACATTGATGATGTACTTGTAATATGGGATGGCAGAGAATCTTCACTACAAACTTTTTTCACATGGCTCAATTCATTAGATCCAAACTTACAGTTTGAAGGATCATACAGTACAGATCGCATTCCATACCTAGACATCATGATAAAAAGGGTTTTGCTACTGATCTCTACCGCAAACCAACAGACAGAAACACTTTATTAAAATACGACAGTTGCCACAACACATCTTTCAAAAACAATCTTCCTATCAGTCAATTTTTGAGAATAAAAAGATTATGCACCACAGACATAGATTTCGAACGTCATGCGGTGGATATGCACCAGAGGTTTAGACAACATGGTTACCCACAAAAATGCATCAAAAGGCCTTCCTCAAAACCTGTACCACAGAACGCTCTGCACTTTTGAGAAAGAAAGACTGTCAACATACAGACAAAATTGTCTGTGCTCTCACTTTCTCACATCACTCCAAAGAGATTATAAATATTTTAAGACAAGAGTGGTACCTCTTAACATCACTACCGTCTTTTGCTTCCAAATGGTTTATGGTAGCATATAAACGCAATTCCAATTTCGCCAACACTCTAGTGCCGTCGGCCCTCACATGTTCTAATCCTTTACCTAAAATCAGAGGAAGTTTTAGCTGTGGCAATTGCTCAGTATGCTCTCATACTATTTCTGCAAAAGTTAGCTTTACACATTCAACAACGGGATATAAAATATACCTACAGAACTACTCGAATTGCAAGACAACAAATGTAGTTTATTTAATTTTGTGCCCATGCAATCTAGTTTACATTGGTAAAACTAAAAGACAGATCCGTACTCACATTATCGAACACATAAGAACATAAGAACATAAGATATGCCATACTGGGTCAGACCATCAAGCCCAGTATCCTGTTTCCAACAGTGGCCAATCTAGTTCATACGTAACTAGCAGTTTCCCCAAAAGACAAAGGTTCCGCAATGCTTGTACTGGGTCAAGCATTGATATCCTGGGTCCCTTCTTAATAATGGTTTATGGACCTTTCCTCCAGGAACTTGTCCAACCCTTTTTTAAACCCAGATACACTAACAGCCTTTACTACATCCTCCGGTAACAAATTCCAGAGTTTGATTACAAGTTGAGTGAAAAAAAAATTTACAAATATGTTAAAAAGCAGCGGACCCAGCACACATCCCTGGGGTACTCCACTATTCACCTTTCTCCATTGGGAAAATTGGCCATTTAGCCCTACCCTCTGCTTTCTATCTTTTAACTAGTTCCTGATCCATAATAGTACACTACCTCTTATCCCATGACTCTCATGAGGGACCTTGTCAAAGGCTTTCTGAAAGTCCAGATACACAATATCAACCGACTCACCTTTGTCCACCTGTTTATTCACTCCTTCAAAAAAACATAACAGATTAGTAAGACAAGATCTTCCTTGTCTAAAGCTATCTTGGCTGTCTCCCATTAGGTTGTGACTATCTACATGCTGAGTAATTTTATTCTTTATGATGGTTTCTACCATTTTTCCTGGTACTGACGTCAGGCTCACCGGTCTGTAGTTTCCCGGATCACCCCTGGACCCCTTTTTAAAAATTGGTGTTATATTGGCGATCCTCCAATCTTCAGGTATTAGAGATGATTTTAATGATAGTTCACAGATTACTGATAGCAGGTCTGCAATCTCATATTTCAGTTCTTTCAACACCCTTGGATGTATACCATCCGGCCCAGGTGATTTGCTGCTCTATCTCCTTTTTAAAGGTTAATGCCAGCAGCCTGGTTCCATCCTGGTTAAGGTGAAGCCCATCCCTTCGGAAGAGCCCCTCCTTTCCCCAGAATGTTCCCCAGTTCCTAACAAATCCAAAACCCTCATCTCTGCACCATTGTCTCATCCACGCATTGAGACTCCGGAGCTCTGCCTGCCTTTTGGGTCCTGCGCGTGGAACAGGAAGCATTTCGGAGAATGCTACCATGGAAGTTCTGGATTTCAACTTCCTACCTAAAAGCCTAAATTTTGCCTCCAGAACCTCCCTACCACATTTTCCTATGTCATTGGTACCGACATGTACCAAGACAGCAGACTCCTCCCCAGCACTATCTAAGACCTTATCTAGGTGGCGCGTGAGGTCCGCTACCTTCACACCAGGCAGGCATGTTACCAGGCGATCCTCACGTCCACCAGCCACCCAGCTATCTACATGCCTAATGATCGAATCATCAACTATAACGGCTGTCCTAACCCTTCCCTCATGGGCACATGGCCCTGGAGAAACTTCCTCGGTGTGAGAGGGTTTTACATCACCTGGAGGACAGGTCCTAGTTACAGGATCACTTCCTGCCATACTAGGGTGATGCTCTCCTGTCACGTGACCTCTCTCCTCCATGGCAACAGGGGTGCTGCCAGACTGGAGGTGGGACTTCAGGACTATATCCCTGTAGGTCTCGTCTATGTACCTCTCTGTCTGCCTTATGTTTTCCAAGTCTGCTACTTTAGCCTCTAGAGAACGGACTTGTTCCCTGAGAGCAAAGAACTCCTTGCACCTAGTGCACACTTAAGACCTCTCACCAACTGGGAGAAAATCATACATGTGACACTCAATGCAAAAGACTGGAAAGCCCCCATCCCGCTGCTGGACTGCTGTCTGCATCTTAGTTTTAAGTTTGTGTTTAGATCTTTAAGTTCTTACTTACTAGGGGTTGCTATGGGTATTTATACCAATAAAACTGTACCTAATACGTTTAATATACCTTGTTCACCTGAAGCTTAATTAATCTCAGGTCCTTAGTGTATGACTGATTTGGGTAATGAGCTGCACCTGAAAGCACCTGCTGTCTTTTAAGATGTGTAAGTACCTATAAAGCTATGATTATCCCAAGGGTGGGTGGGTGGGTGTGGGGAGGGAGGGAGGGAAATAACACTTATTAAAGGAGGGCTGCTACACAGTTCCCTGTCTTGTGTTGCTGAGGTAAGCTAAATTCTGATTTGATTTAAATTATAGCTCTTAGCTGCTGCTAGGCTCTAACTTCTTATGAAATTTAAACTACAAGCTCTCTGCTGGGTTCTAAATTTAACCAGAAAGCTCTCTTCTGTGTTTTAAAACTAAAAGACTGAAGGCTTAAGGGAAGAGAAATCCAGAGGGAGGGGGCTAGGAAGAAAAAAGCAGAGGAGCGAGTGTGCTTAAGGTGTGCCTGTGAAGAAGGGGGAAGCGCCAGCTGCTAGTTATGGATAGAGCAGAGTAAACGAGGGGGGGGGGGGGGACTTTGAACTGTATGAGATCTGCCAAATACTGAGGGGAGGAGGAGTGAATAGTATGGTGTGTAAGGATGAGAATTTTTAAATTGTGCCCTGAAACGTACTAGTAACCAATGGAAATGATCCAGGAGGGAAGTGACCTGCTTATAACTGGAGGAGTTGAGAATGTGGCGGGCAGCAGTGTTCTGAAGGAGTTGTAGATGATGGATTTGGGAAAACAGAAGACCAGCAAGGGAGACATTACAATAATCAATATGGGAAACAATAAGAGACAAAAGAAGAGTGGTTAAGGAGGAGGATGTAAGGAAGGGGCGGACCGCACACAACTGACAGAAGCAGAAGAAGGCATATCAAGAAACAGATGAGATATGGTCTTTGAAGGAAAGGGAGGAGTCAAGAACAAAACCAAGGTAAAGGAACAAGGACACCAAGTGAATAGTGGTGGAAGCAAAGGAGGGGACCAAAGGAAGGGAAGGGGACCCAAAAATAACTCAGGTGGCAGTGGACTTGAGGGGATTGAACTGAAGAAAGTTAGCAGATATCCAGTCAGAGATGGAAGACAGGCAGGTGTTGAGAGGTATAATATCAGGAGCAGACCATGCCATGAAGTACCATGCTACAAGGGCCAAAATCGTGAAAACATGAGAGAAGAGTGACTTGATCTACAAGATCAAAAAACAAAGAAAGATCCAGAGAAACCACGATAGAGTTCACCATGACTATGGGATTTGTGTAATTCACTAAAGAAGGAAAGAAGGATAGTCTCTGTGCTGTGCCCAGAATGAAAACCAGATTGATGGGGGTGAAGGACATGAGTAGAGTCAAGGTGTATGGAAAGATGAGCAAAGATACATTTTTCAAGTATTTTAGAAAGAAAGGTAAGAGTGAAGAATAGATGATAGTGTGGAGAAACAGAGAGGTTGAGGGATGGATTTTTTAAGATAGGACATATTAGGGTGAGTTTTCAAAGCGACGGAGAGGTACATGAAGACAGACTGTTATTAAGGATCAAAAAGATCAGGGGTAACAGTCAGTGAGGGGATGACAAGCTAAGATGAAGGAATTGGGTCAGCAGGGCAGGTAGCATTATGGGATGATGCTGTGCTGGTATTTGTGAGTGATATTGCTGAAGGACTGAATGGAAAAGTCTGTCATTTTGCAGATGACACGAAAATTTGCAACAGAGTGGACTCCCACGAGGGAGTGCTGAACATGAGGAAAGATCTACAAAAGCTGGAAAGATGGTCTAATACTTGGCAGTTAAGATTTAATGTGAAGAAGTGCAGTGTCATGCACTTGGGAAGCAGAAATCCAAGGGAATTGTATGTTACAGGGCGAGAGGTTAGTGTGCACAGAGCAGGAGAAGCAGGGGCGGCTCTATTATGAGGTGAACTGAGGCGGTGGCCTGAGGCGGCACTTTTCAGGTGGAAGAATTCTCAGGGCTTTGCCCTACTGCTTTCTCTAGTCTGGCTGACAAATCAGTGCAGTGGGAATCAAAGAGGAAGAGCCAAGCTTGTACTTTCATGAGCTGCCGCCTGCCTGGCTCTTCCTCTTTGATTGCCACTGCACTGACCGCCCGGTTCAAAGTGATCCTCCTTCTGATTCCCCCTCGTCATGTGGAGTAGTTGCTGCTGCCACCGCCATTGCCAACTGGTAAGTAGGGAGGCTGCATGCCAGGGAAAGATTAACAAATGTTTACTGTGTCTTCCCTTTTCCCCATGGCCGAACCTTTGAATGAGAGCTGAGCCTGCCTGCTGGACTTCTGTTCCTGCGGGCAGGCTCAGGTTTGTGTTGGTGGGGGAGGGGGAGGGAGAAGCACTATGCAGCAGTCACTGGCAAGAAAGGAGACAGGAGAAGGTAAAAAGCCATCAAGTGGAGAACTTGCCTGTGTGTGAGGCAGGTTACTTCTGCTGGTAAAAGGTTGTGTAGTGAATCACTACAGTAGCAACCTGCCCTACACACAGGCAAGCTCTCCACTAGGCCACAGGTCATCTGGCACAGTGGGAGGTGAGCTTAATTGGGCACAGTGGGACTCAGAAGGGAGATGGAGGAGATAGGAGGCAGTGGGAATGAGATGGAGGAGATAGGAGGCAGTGGGAATGAGATGGTGGAGATAGGAGGCAGTGGGAATGAGATAGTGGAGATAGGAGGCAGTGGGAATGAGATGGTGGAGATAGGAGGCAGTGGGAATGAGATGGTGGGGATAGGAAGGCAGTGGGAATGAGATGGTGGAGATAGGAGGCAGTGGGAATGAGATGGTGGGGATAGGAGGCAGTGGGAATGAGATGGTGGGGATATGAGGCAGTGGGAATGAGATGGTGGGATAGGAAGGCAGTGGGAATGAGATGGTGGAGATAGGAGGCAGTGGGAATGAGATGGTGGGGATAGGAGGCAGTGGGAATGAGATGGTGGTGATAGGAGGCAGTGGGAATGAGATGGTGGGGATAGGAGGCAGTGGGAATGAGATGGTGGGATAGGAAGGCAGTGGGAATGAGATGGTGGAGATAGGAGGCAGTGGGAATGAGATGGTGGGGATAGGAGGCAGTGGGAATGAGATGGTGGGGATAGGAGGCAGTGGGAATGAGATGGTGGGGATAGGAAGGCAGTGGGAATGAGATGGTGGGGATAGGAGGCAGTGGGAATGAGATGGTGGGGATAGGAAGGCAGTGGGAATGAGATGGTGGGGATAGGAGGCAGTGGGAATGAGATAGAGGAGATAGGAGGCAGTGGGAATGAGATGGTGGGGATAGGAAGGCAGTGGGAATGAAATGGAGGAGATAGGAGGCAGTGGGAATGAGATGGTGGGGATAGGAGGCAGTGGGAATGAGAGGGTGGGATAGGAAGGCAGTGGGAATGAGATGGTGGAGATAGGAGGCAGTGGGAATGAGATGGTGGGGATAGGAGGCAGTGGGAATGAGATGGTGGGGATAGGAGGCAGTGGGAATGAGATGGTGGGGATAGGAAGGCAGTGGGAATGAGATGGTGGGGATAGGAGGCAGTGGGAATGAGATGGTGGGGATAGGAAGGCAGTGGGAATGAGATAGAGGAGATAGGAGGCAGTGGGAATGAGATGGTGGGGATAGGAAGGCAGTGGGAATGAAATGGAGGAGATAGGAGGCAGTGGGAATGAGATGGTGGGGATAGGAGGCAGTGGGAATGAGATAGAGGAGATAGGAGGCAGTGGGAATGAGATGGTGGGGATAGGAAGGCAGTGGGAATGAAATGGAGGAGATAGGAGGCAGTGGGAATGAGATGGTGGAGATAGGAGGCAGTGGGAATGAGATGGTGGGGATAAGAAGGCAGTGGGAATGAGATGGTGGGGATAGGAGGCAGTGGGAATGAGATGGTGGGGATAAGAAGGCAGTGAGAATGAGATGGGGGGATAGGAAGACGGTGGCAATGATATCGGGGGGATAGGGAAATATAGGCATAGGGAGAAGCAAGGAGGGGAGATGGGAGTGGCCATGTTGGTGAAGGGGTTATAGGGAGACTGGAAATATGCTGGAATTGGGGAGGGGGAGACAGAGGCGGATACTGGATATGGGATAATAAGGGAGAGTGAAGAAAAGATGGACATGGGGTAAATTAATAAAGTTGAGAAAGAAGATGAACAGCAGGAGAGATGTTGGAGATGGATGTAAAAGGTAATAGGGAGGGGAAGAGTATATGCTATGGAGATGGAGTAGCACTGGACTGTTGCAGTTGCAGAAGGATTGGAAGAGGGAGGGCAGACATGGAAAGAAAGAGAGCAGAGGTACTGGATGGAGGGGAAAAGCCAGAGAGATAGAGACTGTGTGGGTGCTGAGAGATGTTAGACTAGAGAGAGTGGGCTAAAGACTGGGAAATAATGGACCAGGGAAGAAGAGCTGGGGAATGGAAGGACTGGGGTGAAGGTTGAAATGCCGTAGATAGATGGCGTAAAAAGGAGGGGGATTGAGAACTGGTTAGTAAGAAGTGAAATCTGGGTGGACAGAGACATAAATGTGAGCTCGTAAGAGCAGGGACTGTCTTGTTTGTTCATATGTAAACCACACTGATTTTAAATAGCATGGTATATAAAACCAAATAAATAAATAAATGGAAGAAAACTAAAAGGGGAAAAATATCAATATCCAAGATGGAAGATAGTGAAGAAAACAAAAGTTGAGACAAATGGCAAACTGTAGAAAAAATGAAGAGAAGACAGGAAAGCAGAAGCCTTTAGGGTCTGTGTTCTGAGTATGTGACCTGGCCAGGCATTCTGTTAACATGGAGTTCGTATGTAGGGATCCACACTGTAGTAATTGGATTTTTCAGCTTTTCCAATAGATGCATTGATGTTCGAGGGCCTGCTGCAGTATTTATACTGCTGTTTTTTTCTGAGTAACATAGAAACATAGAAACATAGAAATATGATGACAGAAAAAGACCACATGGCCTATCTAGTCTGTCCTTCCATATCAACTACAACAGTCCCCTTTTTACCTTTAGAGATCCTCTGTGTTGGTCCCATGCTTTTTTGAATTCAGTTACTGTCCTCATCTCTACCACCTCCACTGGGAGACTATTCCACTGATCCACTACTCTTTCCGTAAAGAAATATTTACGCATATCACTCCAGAATCTATCTCCCTTCACCTTCATCACATGTCCCCTCATAGCAGAACTTGCTTTCAACTGAAAGAGACTCTCTCCCTGAACATTTATGCCACGGAGGTATTTAAACACCTCAATCATATCACCTCTATCCCGCCTTTCCTCTAAGGTGTACATATTTATTTATTTATTTAACTGCATTTATATCCCGCTTTTCACCGGGTCAAAGCGGTGTAACATATAACATGGGGGGGGGCAGTTTTTCAGGGTGGGGCCATCACCAAGGGGCAACAATTAATGATTTGGGTAGACATGGACATGTATACTTCTGCTGAATCTAAGTATTGGGTCATGCGGATAGGGTGGTTTTTCTGTTCAGAGATGTTCACGGAATAAGATTGTCTTCAGCTGTTTCTTAAATGATGCGATGTCAGGGTTGTTCCTGATGTGGTTTGGTAGAGAGTTCCAGAGGGATGGAGCATAAAGTTCGAAGGCTCTGTTGCAGGTCCGTTGTGTGGATTTGGTCCTTTTGTGTGGGACGACGATAGCGTTATTGGAGGAATGTCTGGTTGATCTGTTGTGGGATGGGCGAGGCAGTAGGGAGTGGAGTGAGGTGTTCCGTGTTTGGTGGATAGTTTTGTGGATGAGTAGGATAGCTTTGTACTTGATTCTTGCTTGTATTGGAAGGAAGTGGAGGTCTCTTAGGATTGGGGTTAAGATCCTTCAGTCTGTCCTCATATGCTTTATATTGAAAACCACTAATCATTTTAGTAGCCACCCTCTGCACCGACTCCATCCTGTTCACATCCTTTGGAAGGTGCGGTCTCCAGAATTGCACACTATACTCCAAATGAGGTCGCACCAAAGACTTATACAGAGGCGTTATCACCTCCTTTTTTCTGCTAGCCATTCCTCTCCGTATGCACCCAAGCATCCTTCTAGCTTTTGCCATTGCCTTTTCTACCTGTTTAGCTACTTTAAGATCATCAGACACAACTACGCCTAGGTCCCGCTCTTCTTTAGTGGACAAAAGTACTTCACCCCCTATACTATATTGCTCCCTTGGATTGCTGCAGCCCAAATGCATGACCTTACATTTTTTAACATTAAATCCCAGCTGCCAAATTCTAGACCATTCTTCAAGCTTAGCTAGATCCCTCCTCATGTTATCTATACCTTCCTGGGTGTCTACTCTATTGCAGATTTTGGTATCATCCGCAAAGAGGCAAACCTTACCCGACAGCCCTTCCGCTATATCACTAACAAAGATGTTAAAAAGAATCAGACCAAGGACAGATCCCTGGGGCACACTACTGGCAACATCCCTCTCCTCAGAGTGAGCTCCATTTACCTGTACTCTTTGTCGCCTCCCACCCAACCAATTTCTAACCCAAGCAGTAACTTTAGGGTCCATCCCTAGGGTGCTCAGTTTGTTTATAAGTCGCCTGTGAGGAACAGTGTCAAAGGCTTTACTGAAATCTAAATACACCACATCTAGGGCTCTCCCTCGGTCCATCTCCCTGGTCACCCAGTCAAAGAAATCAATCAGATTTGTCTGACAAGACCTGCCTCTGGTGAATCCATGCTGCCTCGGATCCTGTAATCCGCTGGACTCCAGAAACCTCACTATTTTGTCTTTCAGCAGTGTTTCCAATAATTTACTCACCTCCGAAGTTAAACTAACCGGCCTGTAGTTTTCAACCACATCCTTACTTCCGCTTTTGTGTAAAGGCACCACATGAGCCTCTCTCCAGTCCTTTGGTACTACTCTCAACTCCAACGAGGCATTGAAAAGGTCAGTCAGTGGAGCTGCTAGAATGTCCCCAAGATCCCTCAGTATTCTAGGGTGTATCCCATCCAGTCCCATCGCTTTGTCTACTTTAAGTTGAGCTAGTTTCTCACAAACACAGTCTTCTGAAAATTGTTCAAGATGTCCCTCGCTTCTGTTCCTATTTGTGGGTGTTTTCTGAGGTCCTGCTCTTGGTTCTTCATCTGTGAACACAGAACAAAAATATTTGTTAAGCAATTCCGCTTTATTCTTATCAGCTTCTACATATTCCTCTCCTGCACCCTTGAGTCTGACAATACCACTTGCCCTTCCTCTTCTCACTAATATATCTGAACAATGTCTTATCCCCCCATTTTATTGCATTGGCTATTTCCTCCTTCTTTTGAATCTTTGCCTTCTTGACTACTTTGCTAGCTTCTCTAAGTTTTTCCAAATACAGATGCCTGTCTTCCTCTCTCTGTGATCTCTTGTATTTCATGAAGGCCTCCCTCTTTTTTTTCACTTTTTCAGCTACTTCTTTCGAAAACCATAGCGGTCTCCTTTTCCTTTTACCTTTATTTACCATTTTAACAAAAAGGTTGGTTGCCCTTAAAATATCCCCTTTAAGTTTTGCCCACTGTTTTTCTACATCCCCCAGCTGTTCCCATCCCACTAACGACTCCCTGAGGTATTGGCCCATCTTTGCAAAGTTAGTCTTCCTAAAGTCCAAGATCCTCACCTTTGAATGGATTCTAACAGCCCTAGTCCTAATACTGAACCACACCATCTGGTGATCACTGGATGCAAAATGATCTCCCACTACATCAGAAACACTTTCACCGTTGGTAAGCACCAAGTCCAGTATGGCCCCTTCACTTGTGGGGTCTGTTACCAATTGCCTGAATAGTTCTCCCTGTAGAGAATCCATGATCTCCTTACTTCTAGATGATACTGCAGCAGGAATGTGCCAATCAACATCTGGCATATTGAAATCTCCTATCAGTAGCACTTCCCCTTTCCTAGCAATGCTGCGTATGTCTTCAATTAACTCTCTGTCCACCTCTTCCTCTTGTGAGGGAGATCTGTATATCACACCAATGCAAATAGATTTCTCTTTCCCTCTTTCTAGTTTAACCCACAATGCCTCCCTCTCCCTTTTTAGCTCTGTAATTCCAAAGCTTTAATAGTAGTTTTTACATATAGTGCCACTCCTCCTCCCCTTCTTCCTACCCTGTCCTTTCTGAATAAAGTATAGCCGGGTATAGTTACATCCCAATCATGGTTTTCTGTGAACCATGTTTCTGTAACTGCCACTAAATCCAAGTCAGCCACTCCCACCAAAGCTTCAACATCAGGGATCTTATTTCCCATGCTACGGGCATTTATATACACTGCTTTCCATATGTTACCCCTGTTACCCATTTCCATAAAGGTATTTAATGTATCACCTACCTGGGGGCTTTCTTCACCCATCCCCAATGAATTGAGTTTAAAGCCCTCTTCAGTAGATTAGCCAGTCTACTACTGAAGACGCGTTGACCTTTCTTGGACAGATGGATGCCATCTCTGCTCTGCAACCCTTGGAACAGCATCCCATGGTCTAGGAAACCAAAACGCTCTCAATGACACCATCCACGCAGCCATGCATTCATCTCCAGGATGCGAGCCTCTCTGCCTTGGCCTTTACCCTTAACAGGGAGGATTGAAGAGAACACCACCTGTGCACCTAACTGCTTCACCCTCTGTCACAGAGCCATGAAGTCACTTTTGATACGTTCCGAGTTATACCTGGCAGTATCATTTGTTCCAACATGGATTAGCAAGATTGGGTAATAGTCAGTGGGCTTGATGAGTCTCGGCAAACTCTCCGTAACATCTTGGATTTTGGCACCAGGCAGACATCATACCTCTCTGGATATCAAGTCTGGTCGGCAGATGGATGCCTCAGTACCCCTCAGAAGAGAGTCTCCAACCACCACTACCCTTTGTTTCCTTGTGGTCACTGATTCTGCAACTTTGGGGTGCTCTGGTTCTTCCCTTTCCAGGGATGCTTTCACCTCTTCCACTTCCAGGGCTGCATAATGGTTCTTCAATTCAAGGGCTGGAGAAGTTGGATTGGTGATTTTGCAGGCCCTGGTGACTTGTGTCCAACCATTGACATTCTGTTGGCACCCCTCTTCTCCGCTGCTGGAGAACTTGGTTGCTGCAAGAAGCATCTCATCAATGTACTTCTGTCTTGAATGCTCCTCAGCCTCGCCACCTCTTCTCTGAGTTCCTCCACTTGTTTCCTCAGAGCTTCATCATGCAGGCACCCTGCACATGGAACCGGTCCTTCAACTGGCATTAGGACCTCTGTGTCTGGACTGAGGCAGAAGCTGTAACGGGGGCAACAGCTTTAGCGATACGATTTTTCCCAGCCATTGTTCTGTTTGAGGAGCTTAGGTATCTGTTAAAGCAAAAGAGAGAGATCAACCAAGTACCAGCCGGTTTCCCAGCTGTCCTTTCAGAGAAAAAGCAGTGAAATCTCTTTAATTATATTCAAAATGTGCTGGTCCAATTCTCTGTGATTTGTTAAATTGGGAGGTGCCCCATAAAGCAAGACTGCTCACTAGGGGTGGATAGGGAGAGAACTAACTCCTGATTAGGTGTTAGCAGTTCCCAAAGCTGAGGAGGTTACTAGAGTTCAGCAACCTACTGGGCTCAAGTAAAGTTCTACTAAAGCACCAAAAAAAAGTAACCTTGCTTTAAAAATATACAAAATACCCTTTTAAGAGCTTCCAGTCAGAGAGCTAGCAATTTAATATAATAAAATAAACCCTCAAATCCTTACTGTTGGTTGATCTTGTAGAGCCCCTGTTTGGAAAGAGTAGGTGCCTTGTATTGAGTTTTGGAAGTTTATGCTGGTATGGTATAGTAGATTTGGACTTGTAGATCTTCAGTGACCTTTGTATGGTGTTATATTAGTTCACAATATGCCTGGTACTGGAGAATGTTTGTTTGTAAGGGAGATGACCAGATTCTGATTTTTTTTTTTAACATATATTGAGTTTGGTTGGTCAATGTCCTATGTCTGATTCAGCATGCCATAAAACATTGACCAACATTGGGATGCATCAAATTTTCCATCATGGCTGCAGTCTGCTTTATACAAGTGCTAGCTAAGTATTTTAAAATATTTTCCATATGTTTTGCTTTTGCAAGATTAGAGTTTTCATGACTATTGATTAGAACATTTGAGGTTCTGGAAGCTATTTATTACTGTTGCTTCTCTAAGACCTGAGTAGTAGATTGATTTCCTCCACATTATCAAATCATCTTTATGATTTGGTTGGGTCTCCAACTGGAGTTTTGAGTAAGCCCTGCCCCCTGCTCCAGGGGAGGGAGTGCAAATTAATCCTTCATCTCAGGCTGCAGATTGCCTTGAGCCGCCCCTGAGGAGAAGGACCTTGGAGTGATTGTTTCTGAGGATCTCAAGGTGGCAAAACAGTTTGACAAGACAGTGGGAAAAGCCAGAAGGATGCTGGGGTGCATACAGAGAGGAATTACCAGCAGAAAGGAGGAGATACTAATACCACTGTACCAGTCACTGGTGAGACCTCACTTGGAATATTGTGTTCAGTTTTGGAGATCATATCTCACAAAGGATATAAAAAGGCTGGAAACGGTTCAGTGGAAGGCAACCAAAATGATTCGCAGCCTGTGCCACAAGATGTATGAGAAGAAACTTGAAGACCTAAATATGTACCCACTAGAGGAGACTTTTAAATACTGAAAGAGTATTAATGAACAAACAAACCTTTCTCAAAGATGTGGAAGCTGTAAAACTAGAGGGCATAACATGAGGCTGCAAGGGAGTAACCTCAAAGGCAATATCAGGAAAGCATAGTTGCTCACCTGTAACAGGTGTTCTCCAGGGAGCGCAGGAATCAGTCCTCACTTATGGTGATGTCGGCACTGACGGAGCCCGTGCGGAGCAATTTCCCAACTTTCAAAGAAAGCCTTTGGGATTGCTACCACGCATGCATGGTCCTCTTCCCGCTCAAGGGTGCCATCTTGCTCAGTCAGGTCCCTTAGCTTGAGCCCTACCAACAGATGACAAGGGAAGGAGAAAAATACAACTCATCAGGGGAGGTAGGAGGGTAGTGAGGACTGATTCCTGCTGTCCCTGGAGAACACCTGTTACAGGTGAGTAACTCCACTTTCTCCAGGAACATGCAGGAAGTCAATACTCACATATGGGACTCCCTAGCTACAGGCTACCAAATCTGTAACCAAAAAATGCCTCATGAGGCCATAAGCAGAAGCCAAAGCTCAAAGGAACCTGAGTCCTCGGGTCGTGAAGAAGGGTCGGAGGGCAGGAGTTGCTTATACCACGAAAGGATTGCAGAGTACCACCTGTCCAAAGGCGCTGTCCTGGCGGGACTCCCTCTCCAGGCAGTAGTGAGTGGAGAAGGTATTCGTAAAAGACCAGGTTGCCACCCGGCAGATGTCCATCATGGGCAAGGAGTGCAGTGAGGCCACTGAGGTCACCTTGGCACGGACCCCATGAGCAGTGACTCGACGATCCAGAGGAACGCCTGCCTTTGCATGAGCGAATGCAATGCAGTCCGCCACCCAAATAGAGAGGGTGTGCTTGGTAACTACCTGCCTCTGCCTATTGGGATGATAGGTCACAAAAAGCCTGTCAGACTTGCAGTGAGTCTGAGTGCAATGAAAGTAGAAGGCGCGGGCCCGCTTGCAGTTGAGGGTGTGGAGAGCTGTCAATGCCTGGTCGGCCTCGGGAAGAAGGTTGGGAGCACTATCTCTTGGTTGAGATGAAAAGCCGACATGACCTTGGGTAAGAATTTCGGATGGGTCCGGAGGACTACCCTGTTCTGATAAAACCTGGTATAACGCCAGCCATAAGCACCTGAAGCTCACTGACTCGACGAGCTGAGGTCAGAGCCACCAGGAAGTCCATCTTCCAGGACAAATGCCGGAGCGAACACATGGCCATTGGTTTGAAAAGTGGGCGAGTGAGTTGTGTGACCACCACGTTCAAGTCCCATTCCACCGGAGGGAGGGCAGATGGGCAGCTTGGATAGCAAAAAGCCCCGCAAGAAGCAGAAGACTAGAGGCTGCCCCGAGAGAGGTTTTCCCTTGACAGGAAGATGATTAGCCAATAAGGCACTCAGATGAACTCTGACAGAGTTTGACCAGCCATTCCCTTGAGAGGTGAAGGATGTACTGGAGAACCCCCTGAACTGGGTACGAGAAGGGGTTGAGCTGGTGTTCTGAGCACCAGATGGAGAAACACTTCCACTTCAAGGCGTAAGACCACCTAGTGGAGTCCTTCCTCAAAGCAAGGAGGATTTCCTCGACATCCTCTGGAAGGGCCAGAGAGGCTAGAGAGACCCGTTCAGCCACCAGGCTGTGAGGGTTAGGGAGGGTAGATTCAGATGCAGTACCCGTCCCTCCTCCTATGTCAGCAAGTCCCTGTAAGAGCCCAGGGGAATCATAGGCTCTGACGACAGCTGGAGCAGGAGCTGGAACCAAGGCTGCCGAGGCCACGAGAATCAGTGATGCCCCTTCCCACTGGGCCTTGAACAGAGTCCTCGCAATGAGAGGGAAAGAAGGGAATGCATATAGAAGACTGGAGGACCAGTCCAGGAGAAATGCATCGGGGCCCTTCCTGCTCGGGTGCAGCACTGGGCTGCAGAAGCGAGGGAGCTGCGTGTTCTGGGGACTGACAAAGAGGTCCATCATTGGAGTGCCCCAGCGCCACCTTGGGATCCAGGTGCCACTCATGGGATCCAGGTGCCACTCCTGCCTGCCACCTTGGGATTCAGGTGCCACTCCTGGGGGCAAAGGATTCTGCTGAGCCTGTCCACTAGGCCATTCTCATGACCCAGAAGGTACGTCACCCTGAGGGACATTCTCCGATTGCTGGCAAAGGACTGCTTCTCTGCAGAGGGAGCATGACCCCTTGGCCCCTTCCTTGTTGATGTAGAACATTGCTACCCAGTTGTCAGTCTGTACCAGAACCGACTTCCCGCTGAGGAAGTCCTCGAAGGCCTTCAGGGTCCACTGGATGGCCCAGAGCTCGAGCAGGTTTATCTGCTGCCGAGACTCCTCAGGCAACCACTGCCCTGCATGTAGAGAGTTCGGCAATGGGCTCCCCATCCTTACAGGGAAGCATCTGTGGTCAGCATTACCTTGTGCTGCGGGGTCTGAAAGGGCAATCCCCACAAGAGGTTGCAGGGGTTTTGCTCCCAGTTCAGGGACAAGCGAAGGCCAGGGAGAACCCTGACGGGGTCCCTGAGGTGCCCAAGGGACTGAGTCCATTGGGTGTGGAGGACCATTGAGCCGTCCACATGTGCAGGCGGGAGTGAGGAACCACATGCATGGTTCAGGCCATGTAGCCCAGTAGACATAGCATGGATCGAGCGATGACCTGGCGGGCACTCTGGATGCAAGCCGTCAGGGTTCGGAGGTGAGTGGAGCGATCCACCAGCAAAAAAGTGATGGCCTGCCGAGTATCAAGGCACGCCCCAATGAACTCGAGAACTTCTGTCAGCTCGAGGTGAGACTTTGGGTAGTTGACCAAGAAGACCAAGCTCTCCAAGAAGAGGAGAATGCGTGACATCACTTGCCAGGCCTCCTCGATGGAGGGGCCCATAACGAGCCAGTCATCGAGGTAGGGAAACACAGGCATGCCCTGGTGCCAAAGATGAGCGGCGACCACGACGAGGCACTTCGTGAAGATCTGAGGGGCGGATGCAAGGCCGAAAGGGAGCACCCTGTATTGGAAGTGCTCTCCCTGTACCCTGAAGTGTAGATACTGCCTGTGTTGGGGGTGAATCAAGATATGGGCATAGGCGTCCTTTAGATCCAAGGAAGGGCAGCAGCACACCTAGATATAGCATCTTGAATTTCTCCCACACCAGAAACTTGTTTAGTTTGTGGAGGTCGAGGATGGGCTAAAGACCCTCCATCTTCTTTAGGATGAAGAAGTATCGGGAATAAAAGCCCCGACCTAGAAGATGGGGAGGGACCTCCTTGACTGCCCATTGGGCAGGGAGGGAGTGCAGTTCCCGGTGCAGCAAAGCTGGTGCTCGGGGAGTCGAGGGGGCTCCGCCGGGGAGAAAGAGGGTGGAAGCCTGTCGAAGTGAAGGCGATAGCCCTCCTGGATGACCTGGAGGATCCAGGTGTCCAAGGTGATAAGTGCCCACGACAGGGAGAAATAGGACAGGCGTCCCCCCACTGGCTGCTGTGCCACCAGAGGGCGAGGGGCCATGCCACTGGCGTCAAAACCCCTGAGAAGGTTGAGGGGGAGCAGGAGTCTGGGCCTTCTGGCCCTTTGGTTTTTGGTTCCCTGGTTGGGCTTCCTCTGCACCAGAGTGGCCAGCGTGGGGGTAGCCAGGTATGGTGAGTAGCCGGGTAGGGCAGGTAGCCGCAGTACTGGAGGCTTTTCCTGGGAAAGAAAGGCTTCTTGGCTGGCTGCTTCTTCCGAGGCAGGGAAGAGGTCTTGCGGGAGAGACAGGTCCTAGTGACATACTCTGTCTCAATTTCCACAGCCCTCTCCTCCATGAGCTTACTGAAGAGCTGCTCGCTGAGGCAGAGCACATCCAGGAGCTTCTCCTGCACCCACTGCTCCAAATCTGAAGATTGGAGCCAGGCCTGGCGGCGGGCCCCGATACCCGCAGCAGCCACCCATGCTGAGGTCTCAAAGCCATCATAGGAGGATCGAGAAAGATACTTGTAGCAGTCAACCACCAACTTCAGCAGTGTGCGGAAACTGTCAAGGGGCTCGACCTCAAGACCTGTGGAGAAACCTCCTAGTTCCTTCTCCAATTCACGGAGGAACATACCGATGTATAATTGGTATGCTTGGATGTGGCAAGACAGCATGGAACCTTGATAGGCCTTGCGACCCAGGGCATCAAGGGCTCTCGATTCTCGGCCTGGTGGTACCGATGAGTGGGACTTCAGGCTTTTCTGCTTCCTCATAGCCGATTCCACCACCATTGAGGTGTGTGGGAGCCGATTCTTCCAGAAGTTTGGTCCGCACTGTACCTTGTACATGGTGTCAAGGCGCTTGCTAACAATAGGGACTGAGACCGGGGCCTCCCACATGCAGAGCAATAGCCGAGATAGTATCAGCGGTACTGGCACTGTGAGGGATTCCCTGGGTGGAGCCTCATATTGAAGAATATCCAGTTCTTCAGCATGCAGATCTTCCTCAGCCTGGGTGACCAGATTAAGGGCCCAAGTCATATCCCAGACAAACATCAGAAGGGAGATGTCTTCGGGCGGTGAATGCTGCTGGAGACCAGGTGGCAAACGGTCTGACGGAAGACCCCGGTGAGCACAGAAGGATAGTAGATCCTTCCACATAGACTGAAAAAGAGGGAAGAGGAGGGGAGGAGTTGGGGGGAAAAACAAGGAGTTCAGTATTGGCCATGTTCAATTTCAATCGGCAATAAGACATCCAGGTGGCAATGTTGGAAAGGCAGGCAGAGATCTTGGACTGGGTTGATGGGGAAATATTAGGTGTAGAGAGGTAGATTTGGGAGTCATCGGCATACAGATGGTACTGAAAGCCATGGGAGGAGATAAGCGTGCCAAGGCCTTGGGTATAGAGAGAGAAAAGGAGGGGCCCAGGACGGATCCCTGGGGTACACCAACATGGAGCGGGGTAGGAGAGGAGGAGGAGTCACTGGAGCATACACTGAAGGAGCGATGGGAGAGGTAGGAGGAGAACCAGGATAGTACAGAGTCTTTGAAGCCAAGTGAGGAGAGGGTGGTGAGGAGGAGATTGTGGTCAATGGTGTCAAAGGCAGCAGAGAGGTCAAGAAGGATGAGGATAGAGTAGAGGCCCTTAGATTTAGCCAGGAATAGGTCATTGGAGACTTTTGTGAGAGCCGTTTCAGTGGAGTGTAGGGGATGAAAGCCGGATTGTAGTGGATCCAGGAGAGCCTGGGAGGTGAGGAAGTCGAGGCAGCGGCGGTGGACTGCTCGTTCAAGTAGTTTAGATATGAAGGGAAGGAGGGAGATGGGTCGATAGTTAGAAAGACATGTGGGATCGAGTGAGGGTTTCTTGAGGAGGGGTGTGACAACAGCATGTTTGAAGTCTACAGGGACTGTTGCAGTGGAGAGTGAAAGGTTGAGGATATGAGAGATGGGGGGGGGGGGACCATGGTGGGGGAAATGGGGTGTAGGAGATGGGTGGGGATAGGGTCGGAGGAACAGGTGGTGGGTTTGGAGGAGGCAAGAAGGAGTGTGGTTTCTTCTTCAGAGATCATAGGGAAGAAGTAGAGGGTAGCAGAGGAGAGGGTAACAGAGGAGAGGGTAATCTTGTGGATTTGTCATGGAAGTAGTCGGCTAAGGTTTGGGCAGATAGGGAGGGCAGGGCCAGGGGCAGGGGGACCTTGAGGAGAGAGTTGAGGGTATTAAAGAGACGGCGAGGATCAGAGGCAAGGGAGTTGGTCAGATGGATGAAGTATTCTTGCTTGGCAAGTGCTATGGCTGACTGGAAGGAGCTAAACATAAATTTGAAGTGTAGAAGGTCCTCCGGGGAGCAGGATTTACACCAAGCATGTTCAGCAGAATGGGCACAGGTGCGTAGTTAGCGGGTTGTGGGCAAAAGCCAGGGCTGGGGAGCAGATTGTCTGACAGGACATGGGGTGGGTGGGGCAAGAGTGTCAAGAGCTGAGGATAGTGTAGCATTATAAGAGGAAACTGCCTCGTCGACAGACTTAGAAGACATAATGGAGGACAGCGATGGGGAGATGGTGGAGGAGAGAGTCAGGGGGTCAATATTATGGAGGTTTCTAAATAGGTTGGAGGAGACAGGACGAGGTTGGGACAGCGGGAGCTGAAGAGTAAAGGTTAAAAGTTGATGGTCAAATGAGAGAAGGATTGAGTTGCAGAAGTTTGAGGGAGAGGAATTAGAGAAGAGTATTAGGTTGAAGCAGTGGCCGTGTAGGTGGTGGCAACAATAGCCTTTCTGACCTCATCTTTAAACCATGCTGGCAGTTTTTTGGAATTCCTTCCACTCTTCTTAAAGCATGTAATACAGCTGGTCTGGGATTCCAAAAATGTTTTAAACAACACCCAAGCTTGATGTAAGGTTTTAACCTTTGCAACTGCTCCTTTTAGTTTTTTCTTAACTATTCTCCTCATTTTATCATAGTCTCCCTTTCAAAACTTAAAAGGTAGTACTATGGATTTCCTTACCATCCCTCCTCCATTAATTAAATGAAACACGATCATGCTAGGGGCCACTTGGCAATAGTGATCAAATACCCTTATCTCTTGCACCAAATCTGATGTTCCACTAAAGACTAGGTCCAAAATGGCTACCCCTCTGGTCAGGTCATGAACCAGCTGCTCCAAGAAGCAGTCATTTATTTCATCTAGAAACTTTATTCCCTAGTATGTCCTACCATGACACTGACCCAATCGATACCGGGGTAATTGAAATTCCCATTATTATTACTGTGCTGATTTCTTTGAGCATTTCATCATCCATTTGTTCATTCTGTCCAGGCGGTCAATAGTACACCCCCACTGCATCACCTTCCCCTTTTTACATGGAACTTCAATCTATAAAGATTCTGCAGCTAATGTTGTTTCCTGCAAAACTTTAATCCTTTGTGACTCAATGCCCTTTCTGACATAGAGTGCAATCCCTCCACCTATTTGATCAGCTCTATCATTATGATATAGTTTGTACCCAGGTATCACAGTATCCCACTGGTTGTCCTCCTTCCACCCTGTCTCTGAGATTCCAATCATATCTAACCTCTCATTTAGTGCTATATATTCTAACGCTCCCATCTTGTTTTTTAGACTTCTAGCATTTGCATATAAGCATTTTAGAGACTGTATTTTATTCATATTAATCTGGCTATCGGTAGGCAGGAGTAATTTGGAATCCTTAAGCTCTGTCTGCTCTGTACTCAAGAGCATTTCGACTACTTTTGTCTTTATTGGAACCTCTCTGCTGATATGCCCTAACTTCATTTTTTTGGTAGTATCCTTCAAGGATACATTATTACAAACCATGTGCTCTTGGGTGACTGTCGGCTCTCCCCTATTATCTAGTTTAAAAGCTACTCTATCTCCTTTTTAAAGGTTAATGCCAGCAGCCTGGTTCCATCCCAGTTAAGGTGAAGCCCATCCCTTCGGAACAGCCCCTCCTTTCTCCAGAATGTTCCCTAGTTCCTAACAAATCCAAAGCACTCATCCTTGCACCATCGTCCCATCCACCCATTGAGACTCCTGAGCTCTGCCTCCCTTTTGGGTCCTGTGCGTGGAATGAGAATCATTTCAGAGAATGCTACCCTGGAAGTTCTGGATTTCAACTTCCTACCTAAAAGCTTAAATTTAGCCTCCAGAACCTCCCTACCACATTTTCCTGTCATTGGTACCGACATGTACCAAGACAGCAGACTCCTCCCCAGCACTATCTAAGACCTTGTCTAGGTGGCCCACGATTTCCACTACCTTCACACTAGGCAGGCATGTTACCAGATGATCCTCATGTCCACCAGCCACCTAGCAATCTACATGGCCCTGGAGAAAACTCCTCGGTGTGAGAGAGTTTTACATCACCTGGAGGACAGGTCCTAGTTACTGCATCACTTCCTGCTGCACCAGGGTGATGCTCTCTTGTCATGTGACCTCTCTCTCCTCCATGGCAACAGGGATGCTGCCAGACTGGAGGTGGGACTTAAGTACTATATCCCTGTAGGTCTCATCTATGTACCTCTCTGTCTGCCTTATGTCCTTCAAGTCTGCTACTCTAGCCTCCAGAGATCAGACTTGTTCCCTGAGAGCAAAGAGCTCCTTGCACCTAGTGCACATGTAAGACTCCTCACCAACTTGGAGAAAATCATACATGTGACACTCAATGCAAAAGACTGGAAAGCCCCCATCTCGCTGCTGAACTGCTGTCTGCATCTTAGTTTTAAGGTTCTGTTTAGATATTTAAGTTCTTTTCTTGCTATCTCTACTCTTCCACCCAATCTAACTAATTAATCTGGTGGTAATATAATGTAAATAGCTCATTCTGTAAATAGTTGATCCAAGCTCATGCATGCCCCTTCTCCCATTGTTTAATGTAAAAACTGCTTGTTATACTGTAAACCGCTTTGATTGTAAGAGAAAGCGGTATAGAAAACCTTCTAAATAAAATAAATACTAAGGATTGTTGGGGATAATTATACTAATAAAACTATACCTAATATGTTTAATTACTTTGTTCACCTGAAGCTTAATTAATTTCAAGTCCTTAATGTATGTCTGATGAGGATAAACAGCAGCACCCAAGAATGAATATGGCACCTCCTTTCCTTTAAGAGGTTTAAGTACCTATAAAGCTACGATTATCCCAGGAGTGGGTGGGTGTCGGGGAGGGAGGGAGGGGAAAAGACATTAAAAACTGGCTGCTACACAGTATCCTGTCCTGTATTTCTAAATTAATCCGTGACCAATTTCCAGGGGGAGCCCAAAGCCCTTGCTTGACTAGAGGGAGTCTTGGGGTCTAAAGTTAACCTGAAAGCGCTTTTCTGTGTTATACTTTGTGTACTTCAATTCCTCAGGATGATGCGCTTGCAGTCCTGCTTAATGTGTGGGAGACAAGACCGCAGCCTCATAAGATACCAACCTCATTTCTTATGTATCTGGCTAAAGTGGCACTTAAACATAATTACTTTGTGTATAAGAATGAAGTGTTTCAACAAATTTCATGTACTACAATGGGGCTACTTTTGCCCCATCTTTGGCAAATCTTTATATGCAGTCCTTTGAAATGAAATGGGTATACTCTTCAGCCTATGCTGGCTATAGTTTTCAGTGGTTTAGGTATATATATATATATTTTTTTTTATTATGGAATGGGACTTATGATCAATTAAGGGCCTTTTTTATGGGCAAGTCACTTCTCCCCTGTGGTGTTCCTCAAGGTACTGTTCTTGCTCCTCTTCTCTTTAATGTATTCCTGGCTCCCCTTGCTCTTCTTATTCAGAAACATGGTGCTTCTGTTTATTACTATGCTGATGATATTTTCCTCCTCTACCACACTGACTCTGCTGCACCAGATATCACTACTTTCAATACTTGTCTTTCCTCTGTTGCTTCCTGGATCTCTTCCACTTTCCTTCACATTAATCTCTCTAAAACTTCCGCTATCTGGTTCACTTTTGGTAATCCCCCTCCTTCCCTAACCCCTCTGTTTTCTTCCTCACCCATCCCCACTGTTTCTTCTTTACAGTATTTGTGTGTAATTCTTGACTCTTCTCTTTCTTTCAAAGAACACATTTCCTCAGTCGTCCAATGCTCATTTTTCACTTTAAAACAACTTCGCGCCATACACCCTTTTTTTTATTTTTTTTATTTAGCTGTATTTATATTCCGCTTTTCACCGGGTCAAAGCGGTCAATTGGGGGATACATTTAACATGAGGGGATATGACATACATACGTTAATACTTACAGGGAACATGGGCAATGGAGGGTTAAGTGGCTTGCCCCAAGACCACAAGGAGTGCCTATAGGACTAGAAATCCCAGTCCCTCCAGCCTGAGATTGCTGTCCCCAGGTGGGACTTGAACCCCTGGCCCTCTGGCCTGAAGTACCTTGTCCTAACCACTAGACCACTCCTCCCTACTTTTCTCATCTCCTCCTCTATGACCACTCTCATTATATTCCTTGATATGTCTTGTCTCGACTACTGTAATGTCTGTCTTGCCGGCGTTCCCCAATCCCAAATTCTTCGTCTCCAACGTATTCAAAATACTGCTGTTCGTGTTCTCTCCCATGCTTCACGCTTCGATCATGTCACCGCCCTGCTAATACACTTCCACTGGCTTCCCATTGCCTTTCGTATTCAGTTTAAAGTTCTTCTCTTTGTGCACAGGGTGATCCATTCCGGTATTCCCTTGTATCTCGCCGACCAGGTTCATCTCCATACCCCGCACCGATCCCTACGTTCTATTCACGCTAACTGTATGTTTCTTCCTCCCCCTTCCCAAGCCCACCTGGAATCCACTCGGTCCTCAGCTTTCTTCTTCCTTGGTCCCAGGCTCTGGAACTCACTCCCTCACTCCCTCCGCTTAGAAACCTTCTATATATCCTTCAAAGCTAAACTGAAAACTTATCTTTTCTGCTCCTCTTTCAATCTCCCCTTCCCCGCCTCACCCTCCTCCCTTCCATAGTGTTAGTATGTTAGACTCCTTTCCCCTTTCCTCCTCCTCCCCACCGTCTCACTAGCTGTTTATGCTCTCCTATCCCTCCTCCCCCCCTCTTTTATCCCCCCTCTGAGATGTCAACGTGTTTCCCCTCCCTCCCCCATGTCAGCTATTTTCTGCCCCCCCCGACTATCTCTGACTCTATCCCTTTTTGTCTTTTAAAGATTTTATGGTGTTCCTTTTCCTTTTCTTTTTCGCAGCTCCTTCTCTCTTTTAATATTTTTATGTATGTGAACCATCCAGATGCTAATAGTTTATGGGCGGTATATAAAGTTTTAATAAACATAAACAATAAACATAAACATGATGCACTGCACATGCAGATCAGCAGTCTACAGCTGATCACAAGATGGGGTATGCACCCCCACAGCACCTCGGCCTGGTAGGGGGAACTGACTGTGTGCACCCCTACAGCACCTCGGCCTGGTAGGGGGAACTGACCGTGTGTGTTACTGGCACAGAGTTGCTACAGACCGTGACATTGTGCGGGTCCTGTTCTCACCCTGAGCGTGAAGTGGGACGCCCAGCACCAGGTCTGCAGCACCTGGCTTGGATGAGATAGGCTATGCTGCAGGTCCCCATCAGTGCCCGTGTGTGATAGGTAGTCCTTGCAGACACACCAAGGATACACCTGTGTCCATCTGTATTTCCCAGTGATGTCTAGCCCTTGTGGAATATGATGCACCCAGAATAGTGCATATCTTGTGTGGGTGCCATGGTCACATGTTATAAGTGAAGGGGGGGGGAGTGTGTATGGACCCAAAAGCAGGTTATGTAGCACCACCCAACCCTTTGTAGTTCAGGGGGGGGGGGTAACAGGATCTCCCACCAACAGATTCACTTTGTACATCTCTGCAATGGTGGCAGTAGAGGGGACTATCAACCCCAGTCCTGCTGGCAATCAATGCAGATCTGTATGCATCACATAAGGCAATGGAAGATAGGCAGAACGCTGGAGCAGTTCAGCTGCCCCCCACCACTATCTGACATTCAACAGCAGTGGGCAGAGTTAGTCCCCCCCGCTGCACGGTGTTCCAGCCATACACATGCTAACTGCAGACAGTCTGCTAGCTAGTACATAGTGCATGTTCCTGGAGGAACTGTGTGCACCCAAAAATGGGATGTGAGCATACACACACCAAGCAGGTATGTCAGTGATTAGGCCCCAGAAAAGAGAACCCATAAATATCACTTGAGAAAAATACTGTATAGCACTATGGGGGAACCTAGCCATGCCGTGGTCACTGCTCAGTCAGGGAGAGAGTGACCTCCCAGCATGGCATGCTGTGGCCACCCTGTCCATGCAGGTGGTGGTCGGGCACTACAATGTCCAAGCCATGCCCTATACCCTGTGCAGATGCATCCTGCCCATGCCGCCCTGTCCGGGCCATACCCACAGTACATTGCTCCTCATTATGCACATTGGCAGGCTAACACTAGAAACAGTGCAAGCAGTGTGGGCTCAGTAAGGTGTAGGCAGCCACAACACACTGGATAGACAGACACACACTCCCACACCTATGCCAGCATTGTGCAAATATAGTGCGTTCTGGAGACATGACTTCGGAACCTTTCCACCAAAATCAGGGAGTCCCACAAGGATCCTCCCTTTCAGCCCTCCTGTTTAACATTTACATGCAGCCAATTTGCAAGATCATCCGATCCTTCAATGTGGACTGCATGTTATACGCTGATGATGTCCTGCTGTACATACCCTTCTCTACGGAACATCTAGACCTCTCTCCACTGACGAGCTGTTTCAATGCAATTTCTGACTGGCTTTTCTCCCAAAACCTCCGAATACAGCATAAGAAAACGGAAGTACTCTTCATTACGAGGAACCCTAACTTCACACCACCACAATTCCTTAAAGTAAAAGATGCAGAATTACATTCTAAACCATCAATACGCTACCTCGGAGTCACCTTGGATCAACGCCTGGACATGAAAGCCCACATAGCGAATACAGTCAGGGCAGTATACTATAAGATCCGATCACTTAGGCATCTACGATCCATGCTTGAACCGAATGACTTCAGGACTATATACCAGGCGTTGATCATACCTCATTTTGACTACGCCAATGCCATCCTTCAAGGCCTGCCCCTATCCACCTTACACCCTCTGCAGCTCGCCATGAACGCTGCAGCAAGGGTCATCCACGGAGCCTCCAGAAGTGACCACGTTACACCTCTGCTGATACAACTACATTGGCTACCTATCCAGGCTAGAATAGTGTTCAAGACTCTGTTACTCACTTTTAAAGCTCTTCACAAGCTCCCCAGAATCAATAACTGCCCTCATCCACATCACATCTCCTAACAGAGCGAGGAGATCCGCAGCGACAAACACCCTAAAAGTACCGAAAGCATTAACAGTTTGCACAGCATCTACAGCCAATAGGGCGTTTAGCATCAGCGCACCAAGATGCTGGAACGCATTACCTCCAGATATCCGGGCTATTGAAAGCCTCACACAATTCAGGAAAGCCCTCAAATACCATCTTTTCAATAAGTATCTCATAGAACCAACTCACTGAGATAGAGAGCCAATCCGCTAAGGAAATATATGGTTTCCCAACAACATGCCATGAAAGTTTCTCTAACAACAACATGCCATCAAAGTTTCTCTAACTCTTAGTGGTTCATTTGTATCTACTGAATCCCTACCATATGACTCTATGTAACAATATTTGTAAATAGTTTACCACTGTTATCCAAGATTATGTAGCAAATGTTGTAAATAGTTACCCCTGTTATCCAAGTTTCTTACCCTGTTATCTGTAAACTCATACATGTTATCTGTAAACTCATACATGTTATCTGTACTGAGCATTTTTGTTCCATGTAAACCGCGCTGATGCTGAATAGTGCGGTATAGAAGAGACCGTAAATAAATAAATAAATAATAAATAGAGGTTTGTGGCAGCCCTGGCCGCCACACCAGTCCTGGGCACAGTGCAGGCATTGCTATGGTATGCAAAACTGTTGGGGTCACTCCCTGAAGTGGTAAACACTGTCAGAATCAATAACTGAAACACACTCCACAGATATCAGAAAGGTTGCTATGATGAATCTCTATTAACAAATCGTGTTTAACTTAGGATTTGTTATCTGACATTAATCATAGCAACCTTTTGATATATGTGGAACGTGATCCCAAGTTTAGGACGGCATTGCTAAGGTATGCAGGTGCCAGCATTGGGAGATGCTGCTCCGCGCAGGTCCCAACAGCCTGACTCTCCATGAGGCGTTGGATAGTGGAGCCTGAGGGTGTGGGTGTTTGTACCCCTCTTGGCCTCTGCTCTAGGGCTGGTGGGCCAAACACTGTTCAGGTTTTCATGCTGTCCCTAATGAATATGCATGAGATATATTTGCATACAATGGGGGCGGCGCATACAAATGCAGCACAGGCATATTTATTAGGGACAGCATGAAACCTGAATGGTGTTTGGCCCTCCAGGACTGCATTTGGGAAACTATGCTCTAGGGATTGCACATGTTTATGGTGTCTGTGCTCTGTAGGTTAAAATATAGGCGTTTCAGGCATATTTAATTTTTCTGCAATAAAGGTTCCATCTTTATTACCATGGTTTAGTACTGGATAAAATGTGGGAACAAGGTTGGCAGGAGCCACAGCTGGGATTTGAACTTGTGACCTTCTGCCCCTGAACACACTGGCTGTGTATACTGCACCAAACTGTTGCCACAGAGGCAGACCATTCCCTGGGGATACGATGACTGTTCGTCAGACAGACCTTGTCTGGCACCCACCTAAATGGGGCTTGGCCTTAGTCTGCTGTGGGCAGATGCCACTGCCCCCTCCGGCACCAGCACCCCTCCGCCACCATGCTGACATGCCCTTATACCAGTGGTGCTGGTGGTGTGCAGTCCCAGGCCATCCAGTGTGCCGGTAGACAGCTGCCTATGGTGTGGGTTCTTGGGTAGGGGTGCCTACATGGACATGCGCGCTTCGCCCCGGCACCGCCTGCCAATGTTATGTGCCCTTGGGGGTACCTGCTGGGTAATATCCCCTGTTACACTGTGGGACACACACTCATGCCCATGTTGGTCCCTCGTCAGTTGCTGTCTTGCTGCTTTACAGTTTCAGTATTCCTATGTGCCACCTAGGATCTGCCTAGCCCGCACTGTGCCCCAGCTGGACCACAGCATGTGCCGCCTGCAGCCCCCTGTATTCCATTTACAGCATCAGTACAGTTGCCCTTTCCTACGTGCCCACTCTGCTGTTGCTGCATATGTGCACGCCATAACAAACCTGCCCAATATAAACGACAAAACCCTGATCACCGCTATTTCAATGTGGGATCATTCACTTTGTAGCGGGACAGAGCATAGACCCTTCCAAACATGATATCTTCCTTTTTACGCTTTGTCAGTAGTGTTGCTTTATGTTTATCATTAATATTTATTTATTTATTTACATTCTCTTATATACCGCACTATTCTGCATCAGTGCAGTTTACATTGAACAAACTGAAATTACATTGAACAGGGCATTACAACTTGGAGATAACTATTTTACAGGGAACATGGGCTATGGAGGGTTAAGTGGCTTGCCCAAGACCACAAGGAGCACTTGTGGGACTAGAAACCCCAGTCCTTCCGGCCCAAGGTTGCTGTCCTCTAGTGGGATTTGAACACCCGACCTTCCGGCCTGAAGTACCTTGCCCCAACCACTAGGCCACTCCTCCACTCCAATATCACTATAGGCCAGCTTGGTTATTGGGATTTCAAATGTGGTTCTGGTCATTTTCTATGTTTATTTGCCTTTTGGTTCCTGCACATGTATCACTACTATCACTTTTCTGGGTTTCCCTGCCTTTGCTGTACATTGCTGACTGAAATGGTTTCTCTCTCCAGCAAATGTGCCTCTAGCATGAGGTTTTCACTGGCGCAAATTTTCAGACCTTTATTTCCCGGCGTTAATGTGCATGGAGCCTCTCCCCGCCCATTGACCCCTATCTCTGCCCTCTGAGGAGCCTTACTCCACCCTTCAGACCTGGCCTTCACAGTGTTAGTGTGCCTTAACGCTGCTGCCGATGTCATCGTGCGATATATGACGTTATTGTGCGATAATATCACGTGATAACATTACGGATCACGCGATAACATCGGCGCTGCTACATTAAGATTGTTTAGTAAACATACCCCTTGTTACCTTTTTCAACAAAAGGAATCTTCCATATTCACAATTGCTTAGATGCCTTTGTATATGCTCATCTGAAAAAGAATTTAAATTTCAAGCTGGGTAGATGATTACTAAATTTCAGAGTTGGATTATCCTGATTCAGTGTTGAAAAAGACTTATAAGAGAGCTAATTTTAACCATCGTGAATGACTATTAGTGCCATCTCAAAATCGACAGCCTTGTAAGGTTGGATCAGATACGACATTGATAACATGTGAACTGCAGTATTCCAGTCTTTCACAACGTCTAGTACAATCAGTAAGGAGGCGTTGGGGCATGTTTATTTATTTATTTATCTAGCCAGTTTTGTATACCACCTTATCCTTCAATCAAAGTGGTTAAGACAGACTGTAGGGATACATTTAACAGGAAAGGGGGTCAGACTTACAAACATACAGACTATTATTTAGTTCTCATCTGAGTGTGGTTATCAGTGGGTCAATTGCAGTGGAAACTGGTGGAGACCGGTGCTTGGCAAATTACGTTACATGAACAGGAGGGTCTTGAGAGACTTGCGGAAGTCCTTGGTGTCATTTAGGGCCCTTAGTTCCTCAGGGAGGGAGTTCCATAGGGCAGGAACTGACAGTGAATGAGCCCTTTTAGACGTGGCTTGTTTTGTTTTATGATATCCTGCTGGCATGCTGAGTCTGTTACCATTGTTGGACCTCCTAGGTCTGCTAGTTACTTCCCTGATTATTAAATCCTGGAACACGTCTGCTGAACTGTGGTGGATGATTTTGAATATGTTCAGGATTTACTTGTATTTTGCTCTTGCAATTATTGGGAGCCAATGTAGTTGTCGTAGTATGGGTGTGATGTGTTACAACTTTGCAGTGCTTGTGATTTTATCAGCTCACCCAAGATTGTTTGGGTTTTGGCCCAAAATAGCATTCAGTAGAGGTCACAACATTAGAGACATGCTATGCTCAGCAGTCCCTAGAATGCCATGCCCCTTGGGAAAAACTGGATGTACTAAATGTGGACACTGTTCTTTTTGTGCCATCATGGAAGAGGGTACTACCTTTAATTATAATAGTAAGACTTAAATTTTGAAGGATTTTACTACTTGCACAGCTATGTTTGTAGTATATGATCTGGGATGTCCCTGTTCAAAATTATACATCAGAAAAACTCCTCAAGCACTGAAGATTCGCTTGGCAGAACATAAATATAGTATGTCTAATGTTCGAGTGGAAACACCATCTCATCACAGTTTTGACAATTGATGCTGTATTGTGCTGGAAGATGTTCCATGTAATATAGGGTGGAGGGATAGAGGAAGACTGCTTCTACAATGTGAACAACAGTAGATCTATAGAATGGACACCTTAGAGCGCTCAGGGCTAAATGACAAGATTGAGCGGGGTCTTTTCTTTTGAATGTAATGGGAGGGGTGTGTGCTTTGCCTTATCAACCTGTGGAGTTTAATTTGTATTGGAGAGTATTTTGTTTTGATTTGATTTTGAATTTAGTTTTATGTAGTGTGTTTCTTGTGAAATGACGTATGATTTGGAAGTTCTCTGATTGGCAGCTGAACATTTAAATGAAATGATGCCGAATAGTGCGGTATAAAAGAAACTTTAAATAAATAAATAAAATAAAATAACGTCAGATGCCTTGGTCGTCTCCTCAAAGTGTTATCTTTGAGCCCCTGATGAAGCTTTTCTTAAGGTGAAACGAAGATCTTTGTTGGACTTCGTTTCGATGACGTCTGGAGAGTGAGAGGAATTAAGTATAGTATATGCTCGTAAGTTTGTATCATTTATGAGCTGTTACTGAGCCTTTGCCTTTGCTTTTGCTATAGGGCTCAGTTGGAGATGGAAGGTCTATACCGTAGTAAATGCTAGTTGCTGTATCCAAGGAAAAATAGGAGAAAAGAGTGGAGGTTGCTTTATCGCTTTGGAGATACTTGTGACTTGGAGATAATTTGTGATTTTTCAATTTAAAAAACATTGATAAAGTGTGAATGAAATTTCATTCTTTGCTTTAAAGATTGTTTGATAATTGATTAAAAAGCTCTTTACACTATTTGAATTATATTATTAAAAGATTATTTAAACGGGAGTTTTTTTAAAGACCAGTGATGTGAGTATCTCGCTTTCCCCTATGGTAATTGTGTATTGCAGCATGGTGGGATTTGAGCCATCCTGAGGTCTTCTTTCCTGATTGGAGGTTATATGGAAGGAGGATATGTTTGGCTGTGTATGAATAGATAATGAGCTTTATAGGAGGTTGTAATAGGTAGAAGAGTATCTAAAGTGCGGTTCTGTTTTCTATTATTAATTTTGTGCATATCATAACAGTCATGTTCCTGACTTCTAAGCCAGCATATTTAGAGTATGATCTTAGTATATCAGTTACTGCTAATGCTTGGCATAGTACTTGCAGCGTTCAAAAGATAGCTTCCATCTGGAGTTTGTAAGATGTTAAGTGTATGGGTAAATTTGTCAAGATGTGCTTGGAAATTCTTCTTTTTCAAGCCTGTGGCTCCCAATACAATGGGAAATAATTCTGTATCTTTCTGCCTCATTTTCTCGGTTGCTGACTGCATTTCCTGGTACTTCAGGATCTTCTGCCTCTCCACAAGATTCACAGAATAATCACTCAGGACCGACACTTCTATTATCAATTCTGTTCTGGTGTTTTCCTCCTTTATCACTAGGTCAGGTTTCCTCACCTCTAGGAGAAGAGGGAGAATTAAAGAAGGGAAGGATGGGGAAGACATGAGACAGGGATCTGAAGGGAAGGAAGGGGAAGAGAGGGAGGGATATAGAAGATAACAATTGCGAGAAGGTAGGGAAATCTGCTGGGTAAGAGAGGAGCAGATGAGCAGGGTGTGTGCGTGAGACTTGGAGAGAGATGTGTGGTAGCAAGAGGGAAATGACGTACATTTATTTATTTATTTTATTTATTTAACAATTATTTCTATACCGCTCTTTCACAAGTATCAAGTGCGGTTTACAATGAACAGTATGTTATATGGTATGGATAGTATCATACCAAGTCATTTTACATAGAACAGATGAACTAGGTACAGATAACAGTATAAAGTTTAAACAGTAAATTATTAAACTATTATAACATATATACATAGTAAATATATACAAATTGTATCATTTGAGGAAAAGGGGAATATATGTGTAAGAGAAAGAGGGACAGTGGCATAGCTAGGACTGAATCGGTTGCTGGTGAAGAAATTAAGATGGCCCAGTATAACGTCATCTCTCCCAATGGAATGGGGAGGGGCAGGGGGGAGAAATTCCCTTCAGACCATAAATCAGGGAGGGGGGACTATGTGGAAATTGAGGGATATGATGTCTGTGGTTAGATATCAAGTGTAGGAACATGTATATGGTCAGAGTTTGGGTGTGCCATGCAGGCGACTACATGTTGTATGTGTAGGGGGTATCTACGATAGTAGGGTTGGGGGGTTCTCTGGGTGAGATGTCTGAGGGGATGGAAGGATACCCCTATGAAGAAAGGCTACAAAGGTTAGGGCTCTTTAACCTGGAAAAGAGACGGCTGAGGGGAGATATGATGGAGGTCTATAAATTAATGGAGTGGAACGGGTAAACGTAGATCGATTGTTTACCTTATCAGAATATAGAAAGACTATGGGACATACAATGAAGCTACAGGGTAAACTATTTAAGACTAATAAAAGAAAATATTTTTTCACTCAACGTGTAATCAAACTCTGGAATTTGTTACCAGAGGATGTAGTAAAGCTGTTAGTGTAGCTGGGTCCAAAAACCATTATTAAGAAGGGACCCAGGATATCAATGCTTGACCCAGTACAAGCATTGTGGAACCTGTGTCTTTTGGGGAAACTGCTAGGTACATATGACCTAGATTGGCCACTGTTGGAAACAGGATACTGGGCTTGATGGACCTTGGTCTGACCCAGTATGGCATATCTTATGTTCTTATGAGGTGTGTTAGTAGGGGTTTGTATATGTCAGGGGCATAGTGGGGATGTGATGTGTGCGAGTGTGTGTACATGAGGCATGTCAGTGTGGGGAATCTGGGACAGTGCAGCAATGACTGTGTGTGTAAGGAACTAAGGGGAGGGGGTTTCAAGTCCACAATGAGGGTGTGAATGCATGGAAGGTCTGGGGCATTGGTCCAAGGGATTGAGGAGTCTAGGATGGATATCCAGGGAGGGGGGGGGGGGGATTTCCTAAACCAAGTGTATTACCTATATCTTTGAATTTAAGTAAACAATTTTAAAAATAATCCAAACTTATTTCTGTTTGTCACTGCTATCTCAGGAGAGAATCCAATTCCAGTTTCCCCTTTAAAGATAGGCCGATGATTGCCACAAATTTCTTGCCTCACAGAGAGGCTACAGGGAAAAAAGCTCTAAATTCCACTGGAATACCCCCCTCTCCAAGGAAAGGTGAACAACAGCTAGAATAAAAAAGAAAACTAAATTTGGATTTGAATCAGCAGGATGGGGCAATTACTGATTTTATTATTTAGTTCCTGATTGACAGTAGTTTGCGCATGAGTTTGACGTGTTCGCCTAACCGAAGGCTGTCATTTTGCGCGCAGTTTAATGCATGGCTTATTTGCATAAGTCGCTTTCTGCACCCCAGTGCTAAAGTCATGCGCTATTGGTGCACTGCAAATAGGCATAAAAAGTTGATAAAGCGCAACTTCAGCATTGACCTGTTAGACTGTGAGTCTGGGGACAGGGAAATATCCACTATCCCTGAATGTAGCTCACCTTCTGCTACTACTGGAGAGGATGTGAGCTAAATACTCATAAATTAAAGAAACAGGTCTTCTGTCCAAAGCAGGGATACACCTTGAATAGAATTTTAAAATATTAAAGAATAAGCTGATAAAATCATACCCACCTCTGCAGAAAGTTTTCCAAAAAGAAAATATAATCAAATAAAATTAAGTTGTGGAATGACAAAAGAAACCATAAACAATTCGTAAACAATTAAGTAATCAGCAGAGAGAGACATAAAGTGGGAATTTAGAAAGGATGTCTAGGAAAAATCAGGGGCGTCCAGAGCAGAGCATCCAAAAATGAGGGGAGTGGCAGAAGGGACTTCTGAACTCATTCTATCTCCATCCTGAAAAATGAACGTCCCTGTAACCTCTTCTGGAGGGGGTCCCCATGCATGTTGCAAGGCTGGATCTGTGCACGGGTATAGGCCATTTCATAAAAGTGGATGTTCCCAACTTGAATGGCTACTTGGACATGTCGGCAGGGATATTTCAGACGAGGGCTTATATTATGAGACTTGCACATCCTGGTCTGCCAGCTCAGATGCAGTGGCAGGCCGGTAAAAAGTTTGGAGCTTGGATTTACGCTCAGGCTTCCTTGGCAAGAAAAGATAACTGTTGTGATGTAAACGTATTCTCCAGGAACAAGCAGGAAGCCAGTCTTCACATATGAGTGAAGTCCACCGAAAGAGCCTACTTGGGAAGCCTTGGGGAGCGTCCACCGTGCATGTGCGCCTGCCTTCCTGCCCGCCATCTTCTCTTCAGTATTTTTTCCATGGAGCCTGAAGGACACGAGTCCACTAGTTGCCAAAAACGTTTTCTTCTAAGTGTCCTTCAGGGTATCCTTTTGTTTCCAATTTCTGTAAATACTTCATTGCCACCCTGCCTGCCCCAGTACACTCATATAATCCCTCTTCTCAAATCATTTCATTCGCTCCTGTTCCCTTTCCAAACTTCTCCTTCTGACCTATAAATACATTCACTGTATTGCCCTCACTACTTTGCCTCTCTCCCTATACTCCTCCTCGTGAACTCCTCTCTTCCTCTGGCATTTTTCTCTCTCTGCCCTTTTCTTCCACTACCAACTCCAGACTTCGATCTTTTCACCTTGCTGCTCCTTATGTCTGGAATAAACTTCCTGTTCTTTACGTCAGGTCTCATCTCTTCCCCTTTCCCTATTTGAGCTCCTTGTTTCTCTGATATTGTACTGTCTGTTTTATTTTATTTTATTTTTATTTATTTTTTTTATTTATTTGAACAGCTTTTATATACCGCTGCTTCCAAGGATCAGCAGCGGTTTACATTACAACAAAAATCAAACAGATACATAGAACTTTATAAACTATATTACATTAAAACAAGAATTATACAGAACAATATTAAAGTATTACAATATAACAGGAACATTATTAAACTATATTACATTAAAACTGTATAACAGGTATCAAAGTTTAATGTTAATATCACTTACAGTTGACATTGTTCCAGTTGTAGATATACATTTGGATGGGGTAAGTATATGCAATTTACGGTGGTTGGGAATCTATACTTGTTTCTCCATTGGTGCAGTGTTGTCTGAATAGATGAGTTTTTAGTTCTTTTTTAAATGTTTGCAGTTCTTTCGTTTCTCCTAATTGATCCGGGAGATTGTTCCACAGTATTGGAGCTATTAGCGAAAAGGCACTGTTACTTGTTGAGTGTTTTGTTTTCCTTATTAGATCTGGGACTGCTAATGTGTTAAGGTTTTTTCTCCATCTTATCCTATTTTCAAGTGGGCTGTGAAGAAGAGTAGCTAGGTATGATGGGGCAATATTATTAATTAATTTGAAGGTGGTTAACAGTATTTTGTATTGGATCCTACTGAATATGGGTAACCAGTGTAGTGTGTATAGAATAGGGGTAATATGGTCAGATAGTTTGGCTTTAAATATAACTCTTGCTGTTACATTTTGGGCCATTTGCAGAATCTTGATGTTCTTCTTAGTTATACCATGTAGTATGCTATTACAAAAATCAAAATGTGGTATTATCAAAGCTTGTGTGACTGTTCTGAAATCTTCGTCTTGTAATAGTGGTCTTAGTTGTTGAATAGAGCGCAGTTTGTAATAGATTGTTTTTGTTAGTTTCTTGATGTGTGTTGTAAAACTGAGAGCTTTGTCAATGATAACTCCTAAATATTTTATTTCTTCTTTGATTGGAAGAGTCGCATTCAGGATTTTAATGTCAGATGGGCGAGTATATTTCATGTTTTTTGTTGCAATCAGGACTTCAGGTTTTTTTTATGTTAATAGCTAAGTTGTTTAATCGAAGCCATTCTTCAGCTTCTATAAGGCAGTTTATTAGTTTGTTGTGATTTGTGTAGTTTGTTGTGACAGCCTCTGCGAGCAGGGGCTGTCTTCTATATGTGTTTGAACAGCACTGTGTTTGCCCTGTAGCACAATATAAACGAGTAATAATAGTAGTAGAGGATGGAGGAGTTGAAGATCCTCCAGTACCCCTTGCCACCAAAGTAAGCTGTCACTATGCCAGTGCACCATACCCCTTATGCGGCTGTTGTACCAAATGAGGGAAACATCATTGATGGTGCCAGCTGTCAGGCGCCAGATGAATTCCATGTACCAGGCAGAAGTCCCCAGGCTTCAAGAAATCTCAGCTGCTCCATAACACAATGTTGGTGGAATCAGCCATGCACCAGATCAAGCATTCCAAAACTCATTCCTCGATGCTTCCTGGCAGGGAAGCCCAGACTTTCGATGGCTTCGGATTTTGGTGCTTTCAGGCTACAATGTTGATGAATAGGATACTCTCCTTCCAATTTTAAGTGAGCATGTTGCTCAAAGACATCATGAGGGACATCAGTGAGTTCTCTATCTTGATTCCTCTTCAGCACCTGGATGCATAACGCAAGTTGGTCAGGCACGGCCAAGACTGCTTTAAGTACATGAGCAGAGCAGCCTATGATGCCTTCAAGTCTGCCAATCGGGCAGCTGCAATGGGCACTGGTGCCTATCAGCTCACCTGGCTGCAATCTTCTGACCTGGAGCAATGGGTCCAAGACAAATTGACTGATATTCCCTGTCGGGATGAGAACCTCTTTGGAAAGTCAATGCAAAAGAAGGTGGCTGAGACTGAGAAGGAACAACTCCCTATTAACCACCTCTCCTGCAAGACTACAGACCCCTCCAAAAAGAAATCTTTGGGTAAGAAGGGGTTTTACCTGAGAAAGTGTAGGTATTACCTGACCTACTCAGCTTATCCAACCTATCCAGCCCTGCTGGCTCAACAAAAGGCGCAGGCTCCACATCAGCAGAGGCATCTAAAGAAGCCTAAACTTCAACCAGCCTCGAAATCCCAGTCAAGGGTCTGTTTTTGACAGGTTCCATGGGAGCATATCCAATTTTCCCCTCTCAGGCGAAATGCAGACTGGTGAACTTTGCATGCAGGTGGTCCCTCATCACCTCAGAAACCTGGGCTTTGCCGATCAACCAAAACAGCTATCTGATGCACTTTGCCCAGTTGCCCCTCCATTCTTTCTCAGGAAGCATACTCTTGAGGCACTGCACTGCAATATCCTCCAGCAGGAGGTCACCGCCCTGCTGGGCAACCTGACCATTGAACCAGTTCCTCGAGATCAGGAAAAGCAAGGTTCTACTCCAGATACATCCTGGTCCCCAAGAAGATAGGAGGGCTTCGACCCATCCTGGACTTTTGAAACCTCAACAAGTTCCTGGTGCATGAGAAGGTCAAGATGGTCTCCCTAGGGACCCTTTATTCATACCTGCAAATGGACAATTGACTCTGTTCCCTGGATCTCAAGGATGCATACACACACATTCTGATCCATCCACTACACAGGCAGTACCTCTGCTTCATGCTCAGCAGAAAGCACTATCAGTATTGCGTCCTCCTGTTCAGGTTGGCATCGCCCCCCCCCCCCCAAGTCTTCACAAATTGCTAGGTGGTTGGGATCACCTACATTTGCACCCTAGGCATCTTCGTCTTCCCCTATTTAGATGACTGGCTCATAAGATGCGCAATGCCGAATGTGGCACGGACTTTGACTCATCTCACTATTCATGTGCTGAATCATCTGGGGTTCATCATAAACTATCCAAAGTCACTCCTTCCTCTGACTCAGAGGCAAGAATTCAGCAGAGCTTTGCTCAACATCACCCAGGATTGGGCCTTTCTGCCAGAACCCTGGCTCAAACATCTCATGGAGGTGACTGGTCTCATTCAGTGCAGCTGGCACACCATGGCACAGGGCATATTTCAGCTGCTAGGCCACATGGCCTTCACTGTCCATGTCATGCCATTTGCCCAGCTGCACATGCGCCAGGCTCAGTGTATTCTGTGCACCCAGTGGTGGTAGGTCACCAGTCATCTTCAGGACCGGGTAGTTGTCACCACACCTCTGGCAGACACAATCCAGTGGTGGCTTCAACCTCGGAATCTTCTCAAAGGGCTACCCTTTCAATTAGTCCCACCACAGCGGACACTGACAACCAATGCATCCAAGCATGATTGGGGAGGGGGGGTGGTGTCATCTGTATGGCCCTGGCATGCAAGGCCTGTGGTTGGAGCAAGACAGTTTGCATCAAATCAATTTTCTGGAGCTCTGAGCAATTTCCAATGCACTATGAGCCTTCCAGGACCAGTTGTCAAACTAAATCATCCTGATTCAGACAGATAACCAAGTGGCAATGTTTTACTTCAACAACAAGGGGGCACTGGGTCATACCTCCTTTGTTGGGAAATGGTGCGGTTGTGAAGTTTGCCATAGTTCACCGCATGGTGCTCTGGGTTATGTACCTCCTGGGAGAGCTCAATAACTTGGTGGACCATCTCAGCTGCTAGGGACTCTGTAATCAAGGCCAGGAGTCCATCATGGTGAAAGATCAGGATCACTGAGGGGTCATCCACCCCAGGGAGCTCCCCTTCCTTGAGCTCCTCCTGAGCTCACTCCAACAAGTTTGAGGGGCCCTCCAAGGCCTCAAGGGACTCTAGGTAGGATAAGAAGTAGATCTCAGGCTCCTCATCAAGGCAATCCATAGCCCACTGCCCCTACCCGACTGATCAGGGGGTGATGGGGCACTTCCCCTGTTCCCTGCTTCATCAAAAAAGCCTGATGAAGCAGGAGCACACATTTGGGGGAAAAGGGGGCTGATCTCGCTCCTCCTGAGGGTTACAGGTGCATCAGAGAACCTTCCCACTGAAAAAACACAAGACTCCTGCAGCTCTGGAGGCCCCAGAGTAGAATCAGAAGTCTAAGAAAGTTTGTTCAATGTAAACCACCTTGATATCATGAAAGGCGGTATATAAAAAATGTTAAATAAATAAAAAATAAAATAAATTAAGAAGAGAAATCCATCATGGTAGGAGTACTTCTCAAAGGTGCAAGCCCCCACCAGTTCCTGAGGCTTCTCTGATAACACTAGATACTCCTGCACCGTCTTTTGACCCCTCCTGGGTCCCAATGAGATCAGTCATCAACTCATCCGCTCTACAGCAGCTGCGGCAGAGCCTAAGCTCTGAGAGATTAGCTCAGTGGCTGCCACACAGCATGCATCGGGTCCTTTCCATGCAGCCTTGCATGCAAGCAACTCCCCCAGAAAACAAGCAGAAAAAATAGAAGCAGACTTGGGAGCCCCTTCCGTGGGAGAGTGAAACATGGATCCCCCCACAACTGTGCTGTGTGTTCTCTCTCTCGCCCTACTCCCTGCCAATTTGGATAGCTTTAGTCACTGCTACAGTCAGGCAAGGCAGGCAGCACTGCTACCACCTCTAGCCCTCTCCTAAACATTGGGTAGAGGGAAAAGTGGAAGGAAACAGAGGGGGTTACTGGGGGAGAGCAGGGGAGGGACCTACAAGCCCAACAGCATGGCTCTACAGTCCACCTGTGTGGAGGCTTCGAAATACTGGCTCAGTACAGTGGGCACAGGCTCTTTGTACTGCATTGAGAAAGAGTTCCTCGATGTCCACCTGCTGATTGGCATGCATTACCCGTTTGTGTGGACTGGACTGGAGGGATGCCCTGTAATATACCTTTTATGGTAGTCTGACTCTGGCATGGGGGCAGCATTCCTGCCCATATCTAAAGGTACCGGGAGGGGAGTAGGAGTGGGTTTGGGGCTGCTGGTCCAGCAGGTTTATTTTTAGATGAGTAGGATTGGGGGTTTGTTGTAAATAGTTAATTGATGTACTTCCCATTACTACTCTAAATAATTACTTAGGGCTTCATGCATTTATACTGCTCTATGTACAAGTTCAAGTAAAACGTTGCAAGCACAACGTCAACAAGAGCTTTCTGTAACGGCCTGTTAGACTTTGAGTCTTCGGGTGACAGGGAAATACCTGCTATCCCTGAATGTAACTCACCTTCAACCACTACTGGAGAGGATGTGAGCTAAACAGTAATACATAAAAGAAGCAGGTCTTCTATCCAAAGCAGGGATACACCTTAAATAGGATTTTTATACGGTAAAGAATAAGCTGATAAAATCTCACCCAGCTCTGCAGAGAAGTTTCCTAAAAGAAAATATAATGAAATAAAATTAAGCTGAGAAATATAAAAAGAAGAGTGACATCCATGCAGCGATTACTGTGGTGATGTAAGGGATTACGTGTTTTCCCCTGGAAGAGTGACATCCATGCAGCGAGCACTTTCTTCCACCTTATTCATGATCAGGAGCAGGTATAGGGATGGTGCCTCCCCAACTAGGGCCAGACGTTCTCATGCCGATCTCAGAATCACATTGCGACATACATCTCTTGTGCTCCATCCAGGCCACACCCCCACTATTACCCCCCATGCTACATGGATGTTCTCGTGCTGGGGATATCTATATACCCCGCTTCTAAAAGGGCTCCAGGGATGTCTCCATTCTTTGCATGTCCAAGTTCCTGTTTTCAGACATCCAACTCACAACTAGAGCTTCTAAAATACCTCCCCGTATGTCCATATTTCATTAATATTTCTGCTAATGAATTACAGCTTTTAAGAATGGAATAGTTTACCTCAGTATTGTGTGAGCTCATTCTGCAGAATAAAATATCTGCGAAGGAAGTCAGGTGAGAACGTTCTCCCTCTTCAGCAGAAAGCGTCTCTGGTTTTCGAAACTTCCCTGTGTGACACCTGTGAGTAAGAGAGAAACTGGAGGTATTCTGGGAGATGTTCACCCCGAGCTTTCAGAGTCCCGGCGGACAGAGACGGGACAGGGAGAGGTAGGGCTGACCCAACCACTAGGCAAGACTAGGCAGTCACCTAGGGCAGCAACTTCTGAGGGGTGGCAAAAATCAGCAGCAGTCAAAGCAAAACAATGGATCCTGATAGACCCAAAAAGTCAGTCATTGGCCCATTCTTTTCCTTGCAGGGAGAGTGGGAACACACACCCATACAAAGCAAAGTTTCATATTTAAAAAGATGATGTCCGGCTATACATTTTTACAGAATTATTGTGGGAGGGATGGCATTATTATGAGCATAATTCATAAGTTTCATTATCAAAATCTTAGAGTGGGCGTAAGGATGAAGGTTCGCCTAGTGCACCCAATATCCTTGCGCCAGCCCGGGGGACAGGTGTAAGCAAAGAGAGATACTGCTCTTAGCTCACAGGTCTACAAACAGAACCTGCCAAGAGAAAGGAAATATTCTCAAATGAGGCTGAATTTATTTAGTGCTGGGAATAATTTAGATTTTTATGTCTGTTCTCAACACGTTTCTACATTTCCAAAATTATAGAGTGTACTACAGCTGGGTGAAGTGAAAAGAAAAGGGTGTGAGACCCCCAGCACAAGGAGTGTGAGAGTGAGTTATACTGGTAAGGTCTCTATCCCATCACCCCTCAGTCACTGGAGAGCTGCAAGCCCCACAGAGACATTAACAGGCTGCTATATCATACAGAAGGAAGGAAATGACAACAGAGTCGTACCTGCTCAGGGTGGCCTCCGCATCCTAAAGGGGGAATGAGAAAGAGGTTATTACCATTTATATCCTACAGATTGTACAGTTCCACTAGTTCTGATCTGTGAACTTTAGCTCTCTATAATACAGGTCTCCAGTTTCCTTCTCTGTCTCTGGGAAAACGTGATGAGTTCTGCTAGTGCTGGAGTCTTTAATTCTCTATAATAAACGTCTTCAGTTTCCTACAGGAGATCAGGGAGAGATTATGAAGGAAAGATTAGACAACTCTGACACTGGGTTTCAGATTCTGCAGTGACTGGGTGGCCTGTTTGCACAATGTAACAAGTTTATCTCTGGAGACAAGCAGGGGGTGCAGGCATACTGTAATGGTGCTGTCAGCGAGGGAGCCCTAAGTGTCATAATGAGATCTATTTCCTACAGTGAGGCAATGCATGCAAGCAGATCTCATGCATATTCATTGTCAGTATCTTGAAAACCCCAACCAGGCTGCTGTTCTTGAGGATGGAGGTTGTGCACCCCAAGTATCCGTAGGATTGTTCCCTTAACTTCTCTACAAATACTTTCATACATGTATATATGGGGGAGGAGCAGCAGCGGACCGCATAAAAGAAGCCGCCGCCGGCGGGAAAGCCTCTCCACCATCTTCTTCCCCTGATCGGGGAAAGCAACGCCGCCAGGCCATCCGGCCTGCTTGTGAAGCCCCTCCAGCCCAGTCGGGGCTGTGCGAGGGGGAGGAGCAGCAGCGGACCGCATAAAAGAAGCCGCCGCCGGCGGGAAAGCCTCTCCACCATCTTCTTCCCCTGATCGGGGAAAGCAACGCCGCCAGGCCATCCGGCCTGCTTGTGAAGCCCCTCCAGCCCAGTCGGGGCTGTGCGAGGGGGAGGAGCAGCAGCGGACCGCATAAAAGAAGCCGCCGCCAGGCGGGCCCGCGCCTGGTCGGGCCCGCGCCTGAGGGCCCTTTGGCGTGGCCCTTAGGCGGGGACTGAGAGAAGGAGCACCAGAAGAACTCTTGCCACCAGCGGCACCTATCCTCAGTCGGGAATAGAGCCTCCGGCAATAAGGTAACAGCATCAGCTTCACTCACCCAATTCGGAGCTACTTGCATGGACTTTTAAGGTACTTTTCGAGTGGTTGTATGTTGAGGCCTGACAGAGACAAACAAGGAATGTAATCGTACAACAAGACTACAACAACTTATTAAAAAAAAAAAAAAAAAATCATTCCCTCAAAGCCGATATTAAATGATGTTATATATTAACATCGATAGTATATAGCTAATAATATTTACCCTTCTCCACCGCTATTATGAGATACCATTGCCAGTAGTGATCATTGTGAGATACTGCTACCTATGATAACTACCCCTCTTACACTGTTACTATGAGATACTGTTGCCAATAGTAATTATTGTGAGATACTGTTGCCGGTATTGATCATTGTCAGATACTGTTGCCAGTATTGATTATTGTGAGAAGCTATTTCAGCAGTAATTATTGTAAGATACTCTTGCCAGTAGTAATTTATTGTGAGATACTGTTGTGAGTATTGACCATGGTGAGATACATTTGCCAGCAGTAATTATTGTAAGATACTCTTGCCAGTAGAAATCATTGTGAGATACTGTTACCAGTGATGATCATTGTGAGTTACTATTGCTAGTAATATTTACCCACGGCAATCAGTAGTAATTATCTCTTCTTGCATTGCTATTACAAGACACTGTTGCCAGTAGTAAATACCCTCCCTGCACTGTTAGCTTGAGATACTATTAACAGTAATAATTTCCCTCCCTCCAACTACATACCTCCAACTACTTCCCTCCCACTCTACCCATTACCTCATAAAATGAACAAAATGTCTCCTACTAAGATTACAAATCTCCTTTTCACTCTCTTCTTAATAACCCTCCTAACTCAACACATATACACTTACAAAACCAACCAAAGTCCATACAATAACATCCCAATCATCTACAATCATAACCGGAACCCTTATAATAATTTCCCAATCACGTACAATCAATACCAGAACCCAATATATAGCTCTACATACACAAACTCTCATAATCACCACTCGCGCCACACTTCACACAAACGCCATCACCGCCTCATCCAAATAAAGCAACAACCCATAAATGATAAAATTGACCAAAATGACAATACAAACATCAAACTACAACTCATCCTAATAAACATACGATCCATAAGAAACAAAATACCTATAATTAATGACATAATTAACGATACATCCCCTGACATTATCTGTATTACTGAAACATGGCTCTCACCTACAGACACTATACTACTAAACCAGCTAACCACATATCAATATGACATATTCAATTGCCAAAGGAATATAAAAAGAGGAGGGGGTGTAATGATTCTCACCAAAAATTACCTAAAATTCACCCTAACAAACCTAAATAATATAGATGGAATGGACATCGTTAACATAGAAAATAAAACTATGGCTCTCACCCTCATCTACAGACCCCCATCATCCGATCAGAAAAACCTCACCCCTATCCTAGAACTTGCATGTACAGCATCACAAAGCAAACCACTTTTACTCCTTGGGGACTTGAACCTTCCATCACTGAACCATTCACAGTCAGATAACTTCATAGACGCTATGTCACAAATGGGGTTCACACAGATAATACATGCTCCTACGCACAAAAAAGGTAACATACTTGATGTAATTTTCCTCCCAGCCACACTCTACAGTCACTTACTACATACCACTCCGAGTATAACTGAAGTACCCTGGTCAGACCACCATCTAATCACAATCCAGCTACCAGCACAAATCCCAAAAAACAACGGGAGCACAACTCCACATACATCACGCTTCGTACGCTTTGACAAAGACACATTCCTCGATAAAGTACTACCCAAACTAGACACAAGCTCACCAGACATCAACTCAACCATAACACATTGGAATCTAACTATTCAAAAAGCAGCTGTCCACACACAAGTCTTACACAAACAAACGAAAAAGACAGAAAAATGGTTCACAAAAGAGCTGTCAAAACTAAAAAAACAACTGAGGAGACAAGAAAAGAGATGGAGAAAACTAAAATCTGATGAAAACAAATCCCAATATATGCTCTTACTTATGGAATACAAAAACGCAATTAACAAATCAAAAAGAGACTACCACTCCAAAGTAATAAATTCATCCATCAACCGCCCAAGGGAGTTATTCGCGATAGTAAAAACATTAACCAAAACTAATAACACCGAACCTAAACAACAAGCAATAAATATACAAACACTAGCAAAACATTTTGCAGAAAAACTAAAAAACAAACACACTACCTCAACTCCTGTATTATCAAACACGAAAATCTCACATGAATGGACAAGTTTCCAGTTGGTAGAACAAAAACAACTCCTCAAAATCATAACTATGATAAACACCACCACTTCCCCACTCGATCCATGCCCCGTGTCATGGATTAAGTGTGCAAGAGATGAACTGGTGGTAAATATACAATACATCGTTAACCAATCCCTTTCACAGGGCATCATGCCTGATGCCCTAAAACTCACAACACTCCGACCAATAATAAAGAATAATAAGCTCGACTCAAAAGACCCGAACTCATACAGACCCATAGCCAGCATTCCATTCATAGCCAAAATAATAGAGAAAACAATTCAAATTCAGTTACAAGAACACATTGATGAACACAAACCTCTTGACTCACACCAATTTGGTTTCCGCCCATTCCATGGAGTAGAAACCCTCCTAATCACCCTTATGGACTTCCTCATCAAGGGCACAGATGACAAACATCAAGGCTTCTTACTCCTATTTATAGATATCTCTGCCGCCTTCGATAACATTAATCACATGACACTGATCAACAGATTAGAAAACCTAGGAATAGGCGGGATTGTCCTTAACTGGTTCAAATCCTATATTTCACATAGATTAATACGAGTCCAAATTGACCAACAAGCATCAGAAACATTCCCTCAAGGACAGGGAATACCCCAAGGATCAGCCCTTTCAGCCCTCTTATTTAACTTGTACCTGCAACCGATAACAGACATATTTAAAAAACACAGGATTAACCATTTTATATATGCCGATGACATCATGTTAGCTATCCCCATAAATGCTAAAAAACCTACATATGACTCGCTATCCAAATGCATGGCTGAGACCTCCTCCTGGATGGAAACTAACCACCTTAGCATAAACCTCAAAAAAACTGAGGCAATGTTTGTGACAAGACCACCCACGACTGAGAACACATACCCAGAAACAATCACAATCAACAAAACCTCCACACCCGTCAGAAAACAGGTAAAATACTTAGGAGTAATAATAGACCACACCCTCACCATGCTACCACACATAAAACAAATAGTAAAAACCATTTTCTATAAACTCAAAACTATTCAGCACCTAAGGCCACTCCTTGAAACACAAGACTTTAGATCCGTAGTAAGTACACTGATCACCCCACACTTCGACTATTGCAATAGTCTCCTAATAGGCCTCCCCCAAAAAAGCATATACCTTCTCCAAAGAGCACAAAACATCTGTGCAAAGGTAATCTCTAAAGCTCGCCTAAGAGACCACGTAACCCCAATACTGCTGGAACTCCACTGGCTCCCTATAAACAGCCGAATCAAATATAAGATTATCCTAACAACCTATAAACTCATAAATGACATAACCCCTTCACACCTATCCACATTACTGCAATCTCCAACATCGACAAGGACCCTCAGACAGAACGCAGCCCACTCCCTCATCATACCAAAAGCCATCCGTAAAACTAAGAATTCCACTAGCTCCAGAGCATTCTCATTCACTGCCCCTACACTCTGGAACGACCTCCCTATTGAACTTCGCACCATAAGAGACCTCACCCAATTCAGAAAAGAATTAAAGACCTACCTGTTCACTGAACACTTCGAAATCCCCTATTCCCCCAAAGCCAGCTCCACAACAAACATGGTCACACATACACAAACTCCCTTAATCCCCTAACCCAACAATGTAACCACAAGACTTTTCCCCCCCTCACACCTTGAAGACGAAAAAAGGAACTAAATTCCAGCACCTACACCAATTCCTGCCCCACACACCACACACTGTAAATATTCATTTGTATAAAGTTTAATGTGTTTGCTTTAATACCTATAAATGTTATATTTACTGTTTAATGTAAATAGTTGATTTCTATTGTTCTATGTTCTATGTAAAATGTATACAAACTGTGTACATGACTGTTAACTTGTTATATGTAAACCGCCCTTGATCTCTGGAAGGGGCGGTATAAAAGAAATAGTTAAATAAATAAAATAAATAAATAAATAAATATAGTAGAAAATTTTGCATAGCCCTCTTGCAATGTATAAAACCCAGTTCTACAATTAGAAAGTCTTCCTAAAATTGTTCTACAGTGTGCTGTGGATCTCTCAGGACCCAGACAAACACCATAAATGATAAAAGAAGGTGAACTGGCTGTGGACGTCTCAACCATCATGTCAGGGAGCGACAGGCAGTGCTGCAGGGGGGAGGGGCAGGAAGAAGTGGAAGGATCAGTCCATCCAGCCAGAAGGAGCCACGGCCCATGTAGCTTGGGGGAAGTCAGAATCTCTTCCGGAACTGGTCAAGGAGGAGATCAGAAGAACAATGCTGGAGGTCTGCAGTGTGGGGAAGGAGAGCAGTCCTGTGTTGGGCTTGGGGAACACTCTAGTGTCATGCATCATCTTACTGTGGAAGGGTGGTGGGCTGGGATCATGTCTGTGGAAGGGGATGAAACAGAGGTTGGGCTTTGGAAGGACTAGGAAAGAGGTTAGCTTTTGGTTTGGGATGAGATTGTCGGTACCTTTTTTGATGGTACAGACCCTATTGGATCTTCCTGGTTCTTTGTTGTGGAACCAATTACCAGCTATATTGCGCTTGATGACCCATTTATTGGACTTTAAAAATGGATTAAATCTGACTTATTTAATCAGGCTTTTCATTAGTTTCTTAACTGACTGTGAGATGCCTGCTTCACTGTTTTATTTGTTCATTTTGGTAGCTGTTTGACATTGTCAGTCTCTGTCTCATGTCTGTTATTAAAGATTAGCAGAAAGGTTTCTCCTGGTCAGCTTTGACCCGCTTTTCTCCAGGTGCCTGGTGATGGGCTCTTCGTATCCACAGGAACTATTTTCTTCTCACAGGACATGAAGAGAGGATCTGTCTGCTCATGTTGACTCACTCTGTCCTCCTCGTAGGGCTGCCAACTTTTTTGAAAGAGAGAAATCTGCCACCTGTGGCTAGCCATAGTCCACCCCTGCTCCACTCTCAACAAATAATTGCAGAGCGCACAAGTGCAGACTTTAGCGTCTGCAGAGCATATTGAGAAGGGCTGAGTGAAGTACAAGAGGTTGGACTCTTCAGCTGCTATTCAGCTACTGTCCTCTCCTCAGGTCCTGCAACACTCTTCTGCTCTCCCATATGGTATGAAATCCAAATATATATTCAGCATCCACAGAACTTCCCCTGCCCCTTCTGCAACAATCCGTGCAGAGCAGAGTTAGCACACGCCCCCATAAAACTCAAGAAACCCAGTTCCAGGGGTAAGATTTTAAGCCAGTCCTGGATTTCTGACAATCCCATTCAATGTATTACAGGACCTGCAACACTGTTTCCATTGGGTAAAATCAGAAACTACAAATAGCAAACTGCACTGCAATGCAAATTTAAATCCGGATCTGGCAAAAGATGTCATGCCTGGACCTGGGCAACTTGGCAGCTCTGATCTCACCATATAAAAAAAAAATCTCAATACTGACAATAGAAACCCTCTTGGTAGCAAGCTTATTATGAATTAATGCAAGAAAGTTATTCAGGACCAAAAGTAAATCTACCATGCCAGCCCTAATTTCTAGGTCCACCAAAGGAACACTACACCACGTCAGTAGAAGGCTCCCAGTCCAAAACACGTGGTTCCTGTTTTAACCATGTGTTTTGGACTGAGCCCTAATTTCCAGTACTCACACAACAAGGTCTCTACTTACAAAGACCCTACTTTTACCCCGCCAACTTCCCCTTAGGGTGAAAGACTTCAACCTCATGGCCAAGCAAGAAGTTCGCTACCTTGGACTCACAATCGACCAACATCTGAACTGCGAGACCGACATTCAAAATGTCACCAAAGCAGTCTACCATAAGCTGAGAACCCTCCAGCATCTACGCCCCTATTGATTCAGCTTCACTGGCTCCCCACAACAAGTCGCCTGATATACAAAGTTGTCCTACTTACCTTAATGGCTCTTCACAGCATGTCTGCAACCTCTCTCACAAAGCTCATACAGTGAACACCGGAGACCAGAACTAGGAGATCATGCATGGTAAACTCTCTCGTCATCCCCTCAGCAGTAAGGTCATGCACCCAATCCACTAAGAATCGTGCATTCTCCTTATATGCGCCAACTCAATGGAACGCCCTACCCCCAATGATGCAAGCCATCACAGACCTAACATCTTTCAGGAAGGCATTAGAGACACCCTAAACACTCAACATATAGCTACCTGCTCTCAACACTTGTATACTACCATTCTCCATTGTTTCCTACCCAAGTTAACCTGTCCTATCCAAAACAGTTTGATGTTTTAATGTTTTACTGTTAACAGTTCATGTTAATGCCAATTCAATGTAAATTGAATGTAAATTGTTCTATGCAAACCAGTTTATTGTTAACGTTATATATAAACTGCACTGATCTGAAAAAACGCGGTATATAAAAATAAAAAATAAAAAAATAAAATGGTGGCAAAGTAAATATTGCAGAGGTGGAGTGCCCACTGCCCCTTTAAATTTTCTCTGCCTTTACCTCACTTCTTCCCTCCCACAAACTCCCACACACATACAGAAGATGGCTGACATTCATGGCAAAGATACCTCTTCTTTTCTGCCTGAGGATCGCAACCACTGTGGCCATCGGGGTATCTTGTTTGGGGACACGGCTGCAGATTAAGTTGAACAGCAACACTCTCCCTTCCCCCCACTTGTGGTGGCTTGCTGGTGCTAGTATGACCGCTGTCGGGGCTCCTCTCAATCTCGCTCAAGTCAACTGGACTGCCAGTTCACGTAGCCACTGTCACTCTCATCACTCAGCATCAGACTTGCATGAGGTGAGGCTCACAGAGGACTCTGTCCAGATTCACACATGGGCAAATTTATCAACTATTCAGAACTGCAACAGAAGTTCTGGACATGTTTACTGTGACTTAAATTCCAGTGCAGCAAATGGACAATATGAGAGACCAAAGAAGGAAGGCAGGGGGTCTGTTCCACAAGTTGATCAGAAAGCAATAGCAAACATCAAGCAGCATAGGACATTCCAGGCCCTGCAGTGGCTCCAACACTTCCTATTGTAGAGCTTCTACTTCAGAAAGAGGCACAAGTGATGGAAATGCTGCAGGCCTGCGAGTGCTTCCCCCTGACAGACCCCATGCTGGCTTTCCTGCCTATTGCTACTGCTGTCACTGGGACCGGAGCACCCAAAGGAGTGAGGACCAGAGATGTGGGGGTGGAGCCTGAGAAGGGCTGAAGCGGGGAGGGGATGGGTTTATGCAAGCCACTTGCAAGGGTTGATAGGGGAAAGCACTGAAGAGCCCCTGATTCAGACTGAAGTATCTTCTAAGGATACTCGCAAACTGGGGACGTTGCAATACTCTGATAGAAAGGTTGTTGTAAAGCCTGAAGTAGCCCTGGTGCATTTTAATAAAGAACAGACAGATATAATTGATCCTAACAGATTCTCTGCATTTAAACAAAGGTAAGGGTGTGTGTCTTTTAATTACTAGTTCTCTGCCTGAGAGCTCTTAAAGGGTTTTTGGTACATTTTTAAAACAAAGTTACATTCATTTTGGCATTTTAGTTCAAAAGAGGAAATATTTTAGTTCAAAAGAGGAAATACTCTGCTTTTAGTATGTTTCTCAGCTCTTTGAAGCTACTGACACCTCATCAGGTGTTAGTTCCCTCCTTACCCCCAAACTCCCAACCACCCCATGTGAGCAGACTTGCTTTATAGGGCACCTCCCCAATTAGCTGCATAAAAGAACTTGGAATAGCAATGTAGTCAGGAAAGCAAAGATTCAAAAAAGAGAAAGAAATAGCCAATGCAAAAACATGGGGGGATAAAACGTTTTTCAGATATGTTAGTGAGAAGAGGAAGGGCAAACGTGGTATTGTCAGACTCAAAGAGTGAAGGTGAGGAATATGTAGAAGCTAATAAGGATAAAACAGAATTGCTTAACAAATAATTCTGTTCTGTGTTCACAGATGAAGAACCAGAAGCAAGACCTCAGAAAACACCCACAAACAAGAACAGAAGCGAGGGTCATCTTGAATGATTTTCAGAAGACTGTGTTCATGAGGAACTAGCTAAATTTAAAGTAGACAAAATGATGGGACAAGATGGGATACATCTGAGAATACTGAGGAAACTTGGGGACATTCTAGTGGATCCACTAACCAACCTTTTCATTGGCTCTTTGGAGTCGGGAGTGGGGCCAGAGGACTGGAGAGAGGCTCATGTGGTCCCTTTACATAAAAGCTGAAGTAAGGAGGTGGTTGAAAACTACAGGCCGGTTAGTCTAACCTTGGTGGTGAGTAAAATATTGGAAATGCTGCTGAAAGAGAAAACAGTGAGGTTCTAGAGTCCAACGGATTACTGGATCTGAGGCAGCATGGATTCACCAGAGGCAGGTCTTGTCAGACAAATCTGATAGATTGCTTTGACTGGGTGACCAGGGAGTTGGACCGAGGGAGAGCCCTAGATGTGGTGTATTTAGATTTCAGTAAAGCCTTTGACACTGTTCCTCACAGGCGACTTATAAACAAATTGAGCACCCTAGGGATGGACCCTAAAGTTACTGCATGGGTTAGAAATCCGTTGAGTGGTAGGCAGCAAAATGTATTGGTAAATGGAGCTCACTCTGAGGAGAAGGAAGTTACCAGCGGATCTGTCCTTGGTCCAATTCTTTTTAGCATCTTTGTTAGTGATATTGTGAAAGGGCTGTCAGGTAAGGTTTACTTATTTAGCAGGTTTTATATACCGCCTTATTATTTCAATCAAAGTGGTTTACATTGTAACTTAAACTTGGTAATGTACATTAAACAGGGATATTGATAACTTGGATTTTTCTGAGGCAATGGAGGGCTAAGTGACTTGTCAAGGCCACAGGGAGTGCTAGTGGGAATCAAAACCTGGTCTTTGGGTTCCCAAGCCAATGCTCTAACCATTAGGCTTCTCCTCTCCTCTGCTCCACTCCAGGTTTGCCTCTTTGAGGATGATACCAATATCTGCACTAGAGTAGACACCCAGGAAAGTGTAGATAACATAAGGAAGAATCTAGCTAATATTGAAAAATGGTCCAGAATTTGGCAGCTGAAACTTAATGTTAAAAAATGCAAGGTCATGTATTTGGGCTGTAGCAATCCAACGAAGCGATATGATATAGGGGGTGAAGTATTTCTGTCCACAAAAAAGAGCGGGACCTAGGTGTGATTGTGTCTGATGATCTTAAAGTAGCTAAACAGGTAGAAAAGGTAACAGCAAAAGCTAGAAGGATGCTTGGGTGCATAGGTAGAGGAAAGGCCAGCAGAAGATATTGCCTCTATATAAGTCTTTGGTGCAACCTCATTTGGAGTGTGCAATTCTGGAGACCGCACCTTCAAAAGCATATAAACAGTCTGGAGTCAGTGCAGAGGGTTGCTACTAAAATAGTTAGTCATCTTCATTATAAAACATATGAGGACAGAATTAAGAAGCTTAATACGTATACTTTAGAGGAAAGGCAGGATAGAGGTGATATGTTTGAGATGTTTAAATACCTCCATGGCATAAATGCATAGGAGGAGAGCCTCTTTTGATTGAAAGCAAGCTCTGCTATGAGGGGACATAGGATGAAGGTGAAGGGGGATAGACTCAGGAGTAATATGCGGTAATACTTCTTTATGGAAAGAGTGGTAGATGCATGGAATAGTCTCCCAGTAGAGGTGGTAGAGATGAGGACAGTATCTGAATTCAAAAAAAGCATGGGACAGACACAGAGGATCTTTAAAGGAAAAAAGGGGATTGTTGTAGTGGCTGATATGGAAGGGCAGACTAGATAGGTCATGTGGTCTTTTTCTGCCATTATGTTTCTATGTTTCCAAATTATTGTATAAATTGCTAAGCAGGTTATTAATACAAATTAATTTATCTATTTGTGGTTGTAAGACTGCACATTGCTGTTCGAATAGTGAAATTTCACTTACTGTTAATTTCCTTTCTCCAGGACCAAGCAGGAAGTCAGTCCTCACATATGGGTGACATCGATGTCGATGGAGCCCCCGTGCGGAGCATTTCCCCAGCTTTCCAAGAAAGCCTTTGGGAATGCAGGCACGCATGCGCGGTCCCCTTCCTGCCTCAAGGTGCCATCTTAGCCAGTCTTTCTTTTTCCGTGGAGCCCATCGGACGTCTGTCTGAGTCACCCGGAAAAGTTGACGTGTTTTTTCTGCGATTCTTCGCTTTTTCTCCGGTTTGACGCCGGTTCCCCTTCCCGTCGGGTTCAGTACACCGGTATCGAGCCCGTCTTCTATTTTTCGGTTTTTGCCCTTCGTGGCTGGCATTCACACCCTTTTTGGTTTTTTTTTTCCCTGGATAGCCGGTCATTTGACCTCGCGGGGACCCTTTTTTCCCTGATGGCTTCCAGTGGTTTCAAGAAGTGTGATCGGTGCAAGAAACTCATGTCTCTCACCGACACCCACGACTGCTGCCTTCGGTGCCTGGGCCCGGATCACGATCCTAAGACCTGTGGCCCATGTGGTAAGATGTCCACCAAGGCACTTCGTAGACGGCAGCATCAGAAGGAAAGAATTTTTTCGGACTCTGCCTCCGGCCGGGCCCGGACCTCGTCTGAGGCCTCGACGTCTCTGGAGTCTGACCCCAAGCATCGCCGGGGTTCCTCGGAAAGGGGGTCCCCCGACCTGGAACGTAAGAGGAAGAAACGGCTCACGAGGGCGGCTTCGGAAGAGGTCCCTGGTACCTCGAGGGCCAGGTCTCAGACCCCTGACTGCTGCCCCGGGCCTTTGGAGCCGGACAAGCCATCCAAAATGCCTCGTGTGGAGCCCGAGTCCGTCGGACACGTAAGTCCTGTAGTCCTCATGGACTCTCTCCTGAGGGAGTCGACGTCGGGCCTGGCGCCGCCGGGGCCTGAGTCAGTGGCTGCTGCATCTCCTGAGCTTGGACTCAGGCTGACAGCCTTGGAGTGCAGACTGTCTCCCTTCATGGAGCAGCAGCGGGTACTGATGGCCAGCCTCGCTGGTGCATCTGCCCCGACCACCGGGACCTTGATGTCGAAGTCGACCCCGGAGACCGAGCCGATACTCGAGACCATCAAGGCTCGAGGTCGTCCTCGGTCACGGTCACCCTCGACCTCCCGCTCGGAACCGAGGGTGTTGATGCCGGTGCCTTTGGCATCGGGGCGGGTACCACTGAGACCTGTGCGGTCGGAGCCCCCAGACTCCTCTTTGGATGAGTCTGCTTGGGAGACGGAGGACGAGGAGTCCCCCGATACCTTCCAGACTCGGTGCGTCCCATCCGACTCACCGCAGTCCGAGCCCCGGAGTAGGTCAACTCCAGAGGACACCAGGTTCTCGGAGTTTGTTAGGGACATGGCCAAGGCTTTGGCCATTCCTGTGGACCCCGAGGAGGAGCCTCGAGCTGAGGAGCTCAAGGCCCTCCAGTATGACTCTCCTCCGAAGGAGGCTTTTACTGTACCAGTTCCTCTGATGCTGGAGCGGCTCCTCTTCTGGATGTGGGAGGCACTGGCCTCGGTGCTGGTTTTAAGCAAGAGAGTCGATTCCATCTATCGACTCCGGAAGAGCCTGGATTCCAGAAGGCACAGCTGCCGCACCATTCCATGGTGGTGGAATCGGCCATGCATCGTCTGAAAAGTCAGAAGATGCACTCCGCGGTGCCTCCTGGCAGGGAGGCCCGGAACCTGGATGCTTTCAGCAGAAAGTGCTTCCAGGGCTCGATGCTTGCTTGCCGTGTCCAGTCTTACCAGCTGTACATGGGCATGTACTTACGAGACCTAGCGAAGGAGTTGTCTGGGTTCTTGGCTGGCCTCTCTGGGGAACCTTTGCAGAGGTTCCAGTCCTTGTCCACGGGGATCCGGGACTGCTCGAAGTTCATGTCCCGAGCGGCCTAAGATGGCTTCGAGGCTTCGGCCCGGCATGGCTGCAGTCATCGGACCTCGAGCCTTGGGTACAGGACAAGTTGGTTGATGTCCCTTGCCGAGGTGAAAACCTTCTTGGCAAACCCATGGCCGAGAAGGCTGCTGAGCTCAAGACCGAGCACCTCACTCGGACCAGACTGTCCAGAAAGACCTCTGCCCCTTCTCAGAAAAAGAAGGGCTCAGGTAAGAAGTCCTTTTACCCGAGGAAGGCGGCTGCCTACAAACCTTTCCCTCAATACCAGGCCTCCCCAGCTCCCCAGCAGGGTCAGCAGGCCAAGGGGCAGGGACGTGGGCCCCATAGTCAGCCAGCCCCCAAGCCTCCGGCTCCTGCTCCTGCACAGCAGGGAGGGATTTTTTGACTCCTCCAGCATAGCCTCTCATCCTCTGCTTCCCCATCTCTGCACAGGAGGTCGTCTAGCCCTGTTTGCCCTCCATTGTATTTAGTTTCCCCTATTTCGCCAAGTTATACTTCCTGTTAAATGTAACTGACCAGACATATGTAAACTGTCGGATGTTTTCTGTTCAATGTAAACCGCGCTGATGTCTAATAGTGCGGTATATAAGAATTGTTAATAAATAAAAATAAATAATAAAATAAGTGGCCCCCAATTACAGGAGATGCATAGGTATTGAGCATAGTCCACAAGGACTATATGCTCCATTTCCAGCAGATGCCTCCTACTTATTTCCCAGGTGAGCCTCCCCGGCCTCCTCTTCACACAACTCTTCTCCTTCAGGAGCTGCAAAGCCTGCTTCTGGACAAGGCGGTGGAGCCTGTACCTCCCCACCTGCAAGGGCATGGGTTCTACTCCAGGTACTTCCTCGTGCCAAAGAGGACCGGTGGCCTTAGGCCTATTCTCGACCTCAAGATTCTCAACAAGTTCTTAGAAAAGGAAAAGTTCAAGATGCTTACTCTTGGAACACTTCTGCCCTACCTCCAGCAGGGAGATTGGCTATGCTCCTTAGGTCTAAAGGATGCGTACACTCACATCCTCATTCATCCAGACCACAGAAAGTACCTCAGGTTCGTTGTGGGAGGAAACCATAATCAGTACAGAGTACTGCCCTTTGGCCTCACCTCCGCCCCAAGGGTCTTCACAAAGTGTCTGGCAGTGGTGGCGGCCTACTTGAGGGATCAAGGTGTCTTTGTCTTCCCCTACCTGGACGACTGGCTCATCAGGGGTCAGACTTACCAGGAGGCCAGACAGGTCACCTCCAGAGTGGTGTCCCTCTTCAACACCTCGGCTTTGTCATAAACTTCACAAAGTCCACTTTGCTCCCCTCCCAAAACCTAGAGTTCATAGGGGCGAGGCTGGACTCCAGGCAAGCAAAGGCTTACTTGCCAGAGGACAGAGCACAGAGGCTCATCACCTTGGCACGCCAGTTTTTCACAGTGCCAAGGGTGTCTGCCAGACTTTGTCTACAGCTTCTGGGCCACATGGCATCAACAGTGCATGTGACTCCCAATGCTCGTCTATACATGTGGCCTGCCCAGTGGTGCCTCAGGTCCCTGTGGCAGCAGGCCACAGGGCGTCTCACGGACAAAGTGTGTATCCAAACCCATTCTGGATTCCCTCCAGTGGTGGCTACATCCCCCAACTTACTACAGGGGGTGTCCTTTCAAGTACCTGTCCCCACAGTACTAAGTTCCTCCCTAAGGTTGTCTCTTCTTTCCAGCTCAACCAGGAGGTGGTTCTTCCAACATTCTTCCCTAGGCCCCATGCTAGCCGGGCTGAGACAGTCCTGCATACCCTGGACTGTAGAAGGGCTTTATCCTTCTACCTTGAGCATACGCAGGGGCATAGAAGGGCTACTCAGCTTTTCGTGTCTTTTGACCCTAATAACTTAGGGTTGCCTGTGTCCAAGCATACCTTGTCCATTTGGGTGGCTGACTGTATCACCTGGGCTTACAGGGCAGCTGACCTTCCTTTGCAGGGTCGGGTCACGGCCCACCGTGTCAGGGCAATGGCTGCCTCAGTAGCTCATCTCCGCTCTGTACAATTGCCAGACATCTGCAGGGCTGCAACTTGGTCCTCAAGCCAGACTTTTGCAGTCCATTACTGCCTGGAGAGGGAGTCCCGTAGGGACAGTGCTTTCGGTCAGGCAGTGCTCCGGAATCTCTTCGAGGTTTAGGCAACTCCTACCCTCCAGCCCTCTGGTTGGGCTACCGGTGGAGGTATCTGTTCAGTGAAATTCTTTTCTCTGATGCTGTGGCTAGAGGGAGCTCATTTTTCAGCTCTGGGTCCCCGGTATCCTGAAGCTGGGGAGTCCCATATGTGAGGATTGACTTCCTGCTTGGTCCTGGAGAAAGAGTAGTTACTCACCTGTAACAGGTGTTCTCCAGGAGCATCAGGAATCAGTCCTCACAACCCTCCCTCCTCCCCTGAGAGTTGCAGTTGTATATAGTGTCGTGAAGTACAGGGTTCAGAACCGATGGAGACAGAGGATTCACTACAAAGTGAAACCAGAACTGTCAGTGCTGAAACAAGCATGGAGGGTTGGCATGGAAACCCTAAACAAAGAACGTCACAGAGTGTTAGGGAACACCCATCCCCTGAGCTAGCTCCTGCCTCATCAGGGAAGTGGGAACACCTGGTGGGAGGTGTGGCTCAGCACAACGGAGAAAGAAACTTAGATAAAAAGCCTTTAGTTAAATATAGGACAAAAAAAGAGAAGGGGAAGGAGAAAGAGACGGACATAGTCTCAGATACGGAGACAGAAGGAAAAGGCAGCACAGCAAGCGTGGAGAAAGCTGAAAGAAGGAGAAAACCAGAGAAAGATAGATACTCCGAGGGCAGCCAAGGTCTGTGGCTGAGAGAAGGGAAAAGGGAAAGAAATCCCAACTCCACTCGGAGGAACTTCTCAGAGGAAGAGAGCTGGGGAAGATATTCAAGTCCAGTTCCCAGGGAGCAGTGCTCAACTACAAAAAGCACTGGGGATTTTTACTATCCAAAAAGCAGAGACGTTTATTCTGGGAACCAGAAAAGACAACCACGCTGTGCTCCCAACAGACAGCCTGCAGGTAAAGCTTATTTCCCTGATACCAAGCTTTTATCAAAGGGGAGAGAAAAGTTTTACCAACCTTTTTGTAGCCAAGGGAGATTCCTGGGAGAAAGCAGTTCTAAAGGCAGACACAGAATTCCCTGTAGCCAAACAGAAGAGGGAAACGTGTATCCTTTTAATTACAGAGGGCTGTGTGCACAGGAAGCCAAACACCCAGACTCACAGAGCAGGTTGGGGGAAGGGAACCCTGTAATTGGAACGGAGAGGTTTGCGTGGCAGGCAGAAGAACCCTCTCTAAGAGACCTTAAGGAAGAAGGTGATCTTATGCAGTGGGACCCTTATCAACCCCCTGAGTCCGAAGTGTTTATGGACTGCTCTTATATGGTGGCAGACAATGTGCAGTCCCTTTGTTAATAATACTGGATTTTGCTGAAGGAAGAAAAACAGCCAAAAGAAGTATTTTGGAGGGAAACTGTTTTATTCTTTTTGATTCCATAACAGCTGAAGATAAGCATTATTTAAGTTGCCTATTTTTGTTCACATCAGGAGTATGGTTTCTTTGTAAATATATTCTTTGTTCATGGTCATCAACATCCAACCCCGGGAGGGGCAATAAATCCTAATTTAACCTGAACCACTCGTGCACAACTTGGACTCATTCTTACTACTGTAGGACTACATTACCCAGGAGGCCTTTCCAAACCTCCATTAAAAGTTCACAGTCTAAGAAACACAACTACCCACTTGCCTTGCCCACGCTAAATGCCTCTGGGAGGGTGAGTGGTGACAATAGTTCATTTTTTGCATTTTGTGTTTGTCCTGGAGAAAGAGTAATTACTCACCTGTAACAGGTGTTCTCCAGGAGCAGCAGGAATCAGTCCTCACAACCCTCCCTCCTCCCCTGGGAGTTGCAGTTGTATATAGTTCATTTTTTGCATTTTGTGTGCTGTTTTGTAGCTATGTCATCTGACTGGCTAAGATGGCACCTTTAGGCGGGAAGGGGACCGCACATGCGTGCCTGCATTCCCAAAGGCTTTCTTGGAAAGCTGGGGAAATGCTCTGCATGGGGGCTCCATCGACGTTGATGTCACCCATATGTGAGGACTGATTCCTGCTGCTCCTGGAGAACATCTGTTACAGGTGAGTAACTACTCTTTCCTGGACTCCTGCTAGACAAGTCCAGATTAGTGGGTTATTTCCCCCAGCCAGCAGATGTTGGTGACAGAGACAGTACGAGAAGCTTTGTGATATCATCATTAGTACATATGCTCTTGCCTCGAAAGGTCAGCTTCAGTATTCCACTGGCAAAGCAAAACAAGGACTCAAAAATCCCAGCATCCAAACTTAGCAAAACAGATCTAAATGAGGATTATAAACAAGTATAGGATAAAAGAACTATGGACAGGTCAGCAAAGCAGCTGAACTACATACAAGAACTAGTTGAACTGAAGGTGCCTCAGGCGAAAATATAACTCTAAAGCTAGCACAACTAGGTCAATAGAACAGATATAGGGTGGGTCCAGGACTGGTCTAGCAGGATTCCAGGAATGGAAATAAAAGGTAAGTGAAATTTCACCTTCTAATTTATCCTGCTAGACCAGTTCAGACTAGTGAAAAATATCATGGCTACACAACCACCACCCTAGGGTGGGACGAAGCAACTACTGTCAACATGGAGGCCCCAAAACCAGCTGCATCCCTAGCTTGGAGATCCAAGTGATAATGACAGGCAAAAGTCGAAAAGGAAGACCAGGCCGCTGCCTAGCAAATGTCAACCGGCACAACACTTGTTCTCTCTGCCCAAGACGCTACATGAGCCTGTGGGAATGAGCCCTAAAACCTAGAGGAACAGGCTTTCCACACCAAATATAAGTGGACTCAATGGCTTGTTTAATCCAATGTGCAATGCTAGCTTTGGAAACTGCATACCCTTTATAGGGCCCAGGAATTAGGACAAACAAGTGGTCAGACAAACAGAATGAGCTAGTTACTTCCAAGTAACGATGAAAAACCTGACACATCCAAATGTCGGATATCCTGATCGCATCCCATACACTATTCAGCAGAGAAAAAACATGATAGTTTGATTCAAATGAAAAACATAAAAAATATATGTGCAACAAATCTCAGGCAATGGATGAATGGGAATAGGCAATCAATGCCTTTTGCAGTTCCAATGATCTGGAGAGAGCCCACAGATCACGTCAGCAATTGCTACTTCTGCATGGTTCCTCCAATTCAGAAAGGCATATCCAAAAATAGTAAGTGGACCGTGCAATATCCAAACATTACATCTGCAATACGCCCAGTGTCTCATGGAGAAGGGTTGCCGATTCCCAAAATGTCAGAATCATTATCATTAGAATCTGGTGAGGAAGAGGAAGTTTGTAGTCATGAACTGTCAACCTCATGTGGCCCAAAGTGTCTTCTGGCCACTGCTAATGAGCCACACCTCATAACGCAATGTGAATTGAACAACCTTGTCAGGGATTTGGATCTCCCGAAGAATAAATCTGAGCTTTTGGGTTCCAGACTACAGCAGTGGAATCTTCTGGCTGGTGACGTTCAAATTTCTTTTTTCCGGGTCCGTCAGAAAGACTTGGTGACATTCTTTTTCAAAGAAGGTGATCTTGCTGCACACAACAATGTAAAAGGTTTCATGGCAGCTCTCAATATCAATTACAATGCAGATGATTGGAGGCTCTTCATTGATTCATCCAAAGCAAGTCTTAAAGCTGTATTGCTGCATAATGGCAACTTGCTACCATCAATTCCTATTGGCCATGCAGCTTTTATGAAATAGACTTATGACAATATGAAACAACTTTTGGAATGTATAAACTATGATCAACATCTATGGTCAATCTGTGGTGACTTCAAAGTGGTTGCCCTCTTGCTTGCTCTTCAGGGTGGAAACACCAAGTATTGCTGCTTCCTGTGTGAATGGGATAGTCGTGCTAGAGATTGTCATTTCATCAAAAGGGACAGGCCACTCCGTTAGTCACTGGATCCTGGAAGAAAAAATGTTCTGTTTCCAGCACTTGTAGACAGCAACAAGATTTTGATGCCTTCCTTGCACATCAAGTTGGGACTAATGAAAAACTTTGTCAAGGTGATGGATAAAACTAAACCTGCTTTCAGGTATCTTAGTGGTAAATTTCCTAGACTGAGTGATGCCAAAGTTAAGGAAGGAGTTTCTGTTGGCCCTCAGATTCGTGCACTTCTTCAAGATGATGAATTTCTTCGTTTATTGCATGGAAAGGAAAAGACTGCATGGATAGCATTTGAATCAGTGACACAAAATTTTCTTGGAAACAACAGAGCAAATAATTACCAAGAGATTGTTCAAGATCTTCTCAAGGCATACAAAAACCTTGGTTGCAACATGTCCTTAAAGATTCATTTTCTACACTCTCATCTAGATTTTTTCCCACAAAATTTCAGAGCAGTAAGTGATGAACATGGAGAACGATTTCACCAAGACATTGATAAGGCTGGACAGTGAGAAGGGATATTCCATTGCTTCAGTGCAAGAAACAGATCAGGAAAAGTCGTGACGCCACTGAATGAGAACAAAAATTGCTAGAATGTAATTACAAATGTTCTTAATGAAAGTTAAATTGCAGACATAGTAACATAGTAAATGACGGCAGATAAAGACCAGTATGGTCCATCTAGTCTGACCAGTATGATGGCAAGAGTAGGTGCACCTGCCGCTCCATGCAGGCCACCCCTTCCCATGTCTTTGTTTAGGGGTGAACCCACCATGCCATGTAGGACACCCCTATTTGTTGAGAAATTAGATGGTTCAGTTTATTTTGATTTTATCCTGTTGCTGTAAAGGGATCCACTGTGTCTGTCCCATGCCATTTTGAATTCCGTCACCATGTTTGCCCCCACCACTTCCGTAGGGGGGGGGGCATTCCAAGCATCCACCACCCTTTCTCTGCAAAAGTATTTCCTGACATTGCCTTCCAATTTACCACCTTGCAGCTTCCTGTTATGCCGTCTAGTTTTACAGCTTCCCCGTCTTTGGAAGAGGTTTGTTTGTTCATTATTTCCCTTTAAGTATTTAAAGGTCTGAATCATATCTCCCCTGTCCCTCCTCTCCTCCAAAGTATACATTTAAAACCAACGCAGCCATCTTCGAAGGCTCCCCGGTCGGGGTAGAGCACAGGGCGTTCAACAAGTTCCCGCTCCTGCACTCCAACCCAATCGGGGTTGTGGGAGGTCCCAGCGGCCTGATTAAAAGAGTGCCGCCGGCAGGAGAGAGCCCTTTAAAACCAACGCAGCCATCTTCGAAGGCTCCTCGGTCGGGGTAGAGCACAGGGCGTTCAACAAGTTCCCGCTCCTGCACTCCAACCCAATCGGGGTTGTGGGAGGTCCCAGCGGCCTGATTAAAAGAGTGCCGCCGGCAGGAGAGAGCCCTTTAAAACCAACGCAGCCATCTTCGAAGGCTCCCCGGTCGGAGTAGAGCACAGGGCGTTCAACAAGTTCCCGCTCCTGCACTCCAACCCAATCGGGGTTGTGGGAGGTCCCAGCGGCCTGATTAAAAGAGTGCCGCCGGCAGGCGCACCCGCGCCTTGCGGGCCCGCGCCTGAGGGCCTCGCAAGAGGGCCCTTTGGCGTGGCCCTTAGGCGGGGCACGACAGGCGTCAACCTAAGAGATTAATCCCCGAACGAAACACCAGAACACCATACAGCAGATAGTGACAAGACCTACTCACTAGCAAAGAGACTGCTTTTGGAAGAGCACCAGCTGGGCCCAATCCTTTCAAGAGATTGTGACCCAAGCTCTCCCAGGAAGGACTGAACTCCCAACGAGGTCCACACCGCCCACAACCTTACTCGGATGTATTTCCGGAACTGCAAGTATTATCAACACTACTAGAACAGTATTAACCTCTACCATATTTCTTATCTCCTCTAACGCTGCCCTCCCAGGCGTCCTTGATCGCCTTACTGTTGCAATTAGCCCACTCTCATTCACTGTGCTGGGGCCGTCACTGTTGCTAGTGACCCAATCTCAACCAACTGTGTTAACCAATTTACCGATGCCAATATTTACTGTTGCCAGTACCTACTATTTGCTTTATCTACTGTTGCCATTAATTACTGTTGCCAGTATATACCCTCATTTACTGTAATTACTGTAGCCAGTATCTACTTTCAATTGCTATAATTATTGCTGCCTGTATCTACTGTTGCCAGTACTTACGTCATTTACTACATTTACTGTTGCCAGTATCTACTCTCATTCTACTCTCAATCCACTGTGGTTACCTTCTACTGTTGACAGTAATTCCACCCTCACTCAACTAGGTTGCCGTACTACACTCACCAGCAAATTACCCTCATTCAACTGTAATAGTCTTCCTTAACCACATTAGAAGCAACCACCCGAGGAAAAAACATCCTCGTCCAGAATCCACACCAAATTGTCCTGCAAACACAACCTCCCCCCCCTATACCGAGTCAGAAAGACCCAAAATAAAGCACATAATCTTCACCCTAGTGAGTCTTTACCTTCTACTCACAATCTTGCCATCCAGCTCACTAGCACTAATGACAACACAAAACCACATCCCAACGCTCTCAACTGGTGGAAGAAAATGGCCCGACAACTCCAACAATCTCTATCATGGAGCTAGCTATCCACGCCGCCCCCACCTAGTTTATATTCCACTACAAAATTCCTCAAAACCCAAGCAAAATACACGCCCACACACTAGCAGCCTGAAGTGCGCACTCATTAACTCTCGATCACTTCGCAAAAAATGGCCAGCAATCACTGAAACAATAACGCACCTTAAATTAGATATCATTATGATCACCGAGACCTGGCTCTCACCGGAAGATAACACCATCCTCAATCAACTTCTACCACCTAACTATGTTACTTTCACCAGCCATAGGCAAAACAAAAGAGGTGGAGGAGTTGCCGTCATCACCAGATCTGACCTTCAATTCAAAATGGTAGAATCCAACAGCATCAATACCCTTGAAACAGTATCTATAGCCAACCATTCCTGCTCCATAAACCTCATTTATAGAGCGCCTTCTGCTGATCCAGACAACCTTTCCAATATCATAAACCTAGCATCCAACACCCATGCTCCACATATACCAAATTGGATCCTAGGTGACTTCAACTTGCCATCCCTACAGGACAATCAGGCAGCCACCTTCATTGAAGCCCTAGATATCTTGGGATACACCCAATTGGTACAAGAACCAACACACACAAAGGGCAACATTCTCGACCTGATATTCGCCCCACAAACAGTGCTTCAACAAGCACAAAACATCACGTTATCTTTAACAGAAGTTCCATGGTCGGACCATAAGCTCATCTCCTTCCAGATTCCAACCCCCATCAAGTCACAAAGGCCCAGTACGAACTCACGCAAGAACACAATCTCAACTGCTAGAAGTTTTCACCCGTTTAATAAAGAACGTATCCTGGCAGAAACAAACACCCTCCTTGACAAGACCTCACAAGACTTAGATGTCCTAATCTCCACATGGAACAGCAAACTCAGCACTATTGCAATCCGTCCCCCCACTACTAAAGCCCTAAACAAAAGACCATCCGCACCATGGTTCACAGCTGACCTAAGGGCGTCACTAACCCTCCTACGGAGATTGGAAAAGCGCTGGAGGAAATCACGTACCAGCAGTGACCAAGCAGCATACACCCAACACCTACACACACATCGCAGGGCTGTTACAGACAAGATGAAACAACATCACTCAGACACCCTGAAACGTTCACTAAACAAGCCGCATGACCTCTTCAACCTGGTCAAATCTCTTGCCAAAGAACCGACCCCAGAGCACCCAGGAACTATAGACCCGCAGGATTATGCCGTCTTCATGCAATCAAAACTATGCAAGACTGACAAAATGGTGATACCGGACTCCTCTGATACTCAAGCATGCTAAGCGTATCTAAATACCTTCACCACACCATCTAAGAGAACTATTGAAGAAACCATCGCTACCCTAAATACTTCCACTGCATTCTCAGACCCATGTCCAGCATTCTGGATAAAAGATCTACGATCCGACCTAGCCCCAATCTTATCTAAAATGATAGGACTATCTTTTAGCACCGGGTCTTTCCCCTCCACGCTCAAACAGACCTCCGTTAGACCACTGCTCAAGGACACCAAATTAGACCCTCAAAAGGTCGAGTCCTACAGACCCATATCCAGCATCCCAATGCTCGCTAAAATCATTGAAAAGATAGTCTACAAACAATTACAAGATCATGTGGACACTAACGCGCCCCTAGATTCATCACAACATGGATTCAGAGAGTCACACGGAGTGGAAACACTACTCACTACTCTTTTCAACACCATAATCTCAGGCATTGACAACTCACGGACAGGTTTCGCTCTCATCTTTTTAGATATAGCGGCAGCCTTCGACTCAGTCTGCCACGAGATTCTCCTGATTCGGCTAAGAGAAAAAGGCATCACCGAAACAGCTCTAGAGTGGTGCAGGTCTTACCTGTCTGGAAGATGGCAACAAGTCCGAGCAAATGGAACAACATCCGAGCCATTCTTACAAAGTCAAGGAGTCCCTCAAGGATCCTCCCTATCATCACTTATGTTTAACATCTACATCCAACCCATTTGTAACATCATTAGATCATTCAACGTGAGTTGCATGATATACGCAGACGATGTCCTACTGTACCTGCCAATATCGCTGGACTGCCCGGACCTCTCCCCACTAACTAAGTGTTTCAACGCAATATCCGAATGGCTCCTCTCCCAAAATCTGCGCATCCAACATAAGAAAACGGAGGTCCTGTTCATATCCAGAAATCCTGAGTTTACACCACCTAGCCACCTGGTAGTGGACAACGCTGAATTGCAAGTAAAGTCAGCTATACGGTACCTCGGAGTCACATTGGATCAGAACCTCAACATGAAGCAGCATATAGCCAAAACAGTAAGAGCGATCTACTTCAAGATCAAATCTCTCAGACACTTACGCCCCTTACTCGAACCGACCGACTTCCGCACCATTTACCAAGCCCTCATCCTCCCTCATTTTGATTACTCAAACGCCATCCTACAAGGACTCCCTCAGGCAACCTTACATCCCTTACAACTCGCCATGAACAGTGCTGCGCGAATCCTTCTTGGAGCACCAAGGAGAGAGCATATCACACCCCTCCTGAAGCAGCTGCACTGGCTCCCCATTCAAGCCAGAATTAGCTTCAAGACCTTAGTGACGACATTCAAGGCCATCAAGGGGCTCTCCTCTTCTTCACTGTGTGACCTCATTCAACCACCCACAACCAACAGGCTAAGAAGAACCTCAGTTGCCAACATGCTAGCGATACCGAGAGACATGACAAAATGCTCTAAAATAACATCAAACAGAGCCTTTAGTCTAAGCGCCCCAAGTCTCTGGAATTCCTTACCACCACACATCAGAGCCACCTCCAACCTGAGCCAGTTCAGGAAGGCCTTAAAACACCTCCTCTTTACTAAATACCTCACAGACTCCACTGAACCCCAACCACCATGTTTGATCAACGCACAATAACTCCATCTCACATGTATATAGTTATCTATTCAAAGTTCCGCACATGTAGATAGTTTCCCCTGTTATCCAAGTTAATTGCTCCTGTTTTTTGTAATGACCAGACTCTTGTTTATTGTCGGATACTGTTTGTTCTATGTAAACCGCGCTGATCGCAAATAGTGCGGTATATAAGAAATGTAAATAAATAAATAAATAAATAAATAAATACATGTTTAGGTCTTCAAGTTTCTTCTCATAAGGCTTCTGACGCAGGCTCCAAATCATTTTGGTCGCCTTCCTCTGAACAGTTTCCAATCTTTTTACATCCTTTGCAAGATATGGTCTCCAAAACTGAACACAGTATTCCAAGTGAGGCCTCACCAGTGACTTGTACAGTGGCATAAGTACCTCTTCCTTTCTTCTGGTAATTCCTCTTTGTATGCAGCCCAACATCTTCCTGGCTTTTGCCACCGCCTTGTCACACTGTTTTGCCACCTTGAGATCTTCAGAAATAATCACACCAAGGTCTTTCTCCTGATCCGTGCACACCAACCTCTTGCCCCCTATCGCGTACATTTCCCTTGGATTTCTGCTACCCAAGATCATGACTCTGCACTTCTTTGCATTAAATCTTAATTGCCAAGCATTAGACCATTCTTCCAGCTTTTGTAGATCTTTCCTCATGCTAACCACTCCCTCGGGGGAGTCCACTCTGTTGCAAATTTTTGTATCATCTGCCAAAAGACAGACTTTTCCATTCAGTCCTTCAGCAATATGACTCACAAATACATTGAACAGTGCTGTGCCCAGGACCGACCCCTGGGGCACCCCACTAATCACCTTCCCTTCATCCGAGTGAGCTCCATTTACCATCACCTTCTGTCATCTGTCAGTCAATCAATTTCTGATCCAATTTACCATCTTGGTACAAAGGCTTTGCTGAAATCCAGGTAGATGACATCTATCACATACCACTGATTGTTCCCTGGTCACCCTGTCAAAGAACTCAAACAGATTTGTTTGGCAAGATCGTCTTTCAGAAAACCATGTTGCCTCGTGTCTTGCAACCTGATGGTTTTGAGAAAGTTCACTATTCGCTCTTTCAGGAGCGCCTCCATTACATTTCCCACCACCGAGGTAAGGCTCACAGGCCTGTAGTGTGATACTTCTTTCCTATCACCACTTTTGTGTAGAGGTACGACATCAGCCATTCTCCAGTCCTGAGGAACCTCTCCTGTTCCCAAGGATCTGTTGAAAACATCCTTTAATGGCCCTGCAAGAACCTCTCTGAGCTCTTTCAGTATCCTGGGATGTATCCCATCCGGTCCCATGGCCTTGTCCACTTTCAGTTTTGCAAGTTGTTCTAACACTTCATCTTCTGTGAATGGTGTGGTATCTACTTCATTACCATTTTTATATTTGGGAGTCACAGGTGGTCCTTCTCCAGGACTTTCTTTAGTAAAAACAGAGCAGAAGTATTCATTTAGCAATTTTGCTTTTTCAATGTCATTTTCCACGAGTCCGTTCACAGCACTTCTGAGTCCTGCAATTCCACCTTTGATCTTCTTCCTTTTCCGAATATACCTGAAGAAAGTTTTGTCACCACACTTAACATCTTTAGCCATCTTTTCCTCTGCCTTAATTACTCCTCTGTTTCTTCTGAGTACGTTTATGAACTTTATTTTATAAAAACATGCTTGTTATTGTGCAAAGTTTCATTTGTAATAAGATTTTGATTTATATCTAAGGATTTATGCTTGAGTTTCACTATATATAATGGTAAAATGTACATTCTTCATCATAGAAGCAGGAGCTAATTGACCAATTTCACTATCATATTTGAATTCAGCGTATCAAATTCACTAAGAAATAGCACATTTAATTTCTGAAGCAAACACTTTTTGAAAATTTGTAGAACAGTGTAAGAGAAAATATATTTTCACTCAACATGTAATCAAACTCTGGAATTTGTTACCGGAGGATATAGTAAAAGCTGTTAGTGTAGTTGGGTTTAAAAAAGGTTTGGACAAGTTCCTGGAGGAAAGGTCCATAAACCATTATTAAGAAGGGACCCAGGATATCAATGCTTGACCCAGTACAAGCATTGTGGAAACTGTGTCTTTTGGGGAAACTGCTAGGTACGTATGACCTAGACTGGCCACTGTTGGAAACAGGATACTGGGCTTGATGGACCTTGGTCTGACCCAGTATGGCATATCTTATGTTCTCCAGGAATAAGCAGGAAGTCAGTCCTCTCTTATGGGTGACGTCGGCACCGATGGAGCCCGCATGGAGCAATTCCACAGCTTTCAAAGAAAGCCTTTGGGAATGCTGCCACGCATGTGTGATCCTCTTCCCGCCCAAGAGTGCCATCTTGCTCAGTCTCCCTTTTTCCATGGAGCCCTTTGGACGCCCATCCTCATCCCTTGGAAAAACTGTGTTTTTTCTCATGGTCTTTGACCCTTTTTCCGGTTGCACCGGACCTCTACCCATCCTCCCCTATGCCACAGCACCCCTGTGGGCTAGGGGACTCCCTTTTGTTTCCTTCTTTTGGAGTTTACTTCCATCGTGCTCTCCACACCTTTTGTTTTGAACTGCTGGCCTCAAGGTTCTTCATCCTCACTGGTGTCCTTTTTACCCCAGTGGCTACCGGTTTTAAGAAATGCGACAGATGTTCCAAGAACATGTCGCTCACGGACACCCATGACTGTTGTCTGCGGTGTCTGTGGGCTGACTATAACCTGGAGCTCTGTCATTGTGTAAGAAAATCTCAGCAAAGGCCCTGCTTAACTGTAAGCAGAAGCCTGATGACATTTTCCGCAAGGCAGCCTGGGAGTCCCGGGTGGCAACTCAGGCTGTCCCACCGCTCATGGGATCCCCCCAGGAGACTCCGCACCCTAGGAGGCACTTCGACCGGGGGTCCCCCAATGTGAAGCGGTGTAAGAAGAAGATGACTTCAAAGTCTCTGTTGGGAGCTCCGGACAAGAGCAAGCGTTCTCATGCTCGGTCCCTTAGCCCACCTCTTCGTTTCCAAGAGTCAGAAAAGGAGTCGCCTTGAAAGGTATCTCTTACAGAGACAGAGACCTCCGGCGATGGCACCCGGTCTCCCGAGGGTCATCCCGGCGAGGACCCCTGTCCTCCTCTACGCCAAACCCGGTAACCCAGGCATCGGCATCACAGTGATCCATGTCCAAGAGGGAGTCCCGAATGCTGGCACTGGAGCGCAGCGTTTCTGCCTTCCTATCTACCCAGCAGGCACTTCTGCCAAGCACAGCTGGCCCATGCCCCGAGACCGAGAGGCCCCCGGTAGGGGGTCCCAAGCCTGCCCAGGAAACCCCCAAGAGCTGTGGCCTTGTGAGGGTCCTTGGCACTGGTCTCCCTCGCCATCCCATTCCTCGGAGGGGGGGGGGCGAGGTCATCGAAAGCCAGCGCCTATGGCTCCAGGTGGGTCTTGGCCATGGACCTGCCTGACTCGGAGTCCTTCTTGGACCATTTTGGCTGGGAGTCCAAAGGGGATACTTCTCCGGAGACTCAGGCCCACTGGGATTTGCCCTCGGACATTCTCTGCTGACCTCACAGAGGTGTTCGCACCTCGAGGACATCTCTTTCTTGGTGTTCGTCCAGGATATGGTGCGGGCTCTTAATCTGCAGATGCATACTGAAGAAGAACCCAGGGCCAAAGAATTGGACATACTCCAGTATGAGTCCCCACCTTGGGAATCTCTGAAGGTCCCAGTTCCTCCCACACTCACTCAATTACTCCATCGCATGTGGGAGACGCCGGCCTCGGTCCCCATTGTTAGCAAATGGCTCAACACCATGTACAGGGTCCAGCATGCCCCAGGGTTCCGGAAGGTTCATCTTCTGCACACTTCCATGGTGGTCGAGTCGGCCATGTGGAGACAAAAGAGCTTTCTTCCATTCCGCCTGGGAGGGAATCCCACACCCTCAATGCCCTCGGGTCAAGGCCTTCCAGGGTTCCATTATGTCCTGACGCATTTAGGCACATCCTTCTGGTTACAGAAACATGGTTTTCTAATACTGATAATATCCTATTGAACCAACTTACCCCACCTAACTACTCCATCTACACATGTAACAGGGAAAACAGAAAAAGAGGAGGAGTCTGCATAATAGCAAGAACTGACTTGAAATACCATGTCATTTCCTCCAATGCCACAAATCATACAAATTCTCTATCCATCTCCAATAATACCAATACCATAAACCTCATCTACAGAGCCCCAAATGCTCCAGCTGACGATCTCTCAATCATAGTTGATCTTGCCATCAACCCGATAGATACCCACAAACCTAACTGGATCCTCGGAGACTTTAATCTCACTTCCACATTGCCTTCAGTATCCAACTCCTTCCTTGATGCCATGACCAACTTGCACTATGGTCAAATTGTAAAACTCCCTACCCATAAACAAGGAAATCTCCTTGATCTCATCTTCGCCCCTTCATCATACTTGCAACTACTAAACCAACCCGAGCCCCTATCTACCCCCGTCCCCTGGTCAGATCATAACCTTATTACATTCTTCATACCATCTGTGGAATCTCCAAGCAAATCACCAGATGTTCATCCACCTTCAAAACCAGCACGATTCAAACCATTCAACATAGACACAATCACCTCCCAAACCATCCCGAAACTCTCCACAATACCAGACAACATCGATGAGACTGTATCAAACTGGAACAGCGCCCTCAGACTATCAGCCCAGCCTACCATCACAGATGATCAAACTGTTACCAAATCTTCTATTTCCAAGAAAAAGAACGCGCCATGGTTCTCCTCTGAGTTACGAACCTCCTTACAGCAACTGAGGAGACTAGAGAAGAAATGGAGACATTCCCTAAATCCTTTTGACCAATCCATTTACTTAGCTCACTTGAAATCCCATCGTCAGCTAACCTGGGATAAGAGAAAAGAACATCATGCAATGCTCCTGAGCCATTCTCTTAACAAACCAAAAGATCTCTTCCAACTAGTAAAATCCCTAACCAATGAACCCCCTTCACCACAACAGGAACATATACATCCACAACTGTATGCTGACTACATCCAATCCAAGGCGATCAAGATCACAACTTCAACCACAAATGTATCCTCACAACCCTCCAACGTCCAATTCATACTCAATAATTTCTCATCCCCAACTCCGAAGACAATCGAAGAAATTATAACATCCATCAATGCCACCACCGCGCCTAACGATCCATGTCCTGCCCACTGGATCAAATCACTGAGAACAGAGCTCAGCTCATACATATCAGCCTTAGCTGACCAGTCCCTTAGCACCGGGATATTTCCAACAGCCCTCAAACAAACCTCCATCCGCCCCCTTCCGAAAAACAATAAACTCGATCCAAAAAAGGAAGACTCCTACCGCCCAATTTCAAGTATTCCTTTATTAGCCAAGATCCTAGAAAAAGTAATATTGAGACAAATCCAACAACATATTGATTCTGAAGCCCCACTAGATCCAAACCAGCATGGCTTCAGAGAAGCCCACGGAGTCGATACTCTTCTAACATCCCTAATGAACACGCTTATCAATACAACAGACAACATTAGGAATGGAGTTGCAATGATCTTCCTAGACATAGCAGCAGCATTTGACTCTGTTGATCATGACCAATTGCTTGCCCGTCTCTACGAAAAAGGGATTCAAGGAATGGCATGGAATTGGTGCAAATCTTACCTGGCAGACCGCTGGCAACAGGTACGGATTGGCAATACTACATCTCAGCCATTCCACCAGAAGCAAGGAGTACCGCAGGGTTCCTCCCTTTCTGCTCTGCTATTTAACATTTATATGCAGCCCATTTGCAACATCTCCCGCTCATTCGGAGTATCATGTCTCATCTATGCTGATGATGTGCTTCTATTCACTCCAATCAATGTGCTAAAACCCGACTACACTACATTAATCACCTGCTTCAATTCAATCTCAGACTGGCTGCTCACACAAAATCTCCGAATTAATTTCAAAAAAACAGAAGTCCTGATCGTCACAAGGAACAAAGACTTCTCTCCTCCACCAACTCTAAGAACAAGAGATGCCGATCTACCACTTAAAACCTCAATACGATACCTGGGCGTCATACTTGACCAACGTCTCAAATTCAAAGAACATATAAAAAATACTGTAAAAGCCATCTACCATAAGATCAGGACACTCCGACACCTCAAACCTATGCTTGAACCATGCTACTTCCATACAACTTTCCAGGCATTAGTCACTCCCCACTTCGACTATGCAAATATTGTACTACACGGCCTACCCAAGTGCACTCTGAATCCACTTCAACTAGCTATGAATACAGCGGCCAGAGTCCTATTCGGAGCCTCAAAGAGTCAACATATTACTCCCATCCTATCTGAACTCCACTGGCTTCCAATATCATACAGGATTCTTTACAAAGCCCTAGTTTTGACCTTCAAAGCTTTCCATCAAATCTCACCACCCGCGTTGTCTGACCTCCTACATCACACACAGAACACCAGATCTAGACGATCCACAACCGATAACATGCTAACAGTCCCAAAAGACCTTACAAAACTCTCCCAGACAACTACTTCAAGAGCATTCTCATCCTTCACCCCCAGATGCTGGAACGCGCTGCCACCTAGTATCAGATCACAACGAGACCTTTCTCAATTCAGAAAATCTCTAAAAACACACCTCTCCATACAACACTTCTCACAATATACTGGCTCTCCTACCCCTCTAACACAAACCAATGACCATGGCTAGCCGAATAAGTTCCTGAATTTACTACCTGTTCCAGATCAAAACCTCACAGACCCCCACCTTTAGAATGCAAAACATTTGAGAATCTATTGTAAATAGTTTTTAATATCTTATTTATTTTAACCCCAGTTATCCATGTTTTCATATCCTGTTATCTGTAAACTTGACATATGTTTCATGCTTAAGTACAAAGTTGTTAAAATGTAAACCACGCTGATGATAAAAGTGCGGTATATAAAAGCTGTTAATAAATAAATAAATATCAGCTTTACATGGGGATTTTCCTCCGAGACCTCGCCAAGGAGCTCAGAGGGTTCTCCAAGGGCCTAGGGGGTGATGACCTCCTTAGGTTTCAAACCCTCCTGAAGTCAGTCGCAGACTGTTCCAAGTACCTTTCCCACACCACATATAACAGGTTTGAGTCTTTGGCCCAGGTGGCGATGGCCGGCATCAGAGCTGGCCACCAGACATGGCTCCAATCCTTGGATCTCGAGCAATGCAGCCAAGAAAAACTCTTGGACGTCCCCTGCCTCGGCAAGCAGTTATTTGGCAAGCCCATGGGAGGACTAGGCAGCCGAGATTGAGACAGAGTTCGTGACACACACTCGTCTCTTTCGAAAGACTTCTTCCCTCCCTTGGAAGAAGCAACCGGCAAAGAAGCCCTTCTTCCAAAGGAAAAGGCTCCCATACTGAGGGTACCCGCCTTATCCCCTGACTCCAGCACTGACAACTAGTGCGCAGGGAAAAGGGGGAACTCAGGCCCATCTTAAGTCAAAAGGACCCAAGACCCAACCCCCAGCTCCACCCCAACCAGCTCAGGGGTTTTGACACCAGGCACATAGCCTCTCGGCCCTCTAAGGCATCTCCGCCAGTGGGAGGACGCCTGACCCTCCTTTGCACCCGAATGGGTGTCCATAACCAGACACCTGGACCCTCCAGGTAGTTCGGGATGGCTACCATCTCTGGCTGGATGGGCTTCCTCCCCCTTTATGCTCGGCGGAGCCCTCTCAGCTCCCTGCCCACCAGGCTTGCTTACAACAGGAGTTGCGCAATCTCCTCAATCAGCAAGCAGTCGAAAGGGGAACACAGCACCTCCAGGGCTGAGGATTTTACTCCTGGTATATCCTTGTACCAAAGAGGATGGGAGGCACACAGACCATCCTCGACCTCAGGAATCTAAACAAATTCTTGGTGAAGGAGAAGTTAAAAATGCTGTCGCTTGACATCTTACTGCCCTTTCTTCAGCAGTGCGATTGGCTATGCTCCTTAGACCTCAAAGAGGCCTACACTCATATAGCGATCCATCCTCAGCACAGGCAATACCTGAGCTTCAAGGTGCAAGGGGAGCAATTCCAGTACAAAGTACTCCCCTTCAGACTCGCTTCAGCCCTGCGGGTCTTCACGAAATGCCTATCCACAACTGCGGCCAACCTTCGGCATCAAAGTGTGCCTGTCTTCCCCTACTTAAATGACTGGCTTGTCACGGGAACCTCTACAGAGGAGGCCTGATCAGGAGCCTCACTCACGGTTGCTCTCCTTGGCTTTCTGATCAACTATCCCAAGTTCCATCTCGAGCTGGTGAGGACTCCTAGAGTTCATCGGCACTCTCCTCAACATCGATCAGGCAACCAGCTTCCTCCCTCTGGCCTGCGCGGTCTGTCTCCATGCCCTGGTGGCCGAGGTTTATAGGCCTTTTGTAGCTGAGAGAGTTGCGCTGCGTGATCTACCATCGTGGCGTCAACCTTGTCCACCCGCTTCCCCAAGCCCAGGAGTTGCGTTCGCATTTCATGTAGTTCTGACTGCACCCTCACAAGGGTATCTCTATTTGCAACCACAATGTCCTTCACTGTGCGAATCTCCCCAAGAAGCTCTTTCATCACGTCCTCTGAATTTCGGGTGGCAGCCATCTTATGCGGCGAGATGGGGTCGGGCTTTGCCCTTTTGGATCCTGAGTTAGGCGTCGCACCAAAATCCAATTTTAACGGCTTCCCGCTTGTCATGATTCTTTCCCCAACAGGACTCCCGTCTACTCCGCTACCTGGAATGTTGCGTGCTTCAGAAACTTGCAGGATTCCTGCTGGAGGGTACTGGAGCTCTGCACCTAAGCCGCCATCTTGCTCCGCGTCGGCTCCGCCTCTCTGGATTGAGGGGTTCTAAATTTAACCAGAAATTTCTCTGCTGTGTTTTACATTTAAACTGAAAGCTCTTTGATGCTATTAAGTCATGACTGAGCATTACATTTAAACTAGAAGCTCTCTGCTGTGTTTTAAATTTAAACTTAAAGCTCTTTGCTGCTACTAAACCCTGACAGAGTATTAAATTTTAACTAAAAGCTCTCTGCTGGGTTTTAAACTTTAACTGAAAGCTACCTAATGAGTTTTTAAATTAACTAAAAGCTATTTGCTGATACTAGGCCCTGAATGATTTAACAAATACACTGTATTCACAGATTAATCAGCTTTAATCTAAAGAATTCCTTTTTTACCAAGATTACAACTGCAGATCTCTCTGCAGAAGTAGCAGCCTCTTTTTGTAGTCCTTCCTAGTTGCCCCCTTCACCCTAAGATATAGTCCAGTCAGTAGTAAGCTCCCGATCTCGGGGGAAAACACGTGTGCCCTTTTTGTGAGCCATTCTCCACCCGTCACAGGTCTATCAAGTCCCACTTTTTAAGACATCTACACAGTTCCCTACCCTCCTTCCCATGAACTTTGGATCAATAATTTGATCTGTTCTCCCTCCCCAATGTGCTATTAAGATCTCCACCAATTATCCAGTCCCCCCAGACCTCTTTTGCAAATCCCTGAATCACCTGTTGATAAAAATTACCCTTTGGCCCATTGGGAGCATCGATGTTCAAAACTGAAACCTTCGCCTGATCTATCCTACCAGTGACCCAGACCACCCTCCCTTGGGTATCTCCCTGATTGGTGTCAGGGCAGAGAGCAGGAAGCCCTATCAGGGCCCACTGGGACAGCTTCAAATTCTTCAGTGCCAGCAGAAACACGGACTGCATCCCCAATCGGCGTCAGGGCAGAAAACGGAAAGCCCTAACTCCTCCCACTCTCCACTGTAAGGCCAATCAGGCCGACCGGGACAGCTTCAAATTCTTAAGCACCAGCAGGTGCATGGACTGTATCCCCAATCAGTGTCGGGGCAGAGAGCGGGAAGCCCTAACTCCTCCTGCTCTCTGCCGTAAGACCAATCAGGGCCCACCGAAACAGCTTCAAATTCTACAGTGCCAGCAGGCACATGGACTGCATCCTCGATCGGCGTCAGGGCAGAGAGCGGGAATCCCTAACTCCTCCCACTCTCCACTGTAAGGCCATTCAGGGCCCACCAGAACAGCTTCAAGTTCTTCAGTGATAGCAGGCACGCCCGCACCTGAGGGCCTCACCAGAGGGCCATTTGGCATGGCCCTTAGGCAGTGAATGAGGCAAAGAACAGAATAACCAACCAAACAGAAAAAGGAAATGAACAAGAGGAGCTCCAAACAGACATCAACCAAGCAACAGAACAATGTAAAAGTGGATCTAATGCCCCCTCTCATATCCCCGTACATATTGCAAAGACCCCTCCATGCACATCCATACACAACTGACTATGCCCAAATATCAACACGGAAACATCCCGCACCATACTTCCACAACATAACACACCCACAGCAAAACCCTATCCCCATCCCACTCATACCACAGCACCAAACAACACTCACTCCCACAAGGCCACTACAGATCACACTCATAAACGCTTGCTCCATGAGGAACAACTCCCCATACTTCAAGACCTCATCACAGATCAAAAAATGGACATCCTCTGCTTATCAGAAACATGGCTATCAGAATCTGATACCATACTCATGAACCAGATCACACCACAAGGATACCAGATATTTAACTGCTCCCGTACCCACTCCAGAGGAGGAGGAGCAACAATAATCGCAAAATCCAACCTGCACCTATGGAACCTAGCAGCAGAAAGCTCACAAGAAGCCGACACCATCACAATTACCAACAAACACCTCCTGATCTGCCTGATATATAGACCACCAACAACAAACTCAGACCTCTCAAACATCCTCAAACAAGTATCCGAGACCTACAATAGCACAAAAGAACAGATAATACTTGGAGATTTCAATCTCCTCCCAACACAAGAGAAACATGCGGAGGCATTCATGAAAGCTATGGAGGCCATGAAACTGACCCAAATAGTCCACACCCCAACACATGAGAGAGGAAACATCCTGGACCTCATATTCCTCAACTCCAAATCCACAAATGTACATAATCAACCAAAGATCACAGCTGTACCATGGTCTGACCACTTTCTTATTACATTCAATATATCCTACCAACCCATCACCACCAAGGAGGAGCCATGCCCAACAAGAAGATTCAAAACATTCAATAAAGAGGACTTCCTCACCCAAATCCTGCCAGAACTACAGCCCACTCAGACCGATCTTGAATCCTCAGTTAATAACTGGAACACCATACTAGCTGCAGCAGTACAAACAATGACAACAAATAGACGGAAAAATGCAAGACAAACAAAGTCACGGTGATACACACCAGACCTATGGATCCTAAAAACACAACTGAGAAGATTTGAGAGGAAATGGAGAAAAACAGAAAATGAAGCCGATAGAGCAGACTACATGGATGCCCTCAATAACTACCGCACCAGAATAGATTCTAGCTTTATTTCCAGTAGCCTGTTTTTGTATTGTACACCGCCCTGATGCTTCGGCCTGGGCGGTTCATCAAATTGTGTAAATAAAGATAAAGATAAAGATGACACACGCAAAGCTTACCACTCGAAGATTATGAATGCATCTCTTAATAGACCACGGGAACTTTTCAACATCATCAAACTTACCAAGACAGACCACCTCATGGATCAACTACCTAACATACCACCACAGCAACTAGCAACACAATACAAACAACTCCATCAGATGACCAGTGTACAAGCCAAAACAACTACAAACAAGTGCACCACTAACCTAAAAGCCATGTGGGCCTCTTTTGAATCAATCTCTAAAGAAAGGATTGAAGCCACAATATCAGGACTCAATACCACCACCTCCCCTCTGGACCCCTGTCCGGTTGACTGGATTAAGAAGACAAAGTAGGAGTTAAGCCCAATCCTCACCAACATTGTAAATAAATCTCTCAAAGAGGGTCAGATGCCCACCTCCCTCAAAACATCTATCATATGCCCAACCCTCAAGAAACCGGACCTTGTTCAATTAGACCCTACTTCATTTAGACCAGTAGTGAGCCTCCTGTTCACAGCAAAAATCATCAAGAAGATAGTTCAGCAACAACTACAAGACCACCTGGACAAAAATAACATACTTGATCCCCAGCAATATGGATTCCTCCCTCTGCATGGTATCGAAACACTCATGGTCTCATTATTAAACACTCTCACCAAGAGAACCCAAACAAGACACAATGGTTATGCACTGATCTTTCTGGATATATCTGCGGCATTCGACACAATTTGTAATGACATCCTCCTCAACAGATTGAAGGAAATCGGTACGCAAGGCATTGTACTGCAATAGTTCCAGTCATATCTCTCAAACAGACATCAACAAATCCGAACCCGCACCACCACCTCCTCACTTTCTCAGCAAACCCAAGGGGTCCCACAAGGGTCCGCTCTATCAGTCATGCTACTCAACATCTACCTCCAACCACTCTGCTCCATGATATGATCCCACAACATCAACTTCCACATATACATAGAAGATGCCATGATCTATGGACCCATAACCACATCAAATCCAACCAATCCATAGTTAATAACATGCTTCAATAACGTATCAAGATGGCTTCAAGAAAACAACCTCGCAATAAACCTCAAAAAGACAGAAGCATTATTTGTGATAAAAGACCATGGAGTCACCCCACCTAGGCACCTCGCATTAGGAACTATACAAATCAGAGTCCAACTGCAAATAAAATATTTGGGAATCATCCTGGACCAAGCACAATCATTCAAACAGCAGATTGCAAGAACTGCAAAACCAGTATTTTTTAAAGCCAGACTGATACAATGACTAAGACCACTCCTAGATGCTGAAGACTTCAGATCTGTCATGCATAAGAACTTAAGATATGCCATACTGGGTCAGACCAAGGTCCATCAAGCCCAGTATTCTGTTTCCAACAGTGGCCAATCTAGGTCATATGTATCTAGCAGTTTCCCCAAGTGACAAGTTCCACAATGCTTGTACTGGGTCAAGCATTGATATCTTCGGTCACTTCTTAATAATGGTTTATGGACCTTTCCTCCAGGAACATGGACCTTTCCTCCAGGAACATGGACCTCTCCCGCATCTGGACTATTGTAACTCGATATACCACGGCCTCCCAACCACTACTCTCTACCCACTCTAAACCACCCTCAACACAACATGGGGTCTCACAGCAAGCAATTTCAATTATGTTGGCTAATGCATTAGTTTCAGAGGAAGGGGATTTATATACGAGTGTAATTGCAAGTCTTCTTGTTTGAATGGTTAACATATCTAATCCTTTAATGCTTGAAGAGGATGTTTGTTGGGCTTCTAGGGCAGTTTTGCATATAATGATTACTCCTCCTTTCTTGTTTTGTCTTGAGCAGTGGTAAATGCTGAATCCTGGTGTTTTCATTTGTTTAAAGAGTACGGTGTCTGTGTCATAGATCCATGTTTCAGTAATGCATGTGATGTCAGGTTTTGAGTCATTCATGAGATCTTGTATAATGGGGATTTTGCTTTTTAGAGATCTTGAATTTATTAAGAACTCTTTTAGAGGCTTTGCGTGTTCTATTTCATAATGTTTGAGGTTGCATTGGCGTGGCTTGGTTTTTATGTATATGAGCTGAAGTGGTCCGATGCAGTAGAAGGGGGAAATGGGTTGGCTGTTACTGTTTCTCTTTGTTTAATTTGGTAGGGTATGATTGGGTAAAGTGTTGATGCTGATATTGGGATAGGGAGTATATTTGATTGAAGGAGATGCAGATTATTAGGGCGGAAAGGGTGACTGCTGCTTTTGCTCTATGTTCCATGGCTAGGGAGGTATATGAGGGTGGGAGAGCTTTAGTGGTTTTTCTATTTAGTGATCGATATCAGAGAGGTACTGTGATAATGGTTAGCTGTGGTGCTTTCTTGCTGTTAGTGCTGTATGTGGGCTTGTTGCAGAGAGGAACTCTTTTTATGATGTTGTTTGGAGTTTACTTACAAAGCTGTTTGTCCAGATGGTGATGCTGTTGTGTATTCTCGGTGGGTCTTTACAGTAGAGATATCCTTGCTGGGTGTTGAATGGGTTGCTCCTGTTGTCTGTGTTCCCTCTTTCATTCCCTGCCTAAGAGCCATGCCAAAGGGTGGCACGGGCCATGCCATGCATGGGCGCACCTAGCAGCGTTGTTGGATTTAAATTTCTTCAGCAGGAAGGAGGCTGCAGCGCGATTGGACCTGTTGGTGAAGAGCAGGGAGGAGCTTACTTGCCCCCTCACTGCTGGTGAATTGTTGGGTACTGCTTATCTATTCCCCTGCTTTGGGGACTGACCCCCTTCCAGCTGCTCCTTATCCCTCTGTCCTATCAAAAATTGTTGTTCTTTTCTCCCCCTGCCCTTGGCTTCTTTCCAGTCCCCCTTTTTTCAGATTGTGAACCGCTGGGTATTCATCTACCAAGGGCAGTATATTAAAATTAATAAAAGATAAACATTGACTAAGCTTCAGATGTGAAGTGCTCTAGGTAGAAGTGAGGTTTTTAGTCGATGGGTGTTTAATTCCTAGGTCCTGCTTCCTGGAAAGTGCTCTCCCTCCTGCCCTCCGACTCAAACCTTCCTATTCTCAGTTTAAAGCTCTTTCAGAAACTCTTCTCTGCCACACTGCATTTGACCTGCCCATTGCATGATCGCAAGCAGGGCCTCTATTGTAAGGTTCTTTCCCTCGCTCTTTCCCTCCACCTCCCCTACCACTAATATTATTTGGCATTTATATAGCACTACCAGTTGTACACAGCGCTGTACAGCACAGACATGTAAGAGACAGTCCCTGCTCATCAGAGCTTACAATCTAGTCAAGAGAAAACACACAAAACACGGAAGGTGTAGGCAGGGATGGAACAAGGGACAGAAAAGGAGATCAGGTGAGTCAAGATCCAAAAGCAGCAGCAAAGAGGTGAGCTTCAACCTGGACTTGAAGAGGGTTAGAGAAGGTGCCTGGCGTACAGACACAGGTAGTTTGTTCCAGGTGTAAGGTGCGGCAAGGTGAAAGGAGCGAAGTGTGGAGTTGGCAGTAGGAGAGTGGGGCATAGATAGAAGCAGTTTCCTAGAAGAGCGGAGTACCCGAGGGGGGTTATAAGGAGAGATAAGAGATGAAAGGTAGTGAAGAGCTGCAGAGTGAATGCATTTATAGGTCATCAGGAGAAGTTCAATTGGATGCAGAAGCGGATAGGGAGTCAATGCACTTGTATATAATGATAAATGTAACCCTCAAATTGTGTTGTCTTAATGTTTTGTCTTAATTTTGTTAAATACCCTCATGTTAAATGTTGTAAAGCACCCAATGTTAAATGTAACCACTTTGATTGTAGGATAAGGTGGTATATAAGTCTGTCTAAATAAATGGAGGGAGGAGTGGCCTAGTGGTTGTGGCAAGGTACTACAGGCTGGAAGGTCGGTGGTTCAAATCCCACTAGAGGACAGCAACCTTGGGCCGGAAGGACTGGGGTTTCTAGTCCCGCAGGTGCTCCTTGTGGTCTTGGGCAAGCCACTTAACCCTACATTGCCCATGTTCCCTGTAAGTATTAGTGTATGTGTCTCATATCCTCATATCTCATATTCCTGATCGTTCTCTTGCACATTCTGTACATTGATCAAGAAGCAACAGTTTGAACAGAACAAGGAGAAACAAAATGGTTTAAAATAAGCAAAGGTGTAAGACAAGGCTGCATACTTTCCCCCTACCTGTTTAATTTATATGCAGAACAAATCATCAGAGAAGCAGGACTGTATGAAGACAACAGAGGTGTGAAGATTGGTGGAAGACTCATCAACAACCTTCGCTATGCTGATGATACCACATTACTGGCTGAAAGTGAAGAGGATCTGAAACATTTGCTTCTCACAATCAAAGAACATAGTCTCAAAATGGGCCTGCACCTTAATGTAAAGAAGACAAAGATCATGACAACTGACATAATCAACAGGTTCATCATTGAAGGAGAAGAAATTGAAATCATGAACAACTTTAACCTACTTGGATCAACTATCAATAAAGAAGCAACAAGCAGTCAAGAAATCAGACGACGCATTGCTCTTGGCAGAATGGCTATGAAAGACCTAGATAAGATTCTCAAGAGCAGAGATGTCTCTCTCCATACAAAGATTTGACTTGTTCAAGCCATGGTATTTTCAATAACATCATATGGATGTGAAAGCTGGACAGTGAAAAAGATAGACAGGAAGAAAATTGATGCCTTTGAATTATGGTGTTGGCGGCGAATACTGTGTATATCATGGACTGCCCGAAGAACAAACCAGTTGGTACCAGAGGAGATCAAACCTAAGCTTTCTTTAGAAGCTCAGATGACAAGACTTCGACTTTCATACTTTGGACACATCATGTGGAGTGAGAGATCATTAGAGAAAGACATCATGCTTGGCAAGATAGAAGGTCAACGCAAAAGAGGAAGGCCAGCAATGAGATGGATCGATACAATAACAGCAGGTTTTCTCCATCAGTTTTTCCCATGTGTAACTTTGTACAATGGCTCCTCCCACCGCACGTGGATCTGTATTTTAGAAACCGCTCCACATTTGGCAGAGCGGTTTCTGAAATACCTTCGGAATTAAGTAGGCTCCAACTCTGACGTCTCAATTCCGATCTCCACATACTATCTAAATGTGCCTTCACATAAAACGTTAGCCTAACGGTAAATAGGTGGACTTAGATTACCAATGCCCCACCTATTGATCTATACAAAAGTTATCTTTCCAGTGTCTGTTTGTTAAAATGGGGAACTTTCTTGCAAAGGGAGGGTTCCCAGTTTATGATATGTTTTAAGTGATCTAGCATCCATCCCTAAGAGTGGAAGTATGGTATAAAATGCTATTCTATGATCACAGAGAAGAATTAGAGATGTCATCCAAGGAGCTGGGGAAACAGCAGAGGGCTATATCTTTATTTTTTACATTGACTAGTAGGTGCCTCATTTCCCACCCTCGGCTTATACTCGAGTCAATAGTTTTGCCCAGTTTTTTGTGGTAAAATTAGGTACCTCGGCTTATATTCGGGTCGGCTTATACTCGAGTATATACGGGTATATATTCTTCTACTTTCTCCTGTTCTCCTATCTCTGATTTTAACCTGTTTTACATTTGTACACCACCCTGCTGTGCTCAGTGAAGAGCGAGGTATCCAATCCCAATAAACATCAACATCTAAGTTTGCAGTGAGGCAAATCCAGGAATGAGAAATCTGGTAACTCGAACTATGAGCTGAGTTTTCTGAAATCTCTTAAACAGTTTCTAAATTTCTAAGGGAGGACATTCTAGGGAGAGGCACACCCTCTCCTCTGACTCACATGTAGAAGAAGCGAAACTGAACTAAAGGTTATTCTCCATTTCTCAGGATCATGGCTGCAGGGAGCACGGCTGAGAATCTGCGGGAGGACGTTTCTTGTCCCATCTGTCTGGATTATTTTACAGAACCCGTGAATCTATCCTGTGGCCACAACATCTGCCGCTCCTGTATCACTCAGGCCTGGAAGAGGTTAGATACAAACTTTCCCTGTCCCCAGGGCGGAGAAACATCTCAGCAGAGGAACCTCAGGTCTAACAGGGAACTGGCGAATTTCACAGAAATAGTGAAAAATCAGTCAAAGAGAAAACGAGAGGAGAGTCAGTGTGAGACACATGAAGAGAAACTGAAGCTACTCCGCACAGAGGATCAGAGACCAATCTGCCTTATCTGTAAGGAAGGAAAGGATCACAGATCTCACCCCGTGATCCCCATAGAGGAGGCCAAGCAGGAAAACAAGGTGTGTGTCAGTATCTTTATTATCACAGGGTGTCCCAGGGTCACAGATCTCACCTCATGATCCCCATAGAGGAGGCCAAGCAGGAAAACAAGGTGAGCGTCAGTATCTTTATTATCACAGGGTGTCCCGGGGGTCACAGATCTTACCTCGTAATCCCCATAGAGGAGGCCAAGCAGGAAAACAAGGTGAGCGTCAGTATCTTTATTATCACAGGGTGTCCCAGGGTCACAGATCTCACCCCGTGATCCCCATAAAGGAGGCCGTGCAGGAATACAAGGTGTGTGTCAGTATCTTTATTATCATAGGGTGTCCCGGGGTCACAGATCTCACCCCGTGATCCCCATAGAGGAGGCTGCGCAGGAATACAAGGTGTGTGTCAGTATCTTTATTATCACAGGGTGTCCCGGGGTCACAGATCTCACCCCGTGATCCCCATAGAGGAGGCTGCGCAGGAATACAAGGTGTGTGTCAGTATCTTTATATCACAGGGTGTCCCGGGGGTCACAGATCTCACCCCGTCATCCCCATAGAGGAGGCCGCGCAGGAATACAAGATGAGTGTCAGTATCTTTATTATCACAGGGTGTCCCAGGATCACAGATCTCACCCCGTGATCCCCATAGAGGAGGCCGCGCAGGAATACAAGGTGTGTGTCAGTATCTTTATTATCACAGCGTGTCCCGGGGTCACAGATCTCACCCTGTGATCCCCATAGAGGAGGCCGTGCAGGAATACAAGGTGTGTGTCAGTATCTTTATTATCACAGGGTGTCCCGGGGGTCACAGATCTCACCCCGTGATCCCCATAGAGGAGGCCACGCAGGAATACAAGGTGGGTGTCACAGATCTCACCCCGTGATCCCCAAAGAGGAGACCTTGCACGAATACAAGGTGTGTGTCAGTATCTTTATTATCACAAGGTGTCCCAGGGCCACAGATCTCACCCCATGATCCCCATCGATGAGGCCGTGCAGGAATACAAGGTGTGTGTCAGTATCTTTATTATCACAGGGTGTCCCAGAGTCATAGATCTCACCCCGTAATCCCCACAGAGGAGGCCACACAAGAATACAAGGTGTGTGTCAGTATCTTTATTATTGCTCTACTATCTAACTACCTCAAAGTACTGACTTAGTTTTGGGAACGGGTCTCAGACTTAATCGGGGATAGTGCTCAGGAGGTGCAATACCTCAATAGCCACTAGACCCCTATATTGCATCAAGGACCCGATATGTCTCCCATCTCTAGTTTAGGGTTACCAACTTTTTCACTGAGAAAAACCCGACACCTGTGGCTCGCCATGCTCCACCCATTTATAATTTGAAGGGCTTCACTCAAATTGTCTCTCCATTGCCCATAACTATCTGGATGGGCCTTATTAAGTTTCTTCAGGGTATTTTTTAATATCCCATTCATCCTCTCCACTAATTCAGCAGCTTGAGGGCGATAAGGGACATGAAAAAAAAACATTCTATACTATTGGTTAATGTATACTCCTTTACTTGTTGTCTTGTGAAATGGGATCCCTTATCGGTCTGTACCTGTAAAGGGACTCCATAATACTGTGAAATAAGTTCTAAGGTTCGAATACAACTCCATTGAGTAGCTGCCTTACATAGAAACCCGACCATCAACCCTGAATACGTATAGTCCACGTCCAATATGCCCCATCACGGTGTGAGGCACTGCCCGTTGCTGGGAATGCTGGCAAACAAGGCAGTGACTGATCACTTCCTTGATGATATCAAGGGTTAATGGGATTCCCCTACTTTGAGCCCACCTGACGGTGGCTTTTTCTCCCAAATGACCACTTTTTCGGTGTGCCCAAAGGGCTGTGCCCTGAAGCCATGCCGCTGTTTCAGAAGGATGCGGCTCAGTCGGCTGCGTAGTTTCCGCCACTGATATCGAAGTTGCTGCATCTGCTTGGGAATTAAACAAACGATCAAGTGAGTCAAGGGGCATATGTGCATCCTGCAATGTAAACCATGGTTTCTCCAAAATTGGCATATCTGTCTCATTGGGGTATTTGTCCAAATACCCAGCTACCAGAATTTGGGACAAATTCTGAGTCCCCACCCCCACATTTTCCTGAAAATACTGTCGAATTGCCCTCTGTATCACAGACTCACGGCTTAGTGTAATAAACCGTAAAACATCTTGGGAATCTAAACTCACTCCTCTCCCTCCAGTATCATAAACCCTAACCAGCCATTGCAAATCTCCTTCTCCCGGCTGCTGGTGAAACCGGGTTAATATATCATCTACCTCAGCCTACGTGAAATCCTCCATGGTGGTCCTCATACATGTGTGAGGAACCAACTCAGTGAGATATTGAGGCAGCCCATCCGCTCCTAGCAACGGTTCCCTCCTGGTCCCAGCTGCGGTATGGGTTGCCCATCATTACCATGTACCGGGCGCCTCTCAGGTCCCAATACAGTTTTTTCCTGCCTTCTATTAACGGGTTGAGCTTGTCTAGATGGTAACTCCTCTTTCAATTCTTCCCCCGAGTACTCATCCGGGTCTGAAGAATCCCAGAGATCTCCATCCCACCTATCCGGGTCCCATTCTGCAGTGGCAGTAGCCACCGCTTTATATACTTTCTGCTTATTGACCCTACCTCTCCTTTTTCTATATTTATTTTGTGCTATTTTTACTGCAGCTTTTTCTGTTATCCCCTGATAATGATCCAGCTTATCCCGCAATAGCTTCTGATGGCATTCCAAAACCACCACTTTTCCTTCTGCTTCTAGCAACTTCTGTTCAACTTGGCTCAATTCCAGCTGCTTGTCCTGCAGCTGGGAGTGAAGCTTCCGATAGGCTGATAACAACACCCAGGTCTGTTTTCCTAGGGTAACTGCATCACCCGGTTTCCCGGGGAGCCCCTTGAGTACTTTTTCCACATCAAGGGGCATTGCTTGCTTTAACAACACCCAGGTCTGTCTTCCTGGGGTAACTGCATCACCCAGTTTCCTGGGGAGCCCCTTGAGTACTCTTTACACATCAAGGGGCGTTGCTTGCTTTAAAGATACATCCCATGATTCTGCAAACCCATTGTTCCCTAATTGCAAAGCTAAAGTATCATAAGGAGTATCAGTCCATCCTGGGATGGTAGGACTGCCACTAGGGCTCTTATTCCTGCGCTTAAACATGGCTCGGCACTATGCCAAATCGGCAATTTTTTTGGCACTCTGCCAAGTGGTATTCAATCGATACAGAGCTTCACCATGCACTGCTTGTCCCTCTATTGATTAAATCACCTGGCTGCAATATCAATTAGGTCACCTAAAATCCCACCCTCGTCGCCAATTATGTATTACTATAAAAAATCAAACTGAGTCCTCACTGACATACCAACCAGGTACAATTGGATAGTAATACTAAAATACTTTTTATTGTATAATAAATAAAAGATTATAAGTAAGTTTTAGCATAAAATGAAATGCATCAATACATCACCAGATATTGTAGCTTCACTTCAGCAAGTGGGGGAACTTTCACGATGCTGCAAGGAATCCGAGAGAGCTGCCAAAACACGTTTGCTTTGTCCCTGGTACCGTCCCGTTTTCCTTGATAAGTTCCACATTTGATATACATTTTTCCTTAGTTGTTTACTATTAGAGATGTGTGTTAATTGGATACTACAGCATGAGCTTCACGTAAAAGCAGACTACTCATGATTATGATTGGATATAGATTTCATACACAATTTACGTGCAGAGAATGTGTTCAGCATAACAGCCAGGTGCTTCTGACTCACTATACTAGTTCTAACTGGTTTTAGACCACTCAGTGCAAGCTGTTATGCCCTATAATAACCCCAATAGCTACATGGCTACTGAATCCATTCCATTCAAGTTAAAACCACAACTTGTCACATTCGTATCACAGTCCTGCACGTGGAACAGGAAGCATTTTGGAGAATGCTACCCTGGAAGTTCTGGATTTCAACTTCCTACCTAAAAGCTTAAATTTAGCCTCCAGAACCTCCCTGTCAGCATACATCAGCATGGCATAGGTGTCATGGCTTTTTCCCTAGACCTTGGATTTCATGCAGCTTTGTTACTCTGGTGATATCAGTCTCCAAAGTTAATGAGGGTAGTTTACAAGATGAGATTAACTCTGACCCCCTGGTGATGTCAGTCTCTGGCCTGTTGAGATTGGTCTGCAGCCCCTCCTTGCTAAATCAAGAATAGCAGACCTCAAAGGGAGGTGCTAGAAACAATAGCAGACCTCAAAGGGAGGTGCTAGAGAAAATTCACTATAAAGACAGAAATACTTCCTCTTTCTCTTTCTCTTCCTCTATTCATCAGACATGAAGGACAGGAGGCTCTGATAATCAATTCTCTTCACCCCTCCCCCTCTCTCTCTCTCTCTGATCTCTCTCACACACACATGCACACACATAGAGTCCTTCATATACTCTATTCTCTCTCACACTTCACACATGCACACACACACACAGATTCATTGATGTACACTGAAGCAGCTTTTTAACAACCACTATATAACTCTGTTCTGTAAATATGTAATAAGCCTATTTCTACATAAAGACCTGTTTCCAAGCCACACCTGGTTGGTTGTCTTATTTGTGCTGCTTACTCTATTGTCTCTGTGAAATGAACCCAGGACCAAGCGGAGAGTAGACCAGAAGATTACAAGTCAGAAGATTACATATTCAGAAGATTACACTCCCTACCACATTTTCCTATGTCATTGGTACCGACATGTACCAAGACAGCAGACTCCTCCCCAGCACTATCTAAGACCTTATCTAGGCAGTGCGTGAGGTCCGCTAACTTCGCAGCAGGCAGGCATGTTACCAGGCGATCCTCGCATCCACCAGCCACCCAGCTATCTACATGTCTAATGATGGAATCACCAACTATAACAGCTGTCTTAACCCTTCCCTCATGGGCACATGGCCCTGGAGAAACGTCCTCAGTGCGAGAGGGTTTTACATCACCTGGAGGACAGGTCCTGGTTACAGGATCACATCCTGCCACACCAGGGTGATGCTCTCCTGTCACGTGACCTCTCTCCTCCATGGCAACAGGGATGCTGCCAGACTGGAGGTGGGATTTCAGGACTATATCCCTGTAGGTCTCATCTATGTACTTCTCTGTCTTTCTTATGTCTTCCAGGTCTGCTACTCTAGCCTCTAGAGAACGGACTTGTTCCCTGAGAGCAAAGAGCTCCTTGCACTTAGTGCATATGTAAGACCTCTCACCAACTGGGAGAAAATCATACATGTGACACTCAATGCAAAAGACCGGAGAACCCCCATCTCTCTGCTGGACTGCTGTCTGCATCTTAGTTTAAAGCTTGTGTTTAGGTCTTTAAATTCTGTACTTATTGAGGGTTGGTGTAGATGCTTATACTAATAGAAGTGTATCTAATACCTTTAATATACCTTGTTCACCTGAAGCTTAGTTAATCTCAGGTCCTCAATCTATGACTGATTTGGAAAAAGAGCTGCACCTGAGAGCAGCCCCTTTCCTCTAAGATGTGTACGTACCTATAGAGCTACAATTACCCCAGGGGTGGGTGAGTGTCAGGGAGGGAGGGAGGGAACTAAGACCTATTAAAAGATGGCTGTTACAAGGTACCCTGTCCTGTACCCTCAGCAGGGGGAGGGGGGAGGGGGGTAGTCCCTTAGGTAGGCTAGAGGAGGAAAAAAAGTTTAAAAAACTCAGCACGTTCTGAGGACAGAGCAGGGAGAGATATTTAATTTAAAACAAAAGTTACCTGGCTACAACACAAAGGCCAATTAGTTGAGAGAGGCAGGGTAAGTTATACAGCTGAGAAATCTGAAGTGCAAAACTAAAGGGAACAGGGGGGTGAAGTAGCACACCAGTAAAGATTACAAATAAATAAATAAAATAATTAGACAGCTAGAACTCACAGCAAGTTGTCACAGGAGTTAAATAGTCACCTCTCTAGCAGAGCACTGTGAGGGCACTGCTCTTCCCAGAGCACAGAGAGGCATCATATACTAAGTTACTATGTCACACGTCTGTCCTCAGCAGTTATTTGTTGGAGTAGGCAGGGGCAGACTATCTCATCCTTGACCAATTTCAGAAGTGATTCTGACTTCCCACAGTCTACGTGGGGCATTGTTCCTTCCACTGGGTTGATCCTTCCACTTCCTTTTGCCTCACCCCCCACCCCCTGCAGCACTGCCTCAACCGACTCCTGCCATGATGGTTAAGACATCCACAGCTAATTCACCTTCTTTTATCATTTCTGATGTTTCTCTGGGTCCTGAGAGATCCACGGCACACTGGAGAATAATTTTAGGAAGACTTTCTACTCGTATAACCACATTTATGCTGACGACATCATGGTGTACGCTCCAATCAACTTACTATCACTAAACACTACAAAAATAACCAAATGCCTCGAAGACATGAATGACTGGCTCATAGCCAACAACTTAACAGTCAACTATGACAAAACTGAGGCTATGTTCATTACCAGGAACCCCACCTTCACACCTCCACAAACTATCAACATCCTAGACAAATGCATAGTAGTCAAAGAAGAAGTTAAGTATCTAGGCATCACACTAGACAGAGCTCTGAACCTAAAATCCCATATCACCAAACCTGCAAACAAGGCCTATCATCGATTGAAAATAATCAGACAAATCAAACCAACGCTCCGTCAGGACCACTTCCGCACAGTGTTTCAAGCACTCATTAAACCACTGCTGGATTACGGAAACTCACTATATCAAGTGTGATGCAGTAGACAGCACAGAACCTATGGTAATAGGGGAAAAAGGAAAAGAAGAGCTTACCTTGCAGTCACATAAGCAGCAAACACATTCAGGTTACCACACGGCTACAGACTGTTCTTTAAGAAGGCAAACCTGCACTGCATACCTAGGCGGGCGCCTAATAGGGGCGGTGTAGTCACACAAGGCCTTCCTCAGCAGACACTCCACCCACTACAGATGGTACAAAATACCACAGCATGCATCATTACAGACACACCAAGGACCGAGCACACCACTCCCACCCTACAAGTTCCTGGAGGAAAGGTCCATAAACCACTATTAAAATGGGACCCAGGATAATCAGTGCTTAACCCAGTACAAGCATTGTGGAACCTGTGTCTTTTGGGGATACTGCTAGGTACGTATGACCTAGATTGGCCACTGTTGGAAACAGGATACTGGGCTTGATGGACCTTGGTCTGACCCAGTATGGCATATCTTATGTTCTTATGTTCTTACAACTACACTGGCTCCCAATGGTGGCAAGAGCTAAATACAAAACAATCATGATCATCTTGAAAGTCATTCACCATCTCTCAGCAGACATACTTCAAAACGTTATAACAAGAGACATCAGCAATAGACCAAGAAGAACCAATAACGACAACATGATCAGCACCCCTGCAGGCTATCACAAAACCAAACAAACAACTTCAAAAAGAGCTCCATCACTACTGGCGTCCACACTATGGAACTCCCTCCCAACGAGCTTGAGGGTGATAGAAGACCTCACAGACTTCCGCAACAACCTCAAAACATTCTTATTCATAGAAACATACGAGCAATCAAGCAACATCCCCTACCTAAACAGTAATACTACTACATCTACCAACTAAACACACAACCATCCTATCTACACACACAAATCTATCAAACCATGTTATTGAATACCTTTCTTAAATGTTACCAAAATTGTACTGACTAAATACTGTCAAGTAACTGTACTGTCTAAACGTATACACGCACCCTAATGTTAAATGTAACTCTCCATTGTTATGTGACGTTCCCACCTTGATTGAAGGAAAAGGTGGAATACAAATCTGTCTAAATAAATAAATAAATAACTGGGTTTTATATATAGCAAGAGGGCTATGCAAAATTTGCTCCCATGTACATGTGAATAAAGTATTTTTAGGGAAGTTAAGGGAACATCCTAGAGATACGTGTAGGGCAGGGGGTGCATGACCTCTATCCTCAATAGCGGCAGCCCGGTTGGGATTTTCAAGATGCTGACAATGAATATGCATGAGATCTATTTGTATGCACTGCCTCCATTGTAGGAAATAGATCTCATTATGGGCATCCTAAAATCCTAACTGGGTTGCGGCCCTTGAGGACTGAGGTCGTGCACCCCCTGCCCTGCAAGTGTCCAAATGATGTTCCCTTAACTTCGCTACAAATACTTTATTCACATCTATATGGGAGCAAATTTTGCCCATATACTTTGCAAAATGCAGAATATATGTGCATAACCTGACAGACCTCTGGAGTGACATAAGTAAACACACATGCCTGCTGTCACCAGTTATACATGTAAGCAGCAATGTTTAGAAGGGAAAGCAGGTGTGAATTTTCTAAAAATCACTGCTTCTCATACACGTATACTGGCCACATTCATTTATGCGACAATTTCTAAACTCGCCTCCTGTATAGTGATTTCCAACTTCTCATGTCCTAAAGCTCAGAATAATGAAAGTAATGGTTCAGGTTCTGTTCTGGTGTAGAAGCTCCACTATTACAGGTAATAAAGTTATGGACAGTGCCTCTGATATTTCTTCTCTTTGATCTGCTGAATGTAGCGTAAGACTGGGATCTGGAAAGAGAAAATCCTATCTGAGTTTGAGGAGCTGCACCAGTTCCTGAATGAGGAGCGGTGGATCCTTCTCTCAAAGCTGGAAAAGAAAGAGAAGAAGATTCTAAAGAAAATCAGAGATAATGTGACCCAACTAGAAGATCGAAGCTCCTCCCTCCAGAAACTGATCTCGGAGATAGAGGAGAAGCGTCAGCAGTCAGCGACGGAGTTACTGAAGGTGAGACTGGGTTATAAATCACAGATGCCACTATGGACTGGGCTCTCAGTTTACCAGTGTCCTCTACTTTATCGTGACTCTCTCCCTTCTTCCCCCTTTTTCTTGCCTTTTCTCCAGAGCTGCTGCTGTCTCCCTTAACAGTCTCTCAAGAGTATAGATTTTCTCCTTTCTCCATCTCGCAGCAGACTGTGCTCTCTCCCATCTCACTGAACCATAGATTCTCCTCCTCCGCATATCCCTCCTGGTGTATCTTTCTCTGTCTTTACTCCACATTCTTCCCTCTGCACTAGATCCACAGGGCCCCAGTCTGCACAGTCACTAAGTCCTTCCTGCTGCTCCTGCTCCCTCTCTCCTCATCCTGCATCCACAGCTCCAAGTTAGTACAGAGAACCGCACTGCTGTAGAGATCACTGGGCAGTGGCCATTTGCAGATGCAGCACTGTAGGGAAGACTCGGGTATCTGTGGAGAGAGGGGGGAGTTTAGACATGATGGAAGAGATGGGGTAAGGTGATGAGAGAGGGAAAAGAAGAAGAGACACCATGGAGGGGAATTAAACGGTTGCTATTTATTATCTCATGTATATAGTTCAACCCTGTTGTTGTAATTAGTATCGCTGTATATAGTTCAACCCTGTTAGCCAAGTTGTTATTCCTGTTCCTTGTAAACCAAACAGAATGTTGTCTTGGTCGTTTTGTTATATTGTAAACCGCGCTGATGCCGAATAGTGCGGTATATAAGCAAATGTAATAAATAAATAAATAAATAAGAGAGAAGACAAAAACTGGGAGGGGGAAGGATAGAGAAACACAGAAACATGATGACAGAAAAAAGACCACATGGCCTATCTTAGAGAGTGCTTGAGTCACAAAGCATTAAACTTTTGCAGGAAACAAAATACACTGTAGAATCTCTATGTATTAAAATTCTATTTAAAAAGGGGAAGGGGAAGGCAATGGCAGTGGGGGTGTTATATCGACCGCCTGGCCAGAATGAACAAATGGATGATGAAATGCTCAAAGAAATCAGGGAAGCTAACAAAAGTTACAGCACAGTAATAATAATGGGTGATTTCAATTACCCCAGTATTGAAAGGGTCAGTGTCATGGCAGGACATGCTAGGGAGATAAATTTCCTAGATGAAATAAATGACTGCTTCTTAGAGCAGCTGGTTCATGAGCCGACCAGAGGGGAAGCCATATTGGACCTGGTCTGTAGTGGAACACCAGATCTGGTGCAAGAGATAAGGGTGTTGGGGCCACTTGGTAATAGTGATCATAGCGTGATCACATATGATTTAATTAATGGAGGAGGGATGGAACGGAAATCCAAAGCACTACCTTTCAAAAGGGATACTTTGATAAAATGAGGAAACAAAGGTTGAAAACTTACATCAAGCTTGGTTGTTGTTTAAAAATACTATCTTGGAAGCCCAGACTAGTTGTATTCCACACTTTAAGAAAAGCGGAAGGAAGTCCAAAAACTGCCAGTATGGTTTGAAGGTGAGGTCAGAGAGGCTGTTGTTGCCAAAAAAAAGCATCTTTCAGGAAATGGAAAAAGTAGCCAAATGACGAAAACTGGAAACAGTACAAGCACTGGCAAGTTAAATGCAAGGCATTCATAAGACAGGTAAAGAGAGAATTTGAGAAGAAGCTTGCTGTGGAATCAAAAATGCATAATAAAGACTTTTTCAAGTACATTCATAGCAAAAAACCTGTGAGAGAGTCAGTTGGACCATTAGATGCATTCACTCTGCAGCTCCTCACTACATTTCTTCTCTTATCTCTCCTTCTACCCCACTCGGGAACTCCACTCTTCTGGCAAACTGCTTCTGTCTATGCCCTTCTCTTCCATTGCTAACTCCAGACTTTGCTCCAGGCTGAAAACTCACCTCTTCACTGCTGCTTTTGGATCTTGACTCACCTGATCTCCATGTTTCTTTACATTTCTCCCTTGTTTTATCTCTGTCTACAGATTCCGTGTTGTCTGTCTTGACTAGATTGTAAGCTCTGATGAGCAGGGACTGTCTCTTACATGTCTGTGCACCACTGCGTATGACTTGTAGCACTATACAAATGCTCAGTAGTAGTAGTAGCAGTCGATGATAGAGGAGTAAAAAGGGCACTAAGAGGGGACAAGACAATAGTGGAGAGACTGAATGAATTCTTTGCTTTGGACTTTACTGAGGAAGATCTAGGGATGTTACCCATGACTGAAGTGGTATTTAAAGGTGATACTGTGGAAGAATTGAAAGAAATATTGATACACCGGGAAGATGTATTACAACTATTTGATAAACTGAAGAGTAGCAAATCACTTGGACCTGATGGCATACATCCAAGGGTGTTGAAAGTACCGAAATATGAGATTGCAGACCTGCTATTAGTAATTTGTGAACTATCATTAAAATCATCTGTAATACCTGAAGATTGGAGGATGGCCAATGTAACGCCAATTTTTAAAAAGGGTTCCAGGGGTGATCTGGCAAACTACAGACCGGTGAGCCTGACATCAGTAACGGGAAAAATGGTAGAAACCATCAGAAAGAACAAAATTACTAACCATGTATATAGTCATGGCTTAATGGGAGGCAGCCAACATGGCTTTAGACAAGGAAGATCTTGTCTTACTAATCTGTTATGTTTTTTGAAGGTGTGAATAAACAGGTAGACAAAGGTGAGTCGGTTAATATAGTATATCTGGACTTTCAGAAAGCCTTTGACAAGGTCCCTCGTCAGACTTTTTTTCAAAACTAAAAAGTCATGGGATAGGAGGCAGTGTACTATTGTGGACCAGGAACTGGTTAAAAGATAGAAAGCAGAGGGTGAGGCTAAATGACCAATTTTCCCAATGGAGAAAGGTGAATAGTGGAGTACCCCAGAGATCTGTGCTTGGTCTGCTGTTTTTTAACATAATCATAACCTCACTCGTTATTCCCATTTCCAGGTCATTTATCAAATTTGCAGATGACACAAAACTATTAAAGTTGTTAAAACCCAAGAGGATTGTAGAAAATTGCAAGAGGATCTTGATAAATTGGAAGACTGGACATTCAAATGGCAGATGAAATTTAATGTGGACAAGTGCAAAGTTATGTACCTAGGAAAGAACATCCCAAATTATGGTTACACGATGCAAGGTTCCACATTGGGAACCACCACCCAGGAAAAAGATTTAGACGTCAACATGGATATCATGTATAACCCTCCACCAGTGTCTAGCGGCAGCCAAGAGAGCAAATAGAATGCTAGGTATCACAAGGAAAGGAATAAAGAATAAAGCAAAGGATATTATAATGCCTCTGCATCATTCCATGGTGCGACCATACCTTGAATACTCTGTGCAATTCTGGTCGCCATATCTTAAAAAGGATATAGCGTTATTAGAAAAGGTACAGAGAAGAGCCACCAAAATGGTAAAGGGATATGGAAGGATACCCCTATGAAGCGAGGCTAAAAAGGTTAGGGTTCTTCAACCTATAAAAGAGACAGCTGAGGGGGAATATGATAGAGGTCTATAAATTAATGAACGGAGTGGAACGGGAAAACGTAGATCGATTCTTTACGTCATCAGAATATAGAAAGACTAGGGGACATGCAACGAAGCTACAGGGTAACCTATTTAAGACTAATAAGAGAAAATATATATTCACTCAACTTGTAATCAAATTCTGGAATTTGTTACCAGAGGATATAGTAAAAGCTGTTAGTGTAGCTGGGTTTAAAAAATGTTTGGACAAGTTCTTGGAGGAAAGGTCCATAAACTATTATTAAAAGGGACCCAGGTAGTGGCAAAAGCCAGGAGGATGTTGGGCTGCATACAAAGAGGAATCACCAGCAGAAAGGAAGAGGGTACGCCAGAAGCCTTATGAGAGGAGACTTAAAGACATAAATATGTGCACTTTGGAGGAGAGGAGGGATAGGGGAGATATGATTCAGACCTTTAAATACTTAAAGAGAAATAATGAACAAACAAACCTCTTCCAAAGATGGGGAAAGCTTTAAAACTAGAGGGCATAACATGAAGCTGCAAGGGAGTAAATTGAAAGGCAACATCAGGAAATACTTTTTCACTGAAAGGGTGGTGGATGCTTGGAATGCTCTCCCGATGGAAGTGGTGGGGGCAAACACAGTGACGGAGTTCAAAGTGGCCTGGGACAGACACAGTGGATCACTTTACAGCAGCAGGATAAAATCAAAATAAACTGAACCATCTAATTTCTCAACAAATATAGCGGAAGGGCTGTCGGGTAAGGTTTGCCTCTTTGCGGATGATACCAAAATCTGCAATAGAGTAGACACCCAGGAAGGGGTAGATAACATGAGGAGGGATCTAGCTAAGCTTGAAGAATGGTCTAGAATTTGGCAGCTGGGATTTAATGTTAAAAAATGTAAGGTCATGCATTTGGGCTGCTGCAATCCAAGGGAGCAATACAGTATAGGAGGTGAAGTACTTTTGTCCACTAAAGAAGAACGGGACCTAGGCGTGGTTGTGTCTGATGATCTTAAAGTAGCTAAACAGGTGGAAAAGGCGACGGCAAAAGCTTGAAGGATGCTTGGGTGCATACGGAGAGGAATGGCTAGCAGAAAAAAGGAGGTGATAATGCCTCTGTATAAGTCTTTGGTGCGACCTCATTTGGAGTATGGTGTGCAATTCTGGAGACCGCACCTTCAAAAGGATGTGAACAGGATGGAGTCGGTGCAGAGGGTTGCTACCAAAATGATTAATGGGCTTCATTATAAAGCATATGAGGACAGACTTAAGGATCTTAATATGTACACCTTAGAGGAAAGGCGGGATAGAGGTGATATGATCGAGATGTTTAAATACCTCCGTGGCATAAATGTTCAGGGAGAGAGCCTCTTTCAATTGAAAGCAAGTTCTGCTACGAGGGGACATGGGATGAGGGTGAAGGGAGATAGATTCAGGAGTGATATGCGGAAATATTTCTTTACGGAAAGAGTAGTGGATCCGTGGAATAGTCTCCCAGTGGAGGTGGTAGAGATGAGGACAGTAACTGAATTCAAGAAAGCATGGGACCAACACAGAGGATCTCTAAAGGCAAAAAGTGGACTGTTGTAGTTGTTATGGAAGGACAGACTAGATAGGCCATGTGGTCTTTTTCTGTCATCATATTTCTATGTTTCTATGTTTCTATGTTTCTAAATAGGGGTGTCCTACATGGAGCAGCGGATTCACCCCTAAACAAAGACATGGGGAGGGGTGACCTGCATGGAGCGGCAGGTGCACCTACTCCTGCCATCTTACTGGGCAGGCTAGATGGACCATACTGGTTTTTTTTTTTTTTAATTTTTTTTTTTTTTTAGCTTTTAAAGAATCATACAACAAAACCAATACAGTTACACCACAATACAACCAACCACATATCCTAAAATAAAATAAAAGAAATACAAACAATGAAATGATTTAACCCCCCCCCCCCCGGCTCTCTGGGAATGCTTACAAACTACTCCTCCACCTACCCCCAGCACCGACAGTCAACCTGGCACGCAGGAGGGCTGAAATAGCCCACCAAGACTACCCCCATGTGTAACCTGTGAGCGGGCAACATATTGATCCAATAAAGACCACCTTTTAAAGTTCAACTCCCCATTTCCAGGTTGGTGAAGTTTACAGTAAATTTTTTCAAGCTTGGAGTAATAGCAAACCAAATTCCACCATTTTTCCGAGCTCAAATTCTGGAAGTTTTTCCAGTGCTCCAGGATCGTCTTGATGGCAATGGCTAGCATATAATTCAACAGGAAGCTTTCTTCGCTCGTCCTGTCTGAAAAAGTCTCCAAAGATCGAAAAAAGATCACACTCCTTGTCATCTCTATAGGAAGGTTCAAAACATTATGCATTTTGGCCCAAACTTGCCGCCAAAACCTCTGCACTAAGGGGCAGTCAAAAAACATGTGTAGAAAGGTGCCAACCTCTTTCTGGCATGACCAGCACAGGCCTGTGGCATCCTTATCCCATTTGGCCATTTTCGCCGGCGTAATAAACGCCCTATGCAGAAAAAAAAAATAACGATTGTGTGATCGCGGCTGACCTGGAAGTTCTAGTAATAGGACCCCATAAAAATTTCCAATAGGAAATGGGTATCTGACAAGACAAATCAGATTCCCATACCCTAGACAGCCCAAGCAACCTAACAGATGCATACTCTCTCCACAAGGCATAAAGTTGAGAAGTGACTCCCTGTTGTTCCGAAATAGCTTTCAACCCCTTAATTAAGGACCCTTCTGGAATCAACTCAGTCACTCTAATCTTAGAGGCTTCTACACAGTGCTTAAGTTGAACCCATTTAAAAAAACTGGAATCTGGCAAAGAGAACGTCCCCTTTAACGAAACAAAGTCCTTCCAGCCATTCACCCCTACCAACTGACCAAGCGTCCATATGCCACACTCCTGCCATTTTTTCCACAAAAACATTTTACCACGAATTCTAAACTGCGGGTTCCACCAAAGCGGAAGTTGGCATGAAGGTGGATCATCCATAGCGATCAAACGGGCAAGATTTAAGAAAGCACCCTGCGTTGATCTAATCACCCACCCAACAAGCATCCATTCCGGGTGTGTAGAACCTAACATATGAACCAGGGGGTAAGGGGCAGCTAGACGAACCTCAACCTCAATCCAAGTGGGTCGCTGCTCTTGTTCCCCGAGAGCCAACCACCGCGCCCCTTGCTTTAAAAGAAGGGCCTGATGATACCCATAGAAATCAGGAAAATGGACTCCCCCCTTTTCCTTGGGGGCTTTTAATTTTTTAATGGCTATCCGTGGTTGGTGACCATTCCACAAGAAGTGTATGAGACTTTTCTCCAACTTCCTATAAAGTGTAGATGGAAGCGTGAAAGGCATCATACCTAGCACATAATTGATCTTTGGCGCTAAGGACATTTTAATTACTTCCAACCTGCCCCACCAGGACAACTGAAGGGGGGACCAGGCAGAAGACTTTTGCCGAATCAGCTGCAATAACTCCTCACCATTCTTTTGGATCATGGCATCGACCGAGACATTGTACCACGTTCCCAAGTATTTAATACTATCCATTTCCCACTTAAAGGGAAAAGGCGCCATCCCCGCTGAATTGGAATAACAATTAAGTGGGAATGCCACTGATTTGGACCAATTAATCTTGTATCCTGAAACACAGGAGTAGGTATCTATCAAGGTCAACACATGCGGGATCTCAGAAGGCTGGGTAAAAAGAAGTAAGTCGTCGGCATAAGCAGAGATCTTTACTTGCAAGTCCCCCATGGTTACACCCCTAATATCCTTATTCTGTCAGACGACAATAGCCAGAGGTTCCAAGGCAAGATTAAACAACAAGGGGGAAGGGGGCAACCTTGCCTGGTACCTCTGTATAAGGAGAAGGAACGCGAAAGAATGCCGTTCGCACAAATGCGGGCAGATGTATTTGCATATAGCACCTTAACCTTATTTATGAAGCCACCACCTAGCCCAAACCATTTCAAAATAAAAAAAACAGGAATGGCCATTCTAACCTGTCGAAAGCTTTCTCTGTGTCAAGAGAAAGGGCAACATATGGACTACAATCCGTCGATGCTCTCTCCATCAGGTTGCAGAGAAGGCGAGCATTATCTGCAGTGGATCTCCCAGGCACGAACCCGCACTGGTCCGGATGGACCAGCTCCCCAATGACCGCTGATAGTCTCCTCGCTAAAATACTTGCATAGATCTTATAGTCCGCATTTAAAAGAGAGATGGGCCTATAATTTGCCACTTGACTAGGGTCCTTACCTGGCTTTTCGAGAACAGTGATAATGGCCTCTGAAAAATTACCCGTCCAGTACTGATCCTTCTCTAGCTCCTCAAAGTATACCAACAAATAAGGGGCCAGCTCATTACTAAAGACTTTATAAAATTCAGAAGGAATCCCATCCAGCCCTGCAGCTTTCCCCGATGATATGGCCTTTATTGCCGAAACGAGCTCGTCGTATGAAAAGGGTTTACCAATGTGCTGAGCTTGAAACTCCCCTAAGATAGGGTGAACCAAATTATTAACAAAACAAGAGAATTCGGTTGTGCCTGCCTTCAGCTCAGAGGCGTACAACTGACTATAGAATTTGGAAAATTCGTCCACAATCTGATCATTGTCCGTTAAACGCTCATGACTACCACCGAGAATAGAGACAATTCTTGACTTAATTTGCTTCCCCCGTACAATGTTTGCCAACAATATACCAGCTTTATTCCGCTCGACGTGGAACCTGGCTGACTGTTTTAATAGTAGGTGCTCCACCTCGGAACTAAGCACTTCATTGTATTGAAACCTTAAACTTTGCAGTCTAGTCAAAATTCCAGGCTCCTTATGTTTAATCCACAGCCTTTCACCCGCTCGGATTTGCATATGGAGTGGAGGAGTGGCCTAGTGATTGGGGCAAGGTACTTCAGGCCAGAAGGTCAGGGGTTCAAATCCCACTAGAGGGCAGCAACCTTGGGCCAGAAGGACTGGGGTTTCTAGTCTCACAGGTACTCCTTGTGGTCTTGGGCAAGCCACTTAACCCTCCATAGCCCATGTTTCCTGTAAAATAGTTATCTCTAAGTTACAATGCCCTATTCAATGTAATTTCAGTTTGTTCAATGTAAACCGCACTGATGCAGAATAGTGCGGTATATAAGAGAATGTAAATAAATAAATAAATATCTAAAGCCGACAACTGGGCCTTCTGCTTTTTAGACTCTAATTTTAAAACTGGTGATCGTTGCACGAAGTGAGGCCTTGAAAGCCTCCCACCAGGCCCAGCTGGCAGTGTCTCCCACCTTGTTGTTAGCAAAATAGGAGGCAATGGCAGCCCGTATCTCCTCCTGAAAACCTGGCTCCGCCAACCACGCCCTATTAAAAGACCAGGCCTGGCCAGGCTTCTCCAGCTCCGCAACCTCTACTTTCAGCGTAATGGCTGCATGATCCGAGACCGTCCTACTCAAGATCCTTGCTTCACAGCTGCCAGACACCAGCGGCTTAGAAATCAGAAAAAAAACTATACGGGAAGAGGATTTATGCATGGGAGAAAAGAAAGAAAAGTCCTTCTCTCCCAGATGGAGCAACCTCCAGATATCCACCAAACCACAAGTGTCCATAAGGGCTGTAAGCACTATGCTCGCACGAAGGGGACACTCCACCCTCCCAGGATTCCTATCTACCAAAGGGTCCCTTACCAAATTGAAGTCTCCCCCCATGATTGTAAGAGCCCCACTATCCCTCTGAATGACACCACTTAAATTACGAAAAAAATTGGGATCATCGCTATTGGGTCCATATACATTTATAAGAGACAAAAGCACATTACCCACCATTAACTGTGAAAAAGCCCACCTCCCATACGCATCGTTGCTAGAATTCATAAGCTGGAAACCAAGGGAAGTACTCATCACAGTGGCGACCCCGTTTTTCTTATGAATCGCTGGGGAGGATCCCACTAACCTGTAATGCTTATCCTCTAATTTTGCCGTCTCTTGTGGAGAGAGATGCGTTTCCTGCAATAGAATAAAATTTGCATGTTGTCGTTTACAATATGCTATAATCTTCTTGCGTTTTATCGGAGACATAATTCCCTTCACATTCAGAGACAGAATCCTCAACCCTTTATCCATCCCAACAGGAAAATTATATTACAGAAATGGTCGGCGGAAGATAGTACCCAGCACCTTTTGAAATCCCCAGAGAGCCAACCCCAACCCCACCCAACATAGTAAGAAACAAACAATGGGTCAGACAGCGGGACCTCTATTATAGCATAAGACAGCCCGGGCCCCTTACCAAACATCAACCAATCCCTACCACCCATCAACAACAGGTACACAACACAGGAATCCGAACATCCCTCCCAACTAAACCTTTGACAGTAGTAGGAGTTCCAAACGCAGGCACGCCAGGGCGCGCTTCCCACACACAATAACACCATCAGCAGGCACAAGTCCAGAGAGGCTTAATTTTGCTGCATCCATACTGCCTCTTGTACAGCAGTAGCGGTTACAAATGCAGGCAAGCCAGGGCGCGCTCCCCACACACAATAACACCATCTGTAGGCACTAAACCAAGAAAAGCTTAATTTTGCTGCATCAGTAATGCCTCTTGTTCCTCGACGTACTGTTGTAAAGCGACAGGGTCATCAAATGTTTATGTTTATGTTTATTTAAATTTGATATACCGCTCAGGCCAAAAGGCATTAGAGCGGTTTACAATAATGTATGATTTGGTTGCATTGTTCAGAGTGACCTTGAATCTCGCCAGGCTGAACAAACCATACCTCGCTTGCAGACGCTGTAGTCTGGGCCGCAGAGCCAGAAACTGCCTCCGCTTCTCCACCGTATGCTTACAAAAATCAGCATAGAAGAACAATCGCTGCCCCTCATGCTGCAGGGGCTGCAGCGCCTTAGCTGCAGCGAAGATTTAAATCACCTGTTGATGTCGCAGCAGACATATAATTAACGGGCGTGGGCGCTTGCTTTGCAAGTTGGGGGAGGTCGGGATATGATGCGTCCTTTCAATTTCCAACAGGCGAGTAAATTCGATGTATAACAGCTTCGGGATGAAGCTCTCCAGGAATTGAATCGTGTTGCTACCTTCCACACCTTCCCCTAGTCCGACAATTTGAATGTTGTTGCACCTCGCCCTATTGCCCATGTCCTCCAAACTCTTCTCAAGCCAGTTCAGCTTTCGTATAGCAGGAGAGATTCTCTTGAGCTGTTCCTCATGTCCGCCATGGTCAATTCCACCTTGTCCACCCTGGTAGATAGAGAATGTAGCTATGCACTCAATTCCTTCAAATCAGATTGAAGTTCCACTAGCGACTCCCCATTGGAGTCTACACGGCTGCGTATGGCTCTGACCTCCTTAAGCAGCTCCTGTATCCCCTCCGACGTTTCCTGTTGTGGTGCCATTTTGTTTGGTGAGAGAGGATCTGTTTTGGATCTTTTAGACCCTGTCGTCGCGGGAGAGGTAAAGTCCAAATGCGTCTGTTTGCTCCCGGCCATCCTCCAACCCTACCGCTGTGAAAATTACCTCTCGGAGGAACAGTGTGGTCGGTGGTACTCAGGATTTAATGCCTGGGGCCCAGGAGAGCAACTCTTACACTTCCATGCTGGGTCCGTGCTGGCTCCGCCTCCCCAGACCATACTGGTCTTTATCTGCCGTCATTTACTATGTTACTATGATATCACTGCTTGACCCAATACAAGAATTGTGGAACCTGTGCCTTTTGGGGACACTGCTAGGTATTTATGACCTAGATTGGCCGCTGCTGAAGCAGGATACTGGGCTTGATAGACCTTGGTCTGACCCAGTATGGCATATCTTATTATTTATTTATTTTATTTAAAAGTATTTATATCCCGCTTTATCCTTGAATCTTATGTTCTCCAGGAATAAGCAGGAAGTCAGTCCTCACTTATGGGTGACGTCGGCATCGACGGAGCCCATGCGGAGCAATTCCACAGCTTTCAAAGAAAGCCTTTGGGAATGCTACCATGCATGCGTGATCCTCTTCCTGCCCAAGGGTGCCATCTTATTTATTTTATTTATTTAGCTGTATTTATATCCTGCTTTTCACCGGGTCAAAGTGGTCAATTGGGGGATACATTTAACACAAGGGGATATGAGACACATATGCTAATACTTACAGGGAACATGGGCAGTGGAGGGTTAAGTGGCTTGCCCAAGACCACAAGGAGTGCCTATAGGACTAGAAATCCCAGTCCCTCTGGCCTGAGATTGCTGTCCCCAGGTGGGACTTGAACCCCTGACCCTCTGGCCTGAAGTACCTTGTCCTAACTACTAGACCACTCCTCCCATCTTGCTCAGTCTCCCTTTTTCTGCGGAGTCCATTGGATGCACGCCCTCGTCCCTCTGAAAAAAGTGTTTTTTTTCTTGTGGTCTTCGACCCTTTTTTCCAGTTGCACCAGACCTCTACCCATCCTCCCCTATGCCACAGAACCCCTGTGGGCTAGTCGACTCCCTTTTTTCCTTTCTTTTGGAGTTTTCTTCCATTGGGCTCTTCACGTCTTTTATTTCCAACCGCTGGTCTCGAGGTTCTTCGACTTTGCTGGGGTCCTTTTTACCCCAATGGCTACTGGTTTTAAGAAATGTGAAGATGCTCCAAGAACATGTCGCTCACGGACACCCATGACTGTTGTCTGCAGTGTCTGGGGGCTGACCATAACCCAGAGCTCTGTCATTGTGTAAGAAAGTGTCGGCCAAGGCCCTGCTTAGCAGTAAGCAGACGTCTGATGACATTTTCCGCAAGGCAGCCTCGGAGTCCCCGGTGGTGCCTCAGGCTGTCCCACCGCTCGTGGGATCCCCCCCAGGAGACCCCGCACCCTAGGAGACAGTCTGACCAGGGGTCCCCCGATGTGGAGTGGCACAAGAAGAAGAAGGCTTCAAAGTCTCTGTCGGGAGCTCCAGACAAGTGCGAGCGTTTTCATGCTCGGTCCCTCAGCCCCCCTCAGCATTTCCGAGAGTCAGAGAAGGAACGGCCTTGAAAGGTATCTCTTACAGAGACGGAGGCCTCCGACGATGGCAACTGGTCTCCCAAGGGTCATCTCAACGAGGACCCCCTGCCCCCTGTCCTCTTCTACGCCAGGCCCGGTAACCCCAGCGTCGGCATCACAGGGACCCACGTCCGAGTGGGAGTCCTGAATGCTGGCACTGGAGCACAGTGTTTCTGCCTTCCTATCTGCCCAGCAGGCACTTCTGCCAAGCATGGCTGGCCCATGCCCCGAGACCGAGAGGCCCCTGGTAGGGGTACCCAAGCCTGCCCAGGAATCCCATGAGCTGTGGGCCTTGGCACCTCTCTCGCTTGCCATCCCATTCCTTGGGGGTGAGGTCATCGAAAGCCAGTGCCTATTACTCCAGGTGGGCCTGGGCCATGGACCTGCCCGACTTGGAGTCCTTCTCGGACCTTTTGGGTTGGGAGTCTGAAGGGGATACTTCCCCAGAGACTCGGGCCCACTGCGATTTGCCCTCGGACCCTTCCCGGCTGACCTCTCAGAGGCGTTCGCTCCCCGAGGTCACCTCTTGTTTGTTGTTCATCCAGGATATGGCACGGGCTCTTAATCTGCAGACGCAGACTGAAGAATAACCCAGGGCCGAAGAACTGGACATACTCCAGTACGAGTCCCCACCTAGGGAGTCTCTTACGATCCCGTTTCCTCCCACACTCACTTGATTACTCCTTCTCATGTGGGAGATGTCAGCCTCGGTCCCCATCATTAGCAAATGGCTCTACACCATGTACAGGGTCCAGCATGCCCCAGGGTTCCAGAAGGCTCAGCTTCCGCACACCTCCATAGTGATTGAGTCGGCCATGTGGAGACAAAAGAGCCCAAAGTCTCATTCTTCTGTTCTGCCTGGGAGGGAATCCCATGCCCTCAATGCCCTCGGGTGCAAGGCCTGCCAGAGTTCCATGCTGTCCTGCCGCATTCAGGCATATCAGCTTTACATGGGGATGTTCCTCCAAGACCTCGCCAAGGAGCTCGGCAGGATCTCTGCGAGTCTAGGAGGTGATCACCACCTTAGGTTCCAAACCCTCCTGAAGTCAGTCGCAGACTGCTTAAAGTACCTTTCCTGTGCCACATACGATGGGTTTGAGTCTTCGGCCAGAGTAGCACTTGTCTCTCTTGAAAGACTTCTTCTCTCCCTCGGAAGAAGCAACCGGCGAAGAAGCCCTTCTTCCAAAAGAAAGAGCTCTCCTACCGAGGGTATCCGCCTTATCTCTCGACCCGGGCACCAACAGCTAGTGTGCAGGGAAAAAGGGGAACTCAGGCCCATCGTAAGCCAAAAGGGCCCAAGACCCGATCCCCAGCTCCACCCCAACCAGCTCAGGGGTTTTGACACCGGGCACATAGCCTCTCGCCCCTCAACGGCATCTCCGCCAGTGGGAGGACGTCTGTCCCTCTTTGCGCCCGAATTTGCGTCCATCACTTCGGACACCTGGACTCTCCAGGTGGTTCAGGACAGTTACCATCTCTGGCTGGACAGGCTTCCTCCCGCTTTCTCCCCGGCGCAGCTCTCTCGGCTGCCCACCCACCAGACTTGCTTACAACAGCAGTTGCACAATCTCCTCCATCAGCAAGCAGCTGAAAGGGTACTGCAGCATCTCTGGGCCCGAGGATTTTACTCCCGGTACTTCCTTGTACCAAAGAGGATGGGGGGAATGCAGCCTATCCTCGACCTCAGGAATCTAAATAAATTATTGGTGAAGGAGAGGTTCAAAATGTTGTCACTTGGCGTCTTACTGCCCTTCCTCCAGCAGTGCAATTGGCTATGCTCCTTAGACCTCAAAGAGGCCGACGCTCATATAGCGATCCATCCCCAGCACAGGCAATACCTGTGGTTCAAGGTGCAAGGGGAGCAATTCTAGTACAAAGTACTCCCCTTTGGACTCGCTTTGGCCCCGCGAGTCATCACGAAATGCCTATCCGTGGCCACGGCCAACCTTCGGCGTCATGGTCTGCCCGTCTTCCCCTACTTAGATGACTGGCTTGTCACAGGAACCTCTGCAGAAGAGGCCTGATGGGGGCCTTGCTCACAGTTGCTCTCCTCGGCTTCCTGATCAACTACCCCAAGTCCCACCTCGAGCCGATGAGGACTCCTGGAGTTCATCGGCACTCTCCTTGACACTGATCGGACAACCGCCTTCCTCCCTCAGGCCCGCGCAGTCCGCCTCTGTGCCCTGGCGGCCGAGGTGCAGGGCAGGGCAAGAGTGTCAGCACGAACCATGCTGCGCCTGCTGGGGCACATGACCTTGACCGTCAATGTTGTCCCTCACGCTCGCCTGCACATGCGAGCAGCTCAGTGGTGCCTCAGAGCACAATGGGTGCTGGCATCTGGCCATCTTTCAGATCCCATGCGGGTCTCCCGTGAGCTACGCAGCTCCTTAGACTGGTGGCGGGACCCCCAGAACCTCCAGGCTCCCCAGCATGAGCTCGTGCTGACGACGGACGCCTCATTTTTGGGCTGGGGAGCCCACTGCAGTGACATCCGCACCCAGGGAAGGTGATCCCTCGAGGAGTCTCAACAGCAGATCAACCTGTTCGAGATCCGAGCAATCCGGTGGGTCCTAAAGGTCTTTGAACCCCACCTGAAGCAAAAATCAGTGCTACTGCAGACCGACAACAAAGTCGCAATGTTGTATCTGAACAAGGAGGGAGGAACGGGATCCTGCCTCCTCTGCCGGGAAGCTGTCCTCCTCTGCTCCTTCGCGGTACACCAGGACATGGTCCTCTGAGTGGTCTACGGGAGTCAAGAAAATATCCTCGTGGATAGGCTCAGCAGGATACTTTGCCCACATGAGTGGCGCCTGGATCCGAAGGTGGATCTCCTCATGTTACATTGTGCAAACAGGCCACCCAGTCAATGCAGAATCTGAAACCCAGTGTCAGAGTATCTAATCTTTCCTTCATAATCTCTCCCTGATCTGCTGTAGGGTACTGAAGACATTTATTATAGAGAATTAAGACTCCAGCACTAGCAGAACTCATCACATGTTCCCAGAGATAGAGAAGGAAACTGGAGAACTGTACAATCTGTAGGATATAAATGGTAATAACCTCTTTCTCGTTCCCCCTTTAGGATGCGGAGGACACCCTGAGCAGGTACGACTCTGCTCTCATTTCCTTCCTTCTGTATGATATAGCAGCAGCCCGTTAATGTCACTGTGGGGCTGCAGCTCTCCAGTGACTGAGGGGTGATGGGATAGAGACCTTACCAGTATAACTCACTCTCATATTCCTTGTGCTGGGGGTCTCACACCCTTTCCTACCTCTCCCTGTGCCATCTCTATCTCCAGGGACTCTGAAAGCTCGGGGTGAACATCTCCCAGAATACTTCCAGTTTCTCTCTTACTCTCAGGTGTCAGACAGCGATGTTTCCAAGACCAGAGGCTCTTTCTGCTGAAGAGGGAAAACGTTCTCACTTGAGCTTCCTTCACAAATATTTTATTCCGAAGAATCAGTTCATACAATACCATGGTAAACTATTCCATTCTTAAAAGCTGTAATTCATTAGCAGAGATATTAATTTATTTATTTTCATTCTCTTATATACCGTGCTATTCTGCATAAGTGCAGTTTACATTGAACAGGGCATTATAACTTGGAGATAACTATTTTACAGGGAACATGGACTATGGAGGGTTAAGTGGCTTGCCCAAGACCACAAGGAGCACCTGTGGGACTAGAAACCCCAATCCTTCTGGCCAAAGGTTGCTGTCCTCTAGTGGGATTTGAACCCCTGACCTTCTGGCCTGAAGTACCTTGCCCCAACCACTAGGCCACTCCTCCCCTCCAATAAATAAATAAAATTAATAAAATATGGATATACATGGGGGTATTTTAGAAGCTCTATTTGTGAGTTGGATGTCTGAAAACAGGAACTTGGACATGCAAAGAATGGAGACATCCCTGGGGTCATTTTAGAAGCGGGGCATATAGATATCCGCAGCACGAGAACGTCCATGTAGCATAGAGGACATAGTGGGGGTGTGGCCTGGGCGGAGCACGAGAGATGCATGTCACAGTACGATTCTGAGAACGGCACAAGAACATCTGGCCCTAGTTGGGGAGGCACCAGCCCTATACTTGCTTCTGATCACGAATAAGGTGGAAGAAAGTGCTCGCTGCATGGATGTCACTCTTCCAGGGGAAAACACGTAATCCCTTACATCACCACAGTAATCGCTGCCCAAAGAAACCTGAGCGTAAATCCAAACTGCAAACCTATTACTGACCTACCGCTGCACGTCTGAGTATCTGAAACAGTAGGGCCAGGACGTGCAAGTCTCTTATCATAGTCACCCCCTTGTGAAATATCCCTGCCGACATGTCCAGTACTCATGCAAGTCGGGGACATCCACCTTTGTGAAATGGCTACACCCGTGCACGTATCCGGCCTTGCAACCTGCACGGGGCCCCCTCCAGAGCCGGTTACAGGGATGTTCATTTTCCAGGGTGGAGACAGAACTCTTTCAGAAGTCCCTTCTGCTGCTCCCCTGGTTTTTGGATGTCCTGCTCTGGACACCCCAGATTTTAACTAGAACTCCATTCTAAAATCCCACTTTCTGTCTCTCTGTACCGATGATAAATAAATTGTTTATTGTTTCTTTTGTCATTTCACAACTTACATTTCTTTCTTTATATTTTCTTTTAGGAAACATTTCTGCAGAGCTGGGTAAGATTTTATCATCTTATTCTGTAACATTTAAAAATCCTATTTAAGGTGTATCCCTGCTTTGGATGGAAGACCTGTTTCTTGTATCTATTACTATTTAGCTCACATCCTCCCCAGTAGCAGTTGAAGGTGAGTTACATTCAGGGATAGCGGGTATTTCCCTGTCTCCAGAAGACTCACAATCTAACAGGCCGATGCAGAAAGCCGGTGCTGAAGTGGCTCTCCTTAACCTTTTACACCTATCTGCAACGCACCAATAGCACGAGACTTTAGCGGCGGCATCAGAAAGAGGGTCATAGGCAAATTAGCTGTGCATTCAACTGCGCTCAAAATGGCAGCGTTAAGTTAGTAGAGCAAGCTGAACACATGCGCAAAGAAGTTGGCACTAGTTTGACACCCTCTTCCAGAGAAACAGGGGAACCACCTGATTAATTTGCTTATAAGTTGCGACAATATTTTGATGGCATCGGGGGCTTTCTCCTATGTCTGGATCATCTGGTGTGAAGAGTCAAACTTCCCCCAATTAATCCAGGTATTGTGAAAGCCTCCGATAACATCAAATTACTGTTGGGAGCCAGTGCAGCTGACAGAAAGCAAATCCCTGGTGGCCCAGCAGCCCCAAACCCCCCATCCCCCATCCAACTAAAAATAATCCTGGTGGCCCCCATCTCAGTCCCTTTTAGAAATGAGCACTGGACAGGTTACATAAGAACATAAGATATGCCATACTGGGTCAGACCAAGGTCCATCAAGCCCAGTCTCCTGTTTCCAACAGTAGCCAATCTAGGTCATACGTACCTAGCAGTTTCCCCAAAAGACACAGGTTCCTCAATGCTTGTATTGGGTCAAGCAGTGATATCCTGGGTCCCTTTTAATAATGGTTTATGAACCTTTCCTCCAGGAACCTGTCCAAACCTTTTTTTTAAACATGGCTACACTAACAGCCTTTACTACATCCTCCAGTAACAAATTCCACAGTTTGATTACACGTTAAGTGAAAAAATATTTTCTCTTATTAGTCTTAAATAGTTTACACTGTAGCTTCATTGCATGTCCCCTAGTCTTTTTATATTCTGATGATGTAAATAATCGATCTACGTTTACCCTATGAAGAAAGGCTAAAAAGGTTAGGGCTCTTCAACCTGGAAAAGAGATGACTGAGGGGAGATATGAGAGAGGTCTATAAATTAATGAATGGAGTGGAACGAGTAAACGTAGATCGATTGCTTGATGGGGGAAAGGGAGAAAGTTAGGCCTGGTCAAGGGAAAATGTCGTACAAAGCTAAGGATGTGTTCCCCAGTAAGCTGATGCTATCACATAATGGGAGAATCACCACTACTGCTACTGATAATCATCTGTATAGTGCTACAAGGTGAACACAGCATTGTTCAATGAGTTTAGTGGTCTGATTATGTCATTTGTAAGAAGACATGTTTCCTTTATTGTAGGACCGCAGAGCACAGTAGTAGTGTCCTGTCCTTTCAGTGATATGGTTGTGTTTTTATGTGCAGAGGCAGCATGGATTCACCAGAGGCAGGTCTTGTCAGACAAATATGATTAATTTCTTTGACTGGGTGACCAGGGAGTTGGACCGAGGGAGACCCCTAGATGTGGTGTATTTAGATTTCAGTAAAGCCTTTGACACTGTTCCTGACAGGCGACTTATAAACAAACTGAGCACCCTAGGGATGGACCCTAAAGTTACTGCTTGGGTTAGAAATTGGTTGGGTGGGAGGCGACAAAGAGTACAAGTAAATGGAGCTCACTCTGAGGAGAAGGATGTTACCAGTGGTGTGCCCCAGGGATCTGTCCTTGGTCCGATTCTTTTTAACATCTTTGTTAGTGATATAGTGGAAGGGCTGTCGGGTAAGGTTTGCCTCTTTGCGGATGATACCAAAATCTGCAATAGAGTAGACACCCAGAAAGGTGTAGATAACATGAGGAGGGATCTAGCTAAGCTTGAGGAATGGTCTAGAATTTGGCAGCTGAGATTTAATGTTAAAAAATGTAAGGTCATGCATTTCGGCTGCAGCAATCCAAGGGAGCAATACAGTATAGGAGGTGAAGTACTTTTGTCCACTATAGATGAGCGGGACCTAGGCGTGGTTGTGTCTGATGATCTTAAAGTAGCTAAACAGGTAGAAAAGGCGACGGCAAAAGCTAGAAGGATGTTTGGGTGCATACGGAGAGGAATTGCTAGCAGAAAAAAGGAGGTGATAATGCCTCTGTATAAGTGTTTGGTGCAAACTCATTTGGAGTATAGTGTGCAATTCTGGAGACCGCACCTTCAAAAGGATGTGAACAGGATGGAGTCGGTGCAGAGGGTGGCTACTAAAATGATTAGTGGGCTTCATTATAAAGTACATGAGGACAGACTTAAGGATTTTAATATGTACACCTTAGAGGAAAGGCAGGATAGAGGTGATATGATTCAGATGTTTAAATACCTTCGTGGCATAAATGTTCAGGGAGAGAGCCTCTTTCAAATGAAAGCAAGTTCTGCTACAAGGGGACATGGGATGAGGGTGAAGGGAGATAGATTCAGTAGTGATATGCGGAAATATTTCTTTACAGAAAGAGTAGTGGATCCATGGAATAGTCTTCCAGTGGAGGTGCTAGAGATGAGGACAGTAACTGAATTCAAAAAAGGCATGGGACAAACACTGAGGATCTCTAAAGGTAAAAAGTGGACTGTTGTAGTTGTTGTTATGGAAGGACAGACTAGATGGGCCTTGTGGTCTTTTTCTTTCATCATGTTTCTATGTTTCTATGTTACACCTTCACCGACACCTTCACTAGGAAACTCCGACCTCTCTTCTGTACTTATTCTGATAAACCTCTGAGAATCCGGCCAGTGCCAGACTGGGAATGAGGGAGCCGGGCTCGGGGGGGCTGATATATAATCTCTACACCTTCACCGACACCTTCACTGGGAAACTCTGACCTCTCTTCTATACTTATGATAAACCTCTGAGCATCCGGACAGTGCCAGACTGGGAATGACAGAGCCGGGCTCGGGGGGTGATATATAATCTCTACACCTTCACCAACACCTTCACTGGGGAACTCTGACCTCTCTTCAGTACTTATACTACTAAACCCCTGAGAATCTGGGCAGTGCCGGACTGGGAATGAGGGAGCCGGGCTCGGGGGGGGGTGATATATAATCTCTACACCTTCACCGACACCTTCACTGGGAAACTCCAACCTCTCTTCTATACTTATACTGATAAACCTCTGAGAATCCGGCCAGTGCCGGACTGGGAATGAGGGAGCCAGGCTCAGGGGTGATATATAATCTCTACACCTTCACCGACACCTTCACTGGGAAACTCCGACCTCTCTTCTATACTTTGTGACGTAGAAGCCTCTCAAGAAGCTATAGAAACAGATAGTGATCCGGTGGAGAGAGCCGGTACTGCAAGAGAATGCAGGATTTTCTCTTCAGAGAGAAAAAAACACAGAGCTAATCAGGAACCACACCTCACCTCAGGGGAGGAGAGAAGCCAAGTCCCTGATTGGGCATGCCCAAGCAGGAGGCGGGCAGTGCAGTACACAGGCAGTTTGTTAAGCACTCAGAAACAGAGAGAGTCAGCTTTGGATTTGAAAGAAGACGACGAGGAGAAAGATTTGGATTTGGACGGACAGGAACAGGAAGAGTTGGAGAGAGAGCAATTAGGCATCTGTGATCCACTAAGGAGAAGACTGGACTCAGGAAGCAAGTACCTGGGAGACTCAGGGGCAGGGAGAATCTTCTGTGACCAGAAGGATTCAGGAGCACTGAGAGACCCAAGGCTACAGCACAGGCTTCTAAAGGACCAAGCAGAACCTTGGAACCGAAGGCAGAGGGACAGAGAATTACCCTGGAGAAAGTCTCAGCACAAGGTACACAGTGAGTTTGAAGCAGCTAGCAAGTTTAACATTGGGAAGCCAGAAAGAGTAAAGGCTAACGTTGACAAGACAAAGTCAGACAACATGGTAGCAATTGGTTGCAGTCTGAAAAGCATGTAAGCAGCCTAGGCTATTCTCACAAGCCAGCAGAAACTTATAGTAAGAGAACAGCTGACTCTTATTATAGAGACGTGAGCCAAGAGAAGCCTGACGGTTCTACTTTTAACACTCTGTTGAGAAACTCTCCACTCACAGCTGAAGTTTTAAACCCAGCACTAACGTTTAGTGATAAGTGGGGGAAGGATAATTCTAAAACGCTGAACTGTTGTCCTAGTAAGAGCAGCATTGCTAATTATCAAGAGATAAGCAGTTTAAACAAACAATTACCTGAAGGAGGAAGACATTATCAGCTTAGCCCAGGAAGAACGCAGGCTGAATTGCTTCTTAAAGATTTCAGAAAGTTCCTTGAAAGCAGGGCAGTTTTTTCCTCTAATGTAGCACAGCCCACAAACAGCTGTGAAGAGGAAATGCCTTTAGTTTCTTCTCTACCGTTCACAGAGCCAGACATGCCAATGGACTGTTCAGCTTGTGTCATTGAGAAGGACATTTAATTGAAATGCTGTACAAAGTTATATGAAATATAACAGAAGTTGCTGTATTGATTCCTATGCTGAGGAGCTTATCAGAAGGGAATAAGCTAAAAGCATAATTGTCTGCAAACCAGGAGCATTGCTGTTTGCCAAAGTTTGTTTCTTCCGTTAGTGGAAAGGGGTCACATGACAACGGAATGTGATCACAGAAGATAATGGTCATTTAGCCTAGCAATGCAATACCTTGTTTTGGTTTCTCACTCTTGTTTTGTGCTATTATACTTTATTTGCGTCTGTTTGCACTTGAACTGGAATGCGGAAATAAACCTCAAAGAAATTTTCTTTGCCTGCCTTACTACTTGAGCACACACAACTACAATTCTCAACCCTGAAGGGCATCAAAGGCCACCCTCTCCTGAAACCCTCAAGGTCCAGGGAGCGGGTGCGTGGCAACTTATACTGATAAACCTCTGAGAATCTGGCCAGTGCCGGACTGGGAATGAGGGAACCGGGCTCGGGGGGTGATATATAATCTCGACACCTTCACTGGGAAACTCCGACCTCTCTTCTATACTTATGATAAACCTCTGAGCATCCGGCCAGTGCCGGACTGGGAATGAGGGAGCCGGGCTCAGGGGGTGATATATAATTGACACCTTCACTGGGAAACTCCGACCTCTCTTCTATACTTATACTGATAAACCTCTAAGAATCCGGACAGTGCCGGACTGGGAATGAGGGAGCCGGGCTCGGGGGGTGATATATAATCTCTACACCTTCACCGACACCTTCACTGGGAAACTCCGACCTCTCTTCTATACTTATGATAAACCTCTGAGAATCTGACCAGTGCCATACTGGGAATGAGGGAGCCGGGCTCGGGGGGTGATATATAATCTCTACACCTTCACCGACACCTTCACTGGGGAACTCCGACCTCTCTTCTATACTTCTGATAAACCTCTGAGAATCCGGCCAGTGCCAGACTGGGAATGAGGGAGCCGGGCTCGGGGGGGTGATATATAATCTCTACACCTTCACCGACACCTTCACTGGGAAACTCTGACCTCTTTTCTATACTTATACTGATAAACCTCTGAGAATCCGGCCAGTGCCAGACTGGGAATGAGGGAGCCTGGCTCGGGGGGTGATATATAATCTCTACACCTTCACCGACACCTTCACTGGGGAACTCCGACCTCTCTTCTATACTTCTGATAAACCTCTGAGAATCCGGCCAGTGCCAGACTGGGAATGAGGGAGCCGGGCTCGGGGGGGTGATATATAATCTCTACACCTTCACCGACACCTTCACTGGGAAACTCCGACCTCTCTTCTATACTTATACTGATAAACCTCTGAGAATCCGGCCAGTGCTCTGCTAGAGAGGTGGATATTACCTCCTGTGACAACTTGCTGTGAGTTCTAGCTGTTTATTTAATTATTTATTGTTTGTCTTATTGGTGTGCTGCTTCAGCTTCTCAGCTGTTTAACTTACCTTGCCTCTCTCAACTAACTGGGCTTTGTGTGGTACCCCCCCCCCCCTGCTGAGGGTTCAGGACAGGGTACCTTGTAACTGCCCTCTTTAATAGGACTTATTTCCCTCCCTCCCTCCCTCCCTCCCCACCACCCACCCACCCCTGGGGTAATTGTAGCTTTATAGGTACCTACACATCTTGAAGGAAAGAGGCTGCTCTCAGGTGCAGCTCCTTATCCAAATCAGTCATACACCGAGGACCTGTGATTAATTAAGCTTCAGGTGAACAAGGTGTATTGGGGGTGTTAGATACACTTTTATTAGTATAAGCATCTACATCAGTCCTTATTATATACAGAATTTAAAAGACCTAACAACTAAGATGCAGACAAAAGTCCAGCAGCGAGATGGGGGCTTTCCGGTCTTTTGCATTGAGTGTCACATGTATGATTTTCGCCCAGTTGGTGAGAGGTCTTACGTATGCACTAAGTGCAAGGAGCTCTTTGCTCTCAGGGAACAAGTTCGTTCTCTAGAGGCTAGAGTAGCAGAGCTGGAAGACATAAGAAAGACAGAGAAGTACATGGACGAGACCTACAGGGATATAGTCCTGAAGTCCCATCTCCAGTCTGGCAGCATCCCTGTTTCCATGGAGGAGAGAGGTCACGTGACAGGAGAGCATCACCCTGGTGTGGCAGGAAGTGATCCTGTAACTAGGACCTGTCCTCCAGGTGATGTAAAACCCTCTCGCACCGAGGGCGTTTCTCCAGGGCCATGTGCCCATGAGGGGAGGGTCAGGACAGCTGTTATAGTTGGTGATTCAATCATTAGGCATGTAGATAGCTGGGTGGCTGGTGGACATGAGGATCGCCTGGTAACATGCCTGCCTGGTGCGAAGGTAGAGGACCTCACACACCGCCTAGATATGATCATAGATAGTGCTGGGGAGGAGTCTGCTGTCTTGGTACATGTTGGTACCAATGTCATAGGAAAATGTGGTAGGGAAGTTCTGGAGGCTAAATTTAAGCTTTTAGGTAGGAAGTTGAAATCCAGGACTTCCAGGATAATGTTCTCCGAAATGCTTCCTGTTCCACGTGCAGGACCCAAAAGACAGGCAGAGCTCCGGAGTCTCAAGGCGTGGATGAGACAATGGTGCAAGCAGGGCCGGCCCGTCCATTGAGCAAGAATGTTTTTTGCACAGGGCCCCGCGTTTCAGGGGGCCCCGCGCAAAAAACATTCTGATCCAACATTAAAATTTAAAAAAAAAAAAAAAAAAAAGCTGCCACTGCCGGGGCCAGGGCCGGGGCCGCCGCGGCAGAATCGAGTGTGCCGCAGGGCCCCCCCTGCCCAGCAGAGCCTGCCCTCCCCGGTATCACCTCTCTCACTCAGCTGCCTCCAGTCACACGCGCCGGCTTTCAGAGCGCGAGGGGAGTTTCTCCCTCGCTGCTCTGTTAAGCCCGCGGGGGCTGATGGGAAGTCCCATCAGCCCCGCGGGCTTAACAGAGCAGCGAGGGAGAAACTATTCCCTCGCGCTCTGAAAGCTGGCGCGTGTGACTGGAGGCAGCTGAGAGAGGTGATACCGGGGAGGGCAGGCTCTGCTGGGCAGGGGGGGCCCCGCGGCACACTCGATTCTGCCGCGGCGGCTCCAGCAGAGGCAGCGACAGCTTTTTTTGTAAAAACAATTTTGCTTGGGGGGGGGGGGTTAGGAGTGGTGATGGGCTGGGGGGGTTAGGAGTGGTAATGGCGGTGGGCTGTTGGGGGGGTTAGGACTGGTAATGGGCTGGGGGGGGCTAGGAGTGGAAAGGGCTGTGGGCTTTTGGGGGGTTAGGACTGGTGATGGGCTGGGGGGGTTAGGAGTGGTAATGGCTGTGGGCTGTTGGGGGGGTTAGGACTGGTGATGGGCTGGGGCGGGGGGTTAGGAGTGGTAATGGCTGTGGGCTGTTGGGGGGTAAGGACTGGTGATGGGCTGGGGGGGTTAGGAGTGGTAATGGCTGTGGGCTGTTGGGGGGGTTAGGACTGGTAATGGGCTATGGGGGGCTAGGACAGGAAATGGGCTGATGGGGGGTTTAGGAGTGGTGATGGGCTCGGGGAGGATAGGAGTGGGGATGGGCTATGGGGGGCTATGGGCTATGGGGGAGCTAAGTCTATATGGGCTGATGGGATTAGGACTGGAAGTGGGTTGATGGGGGCTTAGGACTGGAAGTGGGCTATGGGGGGGGGCATAAACTAAAAATTGGGTAATGGGGGATTAGGACTGGAAATGGGCTGGTGGGATTAGGAGTGGGAGTGGGCTATGGGGGGGTATGAAGGGGAATGGGTTGGGGGGGTTGCTATGACTGGAAATGGGCTGGGGGATTAAGAATGGAGGTGGGCTGATGGGATTAGGAGTGGTGATGGGCTATGGGGGGGGCTTAGGACTGATAATGGGCTATGGGGGGCTGGGACCGGAAATGGGCTGATGGGGCGGGGTTAGGACTTGAGGTGGGCTGATGGGGTTAGGACTGGTAATGGCCTGTGGGCTGATGAGGGGGTTTAGGACGGGCAATGGGCTATGGGGGGTTAAGACTGGTAATGGGCTGTTGGCTGATGGGGGCTGTCTGGTAATGGGCTTAGGGGGGTTAGGACTGATAATGGACTATGGGGGGGGGGCTAGGACAGGAAATGGGCTGATGGGACGGGTTTAGTACTTGAGGTGGGCTGATGGGGTTAGGACTGGTAATGGACTGTGGGCTGATGAGGGGGGTTAGGACTGGCAATGGGCTATGGGGGGCTGACTGGAAATGGGTTGATGGGGGTTAGGACTGGAAGTGGGCTGATGGGGGGTTAGGACTGGAAGTGGGTTGATGGGGGGGGGCTAGGACTGGTATTGGGTTGGGGGGTTGCTAGGACAGGAAATGGGCTGATGGGGGGCTAGGACTGGAAATGGGCTGATGCAGGGACTAGAAGGGAATGGATGCTGGGTGAGGCTGGAACTAGAAGGGAGCTGGTGTTGGGGGAGGATTAGAATGGGATGGGGCTGGGAGAGTAAAATGGAGAGGGGAAAAATATTTTGTGTGGGAGGGATAAAAAATCTACAATTGGCCGGGTATTGGGAGAGTAAGTGGGGATTGAGGATGGAGGGGTAAATTTTGAGTAGATGAAATAGGAATGAGGAAAGAGCAAAAGGAGAAAGATTAGTATGTTAAAGCAGATGTAGAGGGAGAATGGAAAAAAAAACCCAAGAAGACAGAAGAAAGGACAAATGGACAGCAAATGGAGAGTTAGCAGAAGACACGAAGAAACCAGAAGAAAGTGGCTGGAACAATTGCAACTGAAAAAAAATGCACAAAAGGTAGAAAAATATCTCTTTATTTTGAATTTATTAACTGGAATATGTCAGCTCTGGGAAATGTGCATCATTAATTTTTGCGCTTTGTTTAGTACAAGAGGAAATTAATTTATAGTTTTATTTCTACAGTGTTGTTGTATATTCCAAGTTTGGCTTTTGGGGTTCCCAGTTTAATTATTGTCTTCCTGTTTCTAAATTGTGATTCCTTGTTTGGTGATGGTCTATGTTGTGCATGTGTAACTGAGCTGAGGTATTCTGTTTATATAATTCCTATTTGACATTGCCACTTGTTCTTTCCCCAGTAGGTCATGTATTGTTGTTCTCTGAAATGTATTGGTTTAATATTTGCAGTGTTGCCTTTTGATAGTTAGGGTATGGTGCTTTGTGAGTCCTGGTAGTGCTGTTAGGATACGGCGGGTTTGCTATGGGTTCTAAATGGGCAGTGTTTGTAGTAGTTCCTAATGTGCCTGGCGGTTGGTACTGGATTATAGTAATGTAGAAACCTTTTAGTCTTTCTTTATCCATATACTCATTAAGAGGCATGTTTACTAAAAGTTAGTGTATGGTAGCATTATGCAAATATTTATGCAAATGAGGCACCTTATGCAAATGAGGCCCCGCACCGAGTCTCCGCACATGGCCCCGCACCCCCCTTGGGCCGCCCCTGGGTGCAAGGATGAGGGTTTTGTATTTGTTAGGAACTGGGGAACATTCTGGGGAAAGGAGGGGCTCTTCCGAAGGGATGGGCTTCACCTTAATCAGGATGGAACCAGACTTCTGGCATTAACCTTTAAAAAGGAGATAGAGAAGCTTTTAAACTAGAAAATAGGGGAAAGCCGACAGTCACCCAGGAGCGCATGGTTCGGATGAAGGTATCCTTGAAGGATACTACCAAAAGCAGTGAGGTTCCAAAAAAGAGTATAGTAGCCCAAATGCCCTTGAGTAAGGTGCAGACAAAGTGTAAAGATTCCAAATTACCCATGCCTACCAATAGCCAGATTAATATGAATAAAATACAGTCTCTAAAATGCTTGTATGCAAATGCTAGAAGTCTAAACAATAAGATGGGAGAGTTAGAATATATAGCACTAAATGAGAGGTTAGATATGATTGGAATCTCAGAGACATGGTGGAAGGAGGATAACCAGTAAGACACTGTGATATCTGGATACAAACTATATCGTAATGATAGAACTGATCAAATTGGTGGAGGGGTTGCACTCTATGTTAGAGAGGGCATTGAGTCAGAAAGGATTAAAGTTTTACAGGAAACAAAATTTGCTGTAGTATCTCTATGGATTGAAATTCCATGTAAAAAGGGGAAGGCGATGGCAGTGGGGGTGTACTATCGACCGCCTGGCCAGAATGAACAAATGGATGATGAAATGCTCAGAGAAATCAAGGAAGCTAACAAAAGTCACAGCAGAGTAGTAATAATTGGTGATTTCAATTACCCTGGTATCGACTGGGTCAGTGTTACGGCAGGACAAGCTAGGGAGATAAAGTTTCTAGATGAAATAAATGACTGCTTCTTGGAGTAGCTGGTTCATGAACCAACCAGAGGGGAAGCCATACTGGACCTAGTCCTTAGTAGAATGCCGGATCTGGTGCAAGAAATAAGGGTGTTGGGACCACTTGGCAATAGTGATCATAGCATGAACATGTTTGATTTTAATTAGTGGAGGAGGGATAGTAAAGAAATCCACAGTACTACCTTTTAACTTTCAAAAGGAAGACTATGATAAAATGAGGAATATAGTTAAGAAAAAACTAAAAGGAGCGGTTGCAAAGGTTAAAGACTTAGAGCAAGCTTGGATGTTGTTTAAAAATACTATCCTCTAAGCCCAGACCAGCTGTATTCCACACATTAAGAAAAGTGGAAGAAAGTCCAAAAAAACTGCCAGCATGGTTTAAAGGTGAGGTCAGAGAGGCTGTTGCTGCCAAAAAAGCATCCTTCAGGAAATGGAAAAAAGAGTCAAATGAAGAAAACTGGAAACAGCACAAGCACTGGCAAGTTAAATGCAAAGCATTGATAAGGCACGCAAAGCGAGAATTTGAGAAGGAACTTGCTACGGAAGCAAAAACACGAAATAAAGACTTTGTCAAGTACAATTGTAGCAAAAGGCCTGTGAGAGAGTCCGTTGGGCCATTAGATGATAGAGGGGTAAAAGGGGCAGTAAGAGGAGACAAGGCTATAGCAGAGAGACTGAATGAATTCTTTGCTTCGGTCTTTACTGAGGAAGATGTAGGGATGTTACCCAAGACTGAAGTGGTATTTAAAGGTGATACTGCAGAGGAATTGAGAGAAATATCGCTACACCTGGAAGATATATTACAACTATTTGATAAACTGAATAGTAGCAAATCACCTGGACCGGATGGTATACATACAAGAGTGTTGAAAGAACTGAAATATGAGATTGCGGACCTGCTATTGGTAATCTGTGAACTTTCATTAAAATCATCTGTAATACCTGAAGATTGGAGGGTCGTCAACGTAACACCAATCTTTAAAAAGGGTTCCAGGGGTGACCTGGGAAATTACAGACCGGTGAGTCTGATGTCAGTACTGGGGAAAATGGTAGAAACCATCATAAAGAACAAAATTACACAGCATGCAGATAGTCATGGCCTAATGGGAGACAGCCAACATGGCTTTAGACAAGGAAGATCTTGTCTTACTAATCTGATATGTTTTTTTGAAGGTGTGCATAAACAGGTAGACAAAGGTGAGTAGGTTGATATAGTGTATCTGGACTTTCAGAAAGCTTTGATAAGGTCCCTCATCAGAGACTTTTGGCGAAACTAAAAAGTCATGGGATAGGAGGCAGTGTACTATTGTGGATCGGGAACTGGTTAAAAGATAGAAAGCAGAGGGTAGGGCTAAATGACCAATATTCCCAATGGAAAAAGGTGAATAGTGGAGTACCCCAGGGATCTGTACTGGGTCCACTACTTTTTGACATATTCATAAATGACCTGGAAATGGGAATAACGAGTGAGGTTATCAAATTTGCAGATGATACAAAACTGTATAAAGTTGTTAATACCCAAGAGGATTGTGGAAAACTGCAGGAGGATCTGGATAAATTGGAAGACTGGGCATCCAAATGGCAGATTAAATTTAATGTAGACAAGTGTAAAGTTATGCACCTAGGAAAGAACAACCCACACTATAGTTACACAATGCAAGGTTCCACATTGGGAACCACCACCCAGGAAAAAGATTTAGGAGTCATCGTGGATAACATGTTAAAACCCTCTGCCCAGTGTGCAGCGGCAGCCAAGAAAGCAAATAGAATGCTAGGTATCATAAGGAAAGGAATGGAAAATAATACAAAGGATATTATAATGCCTCTGTATCATTCCATGGTACGACCGCACCGTGAATATTGTGTGCAGTTCTGGTCACCGTATCTTAAAAAGGACATAGCATTATTAGAAAAAGTATAGAGAAGAGCCACCAAAATGGTGAAGGGAATGGAAGGCTACTCCTATGAAGAGAGGCTACAAAGGTTGGGGCTCTTGAACCTGGAAAAGAGACGGCTGAGGGGAGATATGATAGAGGTCTATAAATTAATGAATGGAGTGGAGCATGTAAACGTGGATCAATTGTTTACGCTATCAGAATATAGAAAGACTAGGGAATATGCAATGAAGCTACAGGGTAAACTATTTAAGACAAATAAGAGAAAATATTTTTTCACTCAACGTGTAATCAAACTCTGGAATTTGTTACCGGAGGATGTGGTAAGGGCTGTTAGTGTAGCTGGGTTTAGAAAAGGTTTGGACAAGTTCCTGGGGGAAAGGTCCATAAACCACTATTAAAAAGGGACCCAGGATAATCAGTGCTTGACCCAGTACAAGCATTGTGGAACCTGTGTCGTTTGGGGATACTGCTAGGTACGTATGACCTAGATTGGCCACTGTTGGAAACAGGATACTGGGCTTGATGGACCTCGGTCTGACCCAGTATGGCATATCTTATGTTCTTATGTTCTTAGGGAGCCGGGCTCGGGGCTGATATATAATCTCTACACCTTCACCGACACCTTCACTGGGAAACTCCGACCTCTCTTCTATACTTATACTGGTAAACCTCTGAGAATCCAACCAGTGCCGGACTGGGAATAAGGGAGCCAGGCTCAGGGGGTGATATATAATCTCTACACCTTCACCGATACCTTCACTGGGAAACTCCGACCTCTCTTCTGTCCTTATGATAAACCTCTGAGAATCCGGCCAGTGCCGGACTGGGAATGAGGGAGCCGGGCTCGAGGGGGGGGGGGGCAGGAGGGGGTGATATATAATCTCTACACCATCACTGACACCTTCACTGGGAAACTCCGACCTTTCTTCTGTACTAATGATATACCTCTGAGAATCCGACCAGTGCCGGACTGGGAATGAGGGAGCCAGACTCGGGGGGGGGGGGGGGGGATGATATATAATCTCTACACCTTCACCGGGGAACTACGCCCTTTCTTCTGTACTTATAGTGATAAACCTCTGAGTATCCGGCCAGTGCCAGGCTGGGAATGAGGGAGCCAGGCTCTGTGGGTGATATATAACCCGGGAGTGATGTTTGCCATCGGGATAAGAGGGATCAGAGAGTGTTATTCGGGAGCTGGTGGACTCTGCAGGATATAAGTGTGTTTAATACGTTATATGCAATCTGTGATCTGATGTTCCAGAGATGGACTAACTGTGTAAAGAAAATGTACAGCAATAAAGACATAAAGGATGTTCCAGTGATTATTTCAGAGAATCAAACAATGGATGAAGTTTCAGAGGCCCAGTAAGAGGTCCAGAGATGGGATTAGAGCCTGTGAATGTGAGGAATGAGCAGGGCCGGTGCTGGGCTCTCTAGCGCCCCCTGCAGCCTATAGATCCCCCCCCTCATTACTATTATTTATTTTATTTATTTCTCTTATATACCATGCTATTTGACATCAGTGTGGTTTACATCGAACATTCTATTGAACAGGGCATTATAACTTGGAGATAACTATTTTACAACCACTAGGCCACTCCTCCACTCCTGTGCACCAGGAGGAGGCAGGTCCGGCGTGTTCAGTGTCCTGCAGCGAAGCTGGAACAAGTTCAAAACTGTGACACAACAGCAAGTTCCCCTCGCTCATAGGATCAGACATTCAGGGGCTTCTATGTGTGTCGCGGTGTGCACACATGTGTGTCAGTAGGTCTGTGTGGGTTTGTGTGTTTCTGGGAGTCATAGGAACTGGGATGTGTAGTGAAGTGTAGCACTGGGGTGCCTCTGAGTGTGTGTGTGTATATGGTACACAGGTGCGGTGCCTGGGTGTGTGGTGCAGTGTAGGGCTGGGCTGCCTCTGTGTGTAGAAATAAAACTATAAATTAATTTCCTCTTGTACTAAACAAAGCGCAGACGTTAATGATGCACATTTCCCAGAGCTGACATATTCCAGTTAATAAATTCAAAATAAAGAGATACCTTTCTACCTTTTGTGCATTTTTTTTCAGTTGCAATTGCTCCAGCCACTTTCTTCTGGTTTCTTCGTGTCTTCTGCTAACACTCCATCATCTGCTGTCAATTTGTCTTTTCTTCTGTCTTCTAGTTTTTTTCCATTCTCTCTCTACATCTGCTTTAACATACTAATCTTTCTCCTTTTGATCTTTCCTCATTCCTATTTCATCCACTCAAATTTTACCCCTCCATCCTCAATCCACACTTACTCTCCCAATACCCGGCTAATTGTAGATTTTTCTTCCCTCCCACACAAAATATTTTCCCCTCTCCATTTCACTCTCCCAGCTCCATCCCATTCTAATCCTCCCACAACATCAGCTCCCTTCTAGTTCCAGCCCCATCCAGCATCCGCTCCCTTCTAGTCCCGGCATCAGCCCATTTCCAGTCCTAGCCCCCATCAGCCCATTTCCAGTCCTAGCAACCCCATCCATTTCCAGTCATATCCAAACCCCTCCATCAGCTCATTTCCAATCACAGCCCCACCATTAGCCTATTTCCAAACCTAGCTCCCCTCCACTCAGCCCATTTCCAGTCCATAGCACCACCCCACAGCCCATTTCCAGTACTAGCAACCCCCCATAGCCCATTTCCAGTCCTAGCAACCCCCAGCCCATTTCCAGTACTAGCAACCCCCCCACAGCCCATTTCCAGTACTAACAACCCCCACAGCCCATTTCCAGTCCTAGTAACCCCCCAGTGCCCATTTCCAGTCCTAGCAACCCCCACAGCCCATTTCCAGTCCTAGCAACCCCCCAGCCCATTTCCAGTACTAACAACCTCCCAGCCCATTTCCAGTCCTAGCAACCCCCCAACCCATTTCCAGTACTAGCAACCTCCCCCCCCACAGCCCATTTCCAGTACTAACAACCCCCACAGCCCATTTCCAGTCCTAGTAACCCCCCAGTGCCCATTTCCAGTACTAACAACCCCCACAGCCCATTTCCAGTACTAACAACCTCCCAGCCCATTTCCAGTCCTAGTAACCGCCCAGCGCCCATTTCTAGACCTAGCAACCCCCCAGCCCATTTACAGTACTAGCAACCCCCCCACAGCCCATTTCCAGTCCTAGCAACCACCCTACAGCCCATTTTCAGTCCTAGCAACCCCCCAGCCCATTTCCAGTACTAGCAACCACCCCATAGCCCATTTCCAGTCCTAGTAACCCCCAGCCCATTTCCAGTACTAGCAACCCCCCACAGCCCATTTCCAGTCCTAGTAAGCCCCCCGCCCATTTCCAATACTAGCAACCCCCCAGCCCATTTTCAGTATTAGTAACCCCCATAGCCCATTTCCAGTCCTAGTAACCCCCACAGCCCATATCCAGTCCTAGTAACCCCCCTCCCCACAATACATTTCCAGTCCTAGCATCCCCCCTCCCCTCCCGAAGAGCTCCGTGGCTAGCTAAGAGGGAGCCGGAGAGGCCCTGGCTCACCTCTACAGCTGCCGAAGTGAAACACGCCTTTTCCCTTCACTTCGGCAGCTGTACTGATGTTTAGAACGCTGCTGCACTGAGGTCAAAGGGAGCTTCCTGTTCCTGAAGGGAAAAGACGCGCTTCATTTCGGCAGCTGTTAGAGGGAGCCAGGGCCTCTCCGGCTCCCTCTAAAACCATCCTGCCTGCCGCCAGTTTTCAGGATGTTGTTTGTGCAGGGCCCCCTGAAATGCTGGGGTGCCTCTGAGTGTGTGTGCAGTGCATGTGTGTGTGTGATACAATGTAGGGCTGGGGAGCCTCTGTGTATGTGTGTGTGTGGTGGGGTGGAGGGCAGTGTAGGGCAGGGGTGCCTCTGAGTATAAGTGTGTGTGTGTGTGTGGTGTAGTGTAGGGCAGGGGAGCCTCTGAGTGTAAGTGTGTGTGCAGTACATGTGTGTGTGGTGCAGTGTAGGGCAGGGGTGCCTCTGAGTTTGTGTGAGTGTGTGTGGTGGGGGGAGGGGAGAACAGTGTAGGACTGGGGAGCCTCTGAGCATAAGCGTGTGTGCAGTGCATGTGTGTGTGGTGCAGTGTAGGGCTGGGGAGCCTCTGTGTGTAAGTGTGTGTGCAGTGCATGTGTGTGTGGTGCAGTGCAGGGCTGGGGTGCCTCAGTGTGTGTGTGTGGTGCAGTGTAGGACAGGGGTGCCTCTGTGTGTAAGTGTGTGTGCAGTGTATGTGTGTGTGTTGTAGTGTAGGGCAGGGGTGCCGCTGAGTGTAAGTGTGTGTGCAGTGCATGTGTGTGTGGTGCAGTGTAGGGCTGGGGTGCCTCTGAGTGTAACTGTGTGTGCAGTGCATGTGTGTGTGTGGTGCAGTATAGGGCAGGGGAGCCTCTGAGTGTAAGTGTGTGTGCAGTGCATGTGTGTGTGGTGCAGTGTAGGGCTGGGCTGCCTCAGTGTGTGTGTGCAGTGCATGTGTGTGTGGTGCAGTGTAGGACAGGGATGTCTCTGAGTGTAAGTGTGTGTGCAGTGCATGTGTATGTGGTGCAGTGTAGGGCTGGGGTGCCTCTGAGTATAAGTGTGTGTGCAGTGCATGTGTGTGTGTGGTGCAGTGTAGGGCTGGGGTGCCTCTGAGTGTAAGTGTGTGTGCAGTGTATGTGCAGTGTGTGTGGTGCAGTGTAGGGCTGGGGTACCTTTGAGTGTAAGTGTGTGTGCAATGCATGTGTGTGTGGTGCAGTGTAGGGCAGGGGTGCCTCTGAGTGTAAGTGTGTGTGCAGTGCATGTGTGTGTGTGTGTGGTGCAGTGTAGGGCAGGGGTGCCTCTGAGTGTAAGTGTGTGTGCAGTGCATGTGTGTGTGGTGCAGTGTAGGACAGGGATGTCTCTGAGTGTAAGTGTGTGTGTAGTGCATGTGTGTGTGTGGTGCAGTGTAGGGCTGGGGTGCCTCTGAGTGTAAGTGTGTGTTCAGTGTATGTGTTTGTGGTACAGTGTAGGGCAAGGGTGTCTCTGAGTGTAAGTGTGTGTGCAGTACATGTGTGTGTGTGGTGCAGTGTAGGGCAGGGGTGCCTCTGTGTGTAAGTGTGTGTGCAGTGTATGTGTCTGTGTGGTGCAGTGAAGGGCTGGGGTGCCTCTGTGTGTAAGTGTGTGTGCAGTGCATGTGTGTGTGTGGTGCAGTCTAGGGCTGGGGAGCCTCTGTGTGTAAGTGTGTGTGCCGTGCATGTGTGTGTGTGGTGCAGTGTAGGGCTGGGGTGCCTCTGTGTGTAAGTGTGTGTGCAGTGCATGTGTGTGTGTGGTGCAGTCTAGGGCTGGGGTGCCTCTGAGTGTAAGTGTGTGTGCAGTGTATGTGTCTGTGTGGTGCAGTGTAGGGCAGGGGTGCCTCTGAGTTTGTGTGAGTGTGTGTTTGTGTGTGTGGTGGGGGGGAGGGGGGAGCAGTGTAGGACTGGGGAGCCTCTGTGTGTAAGTGTGTGTGCAGTGCATGTGTGTGTGTGGTGCAGTGTAGGGCTGGGGTGCCTCTGAGTGTAATTGTGGGTGCAGTGCATGTGTGTGTGTGGTGCAGTGTAGGGCTGGGGTGCCTCTGAGTGTAAGTGTGTGTGCAGTGCAGTGTGTGTGTGTGGTGCAGTGTAGGGCTGGGGTGCCTCTGAGTGTAAGTGTGTGTGCAGTGCATGTGTGTGTGGTGCAGTGTAGGGCTGGGGTGCCTCTGAGTGTAAGTGTGTGTGCAGTGCATGTGTGTGTGGTGCAGTGTAGGGCTGTGGTGCCTCTGAGTGTGTGTGGTGCAGTGTAGGGCAGGGGTGCCTCTGAGTGTAAGTGTGTGTGCAGTGCGGTGTGTGTGTGGTGCAGTGTAGGGCAGGGGTGCCTCTGAGTGTAAGTGTGTGTGCAGTGCATGTGTGTGTGTGGTGCAGTGTAGGGCAGGGGTGCCTCTGAGTGTGGGAGTGTGAAGGGTTCACAGCATATAGCGATTTATAACTGAAACTCAAACTACTTAGGAGCTCAGGGCCCAACTCATACAAGGCTACAGACTACTAGTGGGCAGCAGAAAAGGCCCCAAAGGGAAGATGCTGCTGCTACTACTGAACATTTGTATAGTGCTACAAGACATACGCAGCGCTGCACAGACACATGTAAAAGACAGTCCCTGCTCATCAGAGCTTACAGTCTAGTCAAGAGAGACAACACAGTAGCTATAGACATGGGACATCATCCAGGGGGAATGGTAAAGAAACACAAAGAAGATCAGGTGAGTCAAGATCCGAAAGCAGCAGCGAAGAGGTGAGTTTTCAGTCTGGATTTGAAAAGGGTCAGAGAAGGCGCCTGATGTACAGACTCAGGTAGTTTGTTCCAGGCGTGAGGTGCAGCAAGGTGAAAGGAGTGAAGTCTGGAGTTAGCAGTAGAAGAGAAGGGCACAGATAGAAGTGATTTGCCAGAAGAGCGGATTTCCCGAGGAGGGTCTAGGGCAGGTGTCGGCAATCCGCGGCTCCAGAGCCGCATGCGGCTCTTTTCCACCTTTGCCGCGGCTCTGGAGCACACTGCCCGCCCGGTGACAGGCAATAGTGTTGCCGTAGCTACTCAACGTGGCTCAGCTCCGCCTCGCCGCGAGTAAAGTGCCTGGTGACGTCAGGCCGCCTGCGTGCGAGGGGGAGGAGTGACAGAGCCGGAACCAGCGTGAGCCAGCGCTACGCGGGAGTGAAGAACAAAAAAAAAGGTAAGTTAATTTTCACACAGGTTGCAGGGAAAGGAAGGGGAGGGGGTGGCTGGAACTTGAGGGGGGTGGGCATAGCAAATTTTGGTATGGGGCCCTGTGATTTCTACTTACGTCGCTGTTTTCGACCCCCTGGTAGGCCAGCCATGGATAAAGGCAAGAAGAGAAAAATTTCTGAAGAAAACAGAGTGTTTAATGATACATGGACAGAATCATTTGCATTCTCTACTGACGAGACTGGTTTACCAGTATGCTTAATATGTGGTGAGAAATTAGCAAACCACAAAAAGTCCAATATTGCAAGACATTTCCAGAATAAACACACAGCCTTTGCTGAAAAATATCCAGATGGAGATGAGAGACGAAAAGCCGTTGCAGAACTTATGAGGAAGGTTAATATGAGAAAAAATAATTTCAAGAAGTGCGTGAAGTCTGCAAATTCCACAACATATGCTAGTTTTGTGGCCGCTCAGGAAATAGTCAAGCACGGGAAGCCCTTCACAGATGGAGAATATATAAAAGAAACATTCATTAAGATTTCGGAACATCTATTCATGGACGTCAAAAACAAGAATGAAATTGTGCAGAAAATCAAAGACATGCCACTCTCTGCGAAGACTGTCAAAGACAGAACCCTAAAAATGGCAGAAAACATTAGCAAACAGCAAATTCAAGACATTAATTCAGCTGTGGCGTACTCCATCGCCTGTGATGAGTCCAAAGATAAAGGTGATATTGAACAAATAGCGCTGTTCTGCCGATATGTGAACTCTTTTGGGCCACAGGAAGAACTGATTGAGCTGATTTATTTATTTATTTTTATTTATTTATTTATTTATTTATTACAGTTTCTTATATACCGCGCTATTTAGAATCAGCGCGGTTTACATCATAACAACAACGACCATAACGACAAACTGTCAGGTTTTACATTGAACAGGAGTACAAACTTGGATAACTGGGTTAACTATATACATAATCTATCTACAATGCAGTGTGAGGGCATTTCTAGATTGGGTCAATTCTTGGAGGGATATCTAGTTCAGTTGCTGTCTGGGAAATATTGGCAGAAAAGGTATGTTTTGAGAGCCTTCCTGAACTGATATAGATTGGTAATGGTTCTAATGTTGGGGGGTAGGGTGTTCCAGCATTTTGGGACATAAAAACTGAATGCCCTGTTTGTGGTGTTCGTGTTGGACTTTGTCGAAGCCTTTGGTATAGCTAGCAAGTTTACAGCTGATGTTCTTCTTGATCTATTGGGTGGGACCATGTGGATACCACTAAAAGACCAAACAAGGGGTGAGGATATCTGTAAGGCTTAATGATTAATGGGCTTCATTATAAAGCATATGAGGACAGACTTAAGGATCTTAATATGTACACCTTAGAGGAAAGGCGGGATAGAGGTGATATGATTGAGATGTTTAAATACCTCCGTGGCATAAATGTTCAGGGAGAGAGCCTCTTTCAATTGAAAGCAAGTTCTGCTACGAAGGGACATGGGATGAGGGTGAAGGGAGATAGATTCAGGAGTGATATGCGGAAATATTTCTTTACGGAAAGAGTAGTGGATCCGTGGAATAGTCTCCCAGTGGAGGTGGTAGAGATGAGGACAGTAACTGAATTCAAAAAAGCATGGGACCAACACAGAGGATCTCTAAAGGTAAAAAGGGGACTGTTGTAGTTATGGAAGGACAGACTAGATGGGCCTTGTGGTCTTCTTCTGTCATCATGTTTCTATGTTTCTATGTTTCTAGGCTGTCCTGGACTTTTTAACTGCTAAAAAAATAAACACCAAACACCTGGTCTCAGTGGCTACTGATGGGGCACTGAGCATGAGAGGAGCACAGAAGGGCTTTGTGGCTCTACTGCAGAAGGCGCTTGGTAGAACGCTGCTGTCATTTCATTGCATCCTGCACCAAGAGGCATTGTGTGCTCAAACATTTCCGCCGGAATGCACAAAAGTGATGGATGTGGTCATTCAGATTGTTAATAAGATAATGGCAAAGGGTTTAAACCACCGCCAGTTCCGTTTGTTATTGGATGAGGTGGAAAGCATATATTCTGACCTCCTGCTCCACAACAAGGTCCAGTGGCTGTCCAGAGGCGAGGTGCTAAAACGCTATGTCACATGTTTGGAAGAAGTAAAAACCTTCCTGGCCAGCAAAGAGCTCACCTTTGCTGAGCTGGAACAGCCAGAGTGGCTGGAAAAATTACATTTTATGGTAGACATGACAGCACATCTAAACACGCTAAATACAACCCTTCAGGCACAGCCCTGCACATGCTGGAGGAGGTTTTGGCATTTGAGCGCAAGTTGACAGTGTTTGTCAGAGATTTACAGAGAGGTACACTGTCTCACTTTCCCTCTTTGAGAGAGTTCAAACAAAGTCATGATACGATCAATTTGGAATATTTCAAGTCTGCAATCACCGCAATGCAAAGTTCGTTTGGGAAACGATTTTGTGAGTTCAGAGAGGAAAAAACCACATTATCCTTCCCTGTCATTCCTCTGGCGATCGATTCATCCCTATTGAATATGACTGCATTTGCAGGTGTGTAAGTCAACCTGATCTTGAGATGGAATTGGCCGATATAGCCGACAAAGATATATGGGTGTCCAAGTTCAAATGCTTGACCGCTACTCTTGAGGATGTTGCCCGTCAGAAGGCCATTCTGGCTCAGAATCATAAATGGAGTGATATTGAAAACCTTCCCAAACAGGACAAACTTGTATTCGAAACATGGAATGCCATCCCCAACACTTATATAAACATGAAAAAGTATGCATTTGGAGTGCTGTCGATCTTCGGCTCCACATATGTATGTGAGCAGGTCTTCTCCAACATAAACTATATTAAAAACAAACATCGATCACGCCTCACAGATGACAGCTTGCAAGCCTGTGTGAAAATGAAGGTGACGTCTTACAGCCCTGATGTGCAGACACTGTGCACTGAGGTTCAGGAGCAAAAATCCCATTAACCAGGTAAATTAAATATTTTAATTAGCTATTAATGTGCAAAAATATATTTTACATTGTTAAGTGAAAAAGTCAGATTGACAGCTGACTGCACGATCCTGTATATAGCATTAAGGTAAGAAACACTATATGCAGTGTTAGATTTGTTTTAAATGTCGCAATGGTTTTGCGGCTCCCAGTTTTTTTTTCCCTTCGGAAACGGGTCCAAGTGGCTCTTTATGTCTTAAAGGTTGCAGACCCCTGGTCTAGGGAGAGATAAGAGAGGAAAGGTAGTGAGGAGCTGCAGAGTGAATGCACTTATAGGTCAGCAGGAGAAGTCTGAACTGGCTGCAGAAATGGATAGGGAGCCAATGAAGTGACTTGAGAAGAGGGGTAATATGAGCATGACGAGGTGGAGTTATCAAAGCATACTTTGAAGGCTGCAGGGAAAGTTGCAGTGGAGAGCGATAGGTTGAGAATATGAGAGATGGAAGGAACTACAGTGGAGGAGATGGGGCTTAGGAGATAGGTGGGGATAGGATCAGAGGAGCAGGTAGTGAGTTTGGATGAGGAAAGACGGTGAGTGGTTTCCTCCTCAGAGATCATAGAAAAGGATGAAAGGGGAGCAGGTAGGGAGGGAAGGATGGGAGTGAAGAGGGGGAGGAGGGGAAGTAGCTGACTCATGGGGAATTGGAGTATGATCTTGTGGATTTTATCATGGAAGTAGTCAGCCAGAGTCTGGGCAGGAAGGGAGGGAAGGGTCGGAGGCGGAGGTACCTTGAGGAGACACTTGAGAGTTGTGAAGAGATGACGAGGGTCAGAGGCAAGAGAGTTAGTCTGATGGATATAATAATCTTGTTTGGTGAGTGCAATGGTTGACTGGAAAGAGAGAAGCATGAATTTGAAAAGTAGAAAGTCTGCAGGGGTTTGGGAACGATGATAGAAAGTAGTGGAAAATAGTCAGGAATGAGGTACAATACACCTCACAGGATGTGGCATGGGCAGAACAAGATCATTTCCTGTCACAGCAAAGTGATGCTTTCTTTAAGGTGACCTCCTTCCTCCATGGCAGTCAGATGTGCTCAGAACATGTGACGTTACGATTGACAACTACTTAACTTTTTTCAAGATTTTACTGATTTTTAAATTAATGTCTAGAAGCCAGAAGGTTGACTAACATGATTGGACATTTTTATGAGATTAAAATCTCTAAATGCAAGTCTGTAATCCTCCCCCTCTGTATGAATGAATCTGTCTTGACTGCTTCCAATGTAACGTACAACGGAGATTGTGGGTAGGATTCAACCGAGTGGGATGCTGTGAGGGCAAAGCACCGGAATGCTCTTCTAGTCACAGGAAGGGAGCTGGGGGAAGTTCCTGTGCTGTACAAAGTGACATTTTCCTTACCAGATAATGTCCTTTCCTTGAATCCCTCTAGAACAGTCGAGACAAGTGGGCTGTGTTCCCCCAGCAGCAGACCGGTAGAAACAAAGAACCAATGAAAAGCCCAAATTTCAATGACATCACTGCTATGCCTCCTAATCCCCCTCTTCAGCGGTTCCCTTTTCCTTTATCCTGAGACCTGGACGGTGCTCAGGACCCTGCATTACAAGCCCAGTCAGCTTGGTGAAGACTGTGATAAGGAAGCTTATCATAGTTCAGGAAGGAACTATAAAAGAGGTGAATTGGCTCTGAACAAGCCACCTAAGTTTGCTGGTAGAAATACTAAAACAGAATGTTTTCATAAAAGACTACCAGACCCAGAATACACCAGATTACAAAAAGCCTCTAGGGGAGCTGAAGTGGGGAAACGTGTGTTCAATCAGGGAAGCTATGAGGTAATCCCTAATCACTCATCTCCTAGGGCAGGGCTTGATTCAGCACACCTGGTCTGTGCTAGGGTGGAGTGTCCCTCTAAGCATTTTAAAAGTAAAAGATATTCTACACAGACACAGATCTCAGAGAACAAGGAGACAAAGAAACAGAAGCTGCAGAAGCCATTGGAGAAATAAGAGAGAGGACTACAACAGCAGAGGCAACGTAGAAGGAAGAACAGAAAGACATCTTGGAGGTCTAAGGAAGGAGCCCACAGCAGTACGTGTGTTGGGAGTGATTCCAGAGGCAAGCATACTCCATTGGACTGGGGGAAGCCAGAGGCTTGGAGGTATAGAGCCAGGAATTCCCAGACGGCACCTTTGAGGGAGACGGCTGCATTTGGAAGGGTCCCTAAGACCTGGGCAAGAAGGTATGTGAAGAGAGATCCAGTGTCCAGGGATTTTGACTGGAGGGCTGGACATAAAAGCTGGACTACCTACTGGCCAGGATACCCAGAGAGGAAACCTGATAGCAATGGGATCTCAGGTATGAACTTTGATCTGTGCCCTAGCTCTTCACCAGGAAGACAGCAGGGAAACAAATATTATCCTGAGAGTATTCAATTAAGGAATTCCTCTGAGCCAGACCATGATATTAATTCCATGATATTTGAGGAAGAAGGAGATATATCAAATGACCAATTGGAATACATGGATTGCTCTCTGTCCAGGCTGCTGTCTTAAAGTAGTTTCTCACTAATACAACAACCACCAAAAGGAACTCTAATTTGTTCTTTTATCTACCCAGAAAAGTCTTTACATGAAAGCTTTGGGGTAGGATTGAGCCACGTAGAGAGAGTGAACCAGCAAAGGGGTTTGCAGCTGGCTAATTATTTGTAATTGAGCCAGGCATCGGTGCACGTGAGCTCTAGAAGGAGACTTCTTCTTTGAGTATGTGAATAGAAGAAAGTTTGTCCTGGATAAAGAACAGTTTTTCTTTACTTTTGGGTTTGTTTTTGCTTTTGGAGCACTGCTAAGAAGGTCATTAGCAGGAGCCATCAAAAAGACCTTTTCTGTTTCCCCATCAAGGTCTTTATTGATTTATTGCTTAAGAATTTCAGTTACCTTATATCATGTTTTGTTTTTCCTGAGTATAATACTTGAAGCAAGTGTCCTTTTGTGTTACCAAGTATATCTGTGTGGGAGAATTAACCCCATGAATAAAATCTGTTTTTCTTTGCTTACAATTGAGCAACACAACTCATTATTTTGTGAACGGCTGATTCTGGTATGAATGAACTACAACAGCCACAATCCTTTGCAAGTCATAATAATAATTTGCCTTTGCCAAGACTGTGGACTTTCACAACCAGCACCCCCGTTTACAAGACTCACAGAAAAGTGACAAAATAGCTTTTTCCTCTAAAAGTGGAGCTTTAATAGCCTAAGGAGGCCAACTAGCTCCACCCTTGGGTACATCTCAATTGGGTTCCCAGCTAGCAAAATCTCAGGTGTTTTAGCCCTCTATGCTGCTTGGAGGCAGTTCCAAACCTGAAAGAGCTGAGGGTGCAAGGGTCATGTATTTGGATTAGGAAGAGTCCGCCCTTGCACCGGGGAGTTCAGCTGAGGTAGGATGAAGCTCGTTCTAGTTATGGAGTACGCTCTTGCTCAAACTCAGTTCTGCCAGGAGGGTGGTGAGTGCAGGGCCAAGTGGAGGAGTAGCATAACGGCTACAGCACTAGCTTCAGAACGAAGAGACCAAGGTTTGATTCCCACTAGCACTCCTTGTGACCTTCAGCAAGTCACTGAACCCTCCAATGCCTCAGAAAATGCAATTTATCAATGTCCCTGGTTAATGAACATTGCCAAGTTTAAGTTACAATGTTAATGCTTTGACTGAAATGAGAAACCTGATAGATAGATAAGTAAGAAGGGGAGAGTTGGCTGCACCACCCTTTGTCTGGGGGGGGGGGGGGGAGTGGCAGTGTGCCAAGACTTGACAAGGAAAGAGAATCTGGAATGGATTTATAGTGTGCAGGAGGGGGCAGCTTACATCCAGCCCTTATTATTTATTTCACTTATGTATTTTTATTATTATTATTATTCTTTTTATTTAAAGGGCTAGCTGGTTGCAAGTTTCCTCAGCCCATGCGAACATAGAGATGATTACATTTCTAGAAGGTTGAAGTGGGAGGATAAGTCGATGATTCGACTGAACAGATATGGCTCTTCCCCACGGCTGGGAGAACCTGTAACAGCCCTATCCTGCAGCCTGCAGCAGAGACAAGGTGTCAATATGCTGCTCTGTCTTCTGGTCTTTCCCCTTTTTGTTCTTCTCTTACCCAATTTTGTGCAATGTGATGCTGCAGGAGGGATCCTGTTACTAGAAGGGAGTTGATCAGGAGGCGAGTTAGGCCCATACCTTGGGGTTAGATCGGGCAAGTGATGGGATGGAGAACGTGGAGGGAACAGGAAGATCAGTGCTGGATTCTGGCCATGGAAGAAGGGCGTAGGAACCCTCGATTCCCTGCAAGGTGAATGGAAGTAGAGACCTGGCAACAGAGAAGGCCGCTAGATTAAAAGGGGCCACTTGGGAAAGACAGCATGGGACATGTCAATCTTTTGGGAACCTGACAGGTACTTGTGACCAGCGCAGACCACTGATGCAAACAGGATAGGGGGCTTGATGACCTCTGGTCTGAGCTAATATGGACATTTCATATGATCCTATGTCCAACATAAAACAGCACTGCTTATGTACATTCGTGTGCTGTACCAAAAGAAGACAAGCGTAAAGAGAAGCAGGAACCCTATGCGGACCATGCCTGCATTGGGGGGGGGGAGTGTTGGAAACACTGGCATAGGTGCTTAAGGTTTGTTTTTTTAAATGTTATTTATCTATTTATTTAGGTGTTGGTAGTTCTTTTTAAAGGAAAGACTGTGCAGTGGACCTGCTTTATGAATACCCTCTGATTCCGCTGGTGGTACGATGACCCTCTTCGCTCAGTACTAGCCCAGGCAGCCATGATTTCCCCTGCTGCTTCAACTCTCTTGGTGGGAGCCTCTGCAACTGGGCTGTGCACCAGACATCATCTCTCAGGAGTGCAGGGCCTTGCTGCACCCCAACATCCAGTCCCTGGATCTCATGGTATGGATGTTGAGCGGGTAGTTCTCTCGGAGCTCAGTTTGCCCAAGAATGTCACAGAAGTCCTGCTGGGCTCTTGAAGGATTTCATGCACAGATCCTCTACGTTTAAATAGTGGAGGTTCTCCTGGTGCACTGACAGGGCTTTGGATCCCTTCTCCTGTGCTGTCAACAGTTTGCTGGAGTACCTCCTGCATCTTTCGGACTTGGGTTTCAAGTCCAATTCTGTCAGTGTCGATCTGAGCATGATTGGGCCCTACCATTTTGGTGCAGAGGGGAAGGCAATCTCTGCTCAGCGCATGGTAGTTTGCTTCATGTGGGGCTTGCTCCACTCTAAGCCTCTGCTCAAGCCCCTTGCAGTGACATGATAAAGGGGTTAAAGGAGCACTAAGAGGCGACAAGGCGATAGCGGAGAGACTGAATGAATTCCTTGCTTCAGTCTTTACTGAGGAAGATGTAGGGATGTTACCCATGACTGAAGTGGTATTTAAAGGTGTGGAAGAATTGAAGGAAATATCGATATATAGGGAAGATGTATTACAACTATTAGATAAGCTGAAGAGTAGCAAATCACCTGGTCCGGATGGTATACATCCAAGGGTGTTGAAAGAACTGAAATATGAGATTGCAGACCTGCTATTAGTAATCTGTGAACTAACATTAAAATCATCTCTAGTACCTGAAGATTGGAGGATCGCCAATGTAACACCAATTTTTAAAAAGGGTTCCAGGGGTGATCCGGGAAACTACAGACTGGTGAGCCTGATGTCAGTACCGGGAAAAATGGTAGAAACCATCATAAAGAATAAAATTACTCAGCATGTAGATAGTCATGACCTAATGGGAGACAGCCAACATGGCTTTAGACAAGGAATATCTTCTCTTACTAATCTGTTATGTTTTTTTGAAGGAGTGAATAATCAGGTGGACAAAGGTGAGTCAGTTGATATTGTGTATCTGGACTTTCAGAAAGCCCTTGACAAGGTCCCTCATCAGAGACTTTTGGCAAAACTAAAGAGTCATGGGATAGGAGGCAATGTACTATTGTGGATCAGGAACTGGTTAAAAGATAGAAAGCAGAGGGTAGGGCTAAATGGCCAATTTTCGCAATGGATAAAGGTGAATAGTGGTGTACCCCAGGGATCTGTGCTGGGTCCGCTGCTTTTTGACATATTAATAAATGACCTGGAAAGTGGAATAACAAGTAAGGTTATCAAATTTGCAGATGACACAAAACTATTTAAAGTTGTTAAAACCCAAGAGGATTGTGGAAAACTGCAAGAGGATCTTGATAAATTGGAAGACTGGGCATCAAAATGGCAGATGAAATTTAATGTGGACAAGTGCAAGGTTATGCACCTAGGGAAGAACAACCCAAACTATGGTTACACGATGCAAGGTTCCACATTAGGCAGGAAAAAGATTTAGGCGTCATTGTGGATAACATGTTAAAACCCTCGGCCCAGTGTGCAGCGGTGGCCAAGAGAGCAAATAGAATGCTAGGTATGATAAGGAAAGGAATGGAAAATAAAACAAAAGATATTATAATGCCTCTATATCGTTCCATGGTGAGACTGAACCTTGAATATTGTGTGCAATTCTGGTCACCGTATCTTAAAAAGGATATAGCGATTTTAGAAAAGGTTCAGAGAAGAGCCACCAAAATGGTAAAGGGGATGGAAGGATATTCCTATGAAGAAAGGCTAAAAAGGTTAGGGCTCTTCAACCTGGAAAAGAGATGGCTGAGGGGAGATATGATAGAAGTCTATAAATTAATGAACGGAGTGGAACGGGTAAACGTAGATCGATTGTTTACATTATCAGAATATAGAAAGACTAGGGGACATGCAATGAAACTACAGGGTAAACTATTTAAGACTAATAAAATAAAATATTTTTTCACTCAACGTGTAATCAAACTCTGGAATTTGTTACCGGAGGATGTAGTAAAGGCTGTTAGTGTAGCTGGGTTTAAAAAAGGTTTGGACAAGTTCCTGGAGGAAAGGTCCATAAACCATTATTAAGAAGGGACCCAGGATATCAATGCTTGAACCAATACAAGCATTGTGGAACCTGTGTCTTTTGGGGAAACTGCTAGATACGTATGACCTAGATTGGCCACTGTTGGAAACAGAATACTGGTCTTGATGGACCTTGATCTGACCCAGTATGGCATATTTTATGTTCTTATGTTCTTATGGTATCTCTTGTGGTGCTTATCTGCAGAGAAAGCATAGTTACGCACCTGTAGCACGTGTTCTTCATGGACGTCAGGAAGAAGATCTCACAACTCTCCCACCTCCCCCAGGAGTTGCTTTTTGGCTACCACTACATTATTATACTGGAGAAGATGGCACCATGGTAGGCGGAAAAGCAGGCATGCATGCACAGTTGAGCCTCCCAAAAGCTTCCAATGGAAGCTGGGGAGCGTTCCTGTGCAGGGCTCCATCGGAGATGCCACCCATATGTGAGGACTTATTCCTGCTGTCCATGGAGAACACTTGCTACAGGTGAGTAACTGCACTTTACTCCTGAGGTGAGAGATTCATCTCTCCAAGAAGATGTTTCAGTGCAAGGAAAAGATAAAGGGAAACCCAGGAATCCTTCAGAAACGTCTGCATTACTTTATCTTTTACTAGTTGCTGCTTGGAGTGGAGGAGTGGCCTAGTGGTTAGGGCAGCAGCCCAGAGCCAGAAAAACCAGGGCTTAAATCTCCCTGGCACTCCTTGTGACCTTGGGCAAGCCATTTAACCTTCCATTGCATCAGGTAGAAACTTAGATAGTGAGCCCTTTGGGGACCGGGAATTACATACTGTACCTGAATGTAGCTTGCCTTGATCTCCCGCTGGAAAGGCGCAAGCTAAATAAATACTTTTCTCATGATTCTGCCAACAGGAGAACGACACACAAAACTTCTACTCCCCTTGCTGTAGAATCAGATAATTCTCGACGTCCTAAAATTTAGGTAGATTTCCCATCCCTGCATTTCCTCTCCTCCCACAGCAGGAAGAACACACCTCTTCCATAGAATACTGGGGGGGGCATTTTCATTGACAGTGGCCCCCACTACCAAAGCCATCGTCACTTTAAATTAAACCCGGATATTCAATATCATAGTGGAGAAGTGGTCTAGTGGTACACAAAAGATCTAGGTTTGATATTCCCACTAGCATTCCTTATGACCTTGGGCAAGTCACTTAACCCTCCATGGCCTCAGAAGAAAAGGCCTGGCAATCTACTTCTGGTCATACATTGCCAAGAAAACCCCGAGGCTGCTGGGTTACCAGGAGTCAGCACTGACTTGACGGCACTTTAAAAAAAATTAAATGTCAGGGCATATCTAGCGACCGACCCTGAATATCCGGTTTCATTGGATTGTTGTTTTACAATCCAGTTATCCGCAATATTCAGCCACCACCCAAACTGCAGAATCACATAAAGTTAGGACGTCCTTTCACCTGCAGTTTAGCTTTTGCTTAGCGGCTGAATACGGCCTCTTACTGGCCACCCCTGGAACATGCCAGCGTTAACTCACTTAGGGGCAGATATTCAGCAGCAATGGAGTTTACATGTAACAAACTTTAACTGACAAGGAACATTGTAGAACTTTGTACTTTACAATGTGCAAATAATATGCAACTGTAACATCTTGTCTTGCAAAGCATCTTTTGTTATTTAGTTCACGTCTTTCCAGTAGCAGTTCAAGGTGAATTACATTCAGGTACAGTAGATATTCCTCTGTCCCAGGGGACTCACAATCTTTTACTACAGTGCAGCACTTTTTATTGTTTTAAATGGTTTATATACTGTTTAATCTTACAGTCAATATGCTTTACATGGAACATATTAACATATTAAACAATAAACAATGCTGGAGTCTGCAAACTTCAGCTCAGAGCCTCCCAGGCAGAGAAGCTTTTACAGGTGAGAAGGAACCATAGAGAACAGGAAGAGAGAAGCAGAGACAGCGGGAATAATGAAGCCGAGGAGAGTGAGGGGAGAGGAAGGAGAGGGCGTCTACGGCACCAGACGATTGGGAGACAGCCACCAACATTCCTGGGGTGAGCTGGGAAACTACAGACCAGTGAGCCTGACATCAGTGCTGGGCAAAATGGTAAAAATGAATACAAGGAACAAAGTAACTAGGGCTTCTGATTGTAGTTTTTTAAAATTTATTTTTATTTAAAAGGATTTAATATACTGCTTTATCTTTAAATCAAAGCAGTTAGCACATCAAACAATCAAGAGTGGGAGGGTGAATACATGCAGTGGAGACATTGACTTGTGTGGTGTGGGCGAGCAGTGTGATTGATTAACTGGTGAGCTATATACATTGTGAACTATGGACAGGGGCTATATACAGGTAGCAGGGAGCTATATACATTGTGAACTATGAACTGGGGCTGTATACAAGTAGTAGGGGGGATGCAGGGGTCATTTATAGGTTGGGGAAGGCTGGTTTTAACTGATAAACAGTGATAAAACATCCCGATGCAAAATGAAATTACAATAGGTGTTTATTAGATAAAGAGCAGAAAATCACCACTTCCCCAGTACTTTTTTTTGAGACGTCAAATTTTTATTGCAACACGGGTTCACCCAATAAAAAAGTTCAGCAAGTGATTACAGTTGTGGTCAACATTACTGACACCCTTACCCTTAATGTCCAATATCTCTGAAAGGAAAGTGGCCAGTGAAATGGCTTTGAACTATAGATGCACACATATTTGACACATAAACCAATCAAACAAAAGAAGGCCAATTAAAAATGGAAAGAGTGGGAAATAGTATAAAAACTGGGACATTGCCAGGACATGATCATTGCACTAAATTGAGGTCAGACTACAAAATTAAACAAAAAGATATCCAACCACACAACTAGTTAAAACAAAATTAATTTTTGTTGGAGTACTTATCTTGAAAGGGAAAGCACCTCTCTTAAACCAGACCTCTCTGTTTTTTATTGTTTGGAAGTGAACAAGTCACCAGAAATGCATTAAATCTACATATAAGTGGAGCACACAATAAGAATAAAACATTAGACTTACCTTTGAATGACAAATGCCAATAGCCCAACGATCCAGCTGAATGCAAAGTTTATGTTCCAGAAATCAAGGTGGATAGTGTTAAAAACAGATAATCCTGAAGATGGACAACCGTAGTCCAGGAAGTGGACACAGAACTGTGATTTGAGCTCATAGCACAAAGTGACTGAGCTTTGCCTCAAGCGCAATAATCAAACGATTCCTGCTCTTCGAGATTCCATTTTATAAATGCTTTCAAAAAAGCTGTCCGAAGGGTGAAACTTTTGTAATGATGTTGAGATGATGTCAGTAAAAGTGACAGGGATTCCACTGGGGATGCTTCCAATCCGCAAACAAAGAGCTAAGATTTATTAATTTATTTTTATTTACAGTCTCTTTTACACCGCGCTATTCGACATCAGAGCGGTTTATAATGAACATAGAAACTACACATTTCCTTGGGTACTCTGTGTTTACAATGAACATAGAAACTACACATTTCCTTGGGTACTCTGTGTTTACAATGAACATAGAACTACACATTTCCTTGGGTACTCTGTGTTTACAATGAACATAGAAACTACACATTTCCTTGGGTACTCTGTGTTTACAATGAACATAGAAACTACACATTTCCTTGGGTACTCTGTGTTTACAATGAACATAGAAACTACACATTTCCTTGGGTACTCTGTGTTTGCAATGAACATAGAAACTACACATTTCCTTGGGTACTCTGTGTTTGCAATGAACATAGAAACTACACATTTCCTTGGGTACTCTGTGTTTACAATGAACATAGAAACTACACATTTCCTTGGGTACTCTGTGTTTGCAATGAACATAGAAACTACACATTTCCTTGGGTACTCTGTGTTTACAATGAACATAGAAACTACACATTTCCTTGGGTACTCTGTGTTTACAATGAACATAGAAACTACACATTTCCTTGGGTACTCTGTGTTTACAATGAACATAGAAACTACACATTTCCTTGGGTACTCTGTGTTTACAATGAACAGGTATTAACACTTGGATAACTTGGGGTAACTATTTACAATCATGCAACAAGGTATGGCAATTAAAGAAGACTCCACCAATCCAGTTCCAAGTTAAAGCCAAAAGGACTAACTGATCAAAGTCTGTAAATCCAAAACTGTTCAAGCAATTGTAAGTGGGCTTCACGGTCCCTCCCCCTGCCCCACAGGGAGCTGATGGAACAGAATCAATCACTCTCCATTTCAGATCTTCAAAGGAGTGACCCTAATCTAAACAATGTGATACAATTGAAGCAGACATAACTTTCGTGTTGAGTTGTGAGCGATGTTCCTTAAGACGAGATGTAATTGGTCTAATCATCCTACCAATATATTTACAAAGACAAGGGCAAATAAGAAGATAAACAACAAAGGACGATGAACAGGTAGTATGCCAGTGTGTAGAATGGGTAAGTCCGGTAGAAGGATCAGTCCGTTTTTCGCCACTCGGTGTGGTAGCACAAAAAAGAGCAGTCCATGCAAGGATAATGACCCAAAGTTGAAGCGTCTTGCCCATGATTGTTGGTATGATTATTGGCACCCTTATGAACCATTCAAATCAGTTTGAACAGAAGAACCACATTCCCATTGCAGTAAAATTAGAAGCACCCGTGATCAATTGTCAGTACTCCATGACTTGAATCAACCAATGAATGATGGCTCTAATCTTTTAAATAACCACATTCACTCCCTGTTCCATTTCCACAATAGTAAAGACAAGAGAGCTGCCTGAGACTGTCAGAAAAGCCATTATCATCAAACTTCAAAGGGGTACAGGGCCATCTCCAAAGATGTTTGGATTCGTGTGTCTACAGTTCACAATGTTATTCAGATTTTTTCTGCTCATGGAACTGTCAAGTACCTCCCAGGATGTGGTGGGAAGAGGAAACTTAATCCAAGAAGTCTTAAAAGGTTAGTGTGACCCTTTGGAAAAACAACACATGCAACATCCAAGGTGCTTAAGGCTGGCCTAGAGCAATACAGAGTGGTGGTTTCAACCCGCACCATATGCCACACACTAAAAAAAGAAGGACTGAATGGGTGAAGGCCAAGGAGGACCCCACAGCTCAAACACAGTGTCAACTAGAACCTGAATATGTGCTCACAGATCAAAAAGACCAGCAACTCTGGATACCACAAACTGAGGATACTACAGAACCTACACCCACTTCTAGACACAATCAACTTTAAAACAGTATGTCAAGCCATGATCACCCCAGATCTAGATTATTGTAATATCCTATACCAAGGCCTACCAAAACAAACACTATGCCCAGTGCAAATGGTCCAGAACACTGTTGCCAGGATAATAACCGGGAGATCTAGACAGGATCCCATCACACCCAAACTAAAAAATCTCTACTGTCTACCAATAGCACAAAGAATCATGAATGAAACAGTTGTCACCCCAAGCAGGGGTGATGTAGGCACGATGGTCAAAAATTAGAGAGTGTGTGTAAGGCAGCAGCTTTTGACACCCTTGTTGAAGGGCTGCATAACAGAGGCCAAACCTCCAAAGAGGTAGGGGTCTCCAAGTCACTTTCCCATATTTTTCTAACCCTAGGAGGTTTGAGGGTGCTTTATCTCTGATCAATGCATAGAGAGTTGAAACAGATCCCTTTGAGTTCTTGACCAGGTTAAATAGTTTGAATAGGCCCTCTCCCTCATAAAGGTTCTGAATCTTTAGATTATATTTCCCTATACAATGATGCAATTGCAGCCATTGATAGTGGCAGGTGTGAGGTAACCCAAACTCATCCAGGAGTTCTGCAAACAACTTCCGAGTCTTCATATTGACCAGCTGCCCTATAGACCATATGCCACACTCTTGCCGCAGTTTCCAGGAGACCACTTTCCATTTTTTTTTTTATATCTTTATTTATAAAGAAAAAGGCATGTCACCAACAATCCACATCCAACAATAAGATGCCTCTGACACCGGTTTGCTCTTATCCATGTCAGAGGGCAAATGACCAGTATAGAAAGTGACATAACAAACAGCATACAGTAATCACAGCAGATATAATATTTTTTGTTTCTATTATATTCTAAACCCCCCTCCCCCCCAGTCGCATATCTAGCACCCTCCTTCACCTCATCTCCCTATCTCCAAATCCTCTCCCTGTTCCACACCCCTCTATTTATCGTTCTGTTATGACCGTACCCTAGAGGCCCACACTCATTACTTCATTACGGCATAACGGTCCCAGACTCTGAATGTAGGTTTCCCACAACAACATAAAAGTGGACCATCTCTGTACATGTCCCCTCGCCCTCCAACGCTCTGCCAACATTAGTTGATGAAAACTATTTTGCCATTCCCAAAAGGATGGTGGTTCCTGCTCACGTCATCTACGAAGGATTGGGCCTTTCCCCACCAGACAGGCCTTGCGTACCCACAACCGCGCCCATTTCCCTCCAGGGAAGTCCTTGTGTAGTTGATCCAGAACCACCAGGGGACCCAACCAAAGAACCTTCTGGTGCAATCGCGTAGCCAAGCAGTTACTGATCCGTACCCAGTATGGTCTAATGTGCTTACAGTCCCACCACATATGCACTAAACCAGCCAGAGGCTCCGCGCATCTAGGGCAACTCCCATCTACCATAAGATGACTACGCAAAGCTCTCCTAGACGAAAAATGTGCTCGAGTAATACATTTAAATTGAATTTCTCTCCAACGTGCCCCTTCTGCCAGCTCAGTAATCCTACCCAGCGCCATTTTAAGAGAACGCGGAGTAACCTCCCGTCGCAGTTCTAAAGCCCATGTCCTCTCCACTCCGTCATACTCCGGCATGACTCTATAACAACCATGCCTTCAACTGAGCTATAGACGAGGGATTATCCCCACCAAGATCGAAAAATTCTAAAATCTAAGCAGAGCGTTCTACAGAGAGCTCTTCCGCCGGTAGTCCGGCCAAGTAATGAGCCACCTGCATATATGCAAAATAATGGTTCGGCCGCAACTCATATTCCCCTCGCAGCCACGGAAAAGACTTGCATTTCCCAGCCCGGTCGACCACATGTCCTAGGTTCCTGATTCCCTTCTCTTTCCAGGCTCGGAACACCCTCGTCTCCGAGCCCGGAGTAAAGCATGCGTTACCCTGTATTGGCAACCAACTTGAAACCATCCAGTTGCGTTGCCAGTACTGATTTATTTGTCTCCACGTGCGTCACAGGGAGTTTACCAACCCGCTCCGCTTAATACGAGTTGGAAGCCTAGCACTCTCCATATGTAGTACTGCTAAAACCATATGGGGGGCCACCAAGGCTTCCTCAAGTGCTCGAGGTGTATAGATCTCCGTCCCCCCTAGCCAGTCTCCTATGTGTCTTGCCTGACACGCCAATGCATAAAGCCAGAGATCTGGAGCCCGACCCTGCCTCTCCTCCAGGTACCCACCATACGAGACAAAGGTATACGTGCTCTAGACCCTTTCCACAAGAACTTCTGTATCTCCTTTTCTATATTACGTAGGTCCTTCCTTAATAACCAAACCGGGAGGGTTTGCAGCCAGTACAAAATCCGTGGTAAAACCACCATTTTAACTGCCACCACTCTCCCCAACAAAGACAGCGGAAGGGGATACCAGGCTCTCAACTGATTTTGCAATCGAGACATCGTTCTCTCTAGGTTACAAAGATATAACTCTTGAGGCGAACTTGTCAAAACAATACCCAAATAGATAAATTGATTCATGGCCCATTTCAAGGGGAAATTCCCTTCCCAACTTCCCTGTAGTTGTCCTGAAATATCTAATGCCTCCGACTTGTCTTTGTTAATGCGGAACTCAGCAAAACTGCCAAAAAGCGTGAATTCCCTTAGCAATTGAGGCAGCGACTCCTTCGGGGCCAACAGATGAACCAGAAGATCATCTGCAAATGCCGAGATCTTAAACCCCTGCACACCTAAATGCACGCCACAGATTCTATTGTCCAGTTCTATCCTGCGAATTAAGGGATCCAGTGACAAAACAAACAGAAGCGGGGATAAAGGACACCCCTGCCGCGTGCACCGCTCCAGGGGAAAGGACGCGGATAACACCCCATTACATAGGACCCTGGCCATTGGATTTACATACAGGGTTTTCACCATGTCACAAAAAAACAGGCTCAAAACCATAAAGCGGCAAAAAGTATTGTAAGTAACCCCAATTAACCCGGTCAAACGCTTTTTCGGAGTCAAAACTAACTAATAGCAACGGCAGGTTCTGCTCTTGAACCCACTCCAATGAGGCTAATATTTTATGTAGATTACGCACCGCGTATCTCCCCCTAATAAAGCCAACTTCAGCTAGACATTCCGCTAAAATCTTAGCCAACAGTTTGGAGTCAAAATTCAATAGCGAAATAGGCCTATACGATACCGCCTGAGTGAGGTCCTTACCCGGCTTAGGTATCAACACAATGTGTGCCTGGTTCCCACCCAAGCGCATAGAGCCCGTTTCCCTTCTTTGACCAAACATGGCTACCAATAGAGGGCTTACCATCTCTGATAACAATTTGTAAAATTCAGCCCCGAACCCATCGGGGCCGGGCAATTTGTAACACGTCGCCTTTGAGATAACTTGCTGTACTTCCAGAAGAGTAACTGGCTGCCCTAGATGCCTACTCTGTTCACTACTCAATTTGGGTAAGGCAAGACCCTGCAAATAGTCCACCATTTTAGTGGGAGATTCCTCTTCTGCACTATACAACTTTTGAAAGAAATCTTTAAACACTGCCACTATTTCCCTCCTCCCCTTCCTAAGGCCCCCCTGCGCGTCATAGATAGCCGCCACTGTTTCTCCCCCCCCCCCCGTGGACCCGTTAAACATCGCCCAAGTAATTTACCAGGCTTATCACCAAAACAATGAAGATTATACCGGTAATACAGCAACAATTTCTTTGCTCTTTGATGCAATAGTTCATTTAACACCACTCGTGTTTCCCACAACTTCTTCCTATTCTGTGCCGTGGGTTGAGCCCCATTTATATGCCTCATCCGCGTTACCCGCTGTTCTAACCGGATAATTTGCTCTGCCAACAAGCTCCGCCTCCTTGCAATGTAACCAATTATATCACCTCTTATAACCACTTTGGCAGTTTCCCATACTAATTCCGGATCGTCCTGATGACAATGATGATTTGCCTCATAATCCTGCCAGCGTTGATGCAGGAAATGATGGAATTAATGGTCCTTGTATAGTTCTATGGGAAACCGCCAAATGCGGGTAAATTCCATGTCCCCTCCCCCCCCCCTGTAGTTCCAACCAAATCAGAGCATGGTTGGAAATCTCCGTAGGACCAATCTGCGCTTCGCCCGTAGAGGCAAAGAGACTCTCTGAAATCACTATATAATCAATCCGCGCACTGGTACCGTGCGCCCTGGACTGATGCATGAAGTCTCTCTCCAAGGGATGGAGCAGTCTCCACGGGTCCACTAGCCCCAACCTGGTCCAAAATGATTGCAATACTCGCGCCGTCTGGTTCCTTTCCCTGGATCCTGACCCTCTGGAAGTATCTATATCAACGTCCAGGACCCCATTGAAGTCTTCCCCTAGAATCAACGGGAGGTCATCCAATTGCTCCACTTTCGCTGTTATACGATTATAGAAATCCTGATCTAACATGTTGAAACTATATAGATCCCCCCAAATCACCTCCTTACCCTCCAGCATGCCTTGCAACAGCACAAAGTGGCCATTGGGGTCAGTCACCTCTCTGACTAGCGCAAAACTTACTCGTTTATGGATTAGAATGGCCACACCTCCTTTCTTACCTACCGCCGGGGCTCCCCACACCTGCCCCACCCAATCCCTACACAATTTGCGGTGCTTGTCAGCCATCTGGTGGGTTTCTTGTAACAGTGCAATATTGCACTGTTGTCTGGCCAATGCCTTCAAAATTTTATATCTCTTCACTGGGCTTCCCAATCCACAAACATTCCAGGAGATGATCTTCAGGATATTAACAGAGTATCAGATCTTATCCTCAGCCCTACCTTCCTTTTTGTGGAGAAAGCCCTCCCAGCCTGGAGCCTCCCTTGGACACACCATTCTGACCTAGAACCTGCCCTTTTCAAGCATCTAATATGCGACTGTCCCCCCCCCCCCACAAACCCTTGCTTCCCTCCATCCCCATACCCCCTCCCTTAATCCCACCTACTCCTCCACCCCTCTTCCCATGCTCTACTCCCGTAGTCCCACCCTCCCTCTCCCCCCATCATCCCCTTGTCCCAACTCCATTACACTCTCCTTACTACCCTGTCACCTTGATGTGACCGGGCTCCCCTTCCCAGAACATTTCTCCCCTCCCTTCCCACTGAGGACAATAATGCCTTATTATTCCCCAATATTAACACCCCAGATTGCTATCAGAATATTTAATAAAGTAACATTGCTATACATTGAAAACAAAACCACATTTCTGTCCACAGGCGCATATCCATAAATCCCCCCACCGGTACATTCTTCCATTTACACAAGCTAAATAGAAAAGCTAGACACCATCATAAGGCTCCTGGCAGCCTCCAACCTCTCTGCACCCCCTCCCACCTTCAGCCCCCTCCATTCAAGATATCTGAATGAAAGACACTTTGAATTATGAACTCCCAAACTTCCCCTCCCACAGACAGTTCAATATATGAAATATTACTACCTTTAACATAACTATAAAACGATATACTCTCAATCATAAACTCAGAGGACCTTATGTTGAGTCACACCCCCGTGAGCACAACCCCTCGGGAGGTGAAGACAGCTATCCCCAGGCACCCTCTGAACTCTCCAATTGCAGTTCAGGCAGAGTTCCCTTCATATTTTCAAGGCGTGCTTGCTGGCACGCTGCCCGATGCCAAGACCTGCCTCTCGAGTTGTTCCACATACAATGCAGCCTCCTCCACTGAACTGAACACCCTCTGCTTCCCCTCGTGAAACACATGTAGGCGCGCTGGATACTGCACAGAAAACCTGATGTTTGCAGTAATGAGTCTATGGCATACTGGTGCATACGCCCTTCGAAGCTTATTCGCAGCTGCTGAGTAGTCCTGAGTAATTCGGAGCTTAATGTTGTCCCTTTCAACAGTTCCACATCTCCAGGCCTCTCGCAAGACTGCCTCCTTTTGCTGGAACTGTAAGTATTTAGCCAGTACTACCCTAGGCCGCGAGTCATTGGAGTTCTTGGGGCCCACTCTATGCGCCCTCTCGATCATGACCTGAGGGCCTTGTCCTTCCTCCCCCATCAACGAGGCAGACAGAGAAGCTATGTAGGCTCGCAGGTCCTTATCTCCCACTGAGGCCAGGACCCCCAAGAACCGCAAGTTACTACGCCTCGAGCGGTTCTCGAGATCCTCCAATGTATCCTCCTGGGCCTTCAAGATGGTTCATGCCTGCACCAGCTCTTGACTCAGCCTCTCCACCTCTTCCTCAGCCTGCAAGAGATGGGCCTCTGCCTGCTGCATGTGGGCCCCAAATGTGTCCACGGAGCTCTGCACCGCATCCATCTTACTCCGTAGTGATTCAAATTGAAGGGATAGGGCACTTGAGACCACAGCTGACATCTCCGCTACTGAGGCCCCAGAGGCGGACACTGGCAATTCTCCCGATTTCAGAGGTGACTCCACCATTTTGGAAGCCCCAACAGCTCGGTCTTTGTCTCTCCTCCCGGTTCGCGCTGCCGCTGCCGCCTTTCACTTCCAACTCCCCCAGACAGGTTCCTCGTGTGTTCAGCACTTGGGGGGGACTAGGTACCGGCAGTTGCACCTCACAAATAGGCACTATTGCACCGATTCAGAGCTAGGGGAGCCCGGAGCTCAAGACACACGCGACTTCCCAAGCTCACCACATCACTTGACCTCTTTCCATCTTATTTTAATTTTTGGGTTGTACCATATTGGTCATCTGGTTGAAGGAGGATCTCCTCTTCTAGGGTGTCAATTAGTGCCAGAAAGGCATCCTGCATGGCAGTTACAACTAGTTCTACCCTTGAAGAATCAGCATGGTGCATGCCTACCATTAACGCCATCAGTATCGGTGCCACTAACTATTCCTCCAGCTGCAACCATACCGGTTTTTGTACCTCTTCTCCCCCAAAGGTCTGCCTGGTTCCCTGTTTAAGAAGAAATGCAAGGTGATATCATTGAAAATCAGGGAATTGTACACCACCTCTCAATTTAGCAGCCTTTAATTTTTTTTGTCGCAATCCTAGGCATTTTGCCATTCCACAGAAAGGCAACCAGCATACGTTCTAATTCTCTATATATTGAAGGAGGCAAGGATAAGGGAGCATCTCTAGGACATAGTTAATTTTAGGTGTAAGGACCATCTTTATTGACTCAAGTCGGCCCAACCAAGATAAGTAAAGGGGGGACCACTTCAGGGTAAAGGCATGCACCATTTCAGTTAACATTCTGACATTAAGTTGCAGAGTTTCCTCAAGGTTAGGACAATATTTTACCCCCAAGTATTTAACTGCACGAGATTCCCATACAAATGGAAAGGAGGCTATGACTGAGGAAGGGGTTAGCTTATTACGTGGAAAAGCTACTGACTTTGTCCAGTTGATTTTATATCCAGAAAGTTTAGAGTAGTCCTCAATTATCTGAAGCACTGCGGCAATAGAAGAAGGCTGCACGAATATAAGAAGATCATCTGCATATGCTGAAAGTTTAATATCTAAGTTAGCTAATGTGATACCTTGCTCTTCAGGTGATTGGTGCAACAACAAAACTAGAGGTTCCAAGGCAATGTTAAATAGGAGGGGGTGGGGGGAAGGGGCAACCCGACGGATGTCACGATGGAGGGAGAAGGATCCTGAAAGCCCCCCATTTGCTAAGATGTGGGCTGTTGAGGTTTTGCAAAGCACTTTGACCATATTTATGAAAGAGTTGCCAAACCCAAACCAACAAAGGGCTTGAAATAAGAAGGACCATTCAAGCCGATCAAAGGCATCCTCAACGTCTAAGGAAAGCCCTACACCTGGGATGTTCTTGTGCTGAGCAACCGACAGAATGTTCAATAACAGGCGAGCGGCCGGCAATGAACCCACACTAGTCTGGATGGATTATTAAAGGATTACTTTGCTAACCTCTGGGACAGTATTGTTGAAAATAGTTTATAATCCGAATTCAATAAAAAGATTGGTCGATAATTTTCAACCCTTTGGGGATTCCTACCAGCTTCTCCTAACACTACAATAGTTGCCATAGCGAATGATCCTACATTTGATTGCTGTGTCGAAAGAAGATGAAAATATTACAACAAATGAGGAGAAAGTTCTGCCGCAAAAGTTTGATAAAATTCAATAGGTAGGCCATCCGGGGCCACAGCCTTACCCCGGCTCATGGCATTCATTGCATCCCGTAGCTCTTGCCCCTGAATCTGCCAGTCAAGGATGGCGGCTTGCTCTACAAACATACTCGGATGGGATAAATGCCCTAAAAGCTCTTGAAAGGCCTACGGATCAGATGCTGCCTCAGAGGAATATAAACGGGAATAGTATGCCCAGAATGATTCTAGGATTTCCTCGCTCTTAGTATGAGGTTGTTGATGTTCATCCATAATGACTTCAATTCTAGATTTGACTGATCAAACCTTAAGGGTGTTAGCAAGGAGCCTACCTGCTTTATTTTGTTCTGCAAAGCACCATGGCTGTTGTGTTGCATAACTTGCTCCGCTTCTGCACTGAGAATAATGTTGTATTGATATCTCAACTGCTGTAGACGGAGCAAAATATAGAAACACAGAAACACAGAAAACATATGCAAACTGTTGTTGATGATCCTTGTGTATAGTTCTTTGTAAATAGTTACAAATAGTTGTATTACTGTTCCATGTAGTATTACCTGTATATAGTTCCAAACGCCGTTCTATGTGAAGTATACACTAGTATACAAAATTGTTAATTGTTTCATGTAAACCGCCCTTGATCTCTGGAAGGGGCGGTATAGAAGAAACTGATAAATAAATAAATAAACATAGAAATATGATGACAGAAAAAGACCACATGGCCTATCTAGTCTGTCCTTCCATAACAACTACAACTGTCCCCGTTTTACCTTTAGAGATCCTCTGTGTTTGTCCCACGATTTTTTGAATTCAGTAACTGCCCTCTTTAATAGGACTTATCTCCCTCTCTCCCTCCCCAGCACCCACCCACCCCTGGGGTAATTGTAGTTTTATAGGTACTTGCACATCTTAGAGGAAAGGGGCTGCTCTCAGGTGCAGCTCGTTATCCAAATCAGTCATACACGGAGGACCTGAGATTAATTAATTAAGCTTCAGGTACACAAGGGGTATTAGGGGTCTTAGATACACTTTTATTGGTATAAGCATCTACACCAATCCTTATTATATACAGAATTTAAAAGACCTAAACACAAGCTGTAAACTAAGACGCAGACAGAGGTCCAGCAACGAGATGGGGGTTCTCCGGTCTTTTGCATTGAGTGTCACATGTATGACTTTCTCCCAGTTGGTGAGAGGTCTTACGTATGCACTAAGTGCAAAGAACTCTTTGCTCTCAGGGAACGAGTCCATTCTCTAGAGGCTAGAGTAGCAGACCTGGAAGACATAAGAAAGACAGAGAAGTACATGGACGTGACCTACAGGGATATAGTCCTGAAGTCCCACCTCCAGTCTGGCAGCATCCCTGTTGCCATGGAGGAGAGAGGTCACGTGACAGGAGAGCATCACCCTGGTGTGGCAGGAAGTGATGCTGTAACTAGGACCTGTCCTCCAGGTGATGTAAAACCCTCTCGCACCGAGGACGTTTCTCCAGGGCCACATGCCCATGAGGGGAGGGTCAGGACAGCTGTTATAGTTGGTGATTCAATCATTAGGAATGTAGATAGCTGGGTGGCTGGTGGATGTGAGGATCGCCTGGTAACATGCCTGCCTGGTGCGAAGGTAGCGGAACTCACGCACCAGCTAGATAGGATCGTAGATAGTGCTGGGGAGGAGTCTGCTGTCTTGGTACATGTTGGTACCAATGACATAGGAAAATGTGGTAGGGAAGTTCTGGAGGCTAAATTTAAGCTTTTAGGTAGGAAGTTGAAATCCAGAACTTCCAGGATAGCGTTCTCCGAAATGCTTCCTGTTCCATGTGCAGGACCCAAAAGACAGGCAGAGCTCCGGAGTCTCAATGCGTGGATGAGACAATGGTGCAAGGATGAGGGTTTTGGATTTGTTAGGAACTGGGGAACATTCTGGGGAAAGGGGGAGCTCTTCCGAAGGGATGGGCTTCACCTTAATCAGGATGGTACCAGACTGCTGGCATTAACCTTTAAAAAAGAGATAGAGAAGCTTTTAAACAAGAAAACAGGGGAAAGCCGACAGTCACCCAGGAGCGCATGGTTCGGACGAAGGTATCCTTGAAGGATACTACCAAAAGCAGTGAGGTTCCAAAAGGGAGTATAGTAGCTGAAATGCCCTTGAGTAAGGAGCACTAATAGAAAATAACCCCTTAGGTCCGGACACTACAATCACACTAAAAAAACAAACCTATAAGACATACGACCCACTTTAACAAACTTTTTTTTGTCGGAGCTAAACCGTAGGAAGGTCGAAATAGAAAACAACCCTCTCCAAGCGGACAGCTACTTTTTCTCAAGTGAGGTTCTTCACCAAAACTTAAACTTTTCAAAACCAAATGAATGATAAAATACACTTATCTCAGTTCATCATGTTACTTCAAATGCTGGTATATATAGTCCAAATGCACGATGCGCACGTTTCGGGCTCCTATGCCCTGTATCAAGTGCAAATCCCAGAGAACATATACAGCAACCAAAAAACGCTGTCAGAGCAGCTGAGGTCTAAATTCATAATGGCCGATCACCAAGTTTTTTAAAAGAAGAACCCTCCAATACAATAGCAGAGCAAACCCCACATGACGGGGAATCCCTGCCATGATTGGATAACAGAGCTTTGACGACCTCTCATTCACAAAAGGCTTTGCCAGTCAATTTCCCGATTCATACCTCCTGGCTCAACAGTGCCTAGGAGGAAAATCCATCGTTGTTCAAGACGTTGAAGATGATCTTCCCTGTGTCCACCTCTAGGGTCCAGAGGAACATGGTCTATTACAGACCAACGGAGCTGATTGAATTGATGAGACGCAGCCAAACAATGAGATACCATAGGAGCAGACTCAACCCCACAGCGATGTCGCGAAGCATGTTCCATAAGACGCCGTTTAAAAGGTCTAATAGTGCGACCTATATATAGCAGAGGGCAAGGGCATACAATCATATATACTACAAAAGTAGAATTGCAGGTAGTGTCCCATCGCCGACGAAATACCTGACTTGTTATAGGATGACACCATTCAATGCCTTCAATTGTAGATGCACAGTAACTACATGCATGACAGGCCACATGACCCAATGTAGGATGTTGATAGAGTGAACAATCTTCTTGTAAAGACGTTTGAACCAAACGATCGCCTAAACTTCGACCTCTGGAAAAAGCAATCCGTAGAGGTCCTTGAAAACAGTCATGAAGCTGTAGAATCCCCCAATGAGATTTTAAAATATGTAGAACATGAGAGCTACGATCTGTATAAGGTAATACACCAGTGATCACTTTATCTTCAGTTGACTTCAAAGAGTAAGCAGGATCCAGTAGCCACTCTCTATGTGTGTAACGTGCTCGTTTATAAGCACGAGATATAATTGATAAAGGATAACCTCGAGATAACAGCCTATTACGAAGATCCATAGCATGTTCTTTAAATGTTGCCAAAGTTTGACATAAACGACGCAGACGCAAAAATTGCCCATAAGGTAGACCACGTTTTAAAGGGCCAGGATGAAAGCTTTGGAAATGTAAAAGGCTATTTCTTTGTACTGATTTACGATAGAGAGATGTAGATAAATTTCCATTACTAATCGAAATCTGGAGATCTAGAAATTCAATAGTAGATGTTTCTATATGCTCAGTAAACTTAATATTAGCTTTTAACCCATTAAGCCAGATTATAAATGACCGAAGGGACTCGATATCCGAAGTCCAGATGAAGAAAATGTCATCCAAAAATCTCTTCCAAAACATCACATGTTGATAGTCAGATGGTCGTTCTATAAAAGACTTCTCCATATCAGCTAAATATAAGGTGGCAAGAGACGGTGCCATAGTAGCCCCCATGGCAACTCCAGTAAGCTGTTGATAAAAATTACCCTCAGATAGAAAATAATTTCTGGTTAGAACTAACTCTGTCAACTGAAGTAGAAATCCCCGTGGAAGGCGTGCAGGAGCATAAATGAATTTATCTTGTAACAAAACCATAGCTTCCAATTGGTCAATATTGGTGTACAAAGAAACCACATCCAGTGTAACCAGATATGCTCCCAGGGGAACTTGCAAAGAGGATATTAATTGTAGAAAATGAGTTGAATCTCTAAGAAATGATCCAATCATGGCAGGGATTCCCCGTCATGTGGGGTTTGCTCTGCTATTGTATTGGAGGGTTCTTCTTTTAAAAAACTTGGTGATCGGCCATTATGAATTTAGACCTCAGCTGCTCTGATGGCGTTTTTTGGTTGCTGTATATGTTCTCTGGGATTTGCACTTGATACAGGGCATAGGAGCCCGAAACGTGCGCGTCGTGCATTTGGACTATATATACCAGCATTTGAAGTAACATGATGAACTGAGATAAGTGTATTTTATCATTCATTTGGTTTTGAAAAGTTTAAGTTTTGGTGAAGAACCTCACTTGAGAAAAAGTAGCTGTCCGCTTGGAGAGGGTCGTTTTCTATTTTGACCTTCCTACGGTATAGCTCCGACAAAAAAAAGTTTGTTAAAGTGGGTCGTATGTCTTATAGGTTTGGTTTTTTAGTGTGCTTGAGTAAGGAGCAGACAGAGCATAAAGATTCCAAATTACCCTTGCCTACCAATAGCCAGATTAATATGAATAAAATACAGTCTCTAAAATGCTTGTATGCCAATGCTAGAAGTCTAAACAATAAGATGGGAGAGTTAGAATATATAGCACTAAATGAGAGGTTAGATATGATTGCACTCTCAGAGACATGGTGGAAGGAGGATAACCAGTGGGACACTGTGATACCTGGATACAAACTATATCGTAATGATAGAGCTGATCAAATTGGTGGAGGGGTTGCGCTCTATGTTAGAGAGGGCATTGAGTCAGAAAGGATTAACGTTTTGCAGGGAACAAAATTTGCTGTAGAATCTCTATGGATTGAAATTCCACTTATGAAGGGGAAGGTGATGGCAGTGGGAGTATACTATCGACCGCCTGGCCAGAATGAACAAATGGATGATGAAATGCTCAAAGAAATCACGGAAGCTAACAAAAGTCACAACAGAGTAGTAATAATGGGTGATTTCAATTACCCCGGTATCGACTGGGTCAGTGTCACGGCAGGACAAGCTAAAGAGGTAAAGTTTCTAGATGGAATAAATGACTGCTTCTTGGAGCAGCTGGTTCATGAACCGACCAGAGGGGAAGCCATACTGGACCTAGTCCTTAGTGGAACGCCAGATCTGGTGCAAGAAATAAGGGTGTTGGGACCACTTGGCAATAGTGATCATAGTATGATCATGTTTGATTTAATTATTGGAGGACAAATAGTAAAGGAATCCACAGTACTACCTTTTAACTTTCAAAAGGGAGACTATGATAGAATGAGGAATATAGTTAGGAAAAAACTAAAAGGAGCGGTTCCAAAGGTTAAAGACTTACAGCAAGCTTGGGCATTATTTAAAACTACTATCCTCGAAGCCCAGACCAGCTGTATTCCACGCATTAAGAAGAGTGGAAGAAAGTCCAAAAAACTGCCAGCATGGTTTAAAGGTGAGGTCAGAGAGGCTGTTGCTGCCAAAAAAGCAACCTTCAGGAAATGGAAAAAAGAGCCAAATGATGAAAACTGGAAACAGCACAAGCACTGGCAAGTTAAATGCAAAGCATTGATAAGGCAGGCAAAGCAGGAATTTGAGAAGAAACTTGCTACAGAAGCAAAAACACAAAATAAGGACTTTTTCAAGTACATTCGTAGCAAAAGGCCTGTGAGAGAGTCAATTGGACCGTTAGATGATAGAGGGGTAAAAGGGGCAGTAAGAGGAGACAAGGCTATAGCAGAGAGACTGAATGAATTCTTTGCTTCGGTCTTTACTGAGGAAGATGGAGGGATGTTACCCAAGACTGAAGTGGTATTTAATGGTGATACTGCAGAGGAATTGAGAGAAATATCGCTACACCGGGAAGATATATTACAACTATTTGATAAACTGAATAGTAGCAAATCACCTGGACCGGATGGTATACATCCAAGAGTGTTGAAAGAACTGAAATATGAGATTGCAGACCTGCTATTGGTAATCTGTGAACTTTCATTAAAATCATCTGTAATACCTGAAGATTGGAGGGTCGCCAACGTAACACCAATTTTTAAAAAGGGTTCCAGGGGTGACCCGGAAAATTACAGACCGGTGAGCCTGATGTCAGTACCAGGGAAAATGATAGAAACCATCATAAAGAACAAAATTACACAGCATGTAGATAGTCATGGCCTAATGGGAGACAGCCAACATGGCTTTAGACAAGGAAGATCTTGTCTTACTAATCTGATATGTTTTTTTGAAGGTGTGCATACACAGGTAGACAAAGGTGAGTCGGTTGATATAGTGTATCTGGACTTTCAGAAAGCTTTTGACAAGGTCCCCCATCAGAGACTTTTGGCGAAGCTAAAAAGTCATGGGATAGGAGGCAGTGTACTATTGTGGATCGGGAACTGGTTAAAAGATAGAAAGCAGAGGGTAGGGCTAAATGGCCAATATTCCCAATGGAAAAAGGTGAATAGTGGAGTACCCCAGGGATCTGTACTGGGTCCGCTACTTTTTGACATATTCATAAATGACCTGGAAAAGGGAATAACTAGTGAGGTTATCAAATTTGCAGATGACACAAAACTGTTTAAAGCTGTTAAAACCCAAGAGGATTGTGGAAAACTGCAGGAGGATCTGGATAAATTGGAAGACTGGGCATCCAAATGGCAGATGAAATTTAATGTGGACAAGTGCAAAGTTATGCACCTAGGAAAGAACAACCCACACTATAGTTACACGATGCAAGGCTCCACATTAGAAACCACCACCCAGGAAAAAGATTTAGGAGTCATCGTGGATAACATGTTAAAACCCTCCGCCCAGTGTGCAGCGGCAGCCAAGAAAGCAAATAGAATGCTAGGTATCATAAGGAAAGGGATGGAAAATAAAACAAAGGATATTATAATGCCTCTGTATCGCTCCATGGTACGACCGCACCTTGAATATTGTGTGCAATTCTGGTCACCGTATCTTAAAAAGGACATAGCGTTATTAGAAAAAGTACAGAGAAGAGCCACCAAATTGGTGAATGGGGATGGAAGGCTACTCCTATGAAGAGAGGCTAAAAAGGTTAGGGCTCTTTAACCTGTAAAAGAGACGGCTGAGGGGAGATATGATAGAGGTCTATAAATTAATGAATGGAGTGGAACGGATAAACGTGGATCAATTGTTTACGTTATCAGAATATAGAAAGACTAGGGGACATGTAATGAAGCTACGGGGTAAACTATTTAAGACAAATAAGAGAAAATATTTTTTCACTCAACGTGTAATCAAACTCTGGAATCTGTTACCAGAGGATGTAGTAAGGGCTGTTAGTATAGCTGAGTTTAAAAAAGGTTTGGACAAGTTCCTGGGGGAAAGGTCCATAAACCACTATTAAAAAGGGACCCAGGATATCAATGCTTGACCCAGTACAAGCATCGAGGAACCTGTGTCTTTTGGGGATATTGCTAGGTACGTATGACCTAGATTGGCCACTGTTGGAAACAGGATACTGGGCTTGATGGACCTCGGTCTGACCCAGTATGGCATGTCTTATGTTCTTATGTTCTTACTGTCCTCATCTCGACCACCTCCACTGGGAGACTATTCCACGGATCCGCTACTCTTTCCGTAAAGAAATATTTCCGCATATCACTCCTGAATCTATCTCCCTTCACCCTCATCCCATGTCCCCTCGTAGCAGAACTTGCTTTCAACTGAAAGAGGCTCTCTCCCTGAACATTTATGCCATGGAAGTATTTAAACATCTCAATCATATCACCTCTATCCCGCCTTTCCTCTAACGTGTACATATTAAGATCCTTAAGTCTGTCCTCATATGCTTTATAATGAAGCCCACTAATCATTTTAGTAGCCACCCTCTGCACCGACTCCATCCTGTTCACATCCTTTAGGAGGTGCGGTCTCCAGTATTGCACACTATACTCCAAATGAGGTCGCAGCAAAGACTTATACAGAGACATTATCACCTCCCTTTAACTGCTAGCCATTCCTCTCCTTATGCACCCAAGCATCCTTCAAGCTTTTGCCGTCGCCTTTTCTACCTGTTTAGCTACTTTAAGATCATCAGACACAACCACGCCTAGGTCCCGCTCTTCTTTAGTGGACAAGAGTACTTCACCCCCTATACTATATTGCTCCCTTGGATTGTTGCAGCCCAAATGAATGACCTTACATTTTTTAACATTATATCCCAGCTGCCAAATTCTAGACCATTCTTCAATCTTAGCTAGATCCCTCCTCATGTTATCTACCCCTTCCTGGGTGTCTACTCTATTGCAGGTTTTGGTATCATCCGCAAAGAGGCAAACCTTACCTGAAAGCCCTTCCGCTATATCACTAGCAAAGATGTTAAAAAGAATCGGACCAAGGACAGATCCCTGGGACACACCACTGATAACATCCTTCTCCTCAGAGTGAGCTCCATTTACTTGTACTCTTTGTCGCCTCCCACCCAACTAATTTCTATCCCAAGCAGTAACTTTAGGGTCCATCCCTAGGGTGCTCAGTTTGTTTATAAGTCGCCTGAGAGGAACAGCGTCAAAGGCTTTACTGAAATCTAAATACACCACATCTAGGGCTCTTCCTCGGTCCAACTCCCTGGTCACCCAGTCAAAGAAATCAATCAGATTTGTCTGACAAGACCTGCCTCTGGTGAATCCATGCTGCCTCAGATCCTGTAATCCACTGGACTCCAGAAACCTCACTATTTTCTCTTTCAGCAGCATTTCCAATAATTTACTCACCACCGAAGTTAAACTAACCGGCCTGTAGTTTTCAACCACATCCTTACTTCCACTTTTGTGTAAAGGGACCACATGAGCCTCTCTCCAGTCCTTTGGCACCACTCCCAAATCCAACAAGGCATTGAAAAGGTCAGTCAGTGGAGCTGCTAGAACGGCCCCAAGTTCCCTCAGTATTCTCGGGTGTATCCCATCCGGTGCCATCGCTTTGTCTACTTTAAGTTGAGATAGTTTCTCATGAACACAGTCTTTTGAAAAATGTTCAAGATGTCCTTTGCTTCTGTTCCTATTTGTGGGTGTTTTCTGAGGTCCTGCTCCTGGTTCTTCATCTGTGAACACAGAACAAAAATATTTGTTAAGCAATTCCGCTTTATCCTTATCAGCTTCTACATATTCCTCCCCTGCACCCTTGAGTCTGACAATACCACTCTTGCCCTTCCTCTTCTCACTAATATATCTGAAAAATGTCTTATCCCCCCATTTTATTGCATTGGCTATTTCCTCCTCCTTTTGAATCTTTGCCTTCTTGACTACTTTTCTAGCTTCTCTAAGTTTTTCCAAATGCAGATGCCTGTCTTCCTCTCTCTGTGATCTCTTGTATTTCATGAAGGCCTCCCTCTTTTTCTTCACTTTTTCAGCTACTTCTTTTTTTTTTAGTATTTATATTTATTAGAATTTTTAAACATTCTGACAATACAATATCAGAAAAGAAAAACAATATTAAATATATCAAGAAATATCAAACATTACATAATCTAAATCAAGTACAGCAGCCCACATCACTTTGTCCTCTGAGGAAGATAAAATTTTAATTCTTAAGGCTTATTTTCGGAAAAAGGATTTGTTGTTTTGTGGTGAGAAAGTTTCCATCTTTCCTGATGTGTCACGGGCAACGCAACTTCGTAGGAAATCTTTTCTTGTTAATAAAGCTCGGGTAATCACAATTGGGGCCACCTTTTTTCTCCGCTACCCTTGCAAATGTATTATCACGCTGGACCAAAATAAATTTATTTTTACTACTCCTACTGATTTAGACAGATGGCTTCTAGAAAAGGAGAAACAGGTACAGAGGGTTTCTTCCTCCTCTTCTTCTTTGCTTGATGAGTAGTTTTGTATTCGGAGGGTGCGTATAGGCTAGTTAGAATAAGATGTTAGTCAGGGACTCTTGTTTGTTGTACCTGACTTTGTTTTCTTGAGAAATTGTTTTCGTTTTGTCTTTTTCAGCTACTTCTTTCGAAAACCATAGCAGTCTCCTTTTCCTTTTACCTTTATTTACCATTTTAACAAAAAGGTTGGTTGCCCTTAAAATATCCCCTTTCAGTTTTTCCCACTGTTTTTCTACATCCCTCAGCTGTTCCCATCCAACTAAGGACTCCCTGAGGTATTGGCCCATCTTCGCAAAGTTAGTCTTCCTAAAGTCTAAGATCCTTGCCTTTGAATGGATTCTAACAGCCCTAGTCCTAATACTGAACCACATCATCTGGTGATCACTGGATGCAAAATGATCTCCCACTACAACATCAGAAACACTTTCACCATTGGTAAGCACCAAGTCCAGTATGGCCCCTTCACGTGTGGGGACTGTTACCAATTGCCTGAATAGTTCTCCCTGTAGAGAATCCAGGATCTCTTTACTTCTAGATGATACTGCAGCAGGAATGTGCCAATCAACATCTGACATATTGAAATCTCCTATCAGTAGCACTTCCCCTTTCCTAGCAATGCTGCGCATGTCTTCAATTAACTCTCTGTCCACCTCTTCCTCTTTTGAGGGAGGTCTGTATATCACACCAATGTAAATAGATTTCTCTTTCCCTCTTTCTAGTTTAACCCACAATGCCTCCTCACTCCCTTTTAAGCTCTGTAATTCCAAAGCTTTAATAGTAGTTTTTACATATAGTGCCACTCCTCCTCCCCTTCTTCCTACCCTGTCCTTTCTGAATAAAGTATAGCCAGGTATAGTTACATCCCAATCATGGTTTTCTGTGATCCATGTTTCTGTAACTGCCACTAAATCCAAGTCTGCCACTCCCACCAAAGCTTCAACATCAGGGATCTTATTTCCCATGCTACGGGCATTTATACACACTGCTTTCCATATGTTACCCCTGTTACCCATTTCCATAACAGAAGTCAACCTAGTCACTAACAAAACTACCACCTCAATACAACCTGAAAAGGGCTAGTTGGTCAACCTTTCTCTCTAGTCTTATTAGTGAACCACATTGTAACATCCAATCGAGTTTGATATTACTGTATATACCATTAAGTTAATCTGTACATAGTTCCCCCGGTTGTCCTATTGTTGAAGTTCCCTGTTCAATGTAAAACTCAATGTTACTTGTATGCATTGTAGTATGTTCTTGTTCTATGTACACCGCACTGATTATAATAGCGCGGTATAAAAGAATTGTTAAATAAATAAATAAATAAATAAATTTAATGTATCACCTACCTGGGGGCTTTCACTTACCTGGGGGCTTTCTTCACCCATCCCCAATGAATCAAGTTTAAAGCCCTCTTCAGTAGATTAGCCAGTCTACTACCGAAGATGCGTTGACCTTTCTTGGACAGATGGATGCCATCTCTGCTCTGCAACCCTTGGAACAGCATCCCATGGTCTAGGAAACCAAAACGCTCTCGATGACACCATCTACGCAGCCATGCATTCATCTCCAGGATGCGAGCCTCTCTGCCTTGGCCTTTACCCTCAACAGGGCGGATTGAAGAGAACACCACCTGTGCACCTAACTGCTTCACCCTCTGTCCCAGAGCCATGAAGTCACTTTTGATACGTTCCGAGATCGGAAGAGATAGTGAAGAAGGTGTGGGGGAAAAGAGAAAATGAGAGAGGGAGAAAACAAATGAAAGAAAATAATGGAGTAGGAGAGGAGACAGAAGAAACAAAAAGAAAGTGAAAAAGGAAGAAGGACGAAGAAATGAAACGGGGCAGTCTAAAGAAGAGCGAGAAGTAGAAATAGAGACAGAGGAGTTTGGAAGAGATAGTGAAGATGGTGTGGGGGAAAAGAGAAAATGAGAGAGGGAGAAAACAAATGAAAGAAAATAATGGAGTAGGAGAGGAGACAGAAGAAACAAAAAGAAAGTGAAAAAGGAAGAAGGACGAAGAAATGAAACGGGGCAGTCTAAAGAAGAGCGAGAAGTAGAAATAGAGACAGAGGAGTTTGGAAGAGATAGTGAAGATGGTGTGGGGGAAAAGAGAAAATGAGAGAGGGAGAAAACAAATGAAAGAAAATAATAGAGTAGGAGAGGAGACAGAAGAAACAGAGAAAGTGAAAAAGGAAGAAGGACAAAGAAATGAGAAGGGAAGGTGAAAAGAAGATGTGTCTCCTTGGGCGCGTTTTATAAGCAGTCACCCAAAGGTATGTGCCATCAATGCATGTAAATCTTGACATTTTCGAGATTTATATATATAAATGGACCAGTACTTATTTTATAAGCACATTCGTAGGATGATGGGACGTTGTTTACTGTGAACGCATGCATGGGCAGAATCTGGATGCAGCATGGGAGGAACGTACAAGTACGCACATAAACAGTATAATTTATGCGCGTGCTTGACAGATCTAGGAGTGGGTATTTGCATCAGCCCTAGGGCTGCTCTAAGTGATTGTGCCTTAAATAAAAATGTGTTTTGGACTATTTACGCCTGTAGTTTATAAAGTCAACTGTGCACATAATTGCTTTTATAAACTAGGCATAAAATACACACAGAAAAGCGTCCTAAGAGGGTCATGTTATATGGTGAATGTAAACTTTGCACCCAGTTGATAAAGTCATGGTTCACCCGTTTATTTCAGCCATGCCATGCCCTACGGCTTGCGTAGATGCCGCACCCACATTTTTCAAGAACATGAGTAAATTCTAGTATTTTATAGCTTCCCCATGTAACTTTGCTCTCTGCCCGAACACCGTCCCTGTATGCATCCACAGTGGACGTAAATGTAAGCAACTGAGCTGGCCGCTAATCTAAAAGTAGGTGCAGAGTTTTGGAAGATCATGGGCAGAGTGGACAGTTGCATGCATGAGTGCATGTCCTTGCTCACTTACCCTACTGTTTTATAGAGTAGAGGCCCAGTACTCAGCAGCGGCTAGTCACGGTAAAGCAGATAGCTGCTGCCACCGAACTTTATGCCCAGATATTGAATGCCAGGGCCATATCCAGGGAGCGATAAAGCTAACGGGACACTAGCAATATTTAGTTGCAGCCCGGTTAGTTTTGGCGGCGAATGATAGGTCAACCTTTAAGATGCCTAACATTCACTACTTAGTGATAACTGGATAACTGGGCAGTGGCTCAATACTGCTGCTGCCTGGTTATCTCCAGGTGGTGCACCCGAAATGCATAGATGCTAGCCAATTAGCATCAGCGCATATAACGGCGCAACCTGGGAATATTCAGATGCACTAACTGTGTTACTGATGATGAATATCCCAGTATCCGCAATTAACGCAGTTAGCAGGTCTTTCTCTATGACAGCAGCACAACTCTTCCCTTCCTCTCACAACACACTACCAAGCTCCTTGTACACGTTCTGTTCAGCTCCCACTTAGACTATTGCAACCTGCTCCTTTCTGGTCTCCCCCTGAATCTTCTCCCTCCCTTTCAATCTGTTCAACGCTCAGTCATAAGGCTTATCTTCCAGCAGTGTTGCTATGCTCACGTAACCCCACTTCCGAAGTCACTACTCATTTCCGCATGTAGTTCAAAGAGAAAAGGAACTGGAGTGAGATGAGAAACACTAGATATGTGATTGTAATCCAACAAGTGGCGAGGGAAAATCTGTGTGGAAGGGGAAGCTTGAAAAGATATAAACAGGTTGGAATCTGTGCAGAGGGTGACTACTAAAATGGTTAGTGGTCTTCATTATGAAGCACATGAGGACAGATTTAAGGATCTTAAGGCGATATGACTGAGATGTTTAAATCCCTCTGTGGCATAAATGCACAGGAGGAGAGCCTCTTTTGATTGAAAGCAAGCTCTGCAACAAGGGGTCATAGGATGAGGGTGAAAGGGGATAGACTCTGGAGTAATATGCGGAAATATTTCTTTACGGAAAGAGTGGTGGATCCATGGAGTAGTCTCCCAGAAGAGGTAGTAGAGATGAGGATGGTATCTGAATTCAAGGAAGCTTGGGACAAACACAGAGGATCTCTAAAGGATAAAAGTGGACTATTGTAGTGGATATGGAAGGGCAGACTAGATAGACTATTTGGTCTTTTTCTGCCATCGTGTTTCTATGTTCTGTGAAAGGGTCAGTGGCTTTAGTCGCAAGTAGAATGTCACAGATTTAGTGATTGGTGGCACACTTGAGCATCTTTGACAAGAAAAGGAAATAGGGTGAGAGTTTTAGACCATTTCAGGAATATATACAAGTTTCTTTTCAATAGGTGAAGAAAGCCCCCAGGTAAGTGAAACATTAAATACCTTTATGGAAATGGGTAACAGGGGTAACATATGGAAAGCAGTGTGTATAAATGCCTGTAGCATGGGAAATAAGATCCCTGATGTTGAAGCTTTGGTGGGAGTGACTGACTTAGATTTAGTGGCAGTTACAGAAAATAGGAATTACACTTACCTGGTAATTGTGGTTCCTTGAGTGACTCCAGTTTAGTCCTCAACCTCTGGGTAGTGAACCTCCTCCTGCAGCTTGGAGACTGGGCATGTCAAAAACTCATGACATCACTGGATATAGCCTGTTGGTCTCTCCCATCAGCTCCCAGTGAACTATTGACAAAGCAGATTCAAAGGAGCAAAAAATCAGTAACTTTTTTTTTTAACTTATTATATTCAAGGGTACTCAGAACATATAACCTATCTACCTACTACTCCCCTTCCAGAAGGAAAGGTACTGCTTCCTGCATGCTCTCCTTTCCATTGAATGCCTAGCCCTAAACAATCTAGAGCAATATAACAATATATAACAATATCATAATTTAATATTCTCCAGGACCAAGCAGGAAGTCAGTCCTCACTTATGGGTGACGTCGGCGCCGACGGAGCCCTCGCGGAGCAATTTTCCCCAGCTTTCAAAGAAAGCCTTTGGGAATTGCAGCGCGCATGCGCGGTCGTCTTCCCGCCCGAGGGTGCCATCTTAGCCAGTCTTCTTTTTTCCGCGGAGCCCTGCAGACGTCCCCGTCTTGTCCCCGCGAAAAAGTTGATTTTCCTCTTTATTTTATACTTTTTTCTTTCGGTTCGACGCCGATCGTTTTCCCGCCCGGACTCGCGACGCCGGTCTCGAGTCCTCTAGCGTTTTTTCGGTTTTTCTGACTTAGTCAGCTTTCATTTTCGTTTTCCCTGGCAGCCCGGTCCTTTGACCTCGCAGGGGCCCTTTTTCCCCCGATGGCTGCCAGTGGCTTTAAGCGGTGTGGTCGGTGTGACCGAAATATGTCACTAACCGACACACACGACTTTTGCCTCCGCTGCTTGGGCCCCGATCATGAGGAACTGATCTGTGGGCCCTGCAGCAAACTGTCCTCGAAGGCGTTGAGAAGTCGGCGGCATCAGCGCGAGAGAATCTTCGCTGACCCCAGCCGTACCCGGACCTCGTCGGAGGCCTCCGTGTCAAAGGGCTCCAGCTCGGACCGTCGCCGGAGCTCCTCCGACCGGGGTTCTCCCTCCGGGGACCATCGTCGGAAGGAAAAACCCGCGAGGGCGGCGTCGGTGGACGCTCCTGGCTCCGCGAGGGCCAGGTCGCATAGCCCCGACAGCCGCCCCGGGTCCTTGGAGAAGGAACATCTCCCGAAGTGACCTCGCCTGGAGTCGGAGATGCCTGCCCGGGTAAGTCCTGTAGTCCTTCTGGACTCGCCTCCGCGACAGCCGACGTCGGGCCCGACGCCGTCGGGGCCCGAGTCGGGGGCTGCTGGGTCACCTGAGCTCGGACTCAGGTTGACGGCCTTGGAGAGCAGACTGTCTGCCTTCATGGACCAGCAGCGGGCACTGCTCGCTGGCCTCGCTGGCGCCGCTGCCCCGACCGCCGGGACGTCGATGTCCAAGTCGACCCCGGAGACCGAGCCGATCCTCGAGTCAATGAGAACTCGAGTCGATCCTCGGTCGAGGTCACCCTCGGCCTCCCGTTCGGGACAGAGGTCGCCGACGCCGACTCCCTCGACGTCGGGGCGGCTGGCGCCGCATCCTGCCCGGGCCGACCCCACCGAGTCCTCGTCGGAGTCGGTCTGGGAGTCTGAGGAGGAAGAGTCACCTGATTCTTTCCGGACTCGGTGTGTCCCATCGGACTCACCGGGGTCCGAGCCTCGGAAGCAGTCCCCCCCGGAGGATGCCCGGTTCTCGGACTTCGTTAGGGATATGGCCAAGGCTTTGGCCTTCCCTGCGGATCCCGAGGAGGAGCCTCGAGCCGAAGAGCTCGACGCCCTCCAGTATGACTCTCCCGCGAGGGAGCACTTTACTGTGCCGGTTCCTCCTATGCTGGAACGACTACTCTTCCGCATGTGGGAGAGTCCGGCCTCCTCGCCGGTCCTGAGCAAGCGGGTCGATTCTATTTATCGGGTCCGCAAGAGCCCTGGCTTTCAGAAGGCACAGCTGCCACACCATTCCATGGTAGTGGAATCGGCCATGCATCGTCTTAAGAGCCAGAAGATGCACTCCTCGGTGCCTCCTGGAAGGGAGGCCCGTAACCTGGATGGCCTTGGCAAGAAGTGCTTCCAGGGCTCTATGCTCGCATGTCGTGTCCAGACTTACCAGCTCTACATGGGCATGTATCTCCGGGATCTGGCTAAAGAGCTAGCCGGATTCTCCGCTGGTCTCTCCGAGGAGCCCTTGCGGAGGTTCCTAGCCTTGTCCACGGGCATTCGGGAATGCTCAAAGTTCATGTCCCGAGCAGCCTATGATGGCTTTGAGGCCTCGGCTAGAGTGGCCGCAGCCGGCATCGGTGCCCGCCGACAGGCTTGGCTTCAGTCGTCGGATCTTGAGCCCTGGGTACAGGACAAGTTGGTCGATGTCCCCTGCCGAGGCGAAAACCTCTTTGGCAAGCCCATGGCGGAAAAGGCTGCACAAATTGAGACTGAGACTCTCACCAGGACCAGGCTTTCTAGGAAGACCTCCGCCCCTTCCCAGAAAAAGAAGGGCTCGGGAAAAAAGTCCTTTTACCCGAGGAAGGCGGCTGCCTACAAACAGTACCCCCATTATCAGGCCCCTGCAGCTCCCCAACAGGGCCAGCAGGCCAAGGGACGGGGTAACGGGTCCCGTAGGCAGCAAGCCCCCAAGCCTGCACCACCAGCCCCTGCTCAGCAGGGTGGGGGTTTTTGACTCGCTCAGCATAGCCTCTCCCCCCCCCGCTGGTTCCTCCCAGCACCGGCGGCCGGCTGGTTCACTTCGGCCACAGGTGGTCCAGCATCACCGCAGATGCCTGGGTACTTCAGGTCGTGCGAGAAGGCTACCTTCTCCACTTCCATCAGGTCCCTCCCTCCTATTTTCCGGGAGAACCTTCGCGCCCCCCTCTGCACAGGGAGTTGCTCCTTCAGGAGTTAGCAGGTCTTCTGCAGGAACAGGCGGTGGAACCGGTGCCCCACCACCTGAGAGGTCAAGGCTTTTACTCAAGGTATTTTCTGATACCAAAGAGAACAGGGGGCCTCAGACCCATCCTGGACTTGCGCAACCTCAACAAGTTCCTTGTGCGGGAGAAGTTCAAAATGCTTACCCTTGGAATCCTTCTGCCCTACCTCCAGCAGGGAGATTGGCTATGCTCCTTGGATCTAAAGGATGCCTACACGCACATCCTCATCCACCCAAGCCACCGCCAATACCTAAGGTTTGTGGTGGCAGGAAATCATTACCAGTACAGAGTACTGCCCTTTGGCCTATCCTCCGCACCGCGAGTCTTCACAAAATGTCTCGCGGTCGTGGCGGCCCATCTCCGGCTTTACGGCCTCTATGTCTTTCCGTACCTCGACGACTGGCTCATCAGAGCAGCGTCCGCTCGGGAGGTCACCAACGCCACGTGCCGCACGGTGACTCTGCTGCAGCACTTGGGCTTTGTTATAAACTTCGCAAATTCCACTTTGCTCCCCTCACAGGATCTCGAGTTCATCGGCGCAAGGCTGCACACTCCTCGGGCACGAGCGTACCTACCGCTCGACAGGGCTCAACGGCTCATGGACCTAGCCGACCGCTTTCGCAGCCAGCCCCTGGTCTCCGCCAGGCGCTTCCTGAGACTGCTCGGCCATATGGCTTCCACCGTCCATGTGACCCCCAATGCCCGCCTGAATATGCGGTCTGCTCAATGGTGTCTCCGCCAGCAGTGGCGACAAGCCACAGGCGGCCTGGCAGACCTAGTGCGCGTCTCCGAGCCGCTGCTCTCGTCTCTCCGGTGGTGGCTCCGACAGCCGAACCTGATATTCGGAATGCCTTTCCAGGCACCTCAGCCGACCCGGGTGCTGACCACCGATGCGTCCCTCCTGGGCTGGGGAGCACATTGCCAAGAGGCACGTACTCAGGGCCTCTGGACCACGTGGGAGTCTGCTCAGCAGATCAACTTCCTGGAGCTCAGGGCGATCCGCCTAGCTCTCAAGGCCTTCTCCCACCTGACTTCCCAACAGTCCGTCCTTGTCCAGACGGACAATCAAGTTGCCATGTTCTACGTGAACAAGCAGGGGGGCACGGGCTCCTTCCTCCTCTGCCGGGAGGCACAGAAGCTCTGCTCTTGGGCCGTCAGTCACGGCATTCTCCTCAAGGCAGTTTATCTCCCGGGCCAAGACAATTGCCTTGCAGACAAACTCAGCAGGGTCCTCCAGCCGCACGAGTGGCGTCTGGATCCCTTGGTAGTTCAGAAGCTCTTCCTCAAGTGGGGTCTCCCCACGGTGGATCTCTTTGCCAGTCCTCACAACCGGCAGCTTCCTCGCTTCTGCTCTCGTCAGCCACACCCCCTTCGGGTGGCGGCGGACGCCTTTCTGATCTCGTGGTCGGGGAGCCTTCTGTACGCTTTCCCTCCCATCCCGCTGGTCTCTCGGACTCTTTTCAAGGTTCTCCGAGACAAAGCCTTCATGATCCTGGTGGCCCCTCGCTGGCCCAGGCAGCCGTGGTTTCCGCTCCTGCTGCAACTGGCGGTGGAGGATCCAATCCCTCTGGGGGTACAACCGGATCTCCTCACTCAGGATCAGGGGTCCCTTCTGCACCCCAACCTCAGGTCTCTCAACCTCATGGCCTGGCTGCTGAGAGGGTAGTCCTTGCTCCCCTTCTCCTGCCGGCGGAGGTGGAGGAGGTCGTCTTAGCTTCGCGACGGCCTTCTACCCGCAAATGCTACGCCCTTAAATGGCGTCGCTTTGCAGTCTGGTGTGCCCAACAGTCTCAGGATCCCTTCTCCTGCCCGGTGTCGGTGATCTTGCAGTACTTGCTGCACCTCTCTAATCTGGGACTTAAGTCCAACTCCGTCAAAGTTCACCTCAGTGCTCTTTCAGCACATCATGTGCCAGTGGACGGCAGACCTCTCTCCAATGACCCTCTCGTAGCGAGGTTTCTCCGAGGTCTCCTTCTACTTAAACCACCTCTGCGCCCGCCAGCGCCTGACTGGGACCTGAATGTGGTTTTGCAGCGGATCACCTGTCCGCCTTTTGAACCTATGGCTACCTGTTCTCTCCGTTTTCTGTCTTGGAAAACACTGTTCTTGATAGCCCTCACTTCCGCTAGACGCGTAAGTGAATTGCAGGCCCTCGTGTCTGATCCCCCTTACACTAGGTTCTACAAGAATAGGGTAGTCCTACGGACTCACCCAAAATTTCTGCCTAAAGTGGTCTCCCCTTTTCACATCAATCAGGAGGTGGTACTTCCAACCTTCTTTCCCAGACCACACTCCAGCCGAGCTGAAACGGTCCTCCATACCCTGGACTGTAGAAGGGCATTGAACTTCTACCTTGACCGTACGCGGGAGCACCGTAAAGCTGCTCAGCTTTTTGTGTCTTTTGACCCCAATAAATTGTGGCTCCCGGTCTCCAAGCGTACTCTGTCCATCTGGGTTGCGGACTGTATCTCTTGGGCTTATGGGGCAGCCGGACTCTCCTTAGAAAGTCGAGTCACGGCTCATTGCGTTCGGGCAAAGGCCACGTCAGTGGCTTACCTCCGCTCTGTTCCGCTGGCAGACATCTGCCGGGCCGCTACTTGGTCTTCGAGCCAGACTTTTGCGGTCCATTACTGTCTCGAGAGGGAGTCCCGTAGGGACAGTGCTTTCGGACAGGCAGTCCTCCGTAATCTCTTTGAGGTCTGAGCAACTCCTACCCTCCATCCCGGATGTGGGCTACCGGTGGGTGATAATTCAGCGAAGATTCTATCCTTCTGTGCTGCTGAGCTAGAGGGAGCTCATTTTTGTGCTAAGGGTCTCCGGTAGCCTTGAGCTTGGGAGTCCCATAAGTGAGGACTGACTTCCTGCTTGGTCCTGGAGAAAGCGTAGTTACTCACCTGTAACAGGTGTTCTCCAGGAGCAGCAGGAATCAGTCCTCACTACCCTCCCTCCTCCCCTTGGAGTTGCAATCGTCTGCTTATGTTCTTTTTTGCAAATTTTTATGCTGTCTTTTTTGGCTATGTCATCTGACTGGCTAAGATGGCACCCTCGGGCGGGAAGACGACCGCGCATGCGCGCTGCAATTCCCAAAGGCTTTCTTTGAAAGCTGGGGAAAATTGCTCCGCGAGGGCTCCGTCGGCGCCGACGTCACCCATAAGTGAGGACTGATTCCTGCTGCTCCTGGAGAACACCTGTTACAGGTGAGTAACTACGCTATATAACAATATAGCGCAAAAAAAATGGAAGCATCAAAATGACTGAACACCAGTGAAGGCCTATATCCACTTTTAACCTTGCACTTCCCCCAACAGAAAAACCACTGCTAAGACCCCATCCCCGGGCGGGAATGAGGACTAACCTGGAGTCACTCAAGGAACTACAATTACCAGGTAAGTGTAATTCCTATTTCCTTATCGTTCCTCCAGTTTAGTCCTCAACCTCTGGGATGTATCAGAGCAGTAATCATTGGGAGGGACCTTTCCAGCCGGATCTCAACACCGCCTCCCTGAAAACGGCATCCTTAGCCGCCAGAACATCTAGGCAGTAGTGCTTACTGAAAGTATGGAGAGACAATCAAGAGGCCTCCCTACAGATGTCCACTGGCGGAACCAAACTGTGCTCCGTCCAAGAAGACGCTTGCACTCTGGTAGAGTGAGCTCGTAAGCTCCCTGGGACTATACGGTCCCATAGAAGATAAGCCGACACACTCACTGCTCCAATCCATCCAGAAATGGACTCCTTCGCCGCTGCCTCCCTTTGCGGGGCCCTTTGAACACCCTGAAGAGAGACGATCCGCCTTGCGAAAGTTTCTGAAACCTTTAAAAACTGCCACAGCGCTCTCTTGACGTCCAAACAGCACAAGCTATGGTTCAATACACTCCCTTCCGCCGCACCTAGCGCTGGAAGAGAGACCATTTTAGTTAGGTGAATGTAGAAACCACTTTTGGCAACAACGACGGAACCAGCCGCCAGGCCACCTTCTGTCTGGAGACAGACAAAAAACGATTCCTAACAGGTCAACGCCTGCAACTCTGAAAATCGACTTGCCGAACAGATGACCATCAAACATACCGTCTTCAAGGCAAAACCTTAACCTATGCCTGTTGCAAGGGCCCCAAAAGCAAGCTAGCCAATGCTCCTAAAACCAATTTGAGCTTCCCCGGTGGAATTAATATCCTATGACAGGGCTACAGTCTGGTAACCGCCTGAGAAAGCGTACCACATTGACCTGTGCATGAGAGCCACTCCCTGTCCTTTGCCCCTATAGCAAGATAGAGCTGCTAACTGAACTCTCCAGGACCTGCCTTTACCAAACCCGTCCTGCAGAAAACTTAATACCAAGGGAACTGACACTGTTGTCGCGCGAGCGTGCCTCCGTGAGCACCCGTCCTCAAAGATGCACCATATATGCACATATGCAAGGAACGTAGACTTTTTATTATTTATTTATTTAATTTTTATTTATTCATTTAATTTTTGGGTTTTTTTTTTTTTTTGCAGCAAGGTGGCAAAGACTGCTGTCGAGAAACTCTTTTTCCTTAAGCTTGCCCTTTCAATGGCCACCCCGTAAGCAAAAACGATGCACATGAGGCATTTGAAGGGAACTCCGTAGCAACAGAATCTCCAATGTCGGAAACCTCCATGGATTCCTGTCGAGCAACCGTATGAGGCAGGCATAACACGGGCGCCTCGGCCAGCCCGAGGCCCCCAACCACACGTTTCCCCGAAGCGCTTCGATACGCAGAACCACTCGACCTATGAGTGCCCCCGGTGGAAAGACAGGGAAGACCAGATGATGGCCGCCATTGAAACAGTGCGCCGATGCCTTCCGACCTCCTTTCGCATTATCTGCTGAAGAAGCGACCCATTTACAGAGTGAAACACCGCCATGGGGTCCATTACTGGCTGTCCCCATATGCGACCGATCTGTGTGAACACCTCCGGATGCCACTCCCATTCTCTGGCATCTACTCGGATCCAGCTGAGGAAATCCACCGTCACAATGTCCTTACCCGCAACAAGCGCCACCGAAAACGCTGGCAGCCAAAGCTTTATCCACTCACACAGACCCTCTGCCGCGGCCTCTATGGCCATACTTCCGGTTCCGCCCTGCCGATTGATGTAGGCCACCGCCGCGGAGTTGTCAGACAGTACTCGTACCGCTCGACCTATCACCGTAGCTTTGAACGCCTGCAATGCCCGGCGTTTTGCTCGCATTTCCAGTCGGTTGATTGACCACTGGGTCTCCTGTGTACTCCAAGAGCCTTGCGCGAAACGATCTCCGAACGTAGCGGAGTTTAACAAAGTTTTTGGCCAATCTCCCAGAGGAAAGGTCCATAACCTTTTATTAGAGAGAAGCTGGAAAATTATATATATATTTTTTTATACCAACTTTCACCAATTCAAGATGTTCTACAAGGCACACAACCCAACAGACCATCACATCTGTTGTACATGCAATGGAACCCTTAAAATAAGAGCATAGATGAATCCACCGGTTGCCTCGATACAAGCATTGAGTAGCCTATTTGTCTTTTTGGAAACCAGCTAGGTCCTTAAGACAAGGATTGGCTACCCTAAGAAACAGGATACTGGACCTGAAAGAGCTTGGCCTGACCCAGTATGGCATTTCTACCCTTCTACCATAAATCTACCCTTCTGGTTCCTTGTAACATAGTTTTATGACTCCTTGTAACATAGTTTTATATTTCCTTTTATGTTAATAACCCTCACATTGTTTTCCATTTAACCTAGTTATTATGTAACCTAGTTTATGTTCACCTAATATTTAATTCAATATTGCACTGTTCTGCTATATTGTTGTTTAAGTTCCTTGTTTTTTGCTCAACTAATGTTTAATGTAATTCAATATTGCAATGTTCTGCTATATTGTTGTTTAAGTTCCTTGTAAACCGCCCCTGATCTCTGGAAGGGGCGGTATAGAAAAGCACTGAAATAAATAAATAAATAAATTTCTCGTATCCTTATGAACGGAACCTCCCCAAGGTCTCTGCCTTGGAAGTAACAGGCTGCGCCTGGCCCTGTGGCCCTGTGGCTAGCTCACACGGAGCAGTGCGGCCTAGTGGTTGAGGCAAGTTGCCAGAGGACCAAGGGTTTGAATTCCAATTGAGACCACCAACCTTGGGCCATAAAAACTGGAGTTTCTGGTCCCACAGGTGGTCCTTCTGGCCTTCATTAAGTGACTTAACCCTCTGCCTCAGGTACCAAAACATAAATTGTGAGCCCTTTAGGGACAAGGGAAATAGAAATACCATAATCGACTGTATGCCACCCTGACCTGTAGGAAATCAATATACTCAAATAAATAACTGACTGGGAATATGTGACCATAGCAAACACTGGCAGTGCAGAGACATCAGAGCTGGTGCTGGTTCCTGGTCTTCCTTTCTCACTCTCCCAGTCCTTCTGCCGGCATTGAGAAAAGGCTGAGAATAGATTGTCCAGTGGGCCGGGGACCTTGCGTCCTGGACATCAGAGAGAAAGAGGGGCTAGGATCTGGAAGCAAAGCCCAAACAGAAAGGGAAACTGGTGACTGTGACACTGTAGCTCCTCCAGATGGCTCACTCCACAGCAGATCCCACGACTGCATCTCCAACCCCATGTAACACCATGAGGACCTCACGCACTTTATTACAATTGACATCCCCCCATTACTGGAGAAATTACCTTAGTCTGATAATACAGTCTGAGCAAAGAAATGCAGTCTCACTCTGCAGAGAGTGCACCCAAAAATCATGCCTAAGCAATTGTGAGCACATACAAAATGCACATCTACATATACGGGTGACCCAGCACCTGTCACCCAAACAGAGTGCAGTGAGCATGCTTGAACATAGGCTGAATGCATGGAGCATACACAGAGTATTGACTTCCTCTATGAAACCTTCCAGTGCCCTGGAGCGCTAAGCCCCAGACTGTGCTACCTAGATGTCCTTCTCTTCACCCTCAGCACGGGTCCTTTAACAAGATTGCACAGACGGGTCAGTGCCCCTGCTAAGTGCTTAAAGCTCTGCTCTGACAGCACAGGCTCTAGAAATAGATGAGAATTTCCTGGGAAGGGCATGCTAAATGGAGCTATGAAACACACAGGCACCCCCCCCCCCCCCAGCCTTCCTGCAGTCAGAGAAATAGCAGTGGGATACACCGACAACCTTGCAAGTGGGGGTCTTAGAGGTTGCTGCCTGTGTGAACCTGATGAAGAATACGATTTTGTATTTTACCACACACCCCCAGGGAAGGGGGCACTGAATACTATATGTGATTCATGAGCAGAGCTGCCATCCAGTGGTCTTTAGGGCACCAGAGCCCACCAAATGATACAGAAGTTAGGAGCTTTAAATCATGGTCATATAATCTTGATTTGCAGAACACTACAGTTGCTTGTTTAGTCACTAACCCCTGAGAGCCCATGAGGTAGCCCTGTGGTTATTTCTTCCCTGGCTTGCAGAGAATGATCAATCTGATGATGGCTGCATACAGATGGTCACAGAAAGGCACTATTGAGTGTACCAGCTGCCCTCTGGTGGCCATAGACCGTAGCACAGGCACGTCTTGACAGTTTAACTGTCATTATTATTATATATTTTTTTTTTTATATCCTAAGGTTTCCTAAACCTGCCCCTGTGAAACCACAGGCGTTTGGGCCACTTTCACTATAGAATACACAAAAACACACTTCCAGCCTGTCCCTCCTTCCACCTACAAGTTAGGGCTCTGCTCTTGAAGAACCTAAAAGCTGGCAATTTGCCTAATATCCTGAGACTTAACAGATGCTCCTCAGAGACATGATTAGGAGGGAAAGAACATATGGCATCAGAGATCAATGCCAATACTGCTGTTCCATAAAACTAAGAATAAACTTAAAAAATAAAGAGGACTGACAACAGCCCCCTTAAGGCTGAGGAACCCCCCGAACCTCAAAAAACCTACAAACAAAAGAAAGAAACACTAGACCTAAAAATCTAGCTATTCTGCCTGTCGTCTTCCTCACACAGGCAGCTCACTGCAACTCTCACCATGCGGTCCAAATACCTAGAGAGAAAATGGCCGCCCCTTTGCCAATGAATTTTTGGCACCAAGAACAGCTGCTGCAAAAAGGAGGCCTCAGCAGACCGAAAGAGCCCGAAGGCCTTACCTGCAGGGTCGAAAGCCACGCAGCCTGCTCCTACCGCCTTGAATTCATCCGATCCTCAAGCCGCGCTGATGCGCCTGGCAGCCGCGGCGAGGACCGCTCAGCCGGTTCCACAGAGTAAAAGTAAAATCCCGCAGCAACGGAGAGGCTCCGTCTCACACAGCTTCAGTGTGGCTATATGGATCCCGGAGCTCTCTCCTGTACCATCAAGGGAGAGAGTTCCGCACTGGCAAATGCCTGCAGCAAGTGAAAATAACTGACAAGGAGGGAAGGCGAGAGCTGCTACTAATTTAAAGAGCCAGGCTGAAATTTAAAATTACTGTAAATATAAGGAAATTTGCTCCTAACAACTAAAGGGAACTAATCCCTGATTGCCAATTAACCAAAGGTAACTGAATTAAAAGTAAAATTACAAGTAAAATTAAAGGTAAAAATCAAAAGTAAAATCAGAATAGAATTTGTCACACTAAATGCTCCTTATCTATTCCCCCAAGTGAGCCCATAAGCTAGGCTCACTATGTCATTCTGCTGCATAGAGACTGGACACACTGGGAGCTGATGGGAGAGACCAGCAGGTTATATCCAGTGATGTCATGAGTTTTTGACATGCCCAGTCTCCAAGCTGCAGGAGGAAATTCACTACCCAGAGGTTGAGGACTAAACTGGAGGAACGATGAGGAACATGGCTCACAGAAAACCATGACTGGGATGTAACTATACCTGGCTATACTTTATTCAGAAAGGACAGGGTAGGAAGAAGGGGAGGAGGAGTGGCACTATATGTAAAAAATAATAGCGGGGTGCCTCAGGGTTCGGTCCTAGGCCCGGCACTGTTCAATGTATTTGTGAGTGATATTGCTGAAGGACTGAATGGAAAAGTCTGTCTTTTTGCAGATGACATGAAAATTTGCAACAGAGTGGACTCCCCCGAGGGAGTGCTTAACATGAGGACGGATCTACAAAAGCTGGAGGAATGGTCTGATGCTTGGCAATTAAAATGTGGATAGGAGGCAGTGTACTACTGTGGATCAAGAACTGGTTAAAAGATAGAAAGCAGAGGGTTGGGCTAAATGACCAATTTTCCCAGTGGAGAAAGGTGAATAGTGGTGTACCCCAGGGATCTGTGCTGGGTCCGCTGCTTTTTGACATATTCATAAATGACCTGGAAAGTGGAATAACAAGTGAGGTTATCAAATTTGCAGATGACACAAAACTATTTAAAGTTGTTAAAACTCAAGAGGATTGTGGAAAATTGCAAGAGGATCTTGATAAATTGGAAGACTGGGCATCAAAATGGCAAATTAAATTTAATGTGGACAAGTGCAGTTATGCACCTAGGGAAGAACAACCCAAACTATGGTTACACGATGCAAGGTTCCACATTAGGAACCAGCACCCAGGAAAAAGATTTAGGCGTCATTGTGGATAATATGTTAAAACCCTCGGCCCAGTGTGCAGCGGCAGCCAAGAGAGCAAATAGGATGCTAGGTATCATAAGGAAAGGAATGGAAAATAAAACAAATTATATTATAATGCCTCTATATCATTCCATGGTGAGACCGCACCTTGAATATTGTGTGCAATTCTGGTCGCCGTATCTTAAAAAGAAAAGGTATTAGAAAAGGTACAGAGAAGAGCCACCAAAATGGTAAAGGGGATGGAAGGATACTCCTATGAAGAAAGGCTGAAAAGGTTAGGGCTCTTTAACCTGGAAAAGAGACGGCTGAGGAGAGATATGATAGAAGTCTATAAATTAATGAATGGAGTGGAACGGGTAAACGTAGATCGATTGTTTACGTTATCAGAATATAGAAAGACTAGGGGACATGCAATGAAGCTATAGGGTAAACTATTTAAGACTAATAAAAGAAAATATTTTTTCACTCAACGTGTAATCAAACTCTGAAATTTGTTACCAGAGGATGAAGTAAAGGCTGTTAGTGTAGCTGGGTTTAAAAAAGGTTTGGACAAGTTCCTGGAGGAAAGGTCCATAAACCATTATTAAGAAGGGACCCAGGATATCAATGCTTGACCCAGTACAAGAATTGCGGAACCTGTGTCCCTTGGGGAAACTGCTAGGTACATATCACCTACATTGGCCACTGTTGGAAACAGGATGCTGGGCTTGATGGACCTTGGTCTGACCCAGTATGGCATATCTTATGTTCTTATGTTCCCAGATCACCCCTGGAACCCTTTTTAAAAATTGGTTTTACATTGGCAATCCCCAAATCTTTAGGTATTACAGATGATTTTAATTATAGTTCACAGATTACTAATAGCAGGTCTGCAGAGAGTCTGATTCACCTTTCTATTTACCCATAAAGTAATTGCAAGGACAACACCGGAGCATCATTCAGCCATGCATGCTCAAACCGCCATCTTGGTTCCTCCCCTTCGATTATTTTATAAATTGCTTAACTCATCCCATATAGTTTTAGTTGTGACAGGAAATCAAAAATAAGATCAGAGATGGCTCTATGTCATCAGAGAAGGTTAAGCCAGTCCTGGTTTTGCCCCACTGCATGATGGGACTTGTTATTTTTCAATAGATGTCCTTAAGAACGTCCAGGCCCAGATTTAGGCCCTGGCAAAGTAAGCAGCTGCCTAGTGCATCAGATTTTGAAGGTAACCAATACCTGGGCTAAACAGGAGCCTGATTCTTCTTGCTTTTGGACCATGACTTTTGATTTTTGGGGAGAAGCCTCCCTGCTCCATCACTCTCTGGTCCTGACTATTGGCACCAAAGTCCTACATCCAGTTCTGAGAAAGTCAGCACTATGCTTGCCCACTTAAGCCCCATGATAACACTCTTATTCAAATCTTCTCAGACCTCATGCTCATCCAACACATGTCATTTCCTGCCCACGCGCTGCTGGTCATATCCTTGACCTTGTCTCTGCTCTCAGCTCTTTCTTCATTCACTTCTTTCCTGGTTCCCTGGTCTGACCATCATTGCATTCTTTTTACTGTCCAATTCTGCCCTCCCACCGCATCCTCTTCCTGGCCTCTCCCATACATCACACAGTCAGAACATCTTTTCCCATACTCTTGAACTCTTTCACCCCTTTGGCAATATTTTCCCATTGGACTTTCCCTCCCTTCCTGTTGATACTCAGGCCCAACTCTGTTATTCTATACTATCCACTGCCCTTGACTACATTGTCCCTCTTCGCTCCCACATCCGACCACCCAAGTGCAGTCAACCTTGGTTCCACCACAGTCTCTATCTTCATTGCTGCCAGCTCCGCCGGGCGGTGCGTCTCTCAAGGAAACATCCTTCCTCAGCTTCCCTTCAACATTTCAAGCATCTTCAACAGTATTATGTGTTATGCTATTGTTTTGTTTATTTAATGCATGCCTTTCCTGGAGGAGATCAAGGCGAGTTACATTCAGATACAGTACTGTCAAATGATTCACATGGCCATGAAATCTTACTATTCCAATCTCATTTCCTCTTCCATAAACTCTACCCGTCAGCTATATTTGGTTCTGACAGCTCTCTCTAAACCAACTACCGCCGATCAATCCATCACCTTAGATACCTTTCCCACTCCTCATCTTCTCGCTGATCACTTGCAGAATAAGGTTCTATCTCTACGGTCCTCCTTTGCAAACGTCCCCCAATCCTTAGGTATCTCCCTCCTCAACACCTGCCAATCCATCCGACCCACTACCCCCTTCCTCCAGGCCCTCTCTCACACGTGATCTTCTTTTCACCCAATTAATTCTATCAAAATTCTCAAGATCATCACATCATTCCATAAAGCTAACTGCCCTTTTGATGCAATTCCTTTTCTTATTTATTTATTTATTTAACAGTATTTCTATACCGCATTCCCCTTCAATCAAGGCGGTTTCCATGGCAAACAATCAAGGAGTGATCATGTGTTTTCATACAGTGGTGTGTGTTGTGTGTTAGTGGTGGCGAGTATTTGATTTGGGTTGTACTATCTACATTGTGTGCTATTATACATCGTGAACTATTATACATTCATATATACAGATATATACATCCATATATACAGGCTTAGGGTGGGGGGAGGGTCTGATGTTCTGGCTTGCTTGGTAGCTCATGTGGCATGTCCATAGTGTTCGATGAACAGAGTTGTCTTCAGCTGTTTGTGGAAGTCCTTGAGGTCTGTGGTTAGTCTCAGTTCATCTGGGAGGGTGTTCCAGATTAATGGAGCAGCCAGGGAGAGTGCTCATTCCACGGTGTCCTTGCAGGTCTTGGCGAAGTCTTTTGGGGTGTTTACACGATTGTAGGTGCCTCTTCTCTTTGGTCGTGTCTTGGATTTCAACCCTGTCACTGACTCAGTTACCCCTGAAACTATCGATCCTTAATAACAGTCTGTCTTCAGGTACCTTTCCGTTGTTTTGGAAATGTGCCCTAATAAATCCTATCTTAAAATCCCATCCCTTGACCCCTCTGTTTCTGCATACTATCGTTGATTCTCCTCTCTTCCCTTTCTCTCTCAGTTACTTGAAAAATTGGTCTTTGCTCAGCTTTCTGTACACCTCAGCTCCACTCACGCCCTTCACTCTCATCAATCTGGATTTCATCCTGGGCACAGCACAGAGACTATCCCTCTTTCCTTCTTGAGTGAATTACATGAATCCCACGATCACGGTGATATCTCTGTCATGGTTTCTCTGGATCTTTCTTCAGCTTTGATCTTGTAGACCACGTCACTCTTCTCTCACATCTTCACAATTTTGGCCTTCATAGTACGGTACTTCATTAGTTTCGATCTTTCCTCTCCCACTGGTCCTTTTCTGTCTCTGTTGGTACCTCCTCTTCCTCTTCTCTCCCCCTTATCTGTGGGGTCCCCTGGGCTTCTGTGCTGGCTCCTCTTCTATTTAATATCTTCCTGATTCCTCTAACTCTCTTGGTACATGAACACAATATTTTGGCTCATTACTACGCTGATGAAATTATTCTGCTCCACCACACTGACCCAGCTGCCCCTGATCTCTCTTCCCTAAACTCCTCCCTTTCAGTATCTCCACCTGGATGTCCGACAATTTCTTTCATCTTAACCCCTCTAAGTCAGCAGTGATCTGGTTGTCCTTTAGTAGTTCCTTCCCATTACTAGTTCCTACACTCTCTGGATCTCCAATCCCACTGGTCATCTCAATTCAGTATCTGGGAGTCACACTTGATTCTTCTCTGTCTTTCCACGTGCACCTCATCTCTCTGGTTCATCGCTCTTTGCTCGCACTTTGTCAGATTCACTGTTCGCCCTTTCCTCACTGTCTCTTCCCTGACTACCCTTCTGCTTACACTCGTGATATCAAGACTCAGCTACTGTAATATTGTTTTCCTGTGTCTCGCCCAATATCAGCTTCACCGTCTCCAACTCATTAAAGATACTACCATACATCTTGCATCCTGTTTTGAGCACGTCTTTCCTCTTTTAGCCCATTATCATTGGTTTCCTATCAAATACCAGCTTCAATATAAACTTCTCACACTGGTCCACCGAGTGCTACATACAGGTTCCCCCGTCATCTTTCCGACATTCTGCTCCTCCGTGTACCACATCACATCCTCCGCAATATCCACGCGAACCTCCTACACCTTCCCTCTGCTTCTCAGACCCAGCTAGAATCCACCCATTCCTCAGCTTTCTACTTCCTAATTCATTGATTCAGCAACTTTTTATACTGCTGTATCCACGCGAACCTCCTACACCTTCCCTCTGCTTCTCAGGCCCGGCTAGAATCCACCCATTCCTCAAGCTTTCTACTTCCTAATTCATTGATTTAGCAACTTTTTATACTGCTGTATCCACGCGAACCGCCTACACCTTCCCTCTGCTTCTCAGGCCCGGCTAGAATCCACACATTCCTCAGCTTTCTACTTCCTAATTCATTGATTTAGCAACTTTTTATACTGCTGTATCCACGGAACCTCCTACACCTTCCCTCTGCTTCTCAGGCCTGGCTAGAATCCACCCATTCCTCAGCTTTCTACTTCCTAATTCATTTATTTAGCAACTTTTTATACTGCTGTATCCACGGAACCGCCTACACCTTCCCTCTGCTTCTCAGGCCCGGCTAGAATCCACCCATTCCTCAGCTTTCTACTTCCTAATTCATTTATTTAGCAACTTTTTATACTGCTGTATCCACGGAACCGCCTACACCTTCCCTCTGCTTCTCAAGCCCAGCTAGAATCCACCCATTCCTCAGCTTTCTACTTCCTAATTCATTTATTTAGCAACTTTTTATACTGCTGTATCCACGGAACCGCCTACACCTTCCCTCTGCTTCTCAGGCCCAGCTAGAATCCACCCATTCCTCAGCTTTCTACTTCCTAATTCATTTATTTAGCAACTTTTTATACTGCTGTATCCACAGAACCGCCTACACTAGGGTTGCCAACTGGCCGGTTTTCAGCCGGCCTGGCCGGTTTTTCCATGGCCAGGCCGGCTGCCGGCGCAGAGGCAAAACCGGCCCTTGAAAAGCCGGTTTTTTTGCTCTGGCCGCAAGATCGGGAGCGGCCAGAGCAAAAAAAACAGCTTTTCTCCCAACCCGGAGGGCTTCAGAGGGAGCCGGGGAAGCCCGCGCGAGGCCCCGGCTCCCTCTGAACAGCCGCCAGCATGAAGAGCCTTTACCTTCACGCTGGCGGCTGTTCCTGTGAAGCCGCAATTGGTGGAAAAGGTTAAAGGCAATGCCCTTTAACCTTTCCCAGCATTCGCGGTTTCACAGGAACAGCCGCCAGCGTGAAGGAAAAGGCTCTTCACGCTGGCGGCTGTTCAGAGGGAGCCGGGGCCTCGCGCGGGCTTCCTTGGCTCCCTCTAAAGCCTCAGACAGCCGCGGTTTTGGGGGGGGGGGGAGGTCAAGGACTGCCTGGGCTGTGATGGGGGGAGGGGGCCTGGACTGGAAAAGGGCTAGGAGGGGGGAATTTGACTGGAAATGGGTTGTGATGGGGGGGAGGGGGGACCTGGACCGGAAAAGGGCTATGGGGGTGGGACTTGGACTGGAAAGAAATGGGCTGTGATGGGAGGGGACCTGGACTGTAAAAGGGCTATGTGGGGGGGGGGGGACCGACCTGGACGGGAAAGGGGTTTTGATGGGGAGGGGGACCTGGACGGGAAAAGGGCTGGGGGGGGGGACATGGACTGGAAATGGGTTGTGATGGGGAGGGGGACCTGGACTGGAAAAGGGCTATGGGGGGGGGCTGAACTTGGACTGGAAAAGGGCTATGGGGGGGGGAACTTGGACTGGAAATGGGCTATGGTGGAGGGAGGGGGAACTTGGACTGGAAATAGGCTGTGATTAGGGGACTTGGACTGGAAATGGGTTGTGAAGGGGGGGGGGACCTGGCCTGGAAAAGGGCTCGGGGGGGGCATTGGACTGGAAAGAAATGGGCTGTGATGGGGAGAGGGACCTGGACTGTAAAAGGGCTATGTGGGGGGGGGACATGGACTGGAAATGGGTTGTGTTGGGGAGGGGGACCGGGACTGGAAAAGGGCTATGGGGGGGGGGGAAATTGGACTGGAAATGGGCTATGGTGGAGGGAGGGGGAACTTGGACTGGAAATAGGCTGTGATTAGGGGGGCTAGGACTGAAAATGGACTGTGATGGTGGGGGGGGGGGTAGGACTGCAAATGGGCTGTGATGGTGCGGGGGAACTCGGACTGCAAATGGGATGTGATGGGGGGGGGTCTAGGACTGGAAATAGGCTGTGATGGGGGACTTGGACTGGAAATGGGCTGTGATGGGGGGGGGGGGCTAGGACTGGAAATGGCCTGTGATGTGAAGGCTAGCACTGGAAATGGGCTTATGAAGAGCTGGAATAGGACTGGAAATGGGCTGATGTGGGGCATGGGAGAATGGGACTAGAAGGGAGTGGATGCTGGGTGGGTCTAGAACTATAAGGGAACTGATTTTGGGGGAGGACTAGAATGGATGGGGAATGAGTGGAGAGGGGAAATAATATTTTGTGTGGAAGAAAAGTCTATGATGGGCTGGGTATTGGGAGAGTGAGGGGCTTGAGAATGGAAGGGTGAAATTTAAATGGATGATAAAGGAATAAGGAAAGAATTGGGGGAAAGAGCAAAAGGGAAACAATCAGTATGTTAAAGCAGAAATAGAGAGAGAATGGAAAACATCTAAAAGAGAAGAAAGGACAAATGGATAGCTCGCAGAAGACACAAAGAAACCAGAAGAAAGTGACTGGAGCAATTGCAACTGAAAAATAAAACGCCCAAACAGAAGGTAGAAAAATACTTTTTATTTTGAATTTATTAACTGGAATATGTCTGGTCTGGGAAGTGTGTATTGATAACATCTTTGCGTTTTTGTTTAGTGCAAGAGGAAATTACTTTATAGTTTTATTTCTCCAGTGTTGTACATTTCATGTTTGGATTTTGGGGTTCCCAGTTTAATTATTATCTGACCAAGGAAGTTAGCCTACACGTATCCTCGGTAATTTTTGTGGGTGGGGCTGGGGCGGGGCAGGGGTGGGACTAGGGGCGGAGAATGGGTGGAGCATGGCGAGCCACAGGTGTCGGGTTTTTCTCGGTGAAAAAGTTGGTAACCCTAGCCTACACCTTCCCTCTGCTTCTCAGGCCTGGCTAGAATCCACCCATTCCTCAGCTTTCTACTTCCTAATTCATTGATTTAGCAACTTTTTATACTGCTGTATCTACCAGTCACAGCGGTGTGCAGGTAACAGGTTTAACAAGTATAACTTTACATAGGATGTAGGCAATAAAATATAAGTTAATTAAACCAGATGACGTAACATGTGTAAACTGGAGAAATGTGATAGTAGGAATAGGCATTAACATTTAACAATAACTGGTGATAATGAGGGAAATTTTATGATACCTGGTTCATATCTGAGGAGATGTGACAGTGGGGAGAACAGGGAAAATAGCGAGAGTCCTGAATGGTTGGAAGGAGCATGAGTGAGTAACTGGAAAATATGATCCTATCGCCCCTCTTTTCCTTCAGCATCACTGGCCACCTTTCCCCCACCGTATTCACTATAAGATTCTCATCCCCCTTATTTTAAGGATTGTGAACCGCTCTGTATGCACCTGCCAAGGGCGGTATACTAAAAGTAATAAATGATAACTAAATGTCAGATGTGAAGTGTTCTAGGAAGCGGTGGGATTTTAGTTGGCGGGTTTTTAGTTCCTTGGTCCTGCTTCCTGGAAAGCGATACCCTCTGCCCTCCGACTCGAACCTTCCTATTCTCAGTTTAAACTCTTCTCTGCCACACTGCATTTGACCTGCCCATTGCATGATCGCACCCAGGGCCTCTACTGTAAGTTTCTCTCCCTCGCTCTTTCCCTCCTGGTGTGAATGCTCAATCCTTTCCTGGCAGGAACTGGCCTTCCTTCTCTCCCATCTCTGATTCTAACTTGTTTTACATTTGTACCCCGCCCTGCTGCGCTAAGTGAAAAGCCGTCTGTCAAACCCCAATAAACAGCAACATCAACATAAATGCTACAGTGAGGCAAAACAGGACTGAGGCTTCTGCTAAGCTAAACTATGAGCTGAGTTTTCTAGGGGGAGGCACACACGCCCTCCTCTGGCGCATAAGTAGAGGAAACGAAACTGAAACTAAAGGTTATTCTCCATTTCTCAGGATCATGGCTGCAGGGAGCACGGCTGAGAGTCTGCAGGAGGAAGTTTCTTGTCCCATCTGTCTGGATTATTTTACAGACCCCGTGATTACAGACTGTGGCCACAACTTCTGCCGCTCCTGTATCACTCAGGCCTGGGAGGGGTTACATACAAACTTTCCCTGTCCCCAGTGCAGAAAAACATCTCAGCAGAGGAACCTGAAGCCTAATAGGCAGCTGGCGAATATCACAGAAATGCTGAAAAAACTTCCTCAGTGCTCGGTCAGAAGACAAGAGGAAAATCTGTGTGAGGAACATGAAGAGAAACTGAAGCTGTTCTGCACAGAGGATCAGAGACCGATCTGTATGGTGTGTGACAGATCCCGGGATCACAGATCTCACAAAGTGATTCCCATAAAGGAGGCCGTGCAGGAATACAAGGTGTGTGTCAGTATTTTTATTATCACAGGGTGTCCTGGGGTCACAGATCTCACCCCGTGTCTCCATAGAGGAGGCCGTGCAGGAATACAAGGTGTGTGTCAGTATCTTTATTATCACAGGGTGTTCCGGGGTCACAGATTGCACACCGTGATCCCCATAGAGGAGGCCGCACAGAAATACAGGGTGTGTGTCAGTATCTTTATTATCACAGGGTGTCTGGGGTCACAGATCTCACCCCGTGATTCCCATAAAGGAGGCCGTGCAGGAATACAAGGTGTGTGTCAGTATCTTTATTATCACAGGGTGTCCCGGGGGTCACAAATCTCACCGCATAATCCCCATAGAAGAGGCCGAGCAGGAATACAAGGTGTGTGTCAGTATCTTTATTATCACAGGGTGTTCCGGGGACACAGATCTCACCCCATGATCCTCATAGAGGAGGCTGCGCAGGAATATAAGTTATAATCATGTTATTTACCTGTACTAAGTAAACTAATTTACTTACCTGTAGTAGGTGTTCTCTGTGGACAGCAGGATACATGTCTTCACAGAGGATATCATCACTGACAGGGCCCGGCAGGGGACACAACTTTCTCCAGGAACAAGCAGGAAGTCAGTCCTCACTAATGGGTGACGGAGCCCGCACGGAGCAATTCCCCAGCTTTCAAAGAAAGCCTTTGGGACTGCTGCCACGCATGTGTAGTTCTTTTCCCGCCCAAGGGTGCAATCTTGCTCAGTCTCCCTTTTTTCTGCGAAGCCCTTCAGAATTAAGTCCTCGTCCCTCGGAAAAAGTGTGTTTTTTCTCATGGTCGTCGACCAGTTTTCCGGTTGCACTGGTCCTCTTTCCTTCCCCCCTATGCCTTGGTATCCCCGTGGGATAGGAGGTCTCTTTTTTTTCTCTCCTATTGGAGTTTATTTCCTTCGGGCTTTTCGCACCCTTTTCTCCAACCGCTGACCTCCAGGTTCTTCGACCTCGCAGGGACCCTTTTTGCTCCAATTGCCACTGGCTTCAAAAGTGCGACAGATGTTCCAAGAATATGTCACAAGAGGAAGAGGTGGACAGAGAGTTAATTGAAGACATATGCAGCATTGCTAGGAAAGGGGAAGTGCTACTGATAGGAGATTTCAACATGCCAGATGTTGATTGGCACATTCCTGCTGCAGTATCATCTAGAAGTAAGGAGATCCTGGATTTTCTACAGGGAGAACTATTCAGGCAATTGGTAACAGACCCCCACATGTGAAGGGGCCATACTGTACTTGTTGCTTACCAATGGTGAAAGTGTTTCTGATGTTGTAGTGGGAGATCATTTTGCATCCAGTGATCACCAGATGGTGTGGTTCAGTATTAGGACTAGGACTGTTAGAATCCATTCAAAGATGAGGATCTTAGACTTTAGGAAGACTAACTTTGTCAAGATGGGCCAATACCTCAGGGAGTCGTTAGTGGGATGGGAACAGCTGGGGGATGTAGAAAAGCAGTGGGCAAAACTGAAAGGGGATATTTTAAGGGCAACCAACCTTTTTGTTAAAATGGTAAATAAAGGTAAAAGGAAAAGGAGACCGCTATGGCTTTCGAAAGAAGTAGCTGAAAAAGTGAAGAAAAAGAGGGAGGCCTTCATGAAATACAAGAGATCACAGAGAGAGGAAGACAGGCATCTGTATTTGGAAAAACTTAGAGAAGCTAGCAAAGTAGTCAGGAAGGTAAAGATTCAAAAGGAGGAGGAAATAGCCAATGCAATAAAATGGGGGGATAAGACATTTTTCAGATATGTTAGTGAGAAGAGGAAGGGCAAAAGTGGTATTGTCAGACTCAAGGATGCAGGGGAGGAATATGTAGAAGCTGATAAGGATAAAGCGGAATTGCTTAATAAATATTTCTGTTCTGTGTTCACAGATGAAGAACCAGGAGCAGGACCTCTGAAAACACCCACAAACAGGAACAGAAGCAAGGGACATCTTGAACAATTTTCAGAAGACTGTGTTCGTGAGAAACCAGCTCAACTTAAAGTAGACAAAGCAATGGGACCGGATGGGATACACCCTAGAATACTGAGGGAACTTGGGGACGTTCTAGCAGCTCCACTGACTGACCTTTTCAATGCCTCGTTGGAGTCGGGAGTGGTGCCAAAGGACTGGAGAGAGGCTCATGTGGTGCCTTTACACAAAAGCAGAAGTAAGGATGTGGTTGAAAACTACAGGCCGGTTAGTTTAACTTCGGTGGAGAGTAAATTATTGGAAGCGCTGCTGAAAGAGAAAATAGTGAGATTTCTGGAGTCCAGTGGATTACAGGATCCGAGGCAGCATGGATTCACCAGAGGCAGGTCTTGTCAGACAAATCTGATTGATTTCTTTGACTGGATGACCAGGGAGTTGGACCGAGGGAGAGCCCTAGATGTGGTATATTTAGATTTCAGTAAAGCCTTTGACACTGCTCCTCACAGGCGACTTATAAACAAACTGAGCACCCTAGGGATGGACCCTAAAGTTACTGCTTGGGTTAGAAATTGGTTGGGTGGGAGGCGACAAAGAGTACAGGTAAATGGAGCTCACTCTGAGGAGAAGGAAGTTACCAGTGGTGTGCCCCAGGGATCTGTCCTTGGTCTGATTCTTTTTAACATCTTTGTTAGTGATATAGCGTAAGGGCTGTCGGGTAAGGTTTGCCTCTTTGCGGATGATACCAAAATTTGCAATAGAGTAGACACCAAGGAAGCTGTAGATAACATGAGGAGGGTTCTAGCTAAGCTTGAAGAATGGTCTAGAATTTGGCAGCTGGGATTTAATGTTAAAAAATGTAAGGTCATGCATTTGTGCTGCAGCAATCCAAGGGAGCAATATAGAATAGGGGGTGAAGTACTTTTGTCCACTAAAGAAGAGCGAGACCTAGGCGTGGTTGTGTCTGATGATCTTAAAGTAGCTAAACAGGTAGAAAAGGTGACGTTAAAAGCTAGAAGGATGCATATGGAGAGGAATGGCTAGCAGAAGAAAGGAGGTGATAATGCCTCTGTATAAGTCTTTGGTGCGACCTCATTTGGAGTATAGTGTGCAATTCTAGAGACTGCACCTTCAAAAGGACGTGAACAGGATGGCGTCAGTGCAGAGGGTGGCTACTAAAATGATTAGTGGTCTTCATTATAAAGCATATGAGGACAGACTTAAGGATCTTAATATGTACTTAATATAGAATTGTACTGCTGCATGATGGACTTTACTGTAAATAGAACACCATCACGATATCTGTTCAAATGTAAATAGTTTCCCCCAGTTCATATCCATGTTACGTTCCCTGTTCCATGCTGAAATGCCATATTCAGGCTTACCAGCTTTACATGGGGATGTTTCTTTGTTACCTCGCCAAAGAGATCCTTGGCTTCTTGGCGGGCCTAGGAGGTGACCATCTCGCCAGATTCCAGACCCTCCTGAAGTCGGTCACAGAATGCTCCAAAAACATTTTCCATGCCGCCTATGATGGCTTCGAATCCGAGGCCTGGGTAGCGGCCGCCGGCATTGGGGCCCGCCATTAGGCTTGGCTCCAGTCTTTGGAATTGGAGCAGTGGGTCCAAGAAAAGCTCTTGGACATCCCCTGTCTCAGCGAGCAGTTGTTTGGCAAGCCCATGGAGGACAAGGAGGCCGATATTGAGACCGAGTTTGTGACATGTCGCTCGGAGAATGCTTCTTCCTTTCCTTGGAAGAAACAGCAGGCGAAGAAACCATTCTACCCAAGGAAGGGGCTCCCCTACCAAGGGTATCCACCTTACCCGCCGATCCCGGCACTATCTTCCAGCACACAGGGAAAAGGGGGGACCCAGGGCCACCGCAAGCCGAAGGGTCCAAGTCCCAACCCTCGGCTCCGGCTCAGCTGGCCCAAGGATTTTGATGCCAAGAGCATGGCCACTTGCCTGCCGACAGCATCCCCACCAGTAGGAGGTCGCTTGTTCCCGTTCGTGCCCAAATGGGCGTTGATCACGTCAGACTCCTGGATTCTCCAGGTAGTTTGGGACGGCTACCGTCTTTGCTTGGATGGGCTTACTCCCCCTTTCTTCCTGGTGGTGCCCTCCCGGCTCCACGCACACCAGGCTTGCTTGCAACAGGAGCTGAACAACCTACTCGATCAGCAAGCGGTTGAAAGGGTACCGCAGCACCTCCAGGGCCGAGGTTTCTACTCCCGGCACTTCCCGAAAAGAAAGGGAGGTATACGGCCCATACAAATTCCTGGTGAGGGAAAAGTTCAAGATGCTGTCACTTGGCATCTTGCTGCCCTTTCTCCAGCAGGATGATTGGCTATGCTCCTTGGACCTCAAAGAGGCCTACGCTCACATAACAATCCACCCCTAGCACAGGCAATACCTCTGCTTCAAGGAGCACAGGGAGCACTTCCAGTACAAGGTGCTACCTTTCGGACTCCCTTCTGCCCTGCAAGTCTTCACGAAGTGCCTCTCCGCCATCGTGGCCCACTTCCGATGCTAGGGGGTGCCTATCTTCCCCTACATAGACAACTGGCTCATCACGGGGGCCTCAATGGAGGAAGCCCATTCCAGAGCATCACGCACGTTCCTCCTCCTCGAATGCCTTGGCTTCCTGATCAACTACCCCATGTCCCACCTCGAGCCAGTGAGGGCTCTGGACTTCATCGGTGCCATCCTTGACACTGATTGGGCGACTGCCTTCCTCCCTCGAGTCTGCATGGACCATCTCCGTGCTCTGGCGGCTGAGGTACAGGGCAAAGCCAGGGTACCGGCACGGACCATGTTGCGCCTCCTGGGGCACATGGTCTCGACCATCCATGTTGTCCCCCATGCCTGCTTGCACAAGCGGGCGGCCCAGTGGTGCCTCCGGTCACAGTGGTTTCAGGCCTCGGGCCATCTCCAGGACCCCGTGCGGGTCTCCCGAGAGCTGCACACCTCCCTAGACTGGTGACAGGACCCCCGGAACCTCCTCCTCCTACTACTACTTAGCACTTATATAGCGCTACGCACGCAGCGCTGCACAATTAGCCTACAAGAGGTGGCTAACATACAAGAGATAGTCCCTGCCCGTCAGAGTCATGCTCATCGGAGCTTATAATCTAGTTAGAACAGTAAAAAGCATTAGTCAGTTCAGCGGAGGATACGGTGTGGTACAGTTAGGTACAGCTTGGTCTATGGTTTGGTCATAAATGTAAATGGGGGTTAGGATAGGATGAGGATGGAACTCAGGATCTGAATGCAACGGTGAAGAGGTGGGTCTTCAACCTGGATTTGAAGAGGGCCAGGGAGGGCGCCTGGCGCACAGACACAGGAAGGCTATTCCAGGCGTGTGGTGCAGCAAGGTGAAAGGAGCGCAAATCAGGAGTTCGCAGTGCGGGTGAAAGGCATTGAAAGAAGCGATTTGTTAGCAGAGCGCAAGTTTCGTGAGGGGACATAGGGAGAGATAAGAGATATGAGGTATTGAGGGGCCATAGAGTGAATGCACTTATAGGTCAGCAAGAGCAGCTTGAATTGGATGCGGAATTGGACAGGGAGCCAGTGAAGTGACTTGAGGAGAGGAGTAATATGGGCATGGCGAGGCTGGCATGCCTCCTGCAGGGCATGCCATTCCAGGCGGCTCAGCATGATCTTGTGCTGACGACAGATGCCTCGCTGTTGGGCTGCGGATCACACTGTGGTGACCTACGCACCCAGGGGCGGTGGACCCTCAAGGAGTCCTGGCAGCAGATCAACCTGTTCGAACTCCGGGCAATCTGGTGGACCCTGAAGGTTTTTGAGCCCCACCTCAAGGGGAAATCCGTGTTGCTGCAGACCAACAACAAAGTCGCAATGTTCTATCTGAACAAGGAGGGAGGGACAGGTTCCCGTCTCCTCTGCTAGGAGGCTGTCCTCCTCTGCTCTTTTGTGCTGCAGCAGGGCATGACCCTCAAAGCGGTCTATCACCCAGGCCAGGACAATGTCCTCGCAGACAGACTCAGTAGGATGCTATGCCCACTCGAGTGGCATCTGGACCCGGAGGTGGCTCTCCTCTTGTTCCACCATTGGGGGACTCTGTCCTTGGACCTGTTCGCCAATCTGGCGAACACACTGCTCCCCCCGCTTCTGAGGTCTGATCCCACACTCTGGCAGGATGGCACTGGATGCGTTCCTCTTGAACTGGACCTCCGGGCTCCTGTATGCATTTCCTCCCACCCTGCTTATCGCGAGGACCCTCCACAAAATCCGGCGGGACCGGGCCTCAGTGATCCTCATGGCTCCCTCTTGGCCTCGACAGCCTTGGTTCCTGCTCTTGCTCCGGTTCTTGTTGGAGCCTCCAGTTCCCCTGGGCTGCGCCCCAGGCCTGCTAACTCAGGAGAAGGGGTGGGTGCTTCACCCATACCTAACCTCACAATCCCTCACAGTCTGGCAGCTGAACGGGTCTCGTTAGCTTCACTACACCTTCCCTAGGAGGTCAAGGAGATCCCCCTGGCATCAAGGAAGGACTCGACGAGATGGGCCTATGCCTTCAAGTGGCGGTGCTTCTCGGTCTTGTGCTCTGAGCTCCAGAACGACCCATTTTCTTGCTCCACCCAGTGGGTCCTTCAGTACCTCCTCCATCTCTCGCGGGTGGGGCTGAAGTCCAACTCATTGAGGGTTCATCTGAGCGCCATCTCGGCCAACCACGTCCCCATCGAGAGCAAACCCCTCTCGGGCCAGCCTCTGATCTCCCGCTTCATGTGGGGTCGTTTGCTCTTCAATCCCTCCGTCTGAGCCCTCTGGTGGAGTGGGACCTGAACATCGTGCTGATGCAGCTGATGCGGCCACCCTTTGAGCCGATGGCGAAGTGCTCACTTCGGCATCTGTCCTGGAAGGTTGTCTTTCTGGTGGCTCTGACCTCGGCTCGACGAGTCAGCGAGCTTCATGCCCTTATGGCTGAAGCCCCTTACAAAAGGTTCTACAGGAACAGGGTGGTCCTCCGTAACCACCCCAAGTTTCTACCGAAGGTCATCTCTGATTTCCATGTCAATCAGGAGATGGTCCTGCTGACTTTCTTCCCGAGACCCCATGCCGACAGGGTGTCGGCGGTCCTGCATACGCTCAACTGAAAGAGGGCTCTCGCCTTCTACCTGCAGTGGACCCAAGGGCACCGCAAGTCTAACCAAATCTTCGTCGCCTATGACCCCAATTGCCTAGGGCTAGCAGTCACCCTCTCCATCTGGGTGGCGGACTGCATCGCCTTTGCCCAGATGAAAAGGCAGAGTCCCCTCTGGATCGGTGGGTCTGTGCGCACGGTGTCTGTGCTAAGGCGACCTCGGTGGCATCGCTGCGCTCAGTGCCTCTGATGGACATCTGCCGGGCTGAGACCTGGTCTTCAGCGAATACCTTCACCTCACATTACTGCCTGGAGAGGGAGTCCTACTGGGACAGTGCCTTCGGCCAGGCAGTATTCCATAACCTGTTCGGGGTATAGGCAACTCCTGCCCTCCGACCCATCTTCTGTGGCTACTGAGAGCTCGCCCTTGAGGACCCAAGGACTTGGTTCCTTCGGGCATCGACTTCTGCTCACGGCCTCGTGGAGGCACCTTTTACTACGGGTTTGGTAGCCTGTAGTTGGGGAATCTCATAAGTGAGGACTGACTTCCTGCTTGTTCCTGGAGAAAACATACTTACTCACCTCTAACAGGAGTTCTCCATGGACAGCAGGAATCAGTTTTCACTATCTTCCCACCTTCCCCGCAGTTGCCACATTTTTATGCTTCCCTTGCCATCTGCCTAGTAGGGCTCTAGCTATGGGACCTCACTGAGCAAGATGGCACCCTTGGGTGGTAAGAGGACCATGCTTGCATGGCAGCAATCCCAAAGGATTTCTTTGAAAGCTGGGGAATTGCTCCACGTGGGCTCCATCGGTGCTGACGTCATCCATAAGTGAGGACTGATTCCTGCTGTCCCTGGAGAACAACTGTTACAGTTGAGTAACTACACTTTCCAGCTTAGGAAGTTCCTGAAACCTGTGAAAGAGCTCCCTGGCCATGTTCCCCATTTCCCACTGTCTCATAGGGTCATCTCCATCTTGTAATGAAGTTTACAACAAGACATAACTCCCTGGGGAGGTGGGTGGGTACGTACCCCGCTGCCCACAGAAAACACCTGATACAGGCAAGTAACTTGGTTGTCTCTGATGACAGGCAGGATAGCAAGTCCTCACAGATGGGAACTCCCTAGTTACAGGCTGCCTTCCACAGAAAAGGAGAAAAATAACTTGATAGACACTGCAACAGGCAAATACCAACAATCTTTTTGAAGACAATTAGCTGTTTATAATTTTTGTTATTTTTAGGAAGGCAGCCTTGAAAATAAAAAATGGGCCAAAAGGGCATGGAGTTGGATTCTAATCCACAGAGATTCAGGATGATGGAATGGCCAATCCTACGGTCACGCTGGGATTCTCTTTCTAGACAGTAGTGTGATTGAATGTAAGGACAGAACTCCAAACATTTCCTCCACAGAGGCTGATCTCAGGTGGGCGACCGACGCAGCCATAGCTCACACATCATGAGCTATGACATGACTCTCAAACATCAAACCAGCCCAGGCATAAGAGAAGGAAAAGTCATCTGCTAGCCATGTTGATAGAGTGTATTTGCTAATGGCAGCCCCGGCCTGTTTGGGTCCAAGGAAACAGAAAGTTTTCCAAGGGCTTCAGTCCACTTCAGATAAAAGGCTAAGAATCTCTTGCTGTCCAATGAATGCAAGGCAGGGTCACCCTTTTGGGCATGAGGTCTATGGAAAAATCTTGACAGGATGATTAACTGACTAAGATGGAAAGCTAACACACCTTTAAGAAGAAAGTCCAAATGAGTGTGCAGAACTACCCTGTTGTAAAATTTAGTATACGGTAGATCAGTTACTACAGCCTGGATCTCACTTACTTTACACGTTGAAGCCACTTCGCCAAAAACAGACCTTCAGGTCAAGTACTTCAGATTCAAGCATTACGTGGCTCAGATGGAGCGTTCATTAGTCGGGTTATAACAAAGTTGGGCTCCCATGACACTGTGGGAGGCTCGATGGGAGGCTTTACAAAAAGCAAGCCCCACATGGATAACTATCGGCTGTACAGAAATGATGAAATGCGCCACGTGTACTTGTGTCTATCCTATTAGAGGTGGTTTTATAACTGACGCCGACTGATGTAGAAGTCATTCAAGTAGTTTTTGTGTGATATCTTAGGGTGTTACTCAGATAAAGTTAAATGTAAAAAATTATGCTTTATAAGAAGTTAGCAAGTGCGTTACTGTGAGATGCAGCAAAAAGATGAACGACGGAAAAACCGAATGGCCTTAAAACCATTTTCTTGCTCATGATAGTGGTAAAAAGCCACAGAATTATCTCAGAGTATAAAGTAATTGTCGTACAGATCAATGATGCTCCATCAACCTCTCAGGAATTTACACAAGGTTTATTTTTACACAAAAATGCATAGATCAGGCCTTGAGAAATGTTCATGTAATCTTAGGAGCTGGTTGCTAAACCCTAGGTCAGAGTGCATGCCCCCTCCCCCCACCCCCCCAAAAAAGATGTATCAAAGCTTCTGTTTTAGATTTTTGGGCCAGATCGTTTTTCCATGTTCTGTTGGGATAAAAACTTAATATATCAAGCTATTAATGGGCTACTGCACAGTGCCAACAGGCCAGTACAAGGCAGTGTCCCCCTCCTCCTCCTCTCATACCCCCACCACCCTCACTGACCCTTTAAGCTACACCTATGTGTGGTGCAGAGGTGGGGCTGCCTGTGTGTGTGTTCCATGTGTGTGTGTGTGTGGGGGGGGGGTGTGGTAGAGGTGGGGGTGCCTGTGTGTTTTCATGTATGTGTGTGTGTGGGGGGGGGAGAGGTGGTGTGTGTGTGGTGCAGAGGTGAGGGTGCCTGTATGTTTCCATGTGTGTGTGTAGGAGGGTAGAGGTGGGGTGTGTGTGTGTGTGGGGGGGGGGGGGGCGGTGTAAAGGTGAGGTGTGTGTGTGTGTGTGTGCATGCATGTGGCGTACCTACCCGTGTGTCTGTTGTACAGAGGTGGAGTGCTTGTTTGTGGCTTTGTGTGGGTGGGGTGCTTGTATGTGTTGTGGTTGGGTTGGGGGGGGGTTGCACCTTTTTACATACACAGATTGTGTTCTTTTGTCCCTTTGCATTTGTCCCTTTAACCTCCACCCCTTGCATTCTTCCTTCTCCCCTTCAGCCCCTCTCTAGTCTCCCCTTCTCCCTATCCACTAGCACTCCCACCCCCTACCCTTCATTCCACCCCATCCTCCTCCTCCTTTTTTAGACACTTCCCCTTTAAATATTTGCTGCCTCTCCCCCCTCCCCATCTATATTTTGTTTCCTGTGGGCCTGCTCACTGCTGTCCTCTGCATGGGGGCTGGAATTCCCGGGGGCAGCCTGTTACCTTCCTGCCCGGCCTCCCCCTCCTGTCCTGCCTGCAGGGATCTGATCTCCCAGGGACAGACAGAAGGGGCTTTAGCAGCAATCGCGACTCTTCTCTTGTCTTCTTCCCACGGGCGATGGGATCCCCACAGGCAGCTAGCTGCCTCGAAGCCGCAGTCGCCTTCCTCTCCTGTTTTGTCTGCAAGAAATTAGATCCCACAAGCAGACAGAAGGGGTCTTCTGCCCCACTTTTCTTAAGGGAGTGGGGGCAAGAAACTCCCAGGCGCCAGATCACAGTGGTGACAAGAAATTGGTGCTGGGATTTGTCAAGCCCTAGTATAAATGCATTTCATGAAAAAAAATAAATATAATAACATTCATTTTCTAAATTAGATATTTATTTATTTATTTTATTTATACATCTATGTCAATGATATGTCAATGTTCACAGGAAAAATATGAAATTCACCTGGAGTCTTTGAGGAAGAAGCTGAAAGAGATTCTGGAACTGAAATTCAGTGATGATCGAAAGGTCGAGGAGCTGGTGGTAGGTGTCTGCGTCTCCCTCTGAGCTGCTTTCTGCAGGGTCCTTTTCCAGTCAAGCTATAAACGGCCTGAGTAAGATAAAGCTTATGTGTTGGGCAGTTTTCAAAGGGTTTTATGTGCAGAAATGGGGCTTTAAAAGATTGTCCAACACATATGAGAATATACAACTGTATCCAATATGCACGGAAGAGTGAGTGTGTCGGGGTCCCGTTCCTGGGGTCTGGGAGAAGGGCAGAGAGTCAAGTTATTCATATCTTTTTACATTTCCAGAAGTATGCATGGAAGATTTCAGGGGAAATACCCACATGAATAACTTCTGAAAATGTATGCAGTTGCTTGTGCCTCAAGTCAGATTTTCAAGGGAAACTTTACCTCTTGAAAACTGGTATAAAGTCTGTAATAGCTGCAAACATAACACATAAGTGCACTTTATGAAGGTTGCTAATTAATAACATTCATTATGACCCAAGAAATAGGTACTGAACATTCTTCCTCTGGACATGAAATGGAAGATAATCTTTGTACTTCTGCCAACTTGTTTGTGTAGCTGTTGGCAAGAGCACTTCCAATAGCTGTTCACACATACTGAGGTGTTTTTCTGAAGGAAAGAAACCAGCATTATCCAAGAAAATAAATGTGATATCACCCCTGCCACTTGCATCAGATTGTGAGTTGCAATGAGGAATCAGTCTTGAATACTTCCTGCTGACATCTGTTCTATGTCCAAATGCTCCATCAAGCAGTCCTTTGTGGCATCCAGAATCGTTACTCCATCAGCTTACTACAATGAGAGATTTACCTAATCCATATCAGGATAACTGAATTCTCTCATTATTACTGTAATGCCATTTTTTTAAACTTTTCTAATTTTTGTTAGCATTTTATTATAGGTTTCCTCATCTTGGTTGAGTGGACAGTAGTGTACCCCCAATGCTATACTTTTGCTTATCGCACAAGGAATTTCTAGCCATAAGGATTCCACATAGCATTCTGTTTCCTGCTGGACTTTTATCATATTTGAGTTTTCCATCCTTAACATATAGGGAGTAATTTTCATAAGAAGCTGTTTTTTTAGGTGCCACCAATGCACCTAAATATTGGTATTTTAATCATTTATGCACAAAAGTCGTCTCTTATAATACATCGACTAGCATTAAAGTATATGCGTTGACTGTATCATGTGCACTTCATTGTGGGTGTGCATATGGACGGAGTTTCATTGGAGTGTATGCAGAGTGCACAAGTATGCACGTTGATTATAGAATATGATAATTTTGCCCATGTGAGGATCTGGATTGCTGGGAGGAAAGAGAGAGCAAGCCGAGGCTGGAAATCCACTTTAAAGGAGAAAGTGCAGGATTGGTTATCTCATCACACATACAATGATGGCCATCTTGTGTTTGGCAATAGGCTGGGCCATGTGGCAAACAACAGGAGGCAGGCATCGAGTCAGGCATCGCCCCTAAAGGGAGAGAGGTCACCCCGAGATGGACTGAAGGAGAAGACAGACTAAATGGGACATATGCGCCCCCCTTTTCTACCTACAGTCTAGGTTCAGTGATGCGGATACAAGGGTTTTTAAGTAGACAATGGGGAGACATAGGTATATAAAAAAAGGGAAAGAAAACAGGCTAAGAATATATTTTGTGGTAATCGAGAGTAAAGGGGGACATCTAGTGGCATTTTCTGGTATTGTATGAATGTTTGGTGAATGCTTATGTTGTTGTTAAGTGCCGTCGAATTGGTGTCAACTCATAGTGACCCTCTGGATAGTTGTCCTAAACTGCATTCGGTCTTCGGTTAGGTGGCTCATAGTTCAACCATGCCCAGCCCCCAAATCGCCTATGTTCCCTCGTGATAGTGTCTGGTACTTCATCAAGAAAGGGCCAAGTTCCGGCTCCCTCTCCATCACCACACTCATACAGATGTGAAAAGCTGAAACCCAGTTATAGATAGACTTAGCTACTTTGTGCTTCTGATCCCTCTCCTTCTCCTTCCCCTTCCTCTTTCTCTTTTTCTTTTTCTTTTCCCTCTTTGTCCTCTCCTTCCTAGTCCCTGACAAGTAATGCAAATATTTATTTATTTATTTATTTGGTTTTATATACCGCACTATTTGAAATCAGTGCGGTCTACAGTATAACAACTTAATACATAGAACATGTTTGCATTGAAGAGGTTTACATTAAACAAGTAACAGAGCTTACAACAGATAACAGAGCTTACAAATACAATAGGAGGCGGTGTACTATTGTGGATCAGGAACTGGTTAAAAGATAGAAACTAGAGGGTAGGGCTAAATGGCCAATTTTCCCAATGGAGAAAGGTGAATAGTGGAGTACCCCAGGGATCAGTGCTGGGTCCGCTGCTTTTTGACATATTCTTAAATGACCTGAAAAGTGGAATAACGAGTGAGGTTATCAAATTTGCAGATGACACAAAACTATTTAAAGTTGTTAAAACCCAAGAGGATTGCGAAAAATTGCAAGAGGATCTTGATAAACCATTATTAAGAAGTGACCAAAGATATCAATGCTTGACCCAGTATGGCATATCTTATGTTCTTATGTTAATTGAAACAGAATACATCATCATAACATAATGAACATAGTTTTAGCGACTACAAGCATAATATATTGATATAAAAATATATCAATAAAGGCTTTCTTCCATATTTTCTTCTTCATCTTTTTTGATACCGCATGCGCCAGTGATGACACACCGCATCGCATGTTCGCCCCTTCTGTCACCTCTGCCAGCTCAAGTGGTTGGGACATGGCTGTTCCCATGGCCGCATCGGTGGGGCCTGCCCCAACTTCCCGGCCAATACATTTCCCACCCCTCAGAACCCTTATTGCCCGTCTTCCTCCCTTTAAACTTCTTGAAAGCCTTTTGAGTGAATTTAACAAAGTCAAACTCTCCATCATTATCCAACGAGAAGCTTTCCAATGTCGTGATGGACATTGTTCCTGAATCAGTAATTGAGTTACCGGAGGGAACCGGTCATGTAGGGGTGTGCCGTGGTTTGCTCTGTCCACTGGGCACGCTGTGATTGCCAAGGTCATCTATCACACAAGGGGGAGCCTCTAGTCACCATCAGACTGTCCCGGGTCTGAGCTGGGTGACTTGTTCTCTGAGGTCCCTCATCACTTTCTCCATTTTGGTGCGCATGACCCTCGATTCTGTAACCTTCTTCGCTGTCACTGCCTGCTTACTGCGCCATATAGAGGCCATAGTCATGCCTTCTGTCCTCTTCCTTCTGGCCAACGCCATTGCTGACTTGGCGTCAGCTGGGCTCTGGTTCGCTGGTCCTCTCTTGTGTTCCGCGGTTCGTCATTGTCCCTGCATCCTGCTCTGTTCACTGCCGTTCTTGCGAGACCTGTCTATATAAGAAAAATGCTATGGAGTGGCGAGAGGGAAGAACGTCATCCACTGTTCAGCCCAGTTCATTGTGACCCTATTCTGCCTGTCCAAGCCATGACTGAGGACTGGACTCAGCATCACTTACTCGTACCATCCCCCCTTTTCTATATTTTCCCTTATTCTTTCCCTCCCCCTCTTTCTTTTTTTGTCTATCCTCAGTGACAATGAAGCAGTGTATAAGCATTCTACCACATTACTGGCTGAAAGTGAAGATGATCTGAAACATTTGCTTCTCAAGATCAAGGAACATAGGGGTATGTTTACTAAACCGCGTTAGTGCAATTCGCGTTAGGAGCCGCGGTAGTAACAGAAACCCCAAATAAGGACATGGGCGGTACATCGTCACCAGTAACGCGCGTTCACAAAATTAACGAGCGTTACCGGGCACAGTGGCGCGTTACTGCGCGTTAATCGTAAGAAGACGTACAGACACAAAGCACTAAAACAGAGCTGTAGCACAATGGTTACGGTACTGACCGCTGTTACAGGCAGCATGGGTTCGAGCCCCCAGTGTGTCTAACGCAGAAGGCTGTCCCAGGCATCACCCTGTACATTACAGAGGGAATGAGGAGGCTTGTTTTTCGGTACGTTGAGCATGGGTGTCAGAAACACACCCTCGGAGTGTGCCTAGCCACGTACGTTGGTGCGTGCGAGGCTGCGTGCGTAGCCCCGTGCATAGCTGCGCACGTAGAATCGTGCGTGGGTACGTGTGTTCTTACGTGCGTGGGTACGTGTGTTTTTACCAGTGTGGGCATTTTATATTACAGACTCTGTAGGGTGTCTTGCACCTATGCATTATGCTACCAGATGTATGTGTGATGGCCCATGGTTTATCAGAGCCTGTGAGCAGGTGCTGCGGTTTCACAGGGTTGGATTGTGCCAGTCACCCCCATGATGCACTGCACATGCAAATCAGCTATCCACAGATACACACCATGGGGAATGCACCCCCACAGCACCTCGGCCTAGTAGGGGGAACTGACCATGTGCACCCCCACAGCACCTCAGCCTGGTAGGGGGTACTGACCGTGTGTTGTACTGGCACAGAGTAGCTACACACCGTCACATTGTGCGGGTACTGTGCTCACCCTGAGGGTGCAGTGAGGCGCCCAGCACTAGGTCCACAGCACCGTCCATGGCTGACAGAGGCCATGGCGCAGGTCCAAAGCAGTGTTACTGTGTGAGATAGGTAGTTTCTTCAGGACCACCTTGGACATCTCTGTCTGTTTCAGGCAGGTGTAGCCCCATGCACCACCACCCCCCCCCCCTCCCCCAGGGCAGCAAACAGGGTCTCCTATCAACAGTTCCACATTCTACCTCCCTGCAAAAGTGGCAGTAGAGGGGAACATTAACTCTAGTCCTGCTGAGGAACAAACACCCCACAGGGCAGTCAATGCAGCTCTGTACACAGCCATAACACAATAGCAAACAGACATTAGGCCTGGATATGGTATGCTGCTCCCCACCACTATCTGATATTCCCCTGGTGCAAGCCACTGCACCCTGCAAGCCACTCCATCACAACACCTACCAGCTGCAAACAGTCTGCTAGTGCCCAGTGGAGATGCCTGCACCCAGAACTGGGATGCCAGCATACACAGCAAGCATATACATCAGTGACTGGGCCCCAAAAGGAAACCCATATTTATCACATGAGAGAAATACTAGATAGCACCATGGGAGTGCCTAGCCATGCTGTGGTCACTGCACAGTCAGGGTGAGAGTGATCTCTCAGCAGGATATACTGAGGTCACCCTGTCTGTGTAGGTGGTGGCCGGGCACTACAATGTGCCTGTCACTGCCCTATGCCCTGTGCAGATGCACCCTGGCCAGGCCACCCTGTCCGGCCTATACCCATGGTACCTTGCTCCTCATTATGCACATTGGCAGCCCAATACTGGCAACATTGCTGGCAGTGTGGACTGTGGAAGGTGTTTGCAGCCACCACACACTGGATAGACAGACAGCCACCCCCACACCTATGCCAGCATTGTGCTAATATAGAGGTGGTCAGCAGCCATAGCCACCACACCAGTCATGGGCATAGTACAGGCATGGATATGGTACACAAGGCTGTTGGGGGGGTCACTCCCCAGGGTGGTGAACACTGTCAGAGACCAGACCTGCAGCACACACCGCAGACATCAGAATGATTGTTATGGTGGAGCTCAATGAGTGAACTGTGCTTAACGTAGGAATTGATATCTGCCAGTTATCATAGGGAACGTTTGATAGCTCTGTACCATATACCCAGGTGTAGGGTGGCGTTGCTAAGGTATGCAACTGCTAGTATTGGGAGATACAGGCAGGGCCCAATGTCTTGCCTCTCCAGGAGGCATTGGCCAATGGGGCCTGTGGGTGGGTGTGTGGCCCTGTTGGCTGCTGCTTTACGGCAGAGTCCCCCAACTCCAGTCCTGGTATTCCAAACACTGTTCGGGTTTTCATGCTGTCCCTCATAAATATGCATGAGCTACATCTGCATACCATGGGGGTGGTGGATAGCTATGCAGCACAGGCATCTTTATTAGAGGCAGCATGAAGCCGGAATGGTGTGGGGCCCTCCAGGACTGCATTTGCGGGACTCTGCTTTAGGTAATGTGCCTGTTTCTGGTGTCTGTGTTTGGTGTGGTAAAATATAGGCCATGCGTATGTTCTCTGCAATAAAGGGGTGTCTTTACTATCACTGTTTAGTGGTGGGTAAAACTATGGGGACTGGGTTGGCAGGAGCCCCAGCTGGGATTTGATCCTGTGACCCTCTGGTCTTATAGGCACTGGCTGTGTCTGTTGCACCACACTGTGGCCACAGAGATAGTGCAGTCCCTGGAGTTAGTTAAGCCGGCCTGACGAGTCAGAAACCCTGCTCTGCAACAGGTTTACTGTGGCCTCATTTACCTTGTATGCAGACAAAGGTGCACATAAACCTCAGGAGAGACCTCAGAAAAGGGGCACACACCCATAACCAAGCTGGGCAACAATGATATCATTGGGCAACATTACACAACACTCCCAGGACAGCTCCATTACAATGACATGATCTTTGAAAGGGTCTGCGGAGCGTAGACCCTTCCACACATCATTCCTTTTTTATTTGGTGCTTTCCAGGGAGTGTTGTTCCTTGCTGCCCATTGCTATCACTGTTTCCCAGCTGAATTATGCTTTTTAAAATGTTTCTTGTGGTCATTTTTAACGTTTTATATGAAATTTTGTTCTGTGCACATGTATCACACTGCTCACGTTTTGTGGGTTTCCCCGGTTTTTCTGTACATTGCTGACGGAAATGGTTTCTCTTCCCTTTAAATGCCTTTAACGACAGGTTTTCATTCGCGTTGGAATTGAGCTCAGAAATTCAGCGCGTTAGTATGAGGGGAGCCTCTCCCCGCCCACTCTCCGCCCATTGACCCCTTCTCTCTGCCCACTCTCCACCTTCTGCACTGTTTTAACGCGCCGCGGAGGTTTACGATCGTTAACTGCGGTTAACGCGCGTAAAGTACGTTTAACGATCATTTCACGTCCGAACGCGCGTTCTGACGTGCAAACGATCATTAAACGTACTTTATGCGCGTTATTCACGATTACCGCACTTTAGTAAACATCCCCCATAGTCTTAAAATGGGCCTGCACCTTACTGTAAAGAAGACAAACATCCTGACTACTAGCAAATTCAATAGGTTCATTGTTGATGGAGAAGAAATCAAAATAGTGGACAACTTTGACCTACTTGGATCAACTATCAATAAAGAAGCAACAAGCAGTCAAGAAATCCGATAACGCATTGCTCTTGGCAAAATAGCTATGAAAGACCTGTAGACAAGATTCTCAAGAGCAGAGATGTCTCTCTCCATGCCAAGATTTTGGCATTTTCAATAACATCATAAGGATTTAAAAGTTGGACAGTGAAAAAGACAGACAGGAAGAAAATTGATGTCTTTGAATTATGGTGCTGGCGACAAATACTATGTATACCATGGACTGCCTGAAGAACAAACGAGTCAGTACTAGAGGGTATCAAACCTAAGCTTTCTTTAGAAGCTCAGATGACAAGACTTCGACTTTCATACTTTGAACACACCATGCAAAGAGAGATCGTTAGAGAAAGACATCATGCTTGGCAAGGTAGAAGGTCAACGCAAAAGAGGAAGGCCAGCAATGAGATGGATCGATACAGTAATAGCAGCATCGGGTCACCGACTTATGGCTCAATGAGGTGGCACAGAACAGGCTGTTACATCATGAGGGGGGGTACCAGCCTTTTCTGGCGTTCAACATGTGGGTGACCGAGCAGACATACTCCTCATGGGTGGCGGGTCAGGCAGCAGGGCATCGGTACTGTAGGGAAGAGTAGCCTAGTAGTTAGGACACGGTACCTCAGGCTGAAGGGCCAGTGGTTCAATTCACACCCAGGGACAGCAATCTCAGGCAAGAAGGACTGGGGTTTCTAATCCTATAGGCACTCATTGTGACCTTGGGCAAGCCTCTTAACCCTACGTTGCCTCAGGTATAGATAGATTGTGAGTCCTTTGGGGACAAGGGAATGTATCCAGTACCTGTTTGCAGTGATTACATAATGTAAACCGCTTTGATTGAAGGATAAGGTGCTATAGAAAACTGGTTAAATAAATAAAGGAAATACCATTGCCAATACAACACCAGGCAATGCACCTGCACGTCTGTTCTGGTTGTGGGGTAGGACACCCAGTCACAGCCTGCAGATTCAACAATAATGGAAGGCTGCATAGATCCCAGGCTGTCCTATTGCCCATCAACCTTGAGAACATGCGTCCATGGCTGTGGGCTTACTGTAGCATTGGGGATGGGCTTGCAGAGGGCTTTCACATCCCCTCGGCTAAGCTCAGGCACATTCCTCTACCCCCGAGGCATGACCCGCCATCCATTCTCCAGAACATCAAGGTGATGAGGGATAAACTCGACAAGGAGAATGCCTTGGGGAGAATATCTGGCCCTTTTTGCAAGCCACCATTCATCGACCTAGTGGTATCCCCATTGGGCATTCTGCCAAAGAAAGAACCAGATAAATTCCGATTAATACATAACCTGAAATAGCCGGACGGTGACTCGGTTAACAATTGTATTGATCTGCAGTTGTGTTTGGTGCAATATCATCCATTGACCAAGCCATAGTCATGAAATGGCAGATGGGTGTTCAGGCATATCTAGCGAAGGCGGACATCGAGGAGTCCTTTCACCTGCTACTGGTTCATCCTGACTCATTTAAGTTGCTTGGTTTTTTCTTTGATGGGGGTTTTTATTATGACAAATGCATGCCCATGGGCAGTTTGATCTCCTGTGCGTACATCAAGCTCTTTAGCTCATTTTTGCATTGGGTGATTGAAGAAATCATGGGGCCTGGAACGGTGGTTCACTATTTGGACGATTTCCTGTTTGTAGGCTCAGGATACGAGTGGTGCAAGCAGGTTATGATGTCTTTCCAGCAGGTTGCCCAGCACTTCGTTATACCCCTGGTGGAAGACAAAACCGCGGGCCTGGCGATAGTGATCACCTTTTTGGGTATTGAACTGGATGCGCGAGCTCAGGTCTCGCATCTGCCACAGGATAAGTTTGAGAACAGTTATTAAGCAGATGAAGAGCTCACAGAAGGCAACACTAGAGCAATTCCAGTCACTGATTGGCCTACTCTGCTTTGCAACTATAGTCATTCCCATGGGGAGGGTCTTTTGCCAGTGGTTGGCCATGGCAACGAAAGGGGTGAGCAAACGGCACCATCACATCAGGGTGTCAAAAGATATAAAATCTGATTTGGACATTTGGGAGGTCTTTCTGCAGACCTTCAATGGTAGGGCCTTCTGGCAGGACCCTCAGATTTTCAGCTCAGACTTAGAACTCTACACGGATGCTTTTGGCAGACTGGGATTTGGGATATACTTTCATGGAGCCTGGTGCTCTGAACCATAGCCAAGTGACTGGTATACCCATAGCGACACGAAAGATATCACCTTTCCTCGAGTTGTTCCGAATACTGGAAGCCCTAACCTCATGGGCCCCCCAATTGGCAAACAAGACAATCACGTTCCGCATGGACAATATGGCAGTGGTCTAGGCGGTCCAATGGGATGTATGCCAGAATGTGAGGGGTGGGAGCATTGTTGCGCCAAATAGTCCTGATATGCTTGATACTCAACATCACCTTTATTTCAGAGCATATCACTGGTTATCACAACATCCTGGCTGATGCTTTCTGTCATTTTAAGATGGTGTCTTTTTGGAACAGTGCTCCAGGCATGGATGTGGACAAGACCCTCATCCCAGCAATGGTTTGGGCCTTTGGCCCGCCAACGTATGGAGCCTCCTGATAGACTCCCTTGCCAGGCCAACCTGACACAGATACCTGAGAGCATGGGACCAGTTCCAGGAGTTCTTTCAGAAGAAGGGAATCATGTACAGTGATCGGTGTTGGACTGACACTATCATCCAATGGCTACCCTCCTGCAGGGAGGATAGCCTGAGCAAAATGGCAGTTCAGACGCGCCTGGCGACCATTACTTTCTTTGCCAGTGATGGGCGAGTGGAATCTGTCATCCGACATTGTCATTGCTAGGGTAGTGAGGGGATGGTCTGCTGGGCGTAGCTGCACACCAAATTGCTGACACCCACTTACACATGAGTTGTTGAGAGGAATGCTAAGGGCCATGGACATAGTCTGCCACGATGCGTTTGAGGCACGACTCTTCCAATGTGCCTTTGTATTAGCATTCTTCAGTGCAATGAGAGTGAGTGGGTTGGTGACCCCCTCAAATTATACACTGGGAAGTGGGGGGCTTCAGCTGGAGGGCGTCACAGTGGAGCACGAGGCTCTAAAGATACACATCTGCAGATCTAAGACTGACCCCGTGGGTAGGGGTGTTTGAGTGTCCTTAGCCCCCTTAACCAGGGATACTACCTCTCCATTGTGAAACATCTGGGGTAAGGAAAGTAAATAAAAACAAGAGGAGAAGAAAACGTATTTGGATCTCCAAAGAGGTGGCTGCACAAATAAAGGCAAAAACCACAGCTTTCACAAAAATCAGAAGCTCGCAAACAGAGGAACACAGAAAGGAATACAGGATCAAACTAAGACAAAAAGAGAAATAAGGATAGCAAAATCAAAGGGAGAAGAAAAGATGGCTACAGATGTGAAGTGTGGCGACAAGACTTTTTTCATGTATATTCGGGAGAGGAGGAAAATCAGAGGTGGAATTGCAGGACTCAGAAGTGCTGGAAACGAACTCGTGGAAAGTGACATTGAAAAAGCAAAAATGCTAAACAAATACTTCTGCTCTGTTTTCACTAGAGAAAATCCTGGAGAAGAACCAGCAGTGATTGACAGATATACAAATGGGAATGGCGTAGATACCACACTATTTACTGAGGATGATGTGTTCGAACAGCTTGCAAAACTGAAAGTGGACAAGGCCATGGGACCAGATGGGATACATCCCAGGATACTGAAAGAGCTCAGAGAGGGTCTTGCAGGGCCTTTAAAGGATGTTTTTAATAGATCCTTGAAGACAGAAGTTCCACAAGACTGGAGAAGGACTGATGTGGAACCTCTTCACAAAATAGGAAATAAGTGACAAACTACAGGCCAGTAAACCTTACCTCGGTGGCGGGAAAAGTAATGGAGGCACTCTTGAAAGAGAGATTACTGGACTTCCTCAAAACCAACAAGTTGCATGATCTGAGGCAACATGGTTTTACCAAGGACGGTCAAATATGATTACGTTTTAGACTGTGTTACTAGAGGACTAGATCAAGGGCATGCGATGGATGTGATCTAAGAACATAGAAACATAGAAATATGATGATAGAAAAAGACCACATGGCCTATCTAGTCTGTCCTTCCATATCAACAACTACAACAGTCCCCTTTTTTCCTTTAGAGATCCTGTGTCTGTCCCCTGCTTTTTTGAATTCAGATACTGTCCTCATCTCTACCATCTCCACTGGGAGACTATTCCATGGATCCACCACTCTTTCCGTAAAGAAATATTTCCACATATCACTCCTGAATCTATCCCCTTTCACCCTCATCCCATGTCCCCTCGTAGCAGAGCTTGCTTTCCATTGAAAGAGGCTCTCCCCCTGTATATTTATGCCATGGAGGTATTTAAACATCTCAATCATATCACCTCTATCCCGCCTTTCCTCTAAGGTGTACATATTAAGATCCTTAAGTCTGTCCTCATATGCTTTATATTGAAGACCACTAACCATTTTAATAGCCACCCTCTGCACTGACTCCATCCTGTTTATATCCTTTTGAAGGTGCGGTCTCCAGAATTGCACACTATACTCTAAATGAGGTCGCACCAAAGACTTATACAGAGGCATTATCACCTCCTTTTTTCTACTAGCCATTCCTCTCTGTATGCACCCAAGCATCCTTCTAGCTTTTGCCATCGCCTTTTCTACCTGTTTAGCTACTTTAAGTTCTTCAGACACAATCACCCTAGGTCCCGCTGTTCTTTAGTGGACAAAAGTACTTCAACCCCTATACTATATTGAGTCTTTGGATTGCTGCAGCCCAAATGAATGACCTTACATTTTTTAAGATTAAATCCCAGCTGCCAAATTCTAGACCATTTTTCAAGCTTAGCTAGATCCCTCCTCATGTTATCTACCCCTTCCTGGGTATCTACTCTATTGCAGATTTTGGTATCATCCTCAAAGAGGCAAACCTTACCCGACAGCCCTTCCACTATATCACTAAGAAAGATGTAAAAATAATCGGAAAATAATAGAAAAATAATCGGACCAAGGACAGATTCCTGGGGCACACCACTGGTAACATCCTTCTCTTCAGAGAATGTACATAGAACATATATAGAACATAAGAATTTCAGCAAAGCCTTTGATACTGTTCCTCATGGGAGGCTTATCAATAAAATCAACAGCTTGTGGATGGATCCCAAGATGGTGAACTGGATCAGAAATTGGTTGACTGACAGATGACAGAAGGTCACAGTAAATTGAACTCACTTGGATGAAAGGAAAGTGATTAGTGGTGTGCCCCAGGGTTTGGTCCTGAGACCTGTAATGTTCAATATATTTGTGAGTGATATTGCTGTAGGGCTGAATGGAAAAGTCTGTCTTTTTGCAGATGACACCAAATTTTGCAAGAGTGGACTCCCCTGAGGGAGCGGACAACATGAGGAAAGATCTACAAAAGCTGGAAGAATGGTCTAATGCTTGGCAGTTAAGATTTAATGCGAAGACGTGCACTGTCATGCACTTGAGAAGCAGAAATCCAAGGGAATTGTATGCGATAGGGGGCAAGAGATTGGTGTGCACAGACCAGGAGAAGGAACTTGGAGTGATTGTTTCTGACAATCTCAAAGAGGCAAAACAGTGTGACAAAGCAGTGGTAAAAGCCAGAAGGATGCTGGGTTGCATACAGAGAGGAATTACCAGCAGAAACGATTAGGTACTAATGTCACTGTACAAGTCACTGGTGAGGTCTCACTTGGAATATTGTGTTCAGTTTTGGAGACCGTATCTCAGAAAGGATATACAAAGACTGGAAACAGGTCAGAGGAAGGCTACCAAAATGATTTGGAGCCTGCGTCAGAAGACTTATGAGAAGAGACTTGAAGACCTAAATATCTACACTCTTGAGAAGAGGAGGGACAGGGGGATATGGTTCAGACCTTTAAATACTTAAAGAGTATTATTGGACAAACAAACCTCTTCCAAAGATGGGGAAGCTGTAAAACTAGAGGGCATAACATGAAGCTGCAAGGTGGTAAATTGAAAGGCAATGTCAGGAAATATTTTTTCACTGAAAGGGTGGTGGATGCTTGGAATGCCCTCCCGATAGAAGTGGTGGGGGCAAACACGGTGACGGAATTCAAAATGGCATGGGACAGACACAGTGGATCACTTTACAGCAACAGGATAAAATTAAAATAAACATAACTATCTCTTATAGTTGAACAAATAAGGGTGGCCTACACGGAATGGTGGGTATACCCCTAAACAAAGACATAGGGAGGGGTGACCTGCATGGAGTGGCAGGTGCACCTATTCTTGGGGGCAGCTCAAGGCAATCTGCTGCCTGAGGCGAAGAATGAGATGGCGCCCCGCCCCCTCCCCCCTTAGAGGGGGCGGGGCTTTTTCAGAACTCCAATCAGGGACTGAACCAAACCAAAAAGCCAATTAGATTATATGGAGGGAATGCAAGATGTTTTCACACAGGGCCGTATCGAGCTGCAATCGTGCCCTGTGCGACTTGCAGCTTGGGCACGTACCCCCTCCTACCCCCCATACCTCCATCCAGTGCTGCCTGTTCTTTCCCTGCTGCTGCCGCCCTCTGTTTTTTTCACGGCGGTACTGGCAACAGGGAAAGAGCAGGCACGCTGGACGGAAGTATGGGGAGGAGTGGGGCATGCTCCCAATCTGAAATGCGCCGGCACTTTAAGCAGATCTGTCCCTCCCTGCTCTGACATCGCATCGGAGGAGGGAGGGACCAGACCTGCCAAAAGTGTTGTGAAAAGGCTTGGGGCGCACATTTCGGCTGCCTGCTATTGTTCTGCCAGCGGCAGCAGGGCAACAGTGGACAGCCAAAATGTGCCCCCCAAGCCTTTGCGCCCTGTGCGGCTTCACCGCTTGCACAGGGCTAGGTATGATCCTGTTTGCACACCAAGGAACTAAAAGACAGCAAGAACCAACAGCACAGTTTATAAAACTAAATTATAACTCATTCTTATTTTGTTGTTAAAAACTGCATTATGGTTCTTGCTTTTTCTTTTCAAACATATATTTTGCATCCACAGTAGGTTCAGAGCAGAACCAGGACCCACAGAACTAAATATTAAAAAAAGAAAATCTGATTCTGATCATCTCACTAACAACAACAACCACTGTTGTCCAGTACCAGGCATATTGTGAACTAATACAAAACCCTACAACAAAGAGCAAGCCTACCATACATACCATATCAGCACAAACGTCCAAAACTCACATAAGGAGCGCATCCAAAAAAAGTGTCACTGTAAATACTACAGTGGGCCCTGGAACATCCATGCACCTATATGAAAAGCTGAACAAGTCAAATTACTACAGTACAGTATAGATCTTTATGTACAAACTGCATGTTAACAGAACACCTGACCTCACACACTCGCAACATCGACCCTGACCAAGTACTGTACAGAATAAGTAACCACAATCTATTTATTTATTTAATTTTCTTATATACCGCGCTATTTGTCATCAGTGCGGTTTACATTGAAACAATACAACATTTGGTCAGATATAACAGACCTATTACAAGTAACAGGAAAATTAACATGGAAGTAAACAGGGAAATCATTTATATTTCTAGAAAATACATGTTGGAGATATGTAAAATCTATACAGTTAGTTAGGGTAGGTATGAGGTTAAAAGGATGGGGGAGGGGAAGGGGTGTTTAGGTGTTTGAAGAGTGCGATGAAAAGGTGGTGTTTAAGGGCTTTTTTGAATTGTTTGAATCTAAAGTAAAAATAAAAATATGTAGACAAAATTTAAACTGAAACCCCAAGAAGCTAGAGTCCACATGCAGTGCAACATCAGATAAATAAGAGATGCGGTTCCCCAATACTGTGTAAAATATAAAAATAGCACAAAGTCCAATCACAAAATTAAATACAATTATTTTTTCTACCTTTGTTGTCTGACCATTTTATTCTCTGATCATGCTGGTCCCGATCTGAGGCTTCTGCTTTCCTGTCTTCTCTTTGCTCTCTTTCTGTGGTCTATGGTCCATCTGCCATTTCTTATCTCTTTCGTTTTCTTCATTTCTTTCCATCAGCCTATTTTCAGTCCCAGTAACCCTCCCCAGCATCAGCCCCTTTCCAGTCCTCACTCCTGGTACCTTCCAATGTCAACTTGCATTCCCATGACTGCCACTGGTGTCCATTCCCTTCCAGTCCCCCTCCTTCCCCGCTGACCAGTCCCTTCTAGTACAAATACCATGGCAGCCCCTCTCAGATCGACTCTCTTCCAGTTCCATTCTCCCATCCCCTTGTATCAGCCCATTTGTAGCCTTAGCCCCCAGTTTTCTTCCAGGCCAGCAGCTCTATCCTCCCCTCCACACAATCAGCTCATTCCCAGTCAAAGCCCCCAAATCAGCTCGCTTCCAGTGCTAATCCCCCCTCAACCCCATTACCAGTGCTAGCCTCCCCTAATCAGCCCAATACCAGTCCTATCCCCCCATCAGCCCATTACCAGTGCTAGCCTCCCCTAATCAGCCCATTACTAGTCCTACCCCCCCATAAGTCCATTACCAGTCCTAGCCTCCTCTAATCAGCCCATTTCCAGTCCTGACCTCCCCAATCAGCTCATTTCCAATGCTAGCCCCCCTTCAGTCCATTACCAGTCCTAACCCCCCATCAGCCCATTACCAGTCCTAGCCTTCCCTAATCAGCTCATTTCCATAGCTAGACCCCCCCCCCCCTCAGCCCATTACCAGGGCTAGCCCAGCTAGTCAGCCCATTACCAGTCCCAACCCCTCCTTGATCAGTCCATTCCCAGTCCTAGCCTTCCCTAATCAACCCATTACTTGTGTTAGCTCCCCGATCTGCCCATTACCAGTGCTAGCCCCCCCATCAGCCCATTATAATCCTAACCCGCATTATCTCTCCCCTCTGTCCAGCATTTGCCCCGTCTCTCCCCTTTGTCTAGTACTTGTCCCCTGTCTCCCCCTTTATCCCTCATCTCTCACCTTTGTCTCTCCTTGTACTCATCCTGTCCCCACTCCTTCCACCTGCACCTCTTATCCGGCGGTGGCGGGGGCACTCTGGCTGTTTTAATTTTAGGTTTTGCCACCTCTGCTCTGCCTCTGCCATCCTGCTGCATTTTTTTCCTGAAGAATGCTTGCAGCAAAAAAAAAAAAAGCAGTAGGAAGGCAGAGGTAGGGCAGAGGCGGCAAAATATAAAATTAAAACAACCGGAGTGCCGCTGATGCACAAATTAGCCTGATCACTTGTAGCAATCAGGCTGATTTGTTTGATTCCGATTGTTCCTGCTGGATGAGAGGGAACCCCTGTCAGTTCCCTTCAAGCCCCTTCCCTCCCTCCCTCCATCCATGTCAGCCCCCCTCCCTCCATCCATGTCAGCCTCCCTCCCTCCCTCCAACCATGTTAGCCCCCACCTCCCTTCCTCCATCCATCCATGTCAGCCCCCCCTCCGTCCCTCCCTCCATCCATCCATGTCAGTCCCCCTCCCTGCCTCCATGTCAGCCCCCACTCCCTCCCTCCATCCAAGTCAGCCCCCTCCCTCCCTCCATCCATGTCAGCCCCCCTCCGTCCCTTCCTCCATCAGTCCCCCTCCCTCCCTCCATGTCAGCCCCCTCCCTCCCTCTATCCATGTCAGTCCCCCTCCGTCCCTCCCTCCATCCATCCATCCCCCATGTCAGCCCCATTGCAGATTCCCTGTCCCCTCCTCCCCTCTCCCCATGTCTGCCTGCTGCCTCCCTGTGCCTCCTTCTTTTGCAGCCGCAGTTCCCTATCTCTTAGGGAACCGCGGTTGTGCCGGTGAAGCCATTGCGGAGCCTTCCCGTCTCTCGATGGGCTCTGTTCAGCAAAGGAAGCGGGACAATGCTGCACGGAGCCCATCGAGAGACAGGAAGGCTCCGCAACAGCTTCACCTGCACAGCTGCTGTTCCCTAAGAGGCAGGGAGCCGCGGCTGCAGAAGAAGGGAGGCTGTAAGTTTGCTGCTGCCAAGAAGCGGATTTGGCAGCGGCAGCAACTTGTGCGCTTTTTTATTTTTTATTTTTATTTTTTTTTAACTTGAAGGCGAAGTGAGGCGGCTGTTTTGGGGGCATTTTCCGCCCTCAAAACTTTGCCGCTTGAGGCAGCCGCCTCACTTCACCTCATTATAGAGCCGTCTCTGCCTACTCTTGCCGTCTTGCTGGGCAGACTAGATGGACCATTCTGGTCTTTATCTGCCATCATATACTATGTTACTATGTCACACGTCTACCCTCTGCAGTTATTTGTTGGAGGTGGGCAGGGGCACACTATCTCATCCTTGACCAATTTCGAAAGTGATTTTGACTTCCCCCAGCCTACGTGGGGCATTGTTCCTTCTGGCTAGATAGGTTGATCCTTCCACTTCTTTTTGCCCTCCACCCCTCCCCTCCCCCCCACTGCAGCGCTGCCTCAGCCGACTCCTGCAATGATGGTTGAGACGTCCACAGCCAATTCACCTTCTTTTATCATTTCTGATGTTTGTTTGGGTCCTGAGAGATCCACGGCACACTGGAGAATAATTTTAGGAAGACTTTCTCCTTGTATAAGTGGGTTTTATATATAGCAAGAGGGCTATGCAAAATTTGCTCCCTTACACATTGAATAAAGTATTTGTAGGTAAGTTAAGGGAACATCCTACAGATACTTGTAGGGCAGGGGGGTGTACACCCTCTATCCTCAAGAGGGGCAGCCCGGTTGGGGTTTTCAAGATACTGACAATGAATATGCATGAGATCTGTTTGTATGCACTGCCTCCATTGTAGGAAATAGATCTCATTATGGGCATCCTAAAATCCTGACTGGGTTGCGGCCCCTGGAGGACTGAGGTCGTGCACCCCCTGCCCTACAAGTATCCGTAGGATGTTCCCTTAACTTCGCTACAAATACTTTATTCACATGTATATGGGAGCAAATTTTGCCCATATACTTTGCAAAATGCAGAATATATGTGTGTAACCTGACAGACATTCACGCCTACTCTGGAGTGACGTAAGTATACACACGTCCCTGGCGTCACCAGTTATACATGTAAGCAGCAATGTTTAGAAGGGGAAGCATGTGTGAATTTTCTAAAAATCACTGCTTTGTTCTCGTACACGTATACCGGCCACATTCATTTATGCGACTATTTCTAAACTTGCCTCCTGTATCATGATTTACAACTTCTCATGTCCTAACGCTCGGAATAATGAAAGTAATGGTTCAGGTTCTGTTCTGGTGTAGAAGTTCCACTCTTACAGGTAATAAAAATATTGACAGTGCCTCTGATATTTCTTCTCTTTGATCTGCTGAATGTAGCGTAAGACTGGGATCAGGAGAGATAAAATCTTGTCTGAGTTTGAGGAGCTGCATCAGTTCCTGAATGAGGAGCAGCGGATCCTTCTTTCAAGGCTGGAAGAGGAAGAGAAGGAGATTCTAAAGAAAATCAGAGATAATGTGACCCAACTAGAAGATCGAAGCTCCTCCCTCCAGAAACTGATCTCAGAGATAGAAGAGAAGTGTCAGCAGTCAGCGACGGAGTTACTGAAGGTGAGACTGGGTTATAAATCACAGACGCCACTATGGGCTGGGCTCTCAGTTTACCAGTTTCCTCTACTTTATCATGACTCTCTCCCTTCTCCCCTCTTTTTCCTGCCTTTTCTCCGGAGCTGCTGCTGTCTCCCTTACCAGTCTCTCAAGAGTATAGATTTTCTCCTTTCTCCATCTCGCAGCAGACTGTGCTCTCTCCCATCTCACTGAACCATAGATTCTCCTCCTCCGCATATCCCTCCTGGTGTATCTTTCTCTGTCTTTACTCCACATTCTTCCCTCTGCACTAGATCCACAGTGCCCCAGTCTGCACAGTCCCTAAGTCCTACCTGCTGCTCCTGTGCCCTCTCTCCTCATCCAGCATCCACAGCTCCAAGTTAGTAAAGAGAACCGCACTGCTGTAGAGATCACTGGGCAGTGACCATTTGCAGATGCAGCAGTGTAGGGAAGACTCGGGTATCTGTAGAGAGAGGGGGGAGTTTAGACATGATGGAAGAGATGGGGTAAGGTGATGAGGAAGGGAAAAGAAGAAGACACACCATGGAGGGGAATTAAACGGAAGAGAGAAGACAAACTGGGAGGGGGAAGGATAGAGAAACATAGAAACATAACGACAGAAAAAGATCCCATGGCCTATCTTAGAGAGGGCATTGAGTCACAAAGCATTAAACTTTTGCAGGAAAGAAAATACACTTTAGAATCTCTATGGATTGAAATTCCATGCAAAAAGGGGAAGGGGAAATTGATTGCAGTGGGGGTGTACTATCGACCGCCTGGCCAGAATGAACAAATGGATGTTGAAATGCTCAAAGAAATCAGGGAAGCTAACAAAAGTTACAGCACATGGTGGAAGCAGGACAACTAGTGGGACACTGTGATACCTGGGTACAAACTATATCGTAATGATAGAGCTGATCAAATTGGTGGAGGGGTTGCGCTCTATGAGTGCATTGAGTCAGAAAAGATTAAAGTTTTGCAGGAAACTAAATTTGCTGTAGAATCTCTATGGATTGAAATTCCATGTAAAAAGGGGAAGGCGATGGCAGTGGGGGTGTACTATCGACCGCCTGGCAAAAAAAAATAGATGGATGATGAAATGCTCAAAGAAATCAAGGAAGCTAACAATACTTACAGCGCAGTAATAATAATGGGTGATTTCAATTACCCCGGTATCGACTGGGTCAGTGTCACGGCACAACTATTTTGATAAACTGAAGAGTAGCAAATCACTTGGACCAGATGGTATACATCCAAGGATGTTGAAAGTACTGAAATATGAGATTGCAGACCTGCTATTAGTAATTTATGAACTAATATTAAAATCATCTGTAATACCTGAAGATTGGAGGATGGCCAGTGTAACGTCAATTTTTGAAAAGGTTTCCAGGGGTGATCTGGCAAACTACAGACCGGTGAGCCTGACATCATCCACCGCTCATGGGATCCCCCCAGGAGACTTCGCTCCCTAGGAGGCACTCTGACCAGGGTTCCCCCGATGTGGAGTGGCACAAGAAGAAGAAGACTTCAAAGTCTCTGCCGGGAGCTCCAGACAAGTGCGAGCGTTCTCATTCTCGGTCCCTCAGCGCCCCTCGGCATTTTCAAGAGTTAGAGAAGGAGCAGCCTTGAAAGGTATCTCGTACAGAGACAGAGGCCTCCAGCGATGGCACCTGGTCTCCCGAGGGTCATCCTGGCGAGGACCACCTGTCCTCTTCTATGCCAGATCCGGTAACCCAAGCGACGGCGTCACAGGGACCCACGTCCGGGTGGGAGTCCTGAATGCTGGCACTGGAGTGCAGTGTTCTGCCTTCCTATCTGCCCAGCAGGCGCTTCTGCCAAGCATGGCTGGCCCATGCCCCGAGACCGAGAGGCCCCCGGGAGGGGGACCCAAGCCTGCCCAGGAAACCCATGAGCTGTGAACCTTGTGAGGGTCCTTGGCACCTGTCTCGCTCGCCATCCCTTTCCTCGGGGGCGAGGTCATTGAAAGCCAGCGCCAGTTGCTCCAGGCGGGCCTTAGCCATAGACTTGCCCAATTTGGAGTCCTTCTCGGACCTTTTGGGCTCGGAGTCTGAAGGGGATACTTCCCCAGAGACTCGGGCCCACTGTGATTTGCCCTCGGACCCTTCTCCACTGATCTCTCAGAGGTGTTCGCTCCGTGAGGACACCTCTTTTTTGGTGTTCGTCCAGGATATGGCGCGGGCTCTTAATCTACAGATGCAGACTGAAGAATAACCCAGGGCCGAAGAACTGGACATACTCCAGTAGGAGTCCCCACCTAGGGAGTCTCTTTCGCTCCCGTTTCCTCCCACACTCACTCGATTACTCCTTCCATGTGGGAGATGCCAGCCTCGGTCCCCATCATTAGCAAATGGCTCGACACCATGTACAGGTTCTAGCATGCCCCAGGGTTCCAGAAGGCTTAGCTTCCGTACACCTCCATAGTGGTCGAGTCGGCCATGCGCAGACAAAAGAGCCCAAAGTCTCATTCTTCCGCGCTCCCTGGGAGGGAATCCCATGCCCTCAATGCCCTCAGGTGCAAGGCCTGCCAGGGTTCCATGGTGTCCTGCCGCATTCAGGCATATCAGCCTTACATGGGGATGTTCCTCCGAGACCTCGCCAAGGAGCTCGGCAGATTCTCCACAGGCCTAGGGGGTGATCACCTCCTTAGGTTCCAAACCCTCCTAAAGCCGGTCCCAGACTGCTCAAAGTACCTTTCCCGTGCCACATATGATGGGTTTGAGAGTCTTCGGCCGGGGTGGCAGTGGCTGGCATCGGAGCTCACCACCAGGCATGGCTCCAATCCTTGGATATGGAGCAGTGGATCCAAGAAAAACTTTTGGAAGTCCCTTGGCTCAGCGAGCAGTTGTTTTGCAAGCCCATGGGAGGACAAGGTGGCCGAGATTGAGACAGAGTTTCTGACATGCACTCGTCTCTCTCGAAAGACTTCTTCCCTTCCTCGGAAGAAGCAACCAGCGAAGAAGCCCTTCTTCCAAAGGAAGGAGCTCCCCTACCGAGGGTACCTGCCTTATCCCCCGACCCCGGCACCAATAACTAGTGCACAGGGAAAAGGGGGAACTCAGGCCCATCATATGCCAAAAGGGCCCAAGACCCAATCCCCAGCTCTACCCCAACCAGCTTAGGGGTTTTGACACCGGGTGCATAGCCTCTCGCCCCTCGATAGCATCTCCGCCAGTGGGAGGATGCCTGTCCCTCTTCGCGCCTGAATGGGCATCCATCACTTTGGACACCTGGACCCTCCAGGTGGTTCGGGACAGCTGCCATCTCTGGCTGGATGGGCTTCCTCCCCCATTCTCCCTAGCGCAGCCCTCTTGGCTCCCCATCAGACTTGCTTACAACAGGAGTTGCACAATTTCCTCAATCAGCAAGCAGCCAAAAGGGTACTGTAGCACCTCCGGGGCCGAGGCTTTTACTCCCGGTACTTCCTTGTACCAAAGAGGATGGGGGGAATGCGGCCTATCCTCGACCTCAGGAATTTAAATAAATGGACAGATGGACAGATCAAGGGGATACCAGAATCCCAATATGTAATTGAAGATGGATGAATTTCTTGATACAAAATGTGTTTAGAAGTTTGACTTTTCACCTACTTCCTTTTAAATAGAATAGGATGTCATGGTCATGGGTTCTGTGTAACTGTCTTTAAAATAGATGGAACAGTGTTAACGCAAGCATAAAGGCTATGACCTGTGCAACCGTAGTTCATTGTACAGTCACTGCTGACAAAACATAATTTTTGCAGCTTTTGCAATTATAAATTTCATCTAATATACTGTAATCAGATCTTACTCTGTAAAAAGAACTTTGGCGACACCTTGTGTTATTTCATGGTTATAATAAATGATTGTTACTTCCTCTTTTTCTCTAATAAAAAGAGAGCTTTTTGGAGGAGGACTTTGAATTCAATAAGCCTGGAATTATGCCTGTTCATAGTCCGCTTATTGTCTTCCCTCTGAGCTCAAAGAAAATAGCACTTTGTGTGTGTGTGATTGTGTTCTGTATTACTCTCTGCCTGTCTCTCACTACTGATGGACCAGAGACCTAAAGAGCCGTGGTATTGTGGTCAGATCATGGAGTTTTCTTCAAAGGAGAGTTTCAAAATGTTGTCACTTGGTGTCTTATTGCCCTTCCTCCAGCAGTGCAATTGGGTATGCTCCTTAGAACTCAAAGAGGCCTACGCTCATATAGCGATCCATCCCCAGCACAGGCAATACCTGCGCTTCAAGGTGCAAGGGGAGCAATTCCAGTACAAAGTACTCCCCTTCGGACTCGCTTCGGCCCCGCGGGTCATCACAAAATGCCTATCCGTGGCCGCGGCCGACCTTCGGCGTCAAGGTCTGCCCGTCTTCCCCTACTTAGATGATTGGCTTGTCACAGGAACCTCTGCAGAGGAGGCCTGATCCGGGGCCTCGCTTACGGTTGCTCTCCTTGGCTTCCTGATCAACTACCCCAAGTCCCACCTCGAGCCAGTGAGGAGTTCATCGGCACTCTCCTCGACACTGATCGGGCAACCACCTTCCTCCCTCGGGCCCTTGCAGTCTGCCTCTGTGCCCTTGTGGCTGAGGTGCAGGGCAGGGTGAGAGTGTCGGCATGAACCATGCTGCGCCTGCTGGGGCACATGGTCTCGACCGTCAATGTGATTAATTAAGCTTCAGGTGAACAAGGTATATTAAACCTATTAAGGTACAGTTTTATTGGTATAAATATCCATAGCAACCCTTAGTACGTAAAGAACTTAAAGATCTAAACACAAACTTAAAACTACGATGCAGACAGCAGTACAGCAGCGAGATGGGTGCTTTCCAGTCTTTTGCATTGAGTGTCACATGTATGATTTTCTCACAGTTGGTGAAAGGTCTTACGTGTGCACTAGGTGCAAGGAGCACTTTGCTCTCAGGGAACGAGTCCGTTCTCTAGAGGCTAGAGTAGCAGACTTGGAAAACATAAGACAGACAGAGAGGTTCATAGACGAGACCTACAGGGATATAGTCCTGAAGTCCCACCTCCAGTCTGGCAGCATCCCTGTTGCCATGGAGGAGAGAGGTCACGTGACAGGAGAGCATCACCCTGGTGTGGCAGGAAGCGATCCTGTAACTAGGACCTGTCCTCCAGGTGATGTAAAACCCTCTTGCACCAAGGAAGTTTCTCCAGGGCCATGTACCCATGAGGGAAGGGTTAGGACAGCCGTTATACTTGGTGATTCGATCATTAGGCATGTAGATAGCTGGGTGGCTGGTCGACATGAGGATCGCCAGGTAACATGCCTGCTTGGTGCAAAGGTTGCAGACCTCACGTGCCACCTAGATAAGGTCTTAGATAGTGCTGGGGAGGAGTCTGCTGTCTTGGTACATGTTGGTACCAATGACATAGGAAAATGTGGTAGGGAGGTTCTGGAGGCTAAATTTAGGCTTTTAGGTAGGAAGTTGAAATCCAGAACTTCCAGGGTAGCATTCTCCAAAATGCTTCCCCTTCCACGTGCAGGACCCAAAAGGCAGGCAGAGCTCCGGAGTCTCAATGCGTGGATGAGACGATGGTGCAGAGATGAGGGTTTTGGATTTGTTAGGAAATGGGGAACATTCTGGGGAAAGGAGGGGCTCTTCCGAAGGGATGGGCTTCACCTTAACTGGGGTGGAACCAGGCTGCTGGAATTAACCTTTAAAAAGGAGATAGAGCAGCTTTTAAACTAGATAAGAGGGGAAAGCCGACAGTCGCCCAAGAGCGGATGGTTCGGAAGAATGTATCCTTGAAGGATACTACCAAAAGCAAAGAGGTTCCAAAAAAAAGTAAAGTAGCCCAAATGCCCTCAAGTATGGAGCAGACAGAGCTTAAAGATCCCAAATTACCCATGTCTACCAATAGCCAAATTAATATGAATAAAATACAGTCTCTAAAATGCTTGTATGCAAATGCTAGAAGTCTAAAAAACTAGATGGGAGAGTTAGAATATATAGCACTAAATGAGAGGTTAGATATGATTGGAATATCAGAGACATGGTGGAAGGAGGACAACCAGTGGGACACTGTGATACCTGGGTACAAATTATATCGTAATGATAGAGCTGATCAAATTGGTGGATGGGTTGCGCTCTATGTTAGAGAGGGCATTGAGTCAGAAAGGATTAAAGTTTTGCAGGAAACAAAATTTGCTGTAGAATCTCTATGGATTGAAATTCCATGTAAAAAGGGAAAGGCGATGGCAGTGGGGGTGTACTATCGAACGCCTGGCCAGAATGAACAAATGGATGACGAAATGCTCAAAGAAATCAAGGAAGCTAACAAACATTACAGAGCAGTAATAATAATGGGTGATTTCAATTACCCTGGTATCGACTGGGTCAGTGTCACGGCAGGACATGCTAGGGAGATAAAGTTCCTAGATGAAATAAATGACTGCTTCTTGGAGCAGCTGGTTCATGAACCAACCAGAGGGGAAGCAATATTAGACCTAGTCCTTAGTGGAACACCAGATCTAGTGCAAGAGATAAGGGTTTTGGGGCCACTTGGCAATAGTGATCATAGCATGATCGCCTTTGATTTAATTAGTGGAGGAGGGATAGTAAGGAAATCCACAGTACTACCTTTTAACTTTCGAAAGGGAGACTATGATAAAATGAGGAAAATAGTTAAGAAAAAACTAAAAGGAGCAGTTGCAAAGGTTAAAGACTTACATCAAACTTGGGTGTTGTTAGAAAAATACTATCTTGGAAGTCCAGACCAGCTGTATTCTACGCGTTAAGAAAAGGTCAGAGAGGCTGTTGTTGCCAAAAAAGCATCTTTCAGGAAATGGAAAAAAGAGCCAAACGACGAAACCCGGAAACAGCACAAGCACTGGCAAGTCAAATGCAAGGCATTGATAAAGCAGGCAAACAGAGAATTTGAGAAGAAGCTTGCTGCAGAAGCAAAAACGTGAAATAAAGATTTTTTCAAGTACATTCGCAGCAAAAAACCTGTGAGAGAGTCAGTTGGTCCATTAGATAATAGAGGAGTTATAGGGGCAATAAGAGGCGACAAGGCGATAGCAGAGAGACTGAATGAGTTCTTTGCTTCGGTCTTTACTGAGGAAGATATAGGGATGTTACCCATGACTGAAGTGGTATTTAAAGGTGCGGAAGAATTGAAGGAAATATCGATACATCGGGAAGATATATTACAACTATTAGATAAACTGAAGAGTAGCAAATCACCTAGGCTGGATGGTATACATCCAAGGGTGTTGAAAGAACTGAAATATGAGATTGCAGACCTGCTATTAGTAATCTGTGAACTATCATTAAAATCATCTCTAATACCTGAAGATTGGAGAATCGCCAATGTAACAACAATTTTTAAAAAGGGTTCCAGGGGTGATCCGGGAAACTACAGACCAGTGAGCCTGACGTTAGTACTGGGAAAAATGGTAGAAACCATCATAAAGAATACAATTACTCAGCATTTAGATAGTCATGGCCTAATGGGAGACAGCCAACATGGCTTTAGACAAGGGAGATCTTGTCTTACTAATCTGTTATGTTTTTTTGAAGGTGTGAATAAACAGGTGGACAAAGGTGAGTCGGTTGATATGGTGTATCTGGACTTTCAGAAAGCCTTTGACAAGGTCCCTCATCAGAGACTTTTGGCAAAACTAGAGTCATGGGATAGGAGGCAGTGTATTACTGTGGATCAGGAACTGGTTAAAAGATAGAAAGCAGAGGGTTGGGCTAAATGGCCAATTTTCCCAATTGAGAAAGGTGAATAGTGGTGTACCCCAGGGATCTGTGCTGGGTCCGCTGCTTTTTGACATATTCATAAATGACCTGGAAAGTGGAATAACGAGTGAGGTTATCAAATTTGCAGATGACACAAAACTATATAAAGTTGTTAAAACCCATGAGGATTGTGGAAAATTGCAAGAGGATCTTGATAAATTGCAAGACTGGGCATCAAAACGGCAGATGAAATTTAATGTGGACAAGTGCAAAGTTATGCACCTAGGGAAGAACAACCCAAACGATGGTTACACGATGCAAGGTTCCACTTTAGGAACCACCACCCAGGAAAAAGATTTAGGCATCATTGTGGATAACGTTAAAACCCTCGGCCCAATGTGCAGCGGCGGCCAAGAGAGCAAATAGAATGATAGGTATCATAAGGAAAGGAATGGAAAATAAAACTAAAGATATTATAATGCCTCTATATCGTTCCATGGTGAGACCGCACCTTGAATATTGTGTGCAATTTTGGTCCCCGTATCTTAAAAAGGATATAGCGTTATTAGAAAAGGTTCAGAGAAGAACCACCAAAATGGTAAAGGGGATGGAAGGATACTCCTATGAAGAAAGGCTAAAAAGGTTAGGGCTCTTTAACCTGGAAAAGAGACGGCTGAGGGGAGATATGATAGAAATCTATAAATTAATGAACGGAGTGAAACGGGTAAACGTAGATCGATTGTTTACGTTATCAGAATATAGAAAGACTAGGGGACATGCAATGAAGCTACAGGGTAAACTATTTAAGACTAGTAAAGAAAATATTTTTTCACTCAACGTGTAATCAAACTCTGGAATTTGTTACCGGAGGATGTAGTAAAGGCCGTTAGTGTAGCTGGGTTTAAAAAAGGTTTGGACAAGTTCCTGGAGCAAAAGTCCATAAACCATTATTAAGAAGGGACCCAGGATATCAATGCTTGAACCAGTACAAGCACTGTGGATCCTGTGTCTTTTCGGGAACTGCTAGGTACGTATGATCTAGATTGGCCACTGTTGGAAACAGGATACTGGGCTTGATGGACCTTGGTCTGACCTAGTATGGCATATCTTATGTTCTTATGTTCTTAATGTGGTTCCTCACGCCCGCCTGCACATGCGACAGCTCAGTGGTGCCTCAGAGCACAATGGGTGCCAGCCTCTGTCCATCTTCGAGATCCCGTGCAGGTCTCCCATGAGCTACGCAGCTCCTTAGACTGGTGGCGGGTCCCGGAGAACCTCCTCTGGGGCATGCTATTCCAGGTTCCCCAGCACGAGCTCTTGCTGATGATGGATGCCTCATTGTTGGACTGGGGAGCCCACTGCAGTGACATACGCACGCAGAGAAGGTGGTCCCTTGAGGAATCTCAGCAGCAGATCATCCTGCTCGAGCTCCGAGCAATCTGGTGGGCCCTAAAGGTCTTTGAGCCCCACCTCAAGCAAACATCTGTGCTACAGCAGACTGACAACAAAGTCACGATGTTCTATCTGAACAAGGAGGGAGGAACGGGATCCTGCCTCTTCTGCCGTGAAGCTGTCCTCCTCTGCTCCTTGGCGGTTCACCAGGACATGGTCCTCTGAGCGGTCTACCTCCCGGGTAAAGACAATATCCTCGCGGACAGGATCAGCAGGATACTTCGCCCACACGAGTGATGCCTGGATCTGAAGGTGGATCTCCTCATGTTCCGCCGGTGGGGGACTCCGTCCTTAGACCTGTTCACCAACCCAGTGAACACACAACTTCTCTGCTTCTGCGGTTCAATCTCGCACATCTGCAGGGTGGCACTGGATGCATTCCTTCTGAACTAGGCCTCTGGGCTTCTGTATGCATTCCCTCCCACCCCGCTCATCACAAGGACCCTCCACACGGTTCAGCGGGACCAGGCCTCGGTGATCCTCATGGCCCCATCGTGGCCTCGGTAACCCTGGTTCTTGCTCCTACTCTGACTCTTATCAGAGCCTCCAGTTCCCCTGGGCTGCTCAACCGACCTGCTGATGCAGGAGGAGGGGCAGGTGCTTCACTCGAACCTGGCCTCACTATCCCTCATGGCCTGGCAGCTGAACAGGTCTCATTAGCCTCGTTACTTCTCCCCGAGGAAGTTGAGGAGATCTCCTGGCATCAAGGAAGGGCTCGACGAGGTGGGCCTTCACCTTCAAATGGCAGCCCTTCTCGGTCCCATTCTCTTGTTCCACCTGGTGGGTTCTTCAGTGCATCCTCCACCTCTCACGGATGGGGCTGAAGTCCAACTCGATGAGGGTTCACCTGAGTGCCATCTCTCTCGGGTCATCCCTGGTCTCTGGCTTCATGCGGTGCCTCTTGCTTTCCAAGCCCCCCGTCCGGCCACCACCAGCAGAGTGAGACTTGAACATCATTCTCATGCAGTTAACACAACTGCCATTGAGCCGATGATGACGTGTTCATTCCGGCACCTCTCTTGGAAAGTGGTCTTCCTGGTGGCCCTGACATCGGCTCGGATATTCAGTGAGCTTCTGGCCCTCATGGCCGAGGCCCCTTACAATAGGTTCTACGGGAACAGGGTAGCGCCAAGTTCCTAACAAAAGTGGTCTTGGATTTTCACCTCAATTAGGAGATTGTCCTGCCAACTTTTTTCCCGAGGCATCGGCCATCCTGCATATGCTCGACTGCAAGAGGGCTCTCTCCTTCTACCTGCAGCGAACCCAAGCTCACCGCAAATCTGAAAGACTTTTCGTCTCTTATGATCCCAATCGTCTAGGGCTAGCAGTCAACAAGCGCACCTTCTCCATCTGGGTTGCGGATTGCATTGCCTTCGCCCAGGTGAAGGCCGGATCTCCGCTGGATCGGCGGGTCACCATGCATGGCGTTCGCACCAAGGTGGCCTCAGCAGCTTTACCGTGCTCCGTGCCTTTGATGGACATCTGCTGGGCTGTGACCTAGTCTTTGGCAAATACCTCTCCCTCACAATACTGCCTGGAGACTGTGACAGAAAGAGAGAGAGATAGCTTCCTGCATTTTGGAGTCGAATAGGCTGCCCCCTGGCACATCCGCTAATCTGACATGGAGCTCCTCCTGGAGGCCAGAGACCTGCAGCCAAGCAATGGGTCTATCTAAGATGTCTGTGGCTGCGGCCTGGGCAACTGAGTCATACTCGTCATAGGTGCCGTTGATGATGTGACACAAGGACTCATATAAGTTATCTTGAAGCTTCCCATAATCTTCGACCGCAGAGCTTCCAGGATCACTCAGCTGAAGCAGGAGATGATGGTGATAATGCAGAATCTGCAGCTGATTTGCCAAGACCTTTATGTCCAGAAGGGAGTTCTGGTAGGTCCTCCTACCAATGGCATTTGGGATCCTCTGTTCCTTACCAGGGGGTGTTTGTGCTACTCATTTTGCACTTTCAGATTTCTTCAGAATGATGCGACAGTTTCTGGTGACTCTTCCAGATGGAAGACTGGAGGTTCTGGAGGAGTTGGTGCCCCGGGATGGCCAAAATTTCCTTGGGGGTGCTGTAGGAGTAGGGGATAGATAGGAAATTCCACTTATTAGTGGAGGTCTGGGTTCACTAAGGGCCAGTGCCTGGAAGATTTATTTGGAGTTATTTTGGGTAGAAATAGTCCTCTGTATGTTCTTTGGAGGTTCCCTTCCTTGATGGCCCTGGACGAGCCGGTGAAGAGGAAGTGGAGAGGGAGTGTGTTTAAGTTTACATTTAAAACACAGAAGAGAGCTTTCTGGTTAAATTTCATACCCAGCAGAGAGCTTGTAGTTAAATTTCTTAATAAGTTAGAGCCTAGCAGCAGCAAAGAGCTATAATTTTAATCAAATAAGAATATAGCTTACCTCAGCAGCACAGGACAGGTTACTGTGTAGCAGCTCTCTTTTAATAAGTGTTATTTCCCTCCCTCCCTCCCCACACCCACCCACCCCTGGGATAATCGTAGCTTTATAGGTACTTACACATTTTAAAAGACAGGAGGTGCTCTCAGGTGAAGCTCGTTACCCAAATCAGTCATACACTAAGGACCTGAGATTAATTAAGCTTCAGATGAACAAGGTATATTAAACGTATTAGGTACAGTTTTATTGGCAACCCTTAGTAAATAAAGAACTTAAAGATCTAAACTAAAACTTAAAACTAAGATGCAGACAGCAGTCCAGCAGCGAGATGGGGGCTTTCCAGTCTTTTGTATTGAGTGTCACATGTATGATTTTCTCCCAGTTGGTGAGAGGTCTTACGTGTGCACTAGGTGCAAGGAGCTCTTTGCTCTCAGGGAACGGGTCCGTTCTCTAGAGGCTAGAGTAGCAGACTTGGAAAACATAACACAGACAGAGAGGTACATAGACGAGACCTACAGGGATATAGTCCTGAAGTCCCACCTCCAGTCTGGCAGCATCCCTGTTGCCATGGAGGAGAGAGGTCACGTGACAGGAGAGCATCACCCTGGTGTGGCAGGAAGTGATCCTGTAACTAGGGCCTGTCCTCCAGGCGATGTAAAACCCTCTTGCACCGAGGAAGTTTCTCCAGGGCCATGTGCCCATGAGGGAAGGGTTAGGACAGCCGTTATAGTTGGTGATTCTATCATTAGGCATGTAGATAGCTGGATGGCTGGTGGACGTGAGGATCGCCTGGTAACATGCCTGCCTGGTGCGAAGGTAGCGGACCTCAGGCGCCACCTAGATAAGGTCTTAGATAGTGCTGGGGAGGAGTCTGCTGTCTTGGTACATGTCGGTACCAATGACATAGGAAAATGTGGTAGGGAGGTTCTGGAGGTTAAATTTAGGCTTTGAGGTAGGAAGTTGAAATCCAGAACTTCCAGGGTAGCGTTTTCCGAAATGCTTCCCGTTCCACGCGCAGGACCCAAAAAGCAGGCAGAGCTCCGGAGTCTCAATGCGTGGATGAGACAATGGTGCAGAGATGAGGGTTTTGGATTTGTTAGGAACTGGGGAACATTCTGGGGAAAGGAGGGGCTCTTCCAAAGGGATGGGCTTCACCTTAACCAGGATGGAACCAGGCTGCTGGCATTGACCCTGGCATCGACCCTGTTCATTGTAAAAACCAATGTTGCCTTGTACATTGTGTTTGTTTTGTTGTTCATATATACACCGCACTGATTATAAGAGCGCGGTATATAAGAAATTAAAATAAATAAATAAATAAATAAATTGACCTTTAAAAAGGAGATAGAGCAGCTTTTAAACTAGATCATAGGGGAAAGCCGACAGTCGCCCAAGAGCGGATGGTTCGGAAAAATGTATCCTTGAAGGATACTACCAAAAGCAGAGAGGTTCCAAAAAAGAGTAAAGTAGCCCAAATGCCCTCGAGTATGGAGCAGACAGAGCTTAAAGATCCCAAATTACCCATGTCTACCAATAGCCAAATTAATATGAATAAAATACAGTCTCTAAAATGCTTGTATGCAAATGCTAGAAGTCTAAAAACTAAGGTGGGAGAGTTAGAATATATAGCACTAAATGAGAAGTTAGATATGAGTGGAATATCAGAGACATGGTGGAAGAAGGACAACCAGTGGGACACTGTGATACCTGGGTACAAACTATATCATAATGATAGAGCTGATCAAATTGGTAGAGGGGTTGCTCTCTATGTTAGAGAGGGCATTGAGTCAGAAAGGATTAAAGTTTTGCAGGAAACAAAATTTGCTGTAGAATTTCTATGGATTGAAATTCCATGTAAAAAGGGGAAGGCGATGGCAGTGGGGGTGTACTATGTTGGCGCTCCCCCTTGTGGCCAGGCAGTTGCCTAGGTGTAAGAGGGCGCCCCGATCGTCTTTCTTTATAAAACTGGCTTCGCATGTAGTTGTGTCTTTACAGATTATAGCCGAGATTGAAGGCCACAGGAAAAAAAATTTTATTAGGAAAAATAAAGTTCTACATAACCAAATTAAATTCTTTGGTAAGGAATTCAGTTGCTACAAACAAAACTCAGGATGCTTCTCCATTCACATAAACATAAGCCTTGATACACAGTGTCACCACACCTCCCTGGTGGCCAGTGGATGCCAGGGCAGGTGGGACACAAAAATATAATGTAAAGATAGGAGAGTCTTCTAAAGGCCCAAATGGCTGTTGGTCCTTGTAGTTTCCTTAGCTCCAATCTTCAATGAAACAATCAAGCTGAGTGGTGGAAATAAATAAGGCTTTTATTCCCTTTTTCACAGTGGTTCCAATTAATGGGTTACAACTTTAAAGCAAATGTCCTTAATTCAGGTAGAAAGCAAACTCAGGGTTTAAAGCAAAAACTGTTATACGTCACAGGAATGGTGGTGCTCAAACAAATAAAGAATGCTCTGCTGGCAATTCACCCAATCACAAGTCTGGCAGTGACTCTAAACTTCCAGAAATACAAAGTGTACAGTCCATCTCCTGGTCTGATACTGCTCCTGCCAGTTCCACTTGCATTGGCTCATAATCAGATAACTCTGATTCTGAATCCCTGGTTTCTTGTAAAACACATTCAGGGGTTTTGTATATTTTCTGTAGCAGTTCCCAATGTCCTTGGCCTAGCCTAGGGCGTCGGCCACGTGCTTTATTAGGCTTTAAAGTACCCTTTTTCCTTAGAGGCTTTATAGCAGCTTTATCATAGCTTTTAACATTCACAGCTTTCTTTATAGGCATACATCTCTCATACCTTGTATTGCAGCAATCATCAAGTAAATGGCTTTCTTCAACTGCTTGCCTTTCCCAGGCAGCAGCTTGGTGAAATCCTTTTCTCTGAAAGTTATGTTTATCCTGTAGCCTCTGAATCCCTTCTTCTGGTGAAGGCCTGCTCCTGTACAAGCCCAGCTTCTTGCTTTCTGGCTCAGCGTGGCTTGGCTTCTCCAGCTGATTCTTGTTTGGCTTAGGGTTGCAATTAAGGCACTGCTTTTGCCTCTGAGGGCAAACAGCTCTCTGTTTGGCTTGAGCTGACACCTCCTTAGGTCCTTCCTCAGCTCCTGATGGTCCTCTAGCACTGGAGTAGTCAGGTTTCCACTTCAACCTCTCTCTCTCTGTGCTGCCTTTACTTCCAGTGGAGATTCCGCTTCTCCCTGTGCTGCGTCTTCTGCTGCCTCTCCAGTCTTCCACTCTCCCCTTATAAAGCACTCCTGCCTTTGAGGATTGGGAGCTGGTTGGCATTTCCTCGTGACCAGCTGGGCGTGGCTCTTCAGTCTCCCTGAAGACGATCTTGCTCCCTCTAGCTGGTTCCTGTGAATATTGCAAGTTGTGCATATCTTTTCCTATGTGTAAAACAGCTTCTTTTCTCTCATCTGGGCTCTCATCAGCCCCCGCTGCATGACAACAGTCCTTTGCTTGACCTTGTTTCTGCGGCTTAGTTTAAACAGGTTTCCACAAACAATCCTTTACAAACAGAAATCTGTCCCCAGGTCTCCAGGATGCAGCACTGCACTTATCTGTTTCTTTCACAGGTTTAGCGGTACTTTAACTTCCTGGTCCACCACCAGATTTAAAACTTAAGACATTTCTTCCAATAGGTGCTTTCACACTTTTAGCTTTCCCAGGCATCCATTAACTCTGGAAGCTTATCAAACCAGCTCTCATTAAGTGGAGTGGAGTGGCCTAGTGGTTGGGACAAGGTACTTCAGGCCGGAAGGTCGGGGGTTCAAATCCCACTAGAGGACAGCAACCTTGGGCCGGAAGGACTGGGGTTTCTAGTCCCACAGGTGCTCCTTGTGGTCTTGGGCAAGCCACTTAACCCTCCATAGCCCATGTTCCCTGTAAAATAGTTATCTCCAAGTTATAATGCCCTGTTCAATGTAATTTCAGTTTGTTCAATGTAAACCGCACTGATGCAGAATAGCGCGGTATATAAGAGAATGTAAATAAATAAAATTAATTAATTAATTGCCTCACTAAAAATCATGAGCTTCAGCAGAGAATGTTCTTTACTTAAAACTTCTGGGTTTTCCCAATCACTTTAAAACCCCTCAGTTTCTTACTTCTGAGTGACACAGAAAGAACATTCTATTTCCATATCCGAGACATCACTTTCTTTACAACTGTCTCCTATTTCCATTTCCTCATCAGTGGATTCTCTTAGTGACTTGCCATTCACAGCGTTAGCAAGGGAAGGCTTTAATTGCTGCAATACTTTTATCAGCTGTTCCCATTGAGTTCCCTTGCTACCTGAGGTTGTAGGGGAAGGGCATGAAAGAGCCTGCTTATTCAGTAGCTTCTTAAGAGCTTGTAATGGGCTCACCTTGCTAGCAGTAGTGTGTCTCTTCTCAGACTCTGCCACAGATGTACCTTTGCTCTCTGGTCCTCCCAGGAATATTCCTCTCCTCCGCTCCCCAACAGTACCTGGTTTAAAACAGGCTCTCCAAGGCTCCATGCTAGCTGCAGGCTTCCTGTCAGCTGAACTGCGTTCTAGGCTTGAGCTGTTTCTATACTGTTTGCAGGAGGAATTATTTATATTTATTTATTTATTTATTTAAAGTCTCTTCTATACCGCGCTATTCAGCATCAGCGCGGTTTACAATAAACAGTGAACATACACATTTCCAATAGTACTTTGTGTTTACATATGAACAGGATATTCAACTTGGCTAACAGGGTAACTATGTACAACCACAATATATACAATATATACAATTTGTAGGCTGATCATGTGTTTGTATGGTTTTAGACAGTGGTGATTTAAGGCTTTCAGTAAGGTCTCTGCCCCTCAGCTTTGTCCTTTGAGGCTCCTTTCTCTCTGTATGGCTAGTCCACCAGCTTCTAGAGAATATCTCTTCCTCAGAAGATTCTCTCCCAGGCTTTCCTCTGACCTTTTCCCAAGCTTCCTTTCAAACCTCCTCCTTCCACTGCGATGGAGATTCCCTTCTCCAGTTCCACGCTGCTCCTTCTCTCTGCCACACCCACATCCACTCTCAGACACGCAGTCACCTCTGCTGCCTTTGCCTTTGCTTCTTCCTTCACTTCCGTTGCTCCCCTTCTGACTGAAACTTCCCTGCCTAAATGTTTGGGGCTGTCCTATAGCACTTGACTCTGCCCCCAAACCTCTCCCATCACCTCCCTCAGTTTCCATGGGAACTGGGTGTGTCTCTGGCTCTACACTTCTGTGCAGGGAGTTTTTTGCTTTGTTTAGAGTTTTAACCACTGCTGTGCCTGCAGTTCTTTTGGGCTGAGGAAAAAAAGACTGTTTTTCCTGCTTTTCCTTCCACTTTAAACCTGTTTCCCCACCACATAACCCCCCCCCCCCTTAAGATATTCCGGGCTGGCGTTTTTTCTATCGCCCAGCACGGAATCCTTCCAAGGGTATGTTGGCCTCCTAAGTACTTATCTGATCTGTCTTCTCTTGCAGCCAGCCGGGCCAGTGCTACCCGTTCGTGCCATGGCTGCAGTACATTAATGTGGAAAATCTGTTGCTTCCCCCTTCCCGTCTCCATGGCATAGGAGACTGGTCCTACCCGCCTGAGGACTCTATAGGGTCCTTTCCACCTGCTTTCAAATTTAGAACTGGGGCTTGTCACGGTTACAAGTACCTGTTCACCGACCTCTAATTGACGTGGTCTGGTGCAATAGTCATAGTATTTTTTCTGCTGCGCTTGGCTCGCGGTCATATTGTCTACTACCACTTGGGATGTCCGCTCTAAGCGTCCCTATAGATCCCTTAGAAATCTTGGTACTTGGGAGTAGCAGAGAGATGCTGAAAGGAGTAAGAGCTGAGATTTGCTCGAGGACTGTTGCTGCTGGTTTGTCGGCGTGTGCAGGTGACTGTGCTCCCAAGGACTGGGCAGGCGCGCTCGGGGCACCCTACTCTTCGGCGGGGTCCAGGGACCTTTAAATTCCATCTACCTCTGAGTGGCTCTTCGGAGTAGCAGAGAGACGCTGAAAGGAGTAAGAGCTGAGATCTGCTCGAGGACTGTTGCTGCTGGTTCGTTGGCGTGTGCAGGTGACTGTGCTCCCAAGGACTGGGCAGGCGCGCTCGGGGCACCCTACTCTTCGGCGGGGTCCTTTTTCCTTATTTCATTCTTCTATTCTTTTGACCGCGGAGCGTGTCCGCGGGGCGTGGCTCAAAGGGGCGTGATCTAAGGGAGTCGTTTCTGGCCCCTTGAGCGCCCCTTTGGCGCCACTGCGGCGTCTGCAGGGCACTTTCCTTCCTCGTAGCTGCTATGGGGAAGCGGAAGTCAAAGGGGACGAATAAAGGTCTAGAGGCCGGCGGCGGTGGCGACAAGCCGACCGGTCCTCTTGACAAACATTTCGCCCCTGCCCCGCTTGCGCAGTCCTCTCCAGATGGGGTCTCCCTGAGTTCTGGTGGGAGAACCCCTCCTCCCCTACCGTTGCCGCCTCAAATGCAGTGTTTGCCTGATGAGTCCTCAGAAACCGCAAGTATAACAAAAATCAATGTTAAAGTTCCTTTGCCAGTCCAGCTTGCTGTCTCTGACAGTTTGCTCGACCCTTTTTCTAAATCTCCTAATGAAGAGATTACCTTAAAAGACATATGGGGTGCTCTCCAATCCATTGATAAGAAAGTATCTGTAACCTTAAGTGCCCTATGTGTTTTTTCTCAAGAAGCTGCCGTTGCTTTTCGGCAGCTCGATGAGAAAGTTACCTTAAGTGGGAAAGCTGTCGGTAAGGTGAACTCCCAGGTTAATTTACTTTCAGCGGCCAGTGCTGCTGCAGTTAAGGTTTCCTTGATATTATACTCTAAATTGGAAGCCTTGGAGAATTCCTCCCGAGCTTGCAATCTCCGTTTCCTAAATTTCCCTCATTCGTCATTATTGTCCGCTAGAATTCTCCTTGATAAGTATTTCAAGGAAATCTTAAAGTTTACAGACTCTGTTAATGTTTCTCATGTTTATTATCTCATGTCTAGTACTAAACGCATTAACACTGTCGAGGGTGGTATGGATGAGATTATTCCCCCTATGTCTGACTTGACTGCTTTTCTTGAGGACTCTACGGACATGATTTCTACTAGATCCACATTAATGGTCATATTACCTTCCATAGAGTGTAAGCAATGCATTTTGCGTGCATTTTTTAAAGTTAAGATGGCCAAATTCTGTGGGCAAAGTATAAACGTTTTTCCTGATGTCTCTCGCGAGACGCAATTGCGTAGACGTCAGTTCCTACAGCTGAAACCTAGGGTTTTAGAGCTGGGAGCAACGTTTTTTTTACGTTTTCCCTGTAAATGTATGGTAAATTATGAGGGTGATTCTTTTGCTTTTGTTGATGTCTCGCATTTAGAGAAATTTATTGTTGATCGAGTAAGTAAACGGTAAGGGTTTGATCTGGGTATGTATTGATCCTTTTAGCTTATGGGCCCGTATTGGCCCTGTTTTCTGTAATTTAATATTTCTTTGTAATATTATCTCTGTATACCTCTCTTGATGTGGACTAAATCTGTTATAATGTGTTTCATGATGTGGTATTGTATTTTTGTCGATTTGCTTTATCTTTTGTGATAATGTATTTCACTGAAAATCTAATAAAAAAAAAAAAAAAGAAATCTTGGTACTTCTCTCCCCACTAGTTGCCGCTAAACCTTTTATTTCCGCCCGTCCAGTATAACCAAATCCCGTTGACCCCCGTACCGTAGGGTTTAGCTCCATCAATTCTTCCACAGGAGGAAACGCAACCCTCTCGAGAATTAGCTGAGCTATTCTGTCCCTGGTGTTTACCCTAAAGATTTTTTTCAAGTACATTCGTAGCAAAAAACCTGTGAGAGAGTCAGTTGATCCATTAGATGATAGAGGAGTTAAAGATATTAGATATTAGATAAACTGAAGAGTAGCAAACCACCTGGGCCGGATGGTATACATCCAAGGGTGTTGAAAGAACTGAAATATGAGATTGCAGACCTGCTATCAGTAATCTGTGAACTATCATTAAAATCATCTCTAATACCTGAAGACTGGAGGATTGCCAATGTAACACCAATTTTTAAAAAGGGTTCCAGGGGTGATCCGGGAAACTACAGACTGATGAGCCTCACGTCAGTACCGGGAAAAATGGAAGAAACCATCATAAAGAATAAAATTACTCAACATGTAGATAGTCATGGCTTAATGGGAGACAGTCAACATGGCTTTAGACAAGGAAGATCTTGTCTAGTAAAGGCTGTTAGTGTAGCTGAGTTTAAAAAAGGTTTGGACAAGTTCCTGGAGGAAAGGTCCATAAACCATTATTAAGAAGGGACCCAGGATATCAATGCTTGACCCAATACAAGCATTGCGGAACCTGTGTCTTTTGGGGAAACTGCTAGGTACGTATGACCTAGATTGGCCACTGTTGGAAACAGGATACTGGGCTTGATGGACCTTGGTCTGACCCAGTATGGCATATCTTATGTTCTTATGATCCATGGGGAGTGGATCTATAGGTCCAAGAGGAGAGGCCCTGGGCTGCCCCTGATTGAGCTGGTATGAGTACCAGGAGGGAGTCTGCCTCCGGTGATGTGACTTGGTGACGTTCTCCCGACAGTGCCATGTCTGGGCCCGATGTGGGTTTAGCTTAAGAACATTGGTCAGATGGCATTTAGGTACGGAGTTAGGAGAGAGCTGTGTAACACGCTGGCACAGTCAGACAAAACTAAAGGCGCAGAGCAGGAACGGCAAGGTGGGAGAAGGTACGGATGTTCAGAGATTCCCAAAAGACTTCTCTGGGCTAGGGAAAAGTCTGGCACTTAGGGCTCCATCTCAGACATCATCATTACAGTATGCCTGCACCACTGCTTGTCTCCAGAGATAAACTTGTTACATTGTGCAAAGAGGCCACCCAGTCACTGCAGAATCTGAAACCCAGTGTCAGAGTTGTCTAATCTTTCCTTCATAATCTCTCCCTGTTCTGAAGACGTTTATTATAGAGAATTAAAGACTCCAGCACTAGCAGAAGTCATCCTATATTCCCAGAGATAGAGAAGGAAACTGGAGATCTGTATTATAGAGAGCTAAAGTTCACAGATCAGAACTAGTGGAACTGTACAATCTGTAGGATATAAATAGTAATAACCTCTTTCTCATTCCCCCTTTAGGATGCGGAGGCCACCCTGAGCAGGTACGACTCAGTTCTCATTTCCTTCCTTCTGTATGATATAACAGCAGCCCATTAATGTCTCTGTGGGACTTGCAGCTCTCCAGTGACTGAGGGGTGATGGGATAGACCTTACCAGTTTAACTCACTCTCACACTCCTTGTGCTGGGGGTCTCACACCCTTTCCTACCTCTCCCTGTCCCATCTCTATCCCCAGGAACTCTGAAAGCTTTGGGTTAACATCTCCCAGAATACTTCCAGTTTCTCTCTTACTCTCAGGTGTCAGGCAGCGAAGTTTCCAAGATCAGAAGCTCTTTCTGCTGAAGAGGGAGAATGTTCTCAACTGAGCTTCCTTCGCAAATATTCAGTTCTTTCCTTCGCAAAGAATCAGTTCATACAATACCACGGTAAACTATTCCATTCCTAAAAGCTGCAATCCATTAGCAGAGATATTAATAAAATATGGACATACACGGGGGTATTTTAGAAGCTCTATTTGTGAGTTGGATGTCTGAAAACAAGGACATGCAAAGAATGGAGACATCTCTGGAGTCATTTTAGAAGCGGGGCATATAGATATCCCCAGCATGAGAATGTCCATGTAGCATGGGGGACATAGAGGGGGTGTGGCCTGGGCGGAGCATGAGAGATGCATGTTACAGTACGATTCTGTGAATGGTACAAGAACATCTGGCCCTAGTTGGGGAGGTTCCATCCCTATACCTGCTTCTGATCACGAATAAGGTGGAAGAAAGTGCTCGCTGCATAGATGTCACTCTTCCAGGGGAAAACATGTAATTCCTTACATCACCACGACTATCGCTGCCCAAAGAAACCTGAGCGTAAATCCAAACTGCAAACTTATTACTGGCCCACCACTGCACGTCTGAGTATCTGAAACGGAAGGGTCAGGACATGCAAGTCTCTTATCATAGTCACCCCTCTTGTGAAATATCCCTGCCGACATGTCCAAGTACTCATGCAAGTCGGGGACATCCACCTTTGTGAAATGGTCTACAGCCGTGCACGTATCCGGCCTTGCAACCTGCACAGGGCCCCCTCCAGAACCAGTTACAGGGACGTTCATTTTCCAGGGTGGAGGCAGAACTCTTTCAGAAGTTCCTTCTGCCGCTCCCCTGGTTTTTGGATGTCCTGCTCTGGACGCCCCAGATTTTAACTAGAATTCCTTTCTAAAATCCCACTTTCTGTCTCTCTGTACTGATGATAAATAAATTGTTTATGGTTTCTTTTTTCATTTCACATTTCTTTCATTATATTTTCTTTTAGGAAACATTTCTGCAGAGCTGGGTAAGATTTTATCATCTTATTCTTTAAGATTTAAATATCCTATTTAAGGTGTTTCCCTGCTTTGGATAGAAGACCTGTTTCTTGTATCTATTACTATTTAGCTCACATCCTCTCCAGTAGCAGTTGAAGGTGAGTTACACTGAGGGATAGCGGGTATTTCCCTGTCTCCAGAAGGCTCACAATCTAAGAGGCCGATGCAGAAAGCCGGTGCTGAAGTGGCACTCCTTAACCTTTTACACCTATCTGCAACGCACCGATAGCGCGAGACTTTAGCGGCGGCATCAGAAAGAGGGTCATAGGCAAGTTAGACGTGCATTCAACTGTGCTCAAAATGGCAGTGTTAAGTTAGTAGAGCAAGCTGAACACATGTGCAAAGAAGTCGGCGCTAGTTTGACGCCCTCTCCCAGAGAAACAGGAGCACCTCCTGGTTAATTTGCTTATGAGCCGCAAAAATATTTTGATGGCATCGGGGGCTTTCTCCTATCTCTGGATCATCTGGTGTGAAGAGTCAAATTTCCCCCAGATGATCCAGGCATTGTGAAAGTCCTCGATACCATTGTCGGGGGCCAGTGCACCTGACAGAAAGCTAATCCCTAGTGGCCCAGCAGCCCCGAACCCCCCACTAAACTAAAAATAATCCTGGATATAGAGTTATTAGAAAAGGTTCAGAGAAGAGCCAGCAAAATGGTAAAGGGGATGGAAGGATACTCCTATGAAGAAAGGCTAAAAAGGTTAGGGCTCTTCAACCTGGAAAGAGACAGCTGAGGGGAGATATGATAGAAGTCTATAAATTAATGAACGGAGTGGAACGGGCAAACGTAGATCGATTGCTTGCGTCATCAGAATATAAAAAGAATAGGGGACATGCAATGAAGCTACAGCCTACTAGGCCCTGAAATGATTTAACAAATACACTGGGTTCACTGATTAATCATGTAGATAGTTTCCCCTGTTATCCAAGTTAATTGCTCCTGTTCTTTGTAATGACCAGACTCTTGTTTATTGTCGGATACTGTTTGTTCTATGTAAACCGCGCTGATCGCAAATAGTGCGGTATATAAGAAATGTAAATAAATAAATAAATAAAAAATCAGCTTTAATCTAAAGAATTCCCTTTTCCCCAAGATTTTGAAAAATTCCTAGAAGTAAATACTTACAAATGCAGATCTGTCTCCAGAAGTAGCAGTCCCCTTTTGTAGTCCTTCAAGACAGGTTCAGAATGTGATGTAAGGCATATTCTACCTTAAAGTGTGGGGTTATTTTTGGTTGGTGGGGGATTCAGGGCTGCTGGGCTACCAGGGATTTGCTTTCTGTTGGTGGCATCAGCCCTCAACAGTATTTTGATGGCATTGGGGGCTTTCCCCATTATCCTGGATTGTCTTTGACATTTCTCATCAGATGGTCCAGGCATCAGGGTAAGCCCCTGATTTATTTATTTATTTAGCTGTATTTATATTCCGCTTTTCACCGGGTCAAAGCGGTCAATTGGGGGATACATTTAACACGAGGGGATATGACACACATATGTTAATACTTACAGGGAACATGGGCAATGGAGGGTTAAGTGGTTTGCCCAAGACCACAAGGAGTGCCTATAGGACTAGAAATCCCAGTCCCTCCGGCCTGAGATTGCTGTCCCAGGTGGGACTTGAACCCCCGGCCCTCTGGCCTGAAGTACCTTGTCCTAACCACTAGACCACTCCTCCCTCATCAAAATAGTGTTGGTAGGGCATACGCTAGATGTTTAGGCCACCTCAAGAGCAGGCATAGAGATATTGGTGCTAAGGCTGGTTGCAAAGTCCTCTAAGCGTTTCTCTGCATCAGCCCGTAGGCTTGGAACTGAGTTAATGAGGATTGAGTGACTTGCCCAAGGCCTCATGAAGTATCGGTGGGATTGAAGCCCTGGCTCCTAGGCTGCTGTTGTAATCACTAGGCGACTCCTCCACTCCCCACTTGTACTTTTCTATAGAGAAGGCTGCAGACAGCTTTGCAGATAGACACACAGACATGGAAGGGGTTGGAAAGAATTCCATGAGCCCTGCTCTGCATGCTTTCCCTACTTCACGGGTCAATGCAGTAAGGTGCAGTCGGCTTTGCACACAGGTTAGCTTGGATTTTACGGACAATTTTATGCACTACCAGTGTGGAAATGAGTTTTGCACACTAGTTAACTGTGCATAAAGCTTCGAGCACACAACAGCACAGAGAACACTTAAATCCATGGAAAGGAAGCGATTAGCCGTTCAGCACAAATGCAGAGAAGGGCGCAGAAGACCAGAAGGCTGATCTCATGGCTGAGAGTTTAATGCAAAGTCTGGGGAGACTAAAAGGTTACTGTAGCTCAGAGATCTCCTGTCAGCGCCAGGGAGGAATTTATGCCTGTTTCTTCTCTTTATCTTGAGTGAATCGAACCTGCAATGTTTATGCGCCAGATAGCGTTCCAGCACACGTGCCAAACAGAGGTTTTCTGTGTGAACATATAGATGCTGCTAATGCAGACCTGTGTGCCCGTGTCTGGCTTGCTCTCCTGGTTTAGTGCAGAGGTTTTGCCCAGAAGTCATTTGCTTGCTGTTTAGTTACAGCATCGGAGAGCAAAACCTTTGCATTAGGTGTACTTTGGGAAATCCTGCGCTGAGCTTTAGCACACGTCTCTCATGCAAGGTAGAATTACAAATATCACATAGCCCCAGAAAGTTATTTCAGAACAGCATCGCCCAACATGTCTTCTTCCTGAAATAGGGCAACTTCACATTTGTGCCTGGGGGAGGTGGCAATGCTGCTTGATAGGGGGGAAGGGAGGAAGTTAGACCTGGTCAAGGGAAAATGTCGTACAAAGCTAAGGATGTGTTCCCTAGCAAGCTGATGTTATCACATAATGGGAGAATCACCACTGCTGCTACTGATAATCATCTGTATAGTGCTACAAAGTGAACGCAGCACTGTTCAATGAGTTTAGTGGTCTGATAACGTCATTTGTAAGGAGAAATGTTTCCTTCATTGTAGGACCCCAGAGCACAGTAGTAGTGTCCTGTCCTTTCAGTGATATGGTTGTGTTTTTATTTGCAGGTGAAATAGTCTTAATTTTTGAGCTAAATTCTTTTTTCTAGAATGAGCAGAGAAAATGGCCTACAAAGTTAAGGATGTGTTTGTGTAGTAGTTTATATGATCCTAAATTTGGAAAAACCCGGCACTGGAGCCGTAAAGGGATCAGTATGAGCTCAGGGAGCTGAGCTTACTGCACTGTGCTATATTGACATAGGAGGGCCAATGAGGAGGCTTGTTTTATGCAGTCTGTCAGTGAGGGAGCCAATTGGAAGTTTTATTGCATTTGCTCTGTAGAGCAAACCTATAGGGTGAATTAAAGATCCATTAGCCAATAAGACTGATCTTCTGCAGGCCTGTCAGCATGTTATAGCCAATAGCAGAGCTTCTCTCATTAAATAGGTGGCTGACTGTTGAACTTGCCAATGAGGGTTAGAGGTGGGAGTGTGAGGAGCCACTGAGAGGCGTCTGCTCATGTTTATTAATGTGTCTCCTCCCTGCAGTGGATGTGACTCTGGATCCGGAAACTGCTCATCCCCGGCTCATCCTGTCTGAGGATCGGAAAAGTGTCAGACGAGGAGACACAGGACAGAAGCTGCCGGACACTCCCCAGAGATTCAGTGATGATCCCTATGTGCTGGGGCGTGAGAGCTTCACCTCGGGGAGACGCTACTGGGAGGTGGAGGTGGGGGATGGGATTTACTGGGCTTTGGGGGTCTGTAGAGATTCTGTGAGCAGGAAGGGGCTGATCAGACTGTTACCTGGGAACGGATATTGGGCAGTGGGATGGTGGGGTACAGGTGAATACTGGGCCTGCACCTCCCCCAGGACACAGCTCCCCCTGAGCATGAGCCTCCGGGCAGTGGGGATTCTCCTGGATTATGAGGCAGGAAAAGTCTCATTTTACAATGCAGATGATAAATCCCATCTCTACACCTTCACCGACACCTTCACTGGGAAACTCCGACCTCTCTTCTATACTTATACTGATAAACCTCTGAGAATCCGGCCAGTGCTGTACTGGGAATGAGGGAGCCGGGCTCGGGGGTGATATATAATCTCTACACCTTCACCGACACCTTCACTGGGAAACTCTGACCTTTCTTCTGTACTTATACTGATAAACCTCTGAGCATCCGGCCAGTGCTGGACTGGGAATGAGGGAGCCGGGCTCGGGGGGTGATATATAATCTCTACACCTTCACTGACACCTTCACTGGGAAACTCCAACCTCTCTTCTGTACTTATTATAAACCTCTGAGAATCCGGCCAGTGCTGGACTGGGAATGAGGGAGCCGGGCTCGGGGGTGATATATAATCTCTACACCTTCACTGACACCTTCACTGGGAAACTCCAACCTCTCTTCTGTACTTATTATAAACCTCTGAGAATCCGGCCAGTGCTGGACTGGGAATGAGGGAGCCGGGCTCGGGGGGGGGGGGGGGGTGATATATAACCCGGGAGCTGATGTTTCTCATCGGGATAAAAGGGATCAGAGAGTGTTATTCGGGAGCTGGTGGACTGTGCAGGATATAAGTGTGTTTAATACATTATATGCAATCTGTAATCTGATGTTCCAGAGTTGGACTCACCGTGTAAAGAAAATGTACAGCAATAAAGACGTAAAGGATGTTCCCAGTGATTATTTCAGAGAATCAAACAACGGATGAAGTTTCAGAGGCCCAGTAAGAGGTCCGGAGATGGGATTAGAGCCTGTGAGTGTGAGGAATGAGCAGGGCTGGTGCTGAGCTCTCTAGCGCCCCCTGCAGCCTATAGATCCCCCCTCATTACTATTAATGGTGGGCTGTGCACCAGGAGAGGGGAGGAGGCAGATCCGGCGTGTTCAGTGTCCTGCAGCGAAGCTGGAACAAGTTCAAAACTGTGACACAACGGCAAGTTCCCCTCACTCATAGGATCAGACATTTAGGGGCTTCTATGTGTGTCGGGGTGTGCACGCGTGTGTGTCAGTAGGTCTGTGTGTGCTTGTGTTTTTCTGGGTGTCATAGGAACTCCCAAAGGCTACATGCACACGTGTTGTATATATGTGCACCCCGCGGCACTCTCAGGTGCTACATATATACGTGTGTGTGAGTGTGCATCTTTGTGTTGGGTCTGTTGCAGGCTATGTGCATATCTCTGTCACAGAGAGTGTCAGAGGCTAAATGCGTGTGTGACTGTGTGCCGTGAGGAGTGTCAGAGGCTACATGCATGTGTGTCTGTGTGCCGTGAGGAGTGTCAGAGGCTACATGCGTGTGTGTCTGTGTGCCGTGAGGAGTGTCAGAGGCTACATGCGTGTGTGTCTGTGTGCCGTGAGGAGTGTCAGAGGCTACATGCGTGTGTGTCTGTGTGCCGTGAGGAGTGTCAGAGGCTACATGCGTGTGTGTCTGTGTGCCATGAGGAGTGTCAGGGGCTACATGCGTGTGTGTCTGTGTGCCATGAGGAGTGTCAGGGGCTACATGCGTGTGTGTCTGTGTGCCATGAGGAGTGTCAGGGGCTACATGCGTGTGTGTCTGTGTGCCATGAGGAGTGTCAGGGGCTACATGCGTGTGTGTCTGTGTGCCATGAGGAGTGTCAGGGGCTACATGCGTGTGTGTCTGTGTGCCATGAGGAGTGTCAGGGGCTACATGCGTGTGTGTCTGTGTGCCATGAGGAGTGTCAGGGGCTACATGCGTGTGTGTCTGTGTGCCATGAGGAGTGTCAGGGGCTACATGCGTGTGTGTCTGTGTGCCATGAGGAGTGTCAGGGGCTACATGCGTGTGTGTCTGTGTGCCATGAGGAGTGTCAGGGGCTACATGCGTGTGTGTCTGTGTGCCATGAGGAGTGTCAGGGGCTACATGCGTGTGTGTCTGTGTGCCATGAGGAGTGTCAGGGGCTACATGCGTGTGTGTCTGTGTGCCATGAGGAGTGTCAGGGGCTACATGCGTGTGTGTCTGTGTGCCGTGAGGAGTGTCAGGGCTGTGTATCTGTCCTAGGACGGTGTTTGCATGTGAAAACAGCAAACCTACGACGCAACAAAGAGCCACATTTCTCCCTCCTTCATGTGTAAAATCATTTTTACGGGATTCTAGCTTTTCACCCTCCCTGCAGCATCAGCTCCCTCAGTGTCGGCTTTCAGAGCCGCGAAGGGAGAGCTTCTCTGACCTCTCACGGCTCTATTATCCCATCAGCCCAGCGGGATTAACAGAGCTGCAAGAAAGGGAAAGTCTCCCTTCGCGGCTCTGAAAGCCGACGCTGAGGGAGCTGATGCTGCAGGGAGGGTTCTGCAGGGCAGGGGGCCCCCGCGGGACACTTGATTCTGCTGCTGCCATGACGGCAGCGGCAGCCGTTTTTTTTAAATCTATTTGGGCTTATGGGGGGGAGGGGGGTTAGGACTGGAAATGGGCAATGGGGTAGGGCTAAGACTGGTAATGGGCTATGGGGGGTCTAAGACTGAAAACAGGCTGATGGGAGGGTTAGGACTGCTAATGGGCTGATGGGGGGGTTAGGACTGGTAATGGGCTATGGTGGGGGCTAAGACTGGAAATGGGATGATGGGGGGTTAGGACTAGTATTGGGCTGTGGGGGGGGGCTAGGACTGGAAATGGGCTGATGGGGGGTTAGGACTAGTATTGGGCTGTGGGGGGGGGGGCTAGGACTGAAAGTGGGCTGATGGGGGGTTAGGACTCGTAATGGGCTATGGTGGGGGCTAAGACTGGAAATGGGTGATGGGATAGGACTGGTAATGGGCTATGGGGAGGGGCTAAGACTGAAAATGGGATGATGGGGGTTAGGACTGGAAGTGGGCTGATGGGGGGCTTAGGACTGGTAATGGGTAATGGGGGGCTAGAACTGGTAATGGGCTATGGGGGGCTAGGACTGGTAATGGACTGAGTGGAAGGGGGGCTTGAACTGCAAATAGCTGATGGGGACGGGGACTTGGAATGGAAATGGGCTGTGGAAAGGGGGCTTGAACAGCAAATAGCTGATGGGGAGGGGGGCTTGGATTGGAAATGGGCTGTGAGGGGAGGGAGCTAGGACTGGAATTGGGCTGAATGGGGGGGGGGGGCTAGGACAGGAAATGGGCTGATGGAGTAGCTAGGATAGGACTGGAAATGGGCTGTTGGGGGGAGCTAAGATTGGAAATGGGCTGTGGTGGGGACTTGGATTGAAATGGACTCGTGGAGGGGCTAGAGCTGGAAGTAGGCTCATGGGGGGCTTGGATTGGAAATGGGCTGTGGAGAGGAGCTAGGATTTGACGGGCTGATGGTGGGGCTAGGAAAGGACTAGAAATGGGCTGTGGGGGGGGGGGCTAGGACTGGAAATGGGCTGATGGGGGGTTAAGACTGAAAGTGGGCTGATGGGGGGTTAGGACTGGTAATGGGCTATGGTGGGGGCTAAGACTGGAAATGGGCTGTGGATTGGAAATGAGCTGACGGAGGGACTCAGATAGGACTGGAAATGGATGGGGGAACTAGGAATGGAAATGGGCTGATGGTGGGGCTAGGACTGGAAATGGGCTGATGCGGGGACTAGAAGGGAGTGGATGCTGTGTGGGGCTGGAACTAGAAGGGAGCTGATGTTGGGGGAGGATTAGAATGGGATGGAGCTGGGAGTGTGAAATGGGGAGGGGAAAAATATTTTGTGTGGGAGGGAAGAAAAATCTACAATTGGCCGGGTATTGGGAGAGTAAGTGGGGATTGAGGATGGAAGGGTAAAATTTGAGTGGATGAAATAGGAATGAGGAAAGAGCAAAAGGAGAAAGATTAGTATGTTAAAGAAGATGTAGAGAGAGAATATGCAAAAAAAACTAGAAGAGAGAAGAAAGGACAAATGGACAGCAGACGATGGAGAGTAAGTAGAAGACACGAAGAAACCAGAAGAAAGTGGCTGGAGCAATTGCAACTGAAAAAAATGCACAAAAGGTAGAAAAATATCTCTTTATTTTGAATTTATTAACTGGAATATGTCAGCTCTGGGAAATGTGCATCATTAACATCTGCGCTCTGTTTAGTACAAGAGGAAATTAATTTATAGTTTTATTTGTACAGTGTTGTTGTACATTCCAAGTTTGGCTTTGGGGTTCCCAGTTTAATTATTGTCTTCCTGTTTCTAAATTGTGATTCCTTGTTTGGTGATGGTGTATGTTCTGCATATGTAACTGAACTGAGGTATTCTGTTTATGTAATTCCTATTTGACATTGCCACTTGTTCTCTTTCCCCAGTAGGTCATGTATTCTTATTCTTTGAAATGTATTGGTTTAATATTTGCAGTCCTATCCAAGCCCCTCCATCAGCTCATTTCTATTCCCAGCCCCCCATTAGCCCATTTCTAGTCCTTTCCTAGCCCTACCATCAGCCCATTTCCAATCCTAGTTCCCCTCCCACTCAGTCCATTTCCATTACAAGCCCCCCTCCCCATCAGTCCATTTCCAGTCCTAGCAACCCCTCTAGCCCATTTCCAGTCCTAGTAACCCTCCCCCACAGCCCATTTTCAGTCCTAGTAACCCCCACAGCCCATATCCAGTCCTAGCAACCCCCCACAGCCCATATCTAGTCCTAGTAACCCCCCCAGCCCATGTCCAGTACTAGCAACCCCTCAGAGCCCTTGTCCAGTCCTAGAACCCCCCCAGCCCATATACAGTACTAGCAACCCCCCACAGCTCATTTCCAGTCCTAGTAACCCCTACAGCCCATGTCCAGTACTAGCAATCCCCCCAGTCCATTTTCAGTCCGAGCACCCCCCTCCCTCCCGAAGAGCCCTTCAGCTAGCTAAGATGGAGTCAGAGAGGCCCCGGCTCACCTCTACAGCTGCCGAAGTGAAGCATGCCTTTTCCCTTTGGCAGCTGTACTGACATTTAGAATGCTGCCATGCTGAGGTCAGAGGGAACTTCCTGTTCTTCCGCGCTCAGCGTGGCAGCATTCTAAACGTCAGTACAGCTGCCGAAGTGAAGGGAAAAGATGCGCTTCACTTCAGCAGCTGTTAGAGGGAGCCAGGGCTTCTCCAGTAAGATTCCTGTGTGTGTGTTGCTGTGTAGCACTGGGGTGCCTCTGAGTGTGTGTGTGTGTGACACAATGTATTGCTGGGGTGCCTCTGTGTGTTTAGGGGGGTGAGGAAGTGTATGACTGGGGCGCCTCTGTGTGTGTGTTTGTGTGTGTGTGTGTGTGTGTGTGTGTGTGTGTGGAGCGCAGGTGCAGTGCATGTGTGTGTGGTGCCGTGTAGAGCTTGGGTGCCTGTGTGTGTGCATGTAGCGCAGGTGTGGTGCCTGTGTGTGTGGTGCAGTGTATGGCAGGGGTGCCTCTGTGCGTGTGTGTATGGTACGCAGGTGCGGTGCTTGTGTGTGTGGTGCTGTGTAGCACTTTGGTGCCTCTGAGTGTATCTGTGTGTGTGATACAATGTAGGGCTGGGGAGTCTCTGTATGTGTGTGTGTGTGTGGGGGGGGGTGAGGCAGTGTAGGGCTGAGGTGCCTCTGTGTGTGATTGTGTGAAGTGCAGGTGCAGTGCATGTGTGTGTGGTGCAGTGTAGGGCAGGGGTGCCTCTGAGTGTAAGTGTGTGTGCAGTGTATATGTGTGTGTGGTGCAGTGTAGGGCAGGGGTGCCTCAGAGTGTAAGTGTGTGTGCAGTGTATGTGTGGTGCAGTGTAGGGCTGGGGAGTCTATGTGTGTGTGTGTGGGGGGGGGGGTGAGGCAGTGTAGGGCAGGGGTGCCTCTGAGTGTAAGTGTGTGCAGTGTGTGTGTGTGTGGTGCAGTGTAGGGCAGGGGTGCCTCTGAGTGTAAGTGTGTGTGCAGTGTATGTGTGTGTGGTGCAGTGTAGGGCAGGGGTGCCTCTGAGTGTGTGAGTGTGAAGGGTTCATAGCATATAGCGATTTATAACTTTATCTTTATTTGTTTTTTGATATACCGCGCACGCCAAAGACACCAGCGCGGTTTACAACAAGCTTAAAATAAGAGGCATAACATTGCTGCTAGAAAGAGAGGATAGAAGAAACAGAACTCCATTAGTGCAATAGGAAAGGGACAGAGGTAGAGAAAGGAAAGAGAACAGAAGAGTAGGTTAGAGATAGACATACCGACAAACAGAGGAAAATGAGATAACCTATGAGGGGTCTGTAGGGATGGAAGAGGGAAAGGGAAGGTCATAGGCAGTACAGAAAAGGTGAGTCTTCAGACCAGCTTTAAATTTACAGAAGGATAATTCAAGACGGAGGGCAGGGGGGAGCGAGTTCCAGATCCTGGGACCAAGGAAGAAAAAGGCAGAGGAACGGGTGGATTTGAGGTGAACAGAGGCAGGGGAGGGGGAAAAAACATACGGTTATCATGGATGGAGCGCAGGGAGCGTTGAGGGGCATGGTGACGGACCAAGTTGGAAAGATAGCACGGGACACCAGTATTATTGCCTTATGAACGAAAGTGAGGATTTTAAATTGAATCCGGTAGGAGATGGGAAGCTAGTGGAGACCAATAAGAAGGGGAGAAATGTGATCATAACGGGAAGCATTAGTAAGTAGCCGGGCAGCGGAAACTCAAACTTTACTTAGGAGCTCAGGACCTAACTCATACAAGGCTACGGACTACTACTGGGCAGCAGAAAAGACCCCAAAGGGAAGATACTGCTACTACTACTGCTGAACATTTTTATAGCGCTACAAGACATACTCAGCGCTGCACAGACACATGTAAAAGACAGTCCCTGCTCATCGGAGCTTACAATCTAGTCAAGACATACAACACAGCAGCTGTAGACATGGGACACAGCTAGGGGGAATGGTAAAGGAACACAAAGGAGATCAGGTGAGTCAAGATCCAAAAGCAGCAGCAAAGAGGTGAGTTTTCAGTCTGGATTTGAAGAGGGTCAGAGAAGGTGCCTGACGTACAGACTCAGGTAGTTTATTCCAGGTGTGAGGTGCAGCAAGGTGAAAGGAGCGAAGTCTGGAGTTAGCAGTAGAAGAGAAGGGCACCGATAGAAGCAATTTGACAGAAGAGCGGAGTTCCCGAGGAGGGGTGTATGGAGAGATAAGAGAAGAAAGGTAGTGAGGAGCTGCAGAGTGAATGCATTTATAGGTCAGCAGGAGAAGTTTGAATTGTTATTTATTTATTTATTTAGACAGTTTTGTATACCGCCTTATCCTTCAATCAAAGCGGTCACAACACAATTGGGGGATACATTTAACACGCGGGGATATGAGACACATACACTAATACTTACAGGGAACAGGGGCAATGGAGGGTTAAGTGGCTTGCCCAAGACCACAAGGAGCATCTGTGGGACTAGAAACCCCAGTCCTTCCGGCCCAAGGTTGCTGTCCTCTAGTGGGATTTGAACCCCCGACCTTCCGGCCTGAAGTACCTTGCCCCAACCACTAGGCTACCCCTCCCTGTAATTGGATGCGGAAATGGATAGTGAGACAATGATGTGACTTGAGGGGTAATATAAGCATGACGAGGCAGCGGAAGATTAGCTGAGCAGCAGAGTGTTGAACAGATTGAAGGGGAAACAGATGATTCAGAGGGAGACCAGCAATGAGTAGGTTACAATAGTCCAGATGGGAGAGGCTCAGTTTTCAAAAGGCATTTACATGGTTCACAGCCCAGTAAACCGTGTAAATACCTTAGCTGAGAATATTCAACAGCACCTTGGAGGTTGTGAGCTGAGGAAACAGTGAGAATGAGGTATAGTACGCTTCACCGGATGTGGCATGGGTGGAGCAAGATCATTTCCTATCACACCAAGGTGATGCTTTTCTTTAAGGTGACCTCTTTCCTCTATGGCAGTCAGATGTGCTCAGAATGTGTGATGTTACGATTGACAACTACCTAACTTTTTTCAAGATTTTACTGATTTTTAAATTAATGTCTGGAAGTCAAAAGGTTGACTAACATGACTGGACATTTTTATGAGATTAAAATCTCTAAATGCAATTCTTTAATCCTCCTCCTCTATATGAACAAATCTGTCTTAACTACTTCGAATGTAATTTACAATGGAGACTGTGGGTAGAATTCAGCCTATTGGGATGCTGTGGGGGCAAAGCACTGGAATGCTCTTCTAGTCACAGGAAGTGAGCGGGGGGAAGTTCCTGTGTTGTACAAAGTGACATTTTATTCACCTCCAACTCTCCGCACTGATCTTTGGGACTCTCTACTCCGCTCCCTTACTGATCTCTCTTTACTCTTCCCTCATCTCCTTATCGCGGGTGACTTCAATTTACACCTTGAAACTCCCTCCTCCTCCAGGGATCATGCTTTCCTTGCCCTCCTTTAGGACCTTTCCCTTCATCAGCATGTTTCTTGTCCCACCCACTCCGCTGGCCATACCCTAGACCTCTTCCTATCTCCTTCATCCTCTACGCTCTCTCTCTCCAATCTATCCTCTTTGTCCCTTCCATGGACGGATCACCTCTGTCTCTCTGTTTCCTGTTATCACTCTGGGGCACCCCCAGCCCCCCCATCCCCTCCTTTCTTCCATCCCTCTCCCGCTCTATCACTCCCTCCCTAGCCCTGCAATTTCCTCCTGTCACAGATCTGCTCCCTGCGGACTTCTCCACCGTGTCTCCTACTTCTCAAGCCTCTACTTGGTTCTCCTCTCTTTCTAATGCCCTTGATCACATCGCTCCCCTTCGTCCACGCCCCTCCACACACCGGCCCTCACACCCCTGGTATCATCCTGGCCTCCGCTTGCTCAGATCCCAACTCCGCAGAGCCGAGCGACAGTGGCGCAAATCCCCATCACCACAAACCCTCTCCATCTTCAAATCTCAACACTCTTTCTACCGCTCCCAAGTTTATTCCGCCAAGGCCTCATTCTTCTCTGCGGCTATCGCCGCAGCCCCCAATCAGACTCGTCATCTGCATTCCACACTAAACTTTCTTACCTCCCTTCACCCCTCCACATCAACTCAATCTGCTCGCCCTCTTCCTGCCCCTTCCCTTCTAGCCTCAGCCTTTTCCAACAAGATCTCTGTCCTGAGGGCCTCTCTACCCCACCATCCCCCTGCCCTCTCTGCTCCCCCCCCAGTGGCATCCCCTCCTCCCACTTCTCCTATCTCTCATACATGGTCTTCTTTTTCCCCTACCTCTACTACTGAACTGCATCACCTCATCACCACCTCCAACAAGACCTTCTGCTCCCTTGACCCCATTCCGTCCTCCTGGCTGCTTGTTCCCTCTCTCTCTGCGCTCCCCATTCTACAAGTCCTATTGAACTCCAGTCTCTCCTCAGGCTCTTTCCCCACTTCTTGGAAACACGCTCTCATCCGTCCAATACTCAAGAAACCCACTCTCGACCCCCTTGACCCCACAAATTACCGCCCAGTTTCCAACCTTCCTTTTCTTTCCAAATTGCTCGAGAAAATTGTCTTTGCACAGCTCACTCACCATCTGGACTCCACCAACCTTCTTCATCCATGTCAATCTGGCTTTCGCTCTGGACACAGTGTCGAGACTGTTCTTCTAGCTTTCTCCAACTCTCTGCACTCTGCTCACGATCGAGGTGATATTTCGGTGGCGGTTGCACTTGACCTCTCCGCTGCTTTTGACTTGGTTGACCACTCCCTTCTTCTGTCTTGATTGCATGATATCGGACTCCATAGTACTGTCTTACACTGGTTTCATTCATTTCTTTACTCTCGTTCGGCAGCCGTGGCCTCCTCCTCCTCTTCCCCCTCCCTCTCTGAGTCTTTTTCACTAACCTGCGGTGTCCCTCAAGGCTCTGTGTTGGCCCCTCTCCTTTTTAACATTTTTATCACTCCCCTCACGCTTCTTGTCCAACAGTTTGGAATCACAGCCTTCTACTACGCTGATGACATTCTCCTTCTTCACCACACCTCTCCCGATCTAACTCCACTGAACACCTGCTTAGCTGCTGTCTCCCACTGGTTAACACAAAACTGTCTGCACCTTAACCTTTCAAAAATCATAGCCATCTGGTTTTCTCATGGACGTGAACCCCCGCCCCTTGCTCCTTCCTTCTCTAATGCACCAGTCCCACTGGTCACCACTTTTCGCTATCTCGGGGTGCTTTTTGACTCAGACCTTTCTTTCTCCGCACACGTCTCACACATCTCCAAACTCTCCTTCTTTCACCTTCGTCAGATCCGCGCTATTCGCCCCTTCCTCTCTCCCTCTGCCTTAACCACTCTGCTCCTCACCCTGGTTATTTCTCGTATTGATTTTTCCAACTCCATCTTCTCTGATATCTCTAAACTGCAGCTTTCCCGCCTACAACGTATCCAAAACACCGCCGCTCGTCTAGCCACTCACTCCTCCTTCAGAGATCATGTCACTCCCCTCCTCCTACAACTGCACTGGCTTCCCGTCTCCTTCCGCACTCAGTATAAGCTCCTCACGTTAGCCCACAGAGCACTACACACCTCTACCCCGCAATACCTGGCTGACCTTCTCTATTTCCACACTCCACGTCACACTCCCCGCTCATTTCACCTTAACCATCTTGCTTTACCATCCCCCTCACATGCTCACCTTCAGTCTACACGTTCCTCTGCCTTTTTCTTTGCAGCCCCTGCCTTATGGAATTACCTTCCCCCTCCTCTTCGTCTTGAACCCCACTACCTTACCTTTAAACGCTCCCTTAAAACCTACTTGTTCTCCCTTGCCTTTGACCTGCCTCCCCCTTAGCCTCACCCTCTCTCCCTCCTTTCGCCCTATCTACTCCTGTCTCTGTCACTTTCTCTATTGACAATGTAATTTCCTTTTCAGTTTCCGGCCTTGTGCCTTATTGTTTTTTATTGTAAACCGCTCTGCTTTCCAATGAAGGGCGATTAAGCAAATAAATAAACATAAACATAAACACATTTTACTTACCAGATAATGTCCTTTCCTTGAGTCCTGCTAGACCATTCCAGACAAGTGGGCTGTGTTCCCCCAGCAGCAGTCCGGTGGAGACAAAGAATCAATGAAAAGCCCAGATTTCAATGATATCACTGCTATGCTTCCTAATCCCCCTCTTCAGCTGTTCCCTTTTCCTTTATCCTGAGACCTGGATGGTGCTCAAAGCCCTGCATTACAAACCCCAGTCAGCTTGGTGCAGGCTCACAGAAAAAGTGACAAAAGATCGTTTTCCTCTAAATGTGGAGCCTTAATAGATGAAGGAGGCCTTCTAGCTCCACCCTTGGGTACATCTCAATTGGGTGCCCAGCTAGAAAAATCTCAGGTGTTTGACCCTCTATGGTGTATGGAGGGCAGTTCCAAACCTGAAGGAGCATAAACGAGAAAGAGAAGTTGCTTATCTGTAACGATGGTTCTCCATGGACAGCAGGATAAATCAGCCACACAGATGGGCGAGTCCCAAGCTGAGGGTGCAAGGGTCGTGTATTTGGATTAGGGAGAGTCCACCCTTGCACCGGGGAGTTCAGCTGAGGTAGGCTGAAGCTAGTTCCAGTTATGGAGCATGCTCTTGCTCAAACTCTGTTCTGCCAGGAGGGCGGTGAGTGCAGGGCCAGGTGGAGGAGTAGCCTAATGGCTGCAGCACTAGCTTCAGAGCGAAGAGACCAAGGTTTGATTCCCACTAGCACTCCTTGTGGCCTTCGGCAAGTCACTTTACCCTCCAGTGTCTCAGAAAATGCAATTTATCTATGTTCCTGGTTAATGTACATTACCAAGTTTAAGTTACAATGTTAATGCTTTGACTGAAATGATAAAACAGTATAAGAAACCTGATAGATAAATAAATAAGAAGCAGAGAGTTGGGTGCATCACCCCTTGTCTGTGGGGGGAATTGGCAGTGTGCCAAAACATGACAAGGAAAGAGAATTTGGAATGGACTTATAGTATTTTTGTTGTTGTTGTGTAAAAGGCTAGCTGGTTGCAAGTTTTCTCAGCTTGATGCAAACATAGAGATGATTACATTTCCAGAAGACTGAAGTGGGAGGATAAGATGATGATTCGAGTGAACAGATGGAGAAAGTGGCGGGAACAGGAAGATCAGTGCTGGATTCTGGCCATGGAAGAAGGGCGTAGGAACCCTCGATTCCCTGCAAGGTGAAGGGAGGTTGAGACTTGGCAACAGAGAAGGCTGCCAGATTAAAAGGGGCCACTTGGGTAAGACAGCATGGGTATATCAATCTTTTGGGAACCTTACAGGTACTTGTGACTAGGGCAGACCACTGTTGCAAACAGGATAGAAGGCTTGATTTAGTGGATCCTTGATGTTGTGACAGACTTTATAAAAGTTTAATGTTGTAGTATTCTGCTAGTCTGTTCTGAAGTTGATAACTGGATGATTGGAGGGAAGGAGAAGAGTGAGTGACGCTAGAGAATAGGTAGGTAGCGTTAATTAATTATCTTTTATTTTGAATAGAAAGGGACAGTGTAGGATAAGGAGTTGGGGTTTTCTTTTATTGAGTTTTTATAGTTAGGTAATAGGTGCCGGCCCCTGTAATGTCACTTCCTTTTCAGCAGGAGTTTCATAGAGCTGGAGGGCTCCACACAGGTTTTATTTTCTTTTTAAATTAACTTTATTGCAGCCGCTGCTCTGTAAGAAGCAGGAGCAGCGGCTGCAAGGGGAAAGAGGTGGTGCACTAGAGGGGGAAAGAAGTGGCAAAAGGGACTGACAGGTAGAAGGTGAGGGCTGGAAGGGAGGGGGCACTGGGACTGGAAGGGAACAGACACATAGGGATGGCACTGGAAGGGGGATGGACAGCGGGTAGGGTGACTGGAAGGGAGCTGACGTATGGGGTAAGGAGCGGGCTGAAAGGAGCTGACACCTGGGGATGGTAGTGGTAGGTGACTGGGTAATGATGAAGAGGCTGGAAGGGAGGGGGGCACTGGGAATGGAAGGGAGCAGAAATGAGATGGTACTGGAAAGGGGATGGACAGCGGGTAGGGTGACTGGAAGGGAGCTGACAGACTGGGTAAGGAGGGAGCTGAAAGGGAGCTGACACCTGGGGATGGTACTGGTAGGTGACTGGGTAATGTGGAGGAGGCTGGAAGGGAGAGGGCAATGGGACTGGAAGGGAGCAGAAATGTGGGGATGGCACTAGAAAGGGGATGGACAGAGAGTAGGGTGACTGGAAGGGAGCTGACATGGGGAAGGCTCTGGGAGTGGAAGTGAGCTGATACCTGGGATGGTGTTTGGACTTCAAGGGGCTGGACAGTGAGAAAGGAGGGGGACTGGAAGGGAATGAATACCACTGGCAGTCCTGGGAGCAGAAGGGGATTAATGTTGGAATGTAATAGGAGGGGAGGACTGGAAAGGAGGCTGATACTGGGGAGGGGGCACTGGGATTGGAAATAGGCTGATGGAAGGAAGTGAAGAAAAGAAAAGAATAGACAAAAAATGGCAGATGGACTATAGACCATACAAAAGCTAAGAGAAGACAGGAAAACAGAAGCCTCAGATTGTAACCAGCATGATCTTAGAATAAAATGGTCAGACAGCACAGGTAGAAAAAATAATTTTATTTTCTATTGATGATTGGACTTTGTACTATCTTTATATTTTACACAGTGTGGGGAACTGCATCTCTTATTTATCTGACATTGCACTGCATGCAGAGTCTGTTTACTTGGGGTTTCAGTTTAATTTTTGTCTATATATTTCTCTTTTCATTTTGTGGTCATTTCTTGATGAAGACCTGTCTGTATTGTGTGTGTGTGTGTGTGTACAATTTATGCTGCGTATTCTGTCAGTATAGAATTTCTATTTAAGAATGTGTAGATGTCTTTTTTGCTCAGTTTGCACATTGCCCTCTCTTCAATTTTTTTGGGGGACACGGGGTGGAGCAAGGGGGTGGGGGCGGGACAGGGGCAGAGAAAGGGCGGGGTGGGGTGGGCATGGGTGGAACGTGATTAGCCACAGATGGCAGGTCTTTCTCTTTCATAAAGTTGGCAACCCTAGCTGTGCTGCTCATCCAGGGTACCAGGAACCAGAGAGACGGCCCAGAGGATCACAGGAAGAGCAGAAACTTTTCTCCAGGATCCGGGATTCAGTACCGGGAACAGAGTGGACTCACATATCGGGCCCCAATGGAAATAATTCAATTTTTCAAAGTACTGCTGTATCACACTTACAAAACCAACACACAAATTTGAGCTGAAATAACTAAACCATAGCACACACTAAGAAAAGAAAAATTTGGAACTCTTACTTGCTAAAAAGAGAGAGACACTTATAAGAAGAAGTTTGATCTGGTAAATACAGAGACAGACAGTGCTTAATGCTACTTCCCTAAGTGGACAAGTTCCTGGGAAAAGAAGTTATATTGTAGAAGAAAATTAAAGAATGTATTATTTACACTTTATGTATCTCTTTATGTTGAAATTTTAAAATATACAAAATCCTTAATCCAAGAAAATACTGCTGCCTTGCTTCTTCTGGTGATTAAGAACTGAAGTTTTTGTGAAGCCTCCGCTAACACAGGCGCCATGGTCAATCCTTCTTTAGTGTATTTTCCCCTTATGATTCTTACTACGTCATTGTAGGAGAAACATAAGGCAAGATAAGTGTTCTTCCTGAGAGCCCTCCCCTGTGCGGTTAAGATATTTCAGACTCCGAAGCAACCCTTGGCCTGAAGACTACACTGGTAACATCAGTAGGAGTCTGTCTTTATTTAAATAATATAAGTGACATCTTCGTCCCCCTCCAGGTGGCTAAGTAGCAAAGTAGTCAGGAAAGCAAAGATACAAAACAAAGAAGAAATAGCCAATGCAATAAAATGCAGGGATAAGACATTTTTCAGATATGTTAGTGAGAGGAGGAAGGGCAGATGTGGTATTGTCTGATTCAAAGGTTCAGGGCAAGAATATGCAGAAACCGATGAGGATAAAGCAGAATTGCTTAACAAATATCTCTGCTCTGTGTTCAGGCCAGGAGCCGGACCTCAGAAAACACCCACAAAGAGGAACAGAAGTGACAGTGATCTCGAACGATTTTCAGAAGACTGTGTTCATGAGGAACCACCTAAACTAAAAGTAGACAAAGAAATGGGACCGGATGGGATACATCAGAGAATACTGAGGGAACTTGGGGACGTTCTAATAGCTCCAATGATTGAACTTTTCAATGCCTCTTTGGAGTCGGGAGTGGGGCCAGAGGACCGGAGAGAGGCTCACGTGGTCCCTTTACACAAAAGCGGAAGTAAGGATGTTGCTGATTCTCCCAGGGCAAGCAGGATGAGTCAGCCACAAGTGGTGATGTCATCCGATGGCGCCAGAGATGGAAGTACTCTCACTAGCCCAGAAGGCTTTAGCCTTCTGGGCCTGACCAGTAGCCCCACCTCCCGATCCGCCCCTAGCTGGCCAGTTTTCAGTTCTTCCGCCTTGCCAGCAAGACGGATTTTGCTACTCTCCACCACAAAACAAAGAAATCAAACTTTAAAATCATGCGGAGAATTTCTCTTCTACACCGTATGTATTGTAATTTAAAAATTATCTTATCTCTCTTCTCTGCAGAGCTCTCTTCAGGCAGCACAGAATCTCTCGCTGCTACCAGGAGCAGAGGAGCACCTAAGGGTTGCAGCAATGGCTTGGGAACCGAAAGAGCATGTTTCGATTCCCACTGGACTCCCTTGGGGCTTGACAGGAAGAGCAGCCAGCGCGGCAGCCCAGGATGTGCCTATTAGGCCTCTGTCCCCGGCTAGCCCTCTGGAAGGCCTCCTTACTCCAGATCTGCAGCTGAGCTCCGTCCTCAGTCCAGAAGATGAGTGTGGGACACTGGTTCAGGCAGCTCTACTAGTGCGGGAAGTCGTTGCCGCCACTACTCCCCCTGCAGCCGGGATGTGCCTCTGAGGCCTCCATCCCCAGCTGCATGCACCCGATGGACTAACCCTGCTCTGGGACCTCCTGCGGTGCTCTGCTGCATCGCTTCGGCTGGGAAAGGAACGACAAGCATCTCTCACGAACTCCGGTGTCTATCCTGCTCCCTATGCTCAGCTCTCCTCCGATCCTGCCTCCGAGGGAATTAGAGATGCCTTGCTGCGCCCCGATCCGGCCAGCCACGAGGCTCCCATGGCGGCGGCCATCTTCCCCAATGACATCACGGGCCAGGCTCCTCCCCCTATGGCGCCATTGGTCGGTGCCGACCCAATCACCAATGGAGGAGGAACCGTTCAAAACAGCAGGGTAGCGCAGCACACTTGGCTTTTCTGCGCCGAGGGCACCAATGGCTCCTCCCCTTCAGCGTCGGCGCTGTTCCACTCTGAAATGGCCAGATTGCCGCTGCAGATCCAACAAGAAGGAGGGGCCGATCACGGATGGCACTCCTCCATCGGCGCAGGTGATTTTGTTCGGCGCGGATGCGTTTTACGGAATGGCCTGTTCCAAAGGGCGGAAGATAAGCAATTCCGGCAAACGAATTTAGAAGCCTTGCCAACCCTACCATTATGCTCGGCGTTCACCAGCCCTATTCTTGGCTCATTACCTCTTCGAGCCGCAAGAAAAGGGGTGCGGTTAGTTAACCATCAGACGGCTGAGAGGCTGAGACTAAGGCTGGGAGCTAGGACATACCTCGGGTGTCCCTTCTTCTCATGTGAACTGATCAACGAAGTTTGGACAGTGTAACCACCGTTGTATGCCTCATCAGAGCCCTTTTCGTCTCTGCATTTTGGATGGCGGCATGGCTCGGCTCCATGGCAGCGAAGGGCCCTCTGAACTCAATTGGAAATCTGCCACAAATGGACCCCGTACCTGACACGATTCTGTGCGGGGAACATCTCCAGCACGCCTACCGCGCCGACGGGAGCAGTGTCTTATGCACCGCCCAGACAAGGTCTGGCCTGCTCACATAAGGGGGTCACACAGGCCGTGAGAATCTAGGCTCTGTCTGCCCCGATAGAAAGCGGGAGGCTGGTCCACCAATCCCAGCATGATGCTAACCCCATGCTGAACCACTGGGGATTCCCCTGTGCCGTGGACCTTGCCCCCCTCAAGGGCTCTACTGGCACAGACTCCTCTAGCGCTGAGGTCCGTGGATGCCAGCGAACCCCGCCTTTCCGCACCTCTTCTGTCATGAGAATGTGCGAAGATCCAGAGCCTCCTCTCCTCAGTCTCCTTATGCACTTCAGATCGGCAATTATGCTTCAGGTGACTTCAACCCCTGTTGGAACCCCCCTTACTGAAAATCGCTGCGGAGACAAGGGAAGGGGCATCCCCCAGCTGCCTTCAATGAGTTCACAGGGTGCAAAAACTCTTGACCTTCAACCCTCAGGTCAAACAGACCCTGTCCACAGCCTGCCCTTTAAAAAAAAAAAAGGGGGGGCTATGTGCCTATGTGCAATTGCAATGCCACAGGGCAACAGCGTGGACCAGCAGGTCTTGGAGCAGTGGAGCTGTGGTCAAGTCCCAGGCTCTTGCAGAGCAGAATGGCACATGGGCGAGTTGCCACCAGCCAAGGCTTCTGCATTGGACAAGGCACAGGGTCACAGATGGCAATCTGGTTCGTTTGCCACAGAATTGGTCCTTTGAAACGCTCCTGAATCCTCCAAATGCAAGGCTGAGCAATCCACAACCAAAAAAAAAAAAAAAGCATCTAAGGGCGGTGGCAATAGTGTGGTGCAGTACACACAGCCAGTGTGTCCAGAAGCAGAGGGTCATAGGTTCAAGGCCCAGCTGTGGATCCTACAGAGTATCTCCTCACTTTACGCAAGATGACACTTAGTAATCCCTAGGACGCAGAGGTAGTTCCTCACAGCCTACCAATAAGCAAACAGAGGAAAAGGCCCACGGGTCCCCCTACCACAGATGGCATAGGAAACCAGTCTCTGCTCCTGAACGTGAGGCAACTGAAGTTGTCCAAAGTCACCAATCTGCAAACTGGGCAGTCTGACTGGGCCTGCCCCAATCTTCTCGCACCCAGCAGCACCCCTAACTCAGCAGCATTGCCCTTACTGCCAAGGCCAAACACTTTTACGTTGGCCTACGCCGTGCCCTCATGCTCCTCTGCCAGGACTACCCATATGCTCGCTTACAGCTCAAGGACGATCAGAGGGCCCATCGCCTCTGCCTTACCATCGTGAGGCCCAATCCAGAATGATCCGGCCTCTGCTTCCATCAGACCACGCCTAGCCCTGTGGCCTCCCTACTGTACCACGAGAAGCCTCGCATCACCTGGGTGCTGTCGGACGGACATCAGCACCACGGCGCCCAAGGCAATTCGCAGTGACACATTCTCATCATCATGGCTCGGAACGCTGTCCTGAGCCCTTAGGACTACAGTGCGGGACACTTCACACCCACTGTGGCTCTAACCGGAGGTTTACCTATCCAGGTCCTTATCACAGTCCTCTGAGAACATGTCGCTACACTCTCCTGGATATCATGGCCTGCCATGTGAAGCCTGCATCTCTGGTGAGATTTCACAAGGTCAATAACAGTACCAAGTGCACAAGGCCCTATCCAGGTCCTTATCACGGTCCTCTGAGAACATGTCGCTACACTTTCCTGGATATCTTGGCCTGCCATGTGAAGCCTGCATCTCTGGTGAGATTTCACAAGGCCAATAACAGTACCAAGTGCACAAGGCCCTATCCAGGTCCTTATCACGGCCCTCTGAGAACATGTCGCTACACTTCCCTGGATATCATGGCCTGCCGTGTGAAGCCTGCATCTCTGGTGAGATTTCACAAGGCCAATAACAGTACCAAGTGCACAAGGCCAATGTCGGTACCAAAACCCGCAGCTCCCGGCTGCGCTCGGTGGCTACGCTCATTCCTCCTGAGACAGGAACAATTGGCTCCGCCTGTCTCCTGGAAATAGGGGCAATCTGGCCATGGGGGCATCAGAATACTATCATGCTACCCTTAAGGAAATCCTGCACTGCACGGACCCACTCACCAGCGAAATCTGTGACACTGAACTCAGGAGTCCTGTCCGCCACGCCCTCTCGGCCTTCCGCAGTCTGATATCCGATAAGGCCGTCAGAATACTGACCGACAACCAAGTAGCTATGTTCTACATAAACAAGCAAGGGGGCACAGGGTCACGTCCCCTCTGCAGAGAAGCCCTCAGCACCTGGCATCTTGCCCTCTCGCTCAACTGCAGCCTCCAGGCCTGCTACCTCCCGGGGGAGGAGAATGTTCTGGCCGATCGCCTCAGCAGACAGCTCAGCCCGCACGAGTGGACGCTACACCAGGACATTTCATCGTTCCTCTTCAGGGAGTGGGGTCTCCCACAAATCGACCTCTTCGCATCCCAGGACAACACAAAATGCCGCCTGTTTTGCTCGAAGAGACCTTCCTGGCTCAGGCTGGCGGCAGACACCTTCGACCTTGCCTGGAACCAATGACCACTGGCCTATGCGTTTCCGCCAACCCCATTAATGGTGCGGACCATACAACCCATTATCAGGGACCGTGCGTCAGTCATCCTGGTGGTCCCATACTGGCCCAGGCAAATATGGTTCCCGTATCTGCACCACCTAGCAGTGGAACCCCCTATTCGACTTCCCCTGCGAGCGGACCTCCTTTCACAAGACAACGGCTCCATGCTTCATCCCAACCTGCAGATGCTGTCTCTATCGGCTTGGAAGCTGAAAGGCTAAACCTGGCACCTCTCAACCTGACGGCCGAGGTCCAGCAGATCATTCTCGCAGCCCGGCGCCCATCCACCAGAAAATGTTACAGCCTTAAATGGCGTCGCTTCGGCATCTGGTGCGAGGCGTGGCACCTTGACCCATTCTCATGTCCGGTGCCATTGCTCTCTCCATCCTGGGCCTGCGTACCCAGTCCATCAAGGTCCACCTCGCCGCCATCGCGGCTTTCCATCACCGCGTTGGCGACTTGTCAGTGGCGGTCCTCCCAATCGTCGCCAGTTTCATGAAGGGGTTGGCCAATCTGCACCCCCCAATCAGGGAAGCGATGCCTCCATGGGACCTGAACATTGTCTTCAATCGGCTTACCAAAGAACCCTTCGAGCCTCTGCACTCATCCGAGATGAAATTTGTCGCCTGGAAAACCCTGTTCCTCATTGCTATCACTTCTGCCAGACGGATCAGCGAACTCCACGCCCTCGTCGCTTACCCACCTTACACTGTTCTTCTCCACGACCGTGCTCTTCTGCAGACACACCCAAAGTTTGTCCCCAAGGTGGCAACCTCCTTTCACATCATCCAAGTCATTGAACTGCCCTGCTTCCTCCCCGGACCCCATTCCGATCCGGAGCAGCAGCGCCTTCACACGCTGAATTGCGTCCGTGCCCTTCGTTGTTACCTGCAGAGGACTGCCTCCCTGCGTAAAGGGTCTCAGCTCTCCATTTCATACGACCCTAACAAGCCTGGCCTCCCAGTGTCCAAACACATGCTGTCAGGATGGATTTCCGCATGTATCTCTCTGTGCCTCTCACTAGCTGGAGTGGACCCCCCCCCCCGCACCACCTGCGGGCGTTGGCCACCTCCATTGCCAACTTGCGCTCCATTCCAGTCCCTGACATCTGTAAGGCCGCCACATGGTCCTCTGTCCAGACCTTTCAGAGGCACTACTGTCTAGACGGCCTGGACCACGACGGCCCCGCCTTCGGCCTATCTGTATTGTCTGTGAGCTCGGGGCTGAGTCATGTGTCTTGACTCCCTCGCCAAGACCCTTGACTTGACCGGTCTTACCTTGTTACCACTAGTGCTTTGACTATAAGACTGTAAGATTGCTCATACAATGTGCCTTGATCGCTGCATCTTATAATGTGTTGCACTTTATGCCTTGCCTATTAGTTGTGCTACGCCGTAGGCGTAGGGTTATTACGTGGCTCTGCCACTGTTCGATGTCCTGTTGCACATTCTTCTGTTAACGTTTGAGCACCTGGTTATGTTTTTGCACTTTGTGTTACTTACCACTTGTTATTTGCACACCTTGCTCTTTGCACAGGCCTGCCTCATCAGGCCGCATTAAACCGGCCTTGCACCTTACGGTTCGGCTTGAGTCTGTCTCATTATTGATCCCCCGCCGCTGCTTCTGTAGCTGGGGAGACACCACTTGTGGCTGACTCATCCTGCTTGCCCTGGGAGAAATACGAGTTACTTACCTGTAACGCGAGTTCTCCAGGGACAGCAGGATAAGTCAGCCACACTTTCCCACCCTCCTCACCGGCGGGGACCTCCTGTCTCTGCTCCGCCTCCTAGCTGCTGGAAGCGCCTCAGCTTGGAAGATCTGGCCAGCTAGGGCGGATCGGGAGGTGGGGCTACTGGTCAGGCCCAGAAGGCTAAAGCCTTCTGGGCTAGTGAGAGTACTTCCGTCTCTGGCGCCGTCGGATGACGTCACCACTTGTGGCTGACTTATCCTGCTTATCCTGCTGTCCCTGGAGAATTCACGTTACAGGTAAGTAACTCGTATAAACTAGAGGCCGGTTAGTTAAAGCTCTGTGATGAATACATTTTTGGAAAAGCTGCTGCAAGAGAAAATAATGAGGTTCCTGGAGTCCAAACGATTGCAGGATCCAAGGCAGCATGGATTCACCAGGGGCAGGTCTTGTCAGACAAATCTGATTTCTTTGATGGGTGACCAGGGACTTGGACCGAGGGAGATGAGGTGTAGTTAAATTTCAGTACAGCGTTTAACACTGTTCTGCACAGGCAGCTTATAAACAAACTGAGCACCCTAGAGATGGACCCTAAAGTGACTGATTGGGTTAGAAATTGGTTGAGTGAGAGGTAACAAAGGGTAGTATAGTGGGTGACCAGTATATCTCCATTTACTTCTGACCCCTTATCCCCCATAAGATCCATGAGTCTAATTGTCCCAACAAAATCCAGACTGAGACTTGAGATATTACACCTCATGACATTTAACTCTCTCACTCCCTTACTGCTGGACACTCTCCCTCTGAACTTTGTCTAGCACGCTCTTTGGAAGACCCGTGTCTTTTCCACTTGTTTAAAGTCTGATGCCTGCCGCTGCTGCAGACACAGGAAAAATGGCAGGCATTGGGGAGAGGGTTAATGGCTGGAGGGGAGATACTGGCTTAGGGGGGGTTAATGGCTGGAGGGAAGATGCTGGATGTGCAGTGGGGAGAGGGTTAATGGCTGGAGGGGAGATGCTGGATGTGCAGTGGGTAGAGGGTTAATGGCTGGAGGGGAGATGCTGGATGTGCAGTGGGGAGAGGGTTAATGGCTGGAGGAGAGATGCTGGATGTGCAGTGGGGAGAGGGTTAATGGCTGCAGGGGAGATGCTGGATGTTCAGGGGGGGTTAATGTCTCATTGCAGGCAGTGTGGTTACTGTCAGGACGTGGCTAGATAGGGGCGGAGCCATGGACAATCACTTGCCCCTTAAAGTTGGCCAAGTATGTGAGTACCAGCACCTTTTTTATTTTTTACAAACTGAGCTCATTTCGTTTCCCTTTAAAGTCTCTTTTGGTGTATGTGGGAATTGATTTCCTGTCCTGAGTTGGGGCCCTGTTCTGTTTGCTACCTTGGTCCAGGATCCTACTTTCTACTGCCTATCTTTAACAACTCAAAGAGGAAAAACCGTATCCTAAAAATTGAGTCTGCTTCACTCTTTTGAATTAGGGACAAGACTGAACATAATCAGTTTTTTGTCCCTATACTAAATAAAATAAAAGAATAATTAATAATTCCCTATCTAGTTTTCCACATTCACTAAAGCAAACACACTCTAGCCATATTCCTTCAGACACACATGAATGCAAACTTTAAATTCAGTAACTGCTTTTAGCTCCTGTCAGCTCTGCAAGCTGATCACAGCTCTGTCACAGGACAGTTCTGACACAGCACAACACAGACACAGCACAACACAGACACAGCAAAGCTCGGACACAGCACAGCTCAGACACAGCACAACACAGACACAGCACAACACAGACACAGCACAGCTCAGTCATGGCACAGCTCTGACACAGCACAACACAGACACAGCATAGCTCAGTCACAGCGCAGCTCAGACACTGCGCAGCTCAGACACAGCACAGCTCAGTCACAGCGCAGCTCAGACACAGCAAAGCTCAGTCACAGTGCAGCTCTGACACAGCACAACTTGGTCACAGCACAGCTCAGACACAGCATAACACAGACACAGCAAAGCTCAGTCACAGCGCAGCTCAGACACAGCACAACACAGACACAACACAGCTCGGTCACAGTGCAGCTCTGACACAGCACAACACAGACACAGCAAAGCTCGGTCACAGTGCAGCTCTGACACAGCACAACACAGACACAGCAAAGCTCGGTCGCAGCGCAGCTCTGACACAGCACAACTTGGTCACAGCACAGCTCAGACACAGCACAACACAGATATAGCAAAGCTTGGTCACAGCACAGCTCTGACACAGCACAACTCAGTCACAGCACAGCTCAGACACAGCATAGCATAGCTCAGTCACAGCAGAGGTTGATCACAGCACAGCTTAGTCACAGCACAGATCAGACACAGTACTGCTCACAGCAAAGCTCAAACACAGCAGAGCTCAGTCACAGCACAGCTCAGACACAGCACAGCTCAGACACAGCAAAGCTCAGTCACGGCACAGCACAGTTCTGTCACAGCACAGCTCAGACACAACAGAGCTTGCTCACAGCATAGCTCAGTCACAGCAAAGCTCTGACACAACATAGTTCAGTCACACCACAGCTAAGACACAGCAGAGCATAGCTCAGTCACAGCACAGTTCAGACACAGCATAGCTCAGTCACAGCACAGTTTGGTTACAGCACAGCTCTGTCACAGCACAGCTCAGTCACAGCACAGTTACAGTACAGCACAGACACAGCACAGTTCTGTCACAGCACAGCACAGTACAGTTCTGTCACAGCAGAGCACAGTACAGCTCTGTCACAGCACAGCACAGACACAGCAAAGCTCATTTACGGCACAGCACAGTTCAGTCACAACCACTGTTCCCTCTAAGCTGTGCGCGTGTGCGCGCGCACACACCTCGCCGAGCAAGCACACATACTTTACAACTGAGCACACAAAACTTACGGCTCTGATTCTGATAGAAAACAACACAGACATCTTAAAATTTAAAAGTTATGATAGTAATTACTAGAAATTTCCCGCTTCATTTAGTAATCGTCTATTTTCATTTAATTTGATTAAAATCAATGTGGTGTACATACTGTATTCTGATGTGTAGTCAAATTTTAAAGTATATAACTCCGAGTGTTGTTATGTGGCGCACAAAAATTTAACCTTCCTTCAAAAGCTGCACACAGCTGATATTTTATGCGCACACAGCCTACAGAAAATTAGAGGGAACATTGGTCACAACACAGCTAAGACACAGCAGAGCATAGCTCCATCACAGCACAGTTCAGACACAGCATAGCTCAGTCACAGCACAGTTTGGTTACAGCACAGCACAGCACAGTTACAGTACAGCTCAGTCACAACACAGTTCAGTCACACCACAACACAGCTCAAACACAGCACAGCTTGGTCACAGCTGGGCTCGGTCACAGCATGGCTCAGACAGAACAGAGCTCAGACACAGCAGAGCTCAGTCACTGCAGAGCTTGGTCATAGCACGGCTCAGACACAACACAGCTCACAGCACAGCCCAGTCACATAACAGCTCAGACACAGCACAGCACAGCTCTGTTATAGCACAGCTCAGTCTTTGTACAGCTCAGTCTTTGTACAGCTCAGACACAGCACAGCTTGGTCACAGCACAGGTGAGAAACAGCACAGCTGACAGCACAACACAGTCACAGCTCAGATGTAGCACAGCACAACTTTGTCACAGCACATTCTGTCACTGCACAGCTCAGTTACAGCACAGCTCAGTCACAGCACAGCTCAGTCACAGCAGAGCTCAGTCACAGCAGAGGTCAGTCACAGCACAGCTCGGTCACAGCACAGCAGAGCTCAGTCACAGCAGAGCTCAGTCACAGCACAGCTCAGTCACAGCACAGTTCAGACACAGCACAGCTCGGACACAGCACAGCTCGGTCACAGCACAGCTCAGACACAGCACAGCTCAGGCACAGCACAACACAGACACAGCACAGCTCGGTCACAGCGCACCTCTGACACAGCACAACACAGACACAGCAAAGCTTGGTCACAGCGCAGCTCTGACACAGCACAGCTCGGTCACAGCACAGCTCAGACACAGCACAGCTAAGGCATAGCACAACACAGACACAGCACAGCTCAGTCACAGCGCAGCTCTGACACAGCACAACACAGACACAGCAAAGCTCGGTCACAGCGCAGCGCTGATACAGCACAACTCGGTCACAGCACAGCTCAGATGCAGCACAACACAGATACAGCAAAGCTCAGTCACAGCGCAGCTCTGACACAGCACAACTTGGTCACAGCACAGCTCAGACACAGCATAGCATAGCTCAGTCACAGCAGAGGTCGATCACAGCACAGCTTAGTCACAGCACAGATCAGACACAGTACTGCTCACAGCAAAGCTCAAACACAGCACAGCTTAGTCACAGCACAGCTCAGACACAGCACAGCTCAGACACAGCACAGCACAGACACAGCAAAGCTCAGTCATGGCACAGCACAGTTCTGTCACAGCACAGCTCAGACACAACAGAGCTTGCTCACAGCATAGCTCAGTCACAGCAAAGGTCTGACACAGCATAGTTCAGTCACACCACAGCTAAGACACAGCAGAGCATAGTTCAGTCACAGCACAGTTCAGACACAGCATAGCTCAGTCACAGCACAGTTTGGTTACAGCACAGCTCTGTCACAGCACAGCTCAGTCACAGCACAGTTACAGTACAGCACAGACACAGCACAGTTCTGTCACAGCACAGCACAGTACAGATCTGTCACAGCACAGCACAGACACAGCAAAGCTCAGTCATGGCACAGCACAGTTCAGTCACAACACAGCTAAGACACAGCAGAGCATAGCTCCGTCACAGCACAGTTCAGACACAGCACAGTTCAGACACAGCATAGCTCAGTCACAGCACAGTTCAGACACAGCATAGCTCAGTCACAGCACAGTTTGGTTACAGCACAGCACAGTTACAGTACAGCTCAGTCACAGCACAGTTCAGTCACACCACAGCACAGCTCAAACAGCACAGCTTGGTCACAGCTGGGCTCGGTCACAGCACGGCTCAGACAGAACAGAGCTCAGACACAGCAGACCTCAGTCACCGCAGAGCTTGATCATAGCATGGCTCAGACACAACATAGCTCACAGCACAGCCCAGTCACATCACAGCTCAGACAAAGCACAGCACAGCTCTGTTATAGCACAGCTCAGTCTTTGTACAGCTCAGACACAGCACAGCTTGGTCACAGCACAGGTGAGAAACAGCACAGCTCACAGCACAACTCAGTCACAGCTCAGATGTAGCACAGCACAACTTGGTCACAGCACATTCTGTCACAGCACAGTTCGGTCACAGCACAGCTCGGTCACAGCACAGCTTGGTCACAGCACAGGTGAGAAACAGCACAGCTCACAGCACAACTCAGTCACAGCTCAGATGTAGCACAGCACAACTTTGTCACAGCACATTCTGTCACTGCACAGCTCAGTTACAGCACAGCTCTGTCACAGCACAGCTCTGTCACAGCACAGCTCGGTCACAGCACAGCTCGGTCACATCATAGCTCAGTCACAGCACAGCTCTGTCACAGCACAGCTTTGTAACAGCACAGCTCTCTCACTGCACAGCTCTGTCACAGCACAGCTCAGTCACAGCACAGCTCGATCACAGCACAGCTCGGTCACAGCACAGCACAGCTCAGTCACAGCAGAGCTCAGTCACAACACAGCACAGCTAAGTCACAGCACAGCTCAGACATAGCACAGCTTGGCCACAGCACAGCACAGCTCAGTCACAGCACAGCTCGGTCACAGCACAGCTCGGTCACAGCACAGCTCTGTCACAGCACAGCTCGGTCACATCATAGCTCAGTCACAGCACAGCTCTGTCACAGCACAGCTTGGTAACAGCACAGCTCTCTCACTGCACAGCTCTGTCACAGCACAGCTCGGTCACGGCACAGCTCGGTCACAGCACAGCACAGCTCAGTCACAGCAGAGCTCAGTCACAGCACAGCTCAGACATAGCACAGCTTGGCCACAGCACAGCACAGCTCAGTCACAGCACAGCTTGGTCACAGCACAGCTCAGTCACAGCACAGTTCAGACACAGCACAGCTCAGTCACAGATGAAACAGATTTTGTCTCAAACACTCTTTTTTTTCTCAAAGAAATATTCTTTAGGATAATTTTTAACTTTAAGTTCAAGTATTTGCTGTGATTAAATAATGTAAGGTGAATCCTTTAAAAAGAAGCATTACAGAGGGTTTTAATTTCTTTTCTCTGGACCTTAGTCCTCAAAATTCTCAAACCTGTTTTCCCAATTTTTTCTATAAAGGTACTCGGGTTTAGAATTAGGATCAGCCACCCTCATTCACCAAACTATCCCTAAATTTTCACAGGATCTTAGAACCAAATGGCACACAGACTACTTTGCTTCAACTTCTCCTCCAAGAGAGAGACCTGACTCTTTAACTAGTCAGAATTTCTTTTTAAAATGGATTCTGTGACAGCTTCTAATCTCGCAGCCACAGCTGCCTCAGCTAAATCTAAACTGTGCTCCCTAAAATTCCTCCAAAGAGTTTCCAGTCCCTAATTTCCCCTCTCAAATTCTACTGGAGTGGAGGAGTGGCCTAGTGGTTGGGGCAAGGTACCTCAGGCTGGAAGGTCAGCATTTCAAATCCCACTAGAGGACAGCAACCTTGGGCTGGAAGGACTGGGGTTCAAATCCCACTAGAGGACAGAAACCTTTGGCTGGAAGGACTGGGGTTCAAATCCCACTAGAGGACAGCAACCTTGGGCCGGAAGGACTGGGGTTCAAATCCCACTAGAGGACAGCAACCTTGGGCCGGAAGGACTGGGGTTCAAATCCCACTAGAGGACAGCAACCTTGGGCCGGAAGGACTGGGGTTGAAATCCCACTAGAGGACAGCAACCTTAGGCCAGAAGGACTGGGGTTCAAATCCCACTAGAGGACAGAAACCTTGGGCAGGAAGGACTAGGGTTCAAATCCCACTAGAGGACAGCAACCTTGGGCTGGAAGGACTGGGGTTCAAATCCCACTAGAGGACAGCAACCTTGGGCTGGAAGGACTGGGGTTCAAATCCCACTAGAGGACAGCAACCTTGGGCTGGAAGGACTGGGGTCCAAATCCCACTAGAGGACAGCAACCTTGGGCCAGAAGGACTGGGGTTTCTAGTCCCACAGGTGCTCCTTGTGGTCTTGGGCAAGCCACTTAACCCTCCATAGCCCATGTTCCCTGTAAAATAGTTATCTCCAAGTTATAATGCCCTGTTCAATGTAATTTCAGTTTGTTCAATGTAAACCACCTTGATATCATGAAAGGCGGTATATAAGGAAATGTTAAATAAATAAATACTGGAACAAGAGTCTAATCAACTTCTAATATGTTTCCAACCAAATAATTCACATTGAAACCTACTGTTTTGTAACTTTTGTTAGCTTCCCTGATTTCTTTCAGCATTTCATTAACCATCTGTTCATTCTGGCCAGGCAAATTGTAGACCCCACTGCCTATTGCCTTCCCACTTTTACATGAAATATCTATCCACTGAGATTCTACAGCATATTTTGTTTTCTGCAAATATTTAATCCTATGTTAGTCAGTGCCCTCTCTAACATAGAGTGCAACCCCTCCACCAATTTGATCTGCTCTATCATTGCAGTATAGTTTGCATCCAGGTCTCAGTGTCTCATTGGTTGTCCTCCTTTCCACCAGGTCTCTGAGATACTAATGATATCTAACCTCACATTTAGAGCTATATATTCTAACTCTCCCATCTTGAAGAAATCCAAAAGCTCAAAACCAGTAGCACAAACACCAGCTGGCAAGGAACAGAGGATCCTATATGCCATCGGAAGGAGACCTACCATAGCTCCCGTATGGCTAGGGCCGGCCCTAGAGTTAGTTGAAAGTATTGGAGCCCTAGGTGAACATCAAACTTTACATCACCTATGGCTGTCAAAATCTATTATTTAGCTTTGAATGGCCTGCTTTTGCTGTCCTCAGTGACCGCCTAGTTTTCCCAGTGGTTGGGCCAGCCCTCTTTATGGCCATACTGATCTTGGTGCATCACCTGCAGGTTCTGCATTATCACCATCATCTCCTGCTACAGCTGAATGATGCCAGAAGCTCTGTGGTCAAAGATCATGGGAAGCTTCAAGATAACTTATATCATATCATCCACATCATTTATGATACATACAACCCCATTGCACAGGCCACAGCCACAGCCATCTTAGCTAGATGCACTGCCTGGCTGTGAGTCTCTGGCCTCCGGGAGGACCTCCATGTCCAATAAGCGGATGTGTTAGGGGGACAGTCTATTCGGCTCAAAATGCAGGAAGCCATCTCTCTGTCTTTCTGTCACATATTCTTGGTCTCTCTCCGTATTTCTTGATATTTGAAGATCTTCTCTTTCTCAACATGATTCACAGAAAAGTCACTTGGAACTAACACCTCTATAATCAATGTTGTTCTGCTGTTCTTCTCCTTTACCACTAGGTCTGGCTTTCTTGCATCCAAGCTTTTTATTGGTCAGAATGGGAGTATTCCAGGTGATCATAACCTCATTATTCTCCATAATTCTTTTAGGATAGTGACCCAATAATTACCAGTACAATACAACAACAATGTGTGCCTTCGAGCCAGAACCAGGGCCGGCCCGTCCATTGAGTAAGAATGGTTTTTGCACAGGGCCCCGCGTTTCAGGGGGCCCCGCGCAAAGAACATTCTGCTTTTTTTAAAATTACATTAAAAAAAAAAAAAACCTGGCTCTGGCTGCTGCCGCTGCCGCTGCCACCACGGCAGCGGCAGAATGAAGTGTCCCGCGGGGCCTCCTCTGCACGCTGAGCCCCTCTGCAAGGGCTTGCAGATTCGCGAAGGGAGAGTGTCTCCCTCGCGTCTCTGTTAAGCCCGCAGGGGCTAATGGGAAATTTCCCATCAGCCCCTCACGTCTAAAGGGGCAGATGGGAAATTTCCCATTAGCCCCTGTGGGCTTAACAGAGACGCGAGGGAGAGACACTCTCCCTTCGCGAATCTGAAAGCCCTTGCAGAGGGGCTCAGCGTGCAGAGGAGGCCCCACGGGACACTTCATTCTGCCGCTGCTGCGGTGGCAGCGGCAGCAGCCAGAGCCAGGTTTGTTTGTTTTTAATTTTGCCATAATGCTTGCTGACAGAAGGTCCCCGCCTGTATAAGAACTGCTGTTGCCACAGTGTTATTTGGTGCCATGTTGGAGAGAAGGGGAAAAGGGGTTTTGATACCTACCCCCTGGAGTGGCCTCACTGTCGCTGCTGCTGCTGCCTCGTTCAGTTTGGTATCCCTGACAGGTGGTTGCTGGCAGAAGGCCCCACCTGTATCATAATTGCTGTTGCTACATGTGGCCGTGTGTGTTGCGAGTTGCAGACCAAAGGGGCCGGATATGCTTCTTTGGCGCCCCTTCAGTGCACTGGCAGTCACTGGTGGGAACTCTTCCTTATTTTTGGCCGCTTCAACTTGTATGGATTTGGGGAAGTGGAAGAATAAAGGTGGTGTAAAAGTCAACCTTGCTATGTCATCAACAGGTGAAAATGTCGATCCCATTGGTAAACATCTTGTTCCTTGGCTGATAGGCCAGTCCTCACCAGAAGGAGTGTCGCTTAGCTCTGGAGGTCAGATGATGATGCCCCCCCCCTTCCTCCTCTATCATCTACAATACTTGAAGGAGTTTTCCTGAGTCTGGGTAATGAAGGAGGTTCCCATGTGTTAGTCCCTGAACCTGTTCCACCGAGGGATTCTGGTGATGCTTGTTTCTTAGTAGTGCCTTCAGAAGGGGAAGTCATCCTCAAAGATCTCTGGGGGCAATTAGAAATATTGATGTTAAATTATACTCTCTACTGTTACCTCACTGTGTTGCTTTATTCGGGAGACTGTTCAGAAATTGAATGATTTGCACGCTAAAGTTCTAGTGTTAGATAAATCCTTGTCACGATTGGACACTCAGGTGCAGTCCACTTTAACATCAAATGTGGCTCATATCGAAGATTCTTTAATTGGGCATGCTAGGTTGGAAGTACTTGAAAATGTCTCAAGTGCCAGGAATCTATAGTTTTAAAATTTTCCTGTCACATATTTACTGTCTGCATAAATTCTTCTTAAAAAATATTTTACAAAAGTTCTTAATGGACTCTCTAGATATTGTTCGAGCTTTTTATATCCCCACTAGATCTCGTGAGGTTGACCTTGCTGAAGGGAATTTTGATTCTCTTCGTCCCTCGGTAAGTCAGAATTTGACAGGTGGCATAATTACAAAGCGTAACAATCTCTTAGTGACCTGTACTATGAAATCTGTTAAAGTTAAAATACCTAAGCTTTTCTTTAAGTATAAAGATGTTCATTTCTGTAGTCGGAAATTAAATATTTTTCCTCACGTAATGCGGTCTGTGCAAATCCGCAAGAAACAGATTTTCGATTTAAAAACTCGGGTCCTGGCACTGGGAGCCACTTTCTTTCTTAGGTTTCCCTGCAAGTGTATTATTGGCTTTCAGGGGAAGACTCATTTTTCATGATGTTTCTCATCTCGAGAAATTTTTGTTGGATAGGCAGAAGTAAGGATGTTGGTTGTAGGTCTTAGTAATGTATCTCCTCCTCTGATGGCGTGTTTTTGCCTAATTTCCTATGTATTTATTTCTTTTCCAACACTGTTTCATTGATATTGGTTTCACCATCCATTATTATTTCCTTTATTGCATTTGTTTAAGGTTTCTGTATACTTTTTTTTCGATGGTTTCTCATTTTACATAGTAACATAGTATATGATGGCAGATAAAGACCAGTATGGTCCATCTAGTCTTCCCAGCAAGGCAGCCGTGCAGATCACCGCTCCCTATGCCTATTTTTAGGGGTGTACCCACCGCTCCATGTAGGTCACTCCTATTTGTTCAGAAATAAGAGATAGTTATGCTTATTTTGATTTTATAGTTGCTATAAAGGGATCCACTGTGTCTTTATTTATTTATTTAGACAGTTTTGTATACCACCTTATCCTTCAATCAAAGCGGTCACAACACAATTGGGGGATACATTTAACACGCAGGGATATGAGACACATACACTAATACTAACAGGGAACATGGGCAATGGAGGGTTAAGTGGCTTGCCCAAGACCACAAGGAGCATCTGCGGGACTAGAAACCCCAGTCCTTCCGGCCCAAGGTTGCTGTCCTCTAGTGGGATTTGAACCCCCGACCTTCCGGCCTGAAGTACCTTGCCCCAACCACTAGGCTACTCCTACATCCCATTTTGAATTCTGTCACTGTATTTGCCCCCACCACTTCCATCGGGAGGGCATTCCAAGCATCCACCATCCTTTCAGTGAAAAAGTATTTCCTGACGTTGCCTTTCAATTTACCCCCTTGCAGCTTCATGTTATTTCCTCTAGCTTTACAGCTTCCCCGTCTTTGAAAGAGGTTTGTTTGTCCATTAATACTCTTTACGTATTTAAAGGTCTGAATCATATCTCCCCTGTCCCTCCTCTCCTCCAGAGTGTACATATTTAGGTCTTCAAGTCTCTTCTCATTTTGGTCGCCTTCCTCTGAACTGTTTCCAGCCTTTTTATATCCTTTGTGAGATATGGTCTCCAAAATTGAGCACAATATTCCAAGTGAGGTCTCATCAGCGACTTGTACAATGGCATTAGTACCTCTTCCTTTCTGCTGGTAATTCCTCTCTGTATGCAACCCAGCATCCTTCTGGCTTTTGCCACCACCTTCTCACACTGTTTTACCACTTTTCAAAAATGCTAAATCATATGTATTAAAAATGACATATATTTGCATTGGCAGTATTGATTCAGAAATGCAATGTCAGACAAGAACCAGATTAAGGCAAAAGTAATTTCGGTCTTAAAAAAGAGCGTGCACACTTAATTAGGAAGTATATTTATCTGCTAGAATACACCGCATCTAAATTCAATAGTAATTGCATAAGTATTTCAGAAATTATACCATATGCAAGCTTTCAAAACTTTCTAGCAAACATAAAATCATTTACATTTAAATGCCAGGGGACCAATTTTTTTCCCCTATTGTTCAATAAAGAGTCTACGGAACTAAAAAAAAAAAGCAGAGATGGGTCATCTTCAGAAGTACTTGCCCTAATGCATATTTTTCTTGTGCTCTTGAAGATGAGATTGGTAATGGTAATGGGCTATGGGGGGGTTAGGACTGATAATGGGCTATGGGGGGGGGGGGCAAGGACAGGAAATGGGCAGAAGGGGAGGAGTTAGGACAGTTAAAGGGTTGTGGGCAGTTGGGGGGTTAGGACTGGTAATGGGCTATGGGGGGGGGTTAAGACTGATAATGGGCTGTGGGCTGATGGGGGCTGTCTGGAAAATGAGGTGATGGGGGGTTAGGACTGCTAATGGGCTTTGGGGGGGTTAGGACTGATAATGGGCTATGGGGGGCTAGGATAGGAAATGGGCTGATGGGGAGGGGTTAGGACTTGAGGAGGGCTGATGTAGTTAGGACTGGTAATGGGCTGTGGGCTGATGGGGGGGGGGGTTAGGACTAGCAATGAGCTATGGGGGGCTGACTGGAAATGGGCTGATGGGGTTAAGACTGGAAATGGGCTGATGGGGTTAAGACTGGAAGTGGGCTGATGGGGGGTTAGGACTGGTAATGGGTTATGGGGGGGGCATAAACTGAAAATGGGGTGATGGGGGGTTAGGACTGGAAGTGGGTTGATGGGGGGCTAGGACTGGTAATGGGTTGGGGGGTTGCTATGACTGGAAATGGGCTGAGTGGAAGGGGAGGCTTGAACTGCAAATAGCTGATGGGGAGGGAGCTTGGAATGGAAATGGGCTGTGAGGGATGGGAGCTAGGACTGAAAATGGGCTGATGGAGCAGCTAGGATAGGACTGGAAATGGGCTGTTCGGGGGAGCTAAGATTGGAAATGGGCTGTGGTGGGGGCTTGAATTGAAATGGACTCATGGAGGGGCTAGAACTGGAAGTAGGCTCATGGGGGGGCTTGGACTGGAATTGGGCTGAGTGGAGGGGAGCTAGGATTTGACATGAGCTGATGGTGGGGCTAGGAAATGACTAGAAATGGGCTGATGGGGGGCTAGGATTGGAAATGAGCTGATGAAGGGACTCAGACTGAAAATGGATGGGGGAGCTAGGACTGGAAATGGGTTGATGGGGGGTAGGACTGGAAATGGGCTGATGCAGGGACTAGAAGGGAATGGATGCTGGGTGAGACTGGAACTAGAAGGGAGCTGATGTTGGGGGAGGATTAGAATGGGATGGGGCTTGGAGAGTAAAATGGAGAGGGGAAAAATATTTTGTGTGGGAGGGATGAAAAATCTACAATTGGCCGGTTATTGGGAGAGTAAGTGGGTATTGAGGATGGAGGGGTAAAATTTGTGTGGATGAAATAGGAATGAGGAAAGAGCAAAAGGAGAAAGATTAGTATGTTAAAGCAGATGTAGAGAGAGAGAATGGAAAAAAAACTAGAAGAGAGAAGAAAGAACAAATGGACAGCAGACGATGGAGAGTTAGCAGAAAACATGAAGAAACCAGAAGAAAGTGGTTGGAGCAATTGCAACTGGAAAAAAATGCACAAAAGGTAGAAAGATATCTCTTTATTTTGAATTTATTAACTGGAATATGAAAGCTCTGGGAAATGTGCATCATTAACGTCTGCGCTTTGTTTGGTACAAGAGGAAATTAATTTATAGTTTTATTTCTACAGTGTTGTTGTACATTCCAAGTTTGGCTTTTGGGGTTCCCAGTTTAATTATTGCCTTCCTGTTTCTAAGTTGTGATTCCTTGTTTGATGATGGTCTATGTTCTGCATGTGTAACTGAGCTGAGGTATTCTGTTTATGTAATTTCTATTTGACATTGCCACTTGTTCTCTTTCCCCAGTATTCTCTGAAATGTATTGGTTTAATATTTGCAGTGTTGCCTTTTGATAGGTAGGGTATGGTGCTTTGTGAGTCCTGGTAATGCTGTCAGGATACGGCGGGTTTGCTATGGGTTCTAAATGGGCAGTGTTTGTAGTAGTTCCTAATGTGCCTGGCGGTTGGCACTGGATTATAGTAATGTAGAAATCTTTTAGTCTTTCTTTATCCATACCCTCATTAAGAGACATGTTTACTAAAAGTTAGTGTATGGTAACATTATGCAAATATTTATGCAAATAAGGCCACTTAAGCAAATGAGGCCCCGCAACGAGTCTCCGCACATGGCCCCGCACCCCCCTTGGGCCGCCCCTGCCCAGAACCTCCTGGGTTTTCTTGGCAGTGTCACCGGAAGTAGTGTAGCAGCAGAGCGCAGACAAACCAATAATACCAGGAGTCTGTTCAGAAGGTCCAAATCATTTATTTGTGCACAAGTCTCAAGCAAAGTCAAATTCAAAATGGCTGAGCAATGTTCTCTGGCAATACAACAACTTTTATAGACTTTTGCTCCATTTTAGGTATAGAAAAACATTTCATTGGTCACGGTAACCTCCCGTACCTCCCGTACCCCTTCTATTGGTCCCGGTACTGATATAATTATCCAATTATGTTCTCGGAGTGGGCTCAGCACCTGCTTACCCCCTTCTAGTCCCAATTACAATGGCCAGTTCACCAACTTGTTACTTTCCACCTCTCAAGGCCATTGAGCTAGTTTGTACGTGTAGGGAAGCAGGGCTCTGTAACTTCTCTGTCAGCAGTTTTAAGCATATTTTTCTGTATTTTTCCATCTGTTCTGCTTGTCTAAGCTAATTCAATACTTTTACTGAGTTCTAATTAATTCTACAGCAGCATATTGGGGGATGTGCAATTCCTATGGTCCTCTCCACATGCTTCATTTACAGGTCAAGCTTGTTAGGCTGTCTGTATACTTCAGACATCATGAATCATAGGCCTTTGCCTACCACATTCCCCCCTTTGATTAATCTCACCCTATTACTTAATAAGGTGTGAGAGTTAAATCACTTCAAAATGGTTATATCATGGTCGGAGGATCCCGACTATACACAGGAGGACTAGGTTGGTATAAAGCCATTATTTTAGTTGCGGTCTTCCGCTCTACTGTACTTTCAATAGCACTGTGAATAGAACGCATACAACATGGAATTATACATGGCAATAGGAAAATCACAACAACAATTAGTAATACTAGTATTAGAAAAGTTGTAAGTCCTCCTATCCATGAGAAAAGATTAGCAAACCAATTAGGTAATCTTAGTGGGTGCCAAGTCTGTACTGGCACCTAAGCATGTTTTCGCATATCTTCAGCAAGTTCTTCAACTACTCGACCTTTATCATCTATTTTCAAAGAACAATTGGTTAAATTTAGCTTACCACATACTCCTCCTTCAGCTGCCAACAAATAATCAAGTGCTAAACGATTCTGGTATATGGCAGTGCGCATTTGGGTGCTTTGTCTGGCTAGAAGTGTGAGAGCTTGGCTAGTTTCATTAGTTATTATTTCAACTACTGCTTGTAAGCGAATAATACGATTAATCATATAAACTGGGGTTCTATAGCTCCATGTGCCATCCTGTTCCCAAGTGGCAGGTCCATAAGAATCAATAATTCTTTCTGGTGGCCAGTCATCACCCTGCCATTTCTCCCATTTACCTATCTGTAGGGGTGCTCTTTTCTGTCTTAGTGCTCTTTTGTGTTTGTGAGTTGTGTACACTGGGTATCCTAATTGTTCTCCATGTTCTGTGGGCAAGAGAAAGAAAGAAGGTCTGATGGTTCCTAAGACACATGCTCCTCCCCAGTGTGGTGGGAGTCTGGCATACGCTCGGTTTCCACAGATCCAATATAGGCAAGGTGGAGCTTGCCAGGCATGAAGTTTGGCAAGATTGGTCCATAAACTAACAAGTTCGGGGAACTTTACTAATGGATTAGGAGGTTCAGGTTCTTTTATTCCTGACCACCATAATGTCTTTTTGGTAGTGGCATTATAAATCTTTTGGTTGAGACAGACCAGCTGTCCTACCTGTTGGGTAAACTGAGGTCCAGTTCTGGCATAACAGAGACGTCCAACTATTGCGTGTGCTAACACCCATTCGCTAGTAGTCTTGTGTAATTCAGTCTGATTGTAAGTCAGAGAGTAATTTAATTCTTGGGCTTCCCATGGCCATTGGTCACCCATTTGTGTTCCCCCACAAAAGTAACAATCTGAGATTTTTAGACTGGATACTACTGCTCCAGCTAATTCTAGAAACAAGTTCTGTGATGGATGGGGAATTTCAAACTTATTTACATGCGTGGCTTTATAGAATGTGTTATGGATGTGGTATTTAGATGACCTGTGGGCTTGAGTATTCAATCTTATATACACAATGGTTCCTGGATCTGATCCGGATCCTGCAATACGTAAACCAAACTTGTATCCTTGTTTCCATGCATTAGGATTACGTATCCATAACTGTAAAGGGTTACAGGCATTTTTCTGACATTTGTCATTTGGTTTTGACTTAGTCAAAGTAGCCATTCGACTATCTATATGTTCTTCTACTATACCAGCATTCCATGTAGCATAGAAGACACATTCCCAATTTGGGCAATAGTAATCTGCCACTGTTGCAGTACTATATGAACCCTTCTTACCTGTACATTTTCCCCATCCTGTGGCACCTTCTGGGCACATATACTTATGATCATTACGGTATGCTTTTTCCCAAGTACCACAGTTGGAGCGACTATCTCTGTTTATAACATCACATGCATCAAAATTCAAAACCGCAGGTTTACTAGAATCGCTAAGTGGTCGTGTGGCATTGATTAAAGGTCCATCTGCATCATTCCATCGTATTTCCAACGTGTAATAGGATGGATTCTGATGCGGATTGTAGCATACTCTAGATTTACCTTTAGTACAAACATTTAGTTCAGTGGTGTTATAAATACACCGAGTCACTTTACCAGTGCAGGTATAATAAGAATGGTAAAGCAGAGTCTGAGTTACTTTCGCTCCAGTCCGAGTGGAAGTAATGCATGCAGTGCATGGAGGTAATGCATAAGTTAGTTCAAAGCCTCCAAAACAGGCAACCAGGATAACACAAAGGCGAAGATGAAAATACATGTTGATTGGAGTTCTTCTGAATCCTCAGCTTGCAGATCTTGATCACGATGTTCTTTTCTTTGTCCCGTTTGCTAATGAAGCAATTCAACGGGTGCTGAGTATTGATTGAAGATCCTCAAGTTGTCCATCACACATTAACCAACTTATCAGTCTTAGTTGGCTTTGGAATATAGTCAATCAGTGTAGCATTAAAGGAGTGTGTAAAATCACACGCATATTGGGTTCGTTGAAACAAAACTTTTGCTGTATAGAAAACAGCAATCCTCTTTGAAAGACTTGGCTACTGCTACCGGGCACTGTGATGAAGTGTCTATGTTGCTGGTTGCCGTCTCAGAGTAATTCGCAAGGGTACATCAGGATGCTGCTCCACAGGAATCGATCTCTGCTACCTTTACTGCAGTTGGGGTAGACAGGATGACGGTGTATGGTCCCTTCCAATGGGGTTCCAACGGTGTCTTCTTCCAATCTTTGATCCACACCGAGGTTCCAGGCTGGTAGGGATGCAAGGGTTCCGTCAAGTTGATAGGTAACTGATCTTGGATCCACGCATGGAGAGTCTGTAGAACAAAACTAAGAGCTAGGAGTTCTTGCCTGGTTATTTCTGAACCAATCTGGGCTAGACTTCCTTTAATTCCCTGCACTATTGGTGGGGGTTTACCATATAGAACTTCAAAAGGGGAAAATCCTGTTGACTTTACAGGGGCTGAACGTATTCTGAGTAAAGCTATTGGGAGCACCTGGGGCCACTTCAGGTGAGTCTCCTGACAAAGCTTAGACATTTGGGCTTTTAAGGTACGATTCATTCGTTCAACTTTCCCTGAACTCTGGGGTCTGTATGCAGTGTGGAGTTTCCACTGTATCTGTAGGGCTTTTGCTAACTGTTGTGTAATCTGAGAAACAAATGAGGGTCCATTGTCTGATCCTATTACTGCCGGGATTCCAAATCTAGGGACAATTTCTCTCATTAGAGCTTTGGTGACTTCTCGAGCTTTTTCAGTTCTGGTTGGGAAGGCTTCTACCCACCCAGAGAAGGTACAAACTAATACTAACAAGTAATGATATCCATTGGCTTTTGGCATTTCAGTAAAGTCAATTTGCAGATGGTGCATGGGAGTTACACCTCCTGATTGAACTCTGGGTGGTGGGGTAGGTCCTTGCTTGGCATTATTTTTGGCACAGGTTAGACACTGACGTGCCACTGAAGCTGATAAGGCTGCTAACATGGTAATGCAGAAATGTGGTCTGAGTGCTTTTTCCATAGCACTTTTCCCGTAGTGTGTGGCTTCATGGAAGGCTTTGACAAAAGCTGGGCATAACAATTCAGGGATTACTATTCGTCCTGGGGGTTGACTGCCCTCTGCTGGTGGCAGCTCCATCCACCCATCTTTTAGTACTCCATCTTCCTTGTTACAGTAGTAATCTAATTCTTTGGTGGTATATCGTGGGGTCCATAAATTCAAGGGTACTGGAAACAATGCTGCCTGCTTTGACATGGCTTGTGGCAAGATTTGTCCTGTCATGGCTGCTTGTCGTGCGGAGGCATCTGCAAATCTGTTTCCTCGAGCAACTTCTCCTTTTCCTGCTTGATGTCCTCTGCAGTGCATGACAGCTACACAAGTTGGGGCCCATACTGCATCAAGTAACATCAGTATTTCTGGGCCATACTTGACTGATTTTCCTCCGGACGTAATGAGCCCTCGTTCTTTATAGAGAGCTCCATGGGCATGTAGGGTGGTGAAGGCATACTTAGAGTCTGTGTATACATTTAACACAAGTTTTTCACCTAGCAATAGTGCTCGAGTAAGTGCTATTAATTCTGCTTTTTGGGCTGATGTGCCTGAAGCTAAGGCTGATGGCTCAACGACTTCATATTGGGTGACTACTGCATATCCGGCACAACGTCGTCCATTGAGGATGAGACTACTTCCATCTACATAGTAGATCTGGTCAGGATTGTCTATGGGCACATCTGTCAGGTCAGGTCGGCTTGAGAATACAGTATCCATGACTTCTATACAGTCATGTTCTGGGAGTTCTTCACTGATAGGTATCAATGTGGCTGGATTCAAGGCGTGGCTTACTTCCAGTTGTATCTGTGGGTTTTCACATAACATGCTTTGGTATTTCAACATTCGGGAATTGGTGAGCCAATGATTTGCTTTCTGTTCCATAAGGGCAAGGACTGCATGTGGCACAGTGACTCATAGATTCTGTCCTAGTGTGAGTTTGTCTGCTTCACTCACTAACAATGCTGTAGCTGCAACTGCTCTCAGGCAAGGTGGCCATCCTTTGGCCACAGTGTCCAATTGTTTCGATAGGTATGCTACAGGTCGCTCCCAATTTCCCAATTTCTGAGTCAACATGCCTAAGGCATTTCCTTGTGCTTCATGTACAAACAAGTGAAAAGGCTTGTGAACATCTGGTAGTCCAAGTGCTGGAGATGACATCAATTCTTCCTTTAACGTTTTGAAGGCTGTATCCTGCTCAGGTCCCCACTCCAGTGGCGACTTTTCTTCTCCTTTTGTGGCTTCATACAATGGTTTGGCGATTTGAGCAAAGTTGGGAATCCAGATTCGGCAAAATCCTGCTGCTCCCAGAAAAGCTCTAACTTGCTTTCTGGTGGTTGGAGTTGGGATTCTGCATATTGCTTCTTTTCTTTCTCTGCCTAACTTTCGGCTTCTTTTGGTTATACGAAAGCCCAAGTATTTCACTTCTTTCTGGCATAGTTGTGCTTTTGCTCTGGAAACTTTGTATCCAGCTTCATCTAGTAACTGCAAGAGGTCTTTGGTGGCTTGTATACACTCACTTTCTGACACAGCAGCTATCAACAGATCGTCCACGTATTGGAGAAGCACTCTCTTCCCCGGGGCCACTGGATTGCTTGAAAGGTCTTGGTTTAGTGCAGCACTAAAAATGGTAGGTGAATTCTTAAATCCTTGGGGTAATCGTGTCCAGGTGAGTTGGCCCCCTCTTCCAGAGATGGGGTCCTGCCATTCAAATGCAAATATTATCTGACTTTCAGGGGCCAATCTTATGCAAAAGAATGCATCTTTTAAATCTAGAACAGTAAAGTGGGTAGCTTCAGCAGGTATCAGTCCTAGAAGAGTGTAAGGATTTGGCACAACTGGATGTATGGTTTCAACTGCTTCGTTTACTCTTCTTAGATCTTGCACTGGACGATAATCATCTGTTCCAGGCTTTTTTACTGGCAGGAGTGGAATGTTCCTTGGGGACTGACATACTTTTAGTAGGCCATGTTCTAGTAATCTTTGCAAGTGGCGGTGGATACCTTCAATTGCAGCTCTCGGGAGAGGGTACTGCTTGACATGTACTGGTATAGCACTAGGTTTGAGAGTTACAATCACTGGAGCTATATGTTTGGCTAGGCCTGGAGGACTTCCTTCTGCCCATACTCCAGATGGGGTATCAATGCTTTTCAAGGTTTGTTCAAAATAGGTATCTTGAACATAGTCATCACTGTAATATCTCCATTCTTCTTCTCGGGGAACTGTAAGCAGCATTATTCCTGCAGGCTTGGCTTGAGAATTTACTGTCATTTGCATGTCTCCTTTTTCAGTGAAGGATATTTGGGCTTGTAGCTTGGCTAACATATCTCGTCCCAGTAGTGGCACTGGACATTCGGGCATGTAGAGGAATTGATGAATTATCTGTTATCCTCCTAGGCTGCATATGCGATTTTGAAGAAAAGGTTTTGTGGCTTTGGCACCAGTTGCTCCTACAATGGTGACTGCTTTTGTAGAAAATGGGGCTATCTTCTTGTCTACTACTGAATGTTCTGCTCCTGTATCAACCATAAAGTTCACAACTTGGTCTCCTATTTGTATTCCGACCATAGGCTCCTGGAGACCTAAAGCAAATTTGGAGCCCGGTCTGTCCTAATCCACGTCATCTTCATCATAGGCTGTTGCTGCCAATGCTTGCACAGCTTCGCCCCTTTCTCGCCGGTATTGCTCTCGATTGGCTCCTCCGCGATTTTGGGGACGGCCTCGTCTTTCTTCTCTCCATTGATGATCATTTTCGTCATCTTGGTGGGCGTCTTCAAGTTGTGGGCAGGCATTTCTCCAATGTCCTTCCTCCTTACAGTAGGCACATTGGTTTATGCCTAGCTGGGGCTGACTTCCTCCTCGGCCCCGCCCTCTTCCTCTGCTCCGACTAGGGATACCTCCCCTTTTCTGTTCAACTATGGCCGCAGCCAAAAAATCAGCTTTCTTTTTCATCTTTCGATCACATTCTTTCTGCTTTTCATTATCACGATTCACATTTACTTTATGAGCGACTTCCAGTAACTGAGTTGCATTCATGCCCGCAAACCCCTTTAATTTCTGTAATTTACATCTAATGTCTGGTTGTGACTGATTTACAAAAGCAGAATTCACCATGCATAAACTTCCTGGTGCATCGGGATCATAGGGAGTATACATTCTATATGCTTCAGTTAATCTTTCATAAAACACTGCTGGGCTCTCATCTATACCTTGATTAACTTCAGTAACTTTAGAAAGGTTCATAGCTTTCTGGCCCCCTCTTTTCAGGCCTTGTATGAAGCCTTGGTGAAAACGGGCTAGGGCTCTGGATCCTCTTTCTGTATTTGGATCCCATCGGGGGTCTTCATTCGGGAATTCCCTCTGGGCCGCTTCCCGATTATCTATTCTGTCCTCTCCTTCTCCTGGTGCTCTAGGGTTATCTGCCAGCCAGTCAATAGCTGCTTTTCTAATTCGTGTCCGCTCCTCTGTGGTAAATAAGGTAGACAGGAGCTGGCGGCAATCTGCCCATGTTGGTTGGTGAGTTTCCATAATAGTATTCACTAATTCTGTAAGTTCTTGGGGCTTATTGGTATAGGAGGCATAATGGGTCCTCCAATTCAACAAATCAGTAGTAGAGAAGGGGACATATACATAGTTTAAGGGTCCCGGTACCACCTCATTATCCTCATTTCTTACAGGTATTCCCGGGACTTGCTGTAAAGGCATCATCTTGGCGGTAGATGTCTTTTGAGATCTGAGAGATATTTTCGTAACTTTCCTATCAGGGCTCTTCTTCTTCTTTTCTACATGCTTGTCAAGGGTTACTTTCTTCTTCTCTACATGCTTTATTTTAGATTTACTTTTCACTGGCAGGCTAACACTGGCAGCCGCTTCTACACTGTCAGTATCACTCGAGGAATTTTCAGTTTCTTCCTTCTCTGTTTCTGTCCCTGATTCTCCTTTCTCTGTCTCAGTAGAATCATCTTCTTCAACTAAAGGGAGCTCATCTTCCTGCTCTTCGGGTGATGGCTCAGGGGTTGGGTCCCGCTCCTGCTGTCTCCGGGGCTCTTGGGCAAGACGAGGACGCGGGGCTACCCTCCTGGGGCGTTGGGCCTGGGGCTGTCAAGTAATCACTTCTGGGGAATCAGGATCTACCAGGATGGCTTTCTTCCTGGACTTTTCATCTTTCCCTTTCTTGCTAGGCTGTTCTTTTTCTGTTTTCTGACTATGATCTGTCTTCGCTAACATTATTCTGCACTGCTCTTCATAACAGCGCTTCGCCCAAGGAGGCGGATCTTCACAAATACTTAACCAAGAATCTATATAGGGGTACTGATCGGGGTGCGTTAGTCGCACTTTATGATGAACTAACTGAATAATTCCTACATTAAAGGTTCCCTCTCGGGGCCAGGTAGGGTCTAGATCGGGCCACTCCCTAGTACACAAAATCTGTAAACGAGCTACATCCATTTTAATACCATAACCTCTGGAATATCCTTCTTTGAAATGTGCGATCATACATTCTAATGGAGTGTTCTTAGTAGACCCCGCCCCTCCCATTTCGATGTGTGCGCGCAACAACAGACAGAAGGGAAAAGGAGGTCGGACCGTGGGTAAGGGGTCCTCACGGCCCTAGAAACGTATAGGGGAAACGACTAACAAGACAAGACGACAATCGCTTCCCCCTTTTTGCGACCTGAACGCGGTCGCCCGGTCAGGAAATGCGCTACTCAGGGGTCCGCCTTCGCTTGATCCGTGCTGCCAGACCTCTCATCCACACTTCATTCACACAATCATGCTAGCAACGTATCCCAAAATGCATTTATTCCTATCTATTCTGACTAGTCTCATGCAAATGCGAATGCTAGAAGCCGGGAGTTTCGCCCTGTTTTACTTACGCAGGGGTATTCGGCCCGTCTTTGAGAGTTGATCGATCTCTCTTTCATGCGAGTGCTAAATTCATGCTAGATTCATGCAAGTTCATGCTAGATTCATGCGAGTTCATGCTAGATTGGCAGTACTGCTCTTTCTTCTCTTGTCTAGACACATGCTAAAATCAAAACTCTACTCACCGGATCCGGTCCTCAAACTTCCCAAGCAAGCGCATGAGTTGGACCTCGGACTCCCCTCACTCGGGTTCGAGGTGTTGGCTCCAGCCGGGCCCGGCACCCGCCGAGGTCCGACCAACTCCCTCCGATTCAAGGGACCGGCGGCGCCAGGGAGCAGCCCCCGTCGGAAGGGCGCGATCCCGGCCGGACCAAACCTATATAGGCGGAAAGTTGTGGTATATTGCCCTATATACACTCTGATTCCACAATTTCCCGGCCAACGCACCAAGAATATGTAGCAGCAGAGCGCAGACAAACCAATAATACCAGGAGTCTGTTCAGAAGGTCCAAATCATTTATTTGTGCACAAGTCTCAAGCAAAGTCAAATTCAAAATGGCTGAGCAATGTTCTCTGGCAATACAACAACTTTTATAGACTTTTGCTCCATTTTAGGTATAGAAAAACATTTCATTGGTCCCGGTAACCTCCCGTACCTCCCGTACCCCTTCTATTGGTTCCGGTACTGATATAGTTATCCAATTATGTTCTCGGAGTGGGCTCAGCACCTGCTTACCCCCCTTCTAGTCCCAATTACAATGGCCAGTTCACCAACTTGTTACTTTCCACCTCTCAAGGCCATTGAGCTAGTTTGTACGTGTAGGGAAGCAGGGCTCTGTAACTTCTCTGTCAGCAGTTTTAAGCATATTTTTCTGTATTTTTCCATCTGTTCTGCTTGTCTAAGCTAATTCAATACTTTTACTGAGTTCTAATTAATTCTACAGCAGCATATTGGGGGATGTGCAATTCCTATGGGCCTCTCCACATGCTTCATTTACAGGTCAAGCTTGTTAGGCTGTCTGTATACTTCAGACATCATGAATCATAGGCCTTCGCCTACCACAGTAGATTGCCAGGCCTTTCTTCCGAGGCAATGGAGGGTTAAGTGACTTGCCCAAGGCCACAAGGAGAGCTAGTGCGAATTGAACCCTGGTTGCTTGGTTACCAAACCAGTGTTCTAACCATTAGGCTGCTCCTCCACTCACAGTACCCACTCACCAGTACAATAATTTCCTAATATTTACAGAGTGTCCAATATATGAGACATGGTACTTTGTTGTCGTTTTCTGTAAAGAAATTTTCTGCCATCAGAACTTCACCAGATATGAGGTCTGTCTGTTTTGCCAGTTATTTTTAATACTTGTTTTATACTTGTTAATACTTGTTTTATACTTTTAATACTTGTTTTCTACTTGTTGAGGGAGGAGTGGTCTATTGGTTAGGACAAGGTACTTCAGGCCGGAGGGCCGGGGGTTCAAGTCCCACTTGGGGACAGCAATCTCAGGCCGGAGGGACTGGGATTTCTAGTCCTATAGGCAATCCTTGTGGTCTTGGGCAAGCCACCTAACCCTCCACTGCCCATGTTCCCTGTAAGTATTATCATATGTGTGTCATATCCCCTCGTGTTAAATGTATCTCCCAATTGACCGCTTTGACCCGGTGAAAAGCAGGATATAAATACAGCTAAATAAATAAATAAATAAATATGTGTGTCATATCCCCTCGTGTTAAATGTATCTCCCAATTGACCGCTTTGACCCGGTGAAAAGCGGGATATAAATACAGCTAAATAAATAAATAAACTGCTGTCCTGGGCTGCAACTATCAATCTCTCATCCTTTGGTTTTAGTTCTCCTCTCCTTAACTATTCATGTGTCTGTTCTTGATTGACAAACTACCACTACTACTACTAATGAACTTTTGTATAGCGCTACAAGATGTACCCAGCATTGCACAGACACATGTAAAAGACAGTCCCTGCTCATCAGAGCTTACAATCTAGTCAAGACAGACAACACAGTAACTGTAGACATGGGAGGTTATTCTGTGCCATGAATAATGGGGCTGGATGTCCCGGGGTGCAGGGAAGTTAGACGGGGGTGAGGAAGGGGCGGCACGGGGGTGAAAGGTGGGTGGAATGTGGGTGGTCGCTGGCTCTGGACATATAGGGCCGATTCTAATGTCAGCCCTGTACATCCATGGCCAGCAGAATTCTATTTTGTTGCCATCGGGGAGCAGATGGGGCTGAGGGGGGGGGCAGATCAGCGGTCAGCCTGTGGGAAATAAACCCTTTTTCGAGGCGGCCGGCATCATGGCTTTTAAATGGAGCCAAAGCACCATGGCATCATGACGCCATGGTGCTGAGGCTCCATTTAAAAGCCCTGTCCCGGCCTGCACGTGACGTACATGTCTGTTTGTGATTCCGATCCCGCAGGGCACGTCTAGCCCTGCGGGATCAGAATTGCAATCTCCTTTGTATGTCCAGCTCAGCCTGGACATACAAAGGAGATCTATGTGTGGCATAGAATGAGCCCCATGGGATAAAGCCCAGAAGCCCAGCACTCTGACCCTCCAGCTGCTCTCCCGGCGGGGATCGAGCGGGTCGGAGCACCAGGCCACCCCCACCAGGCCGCTCTGCCCAATCCGGGCAGCAGGAGCAGCAGTTTAAAAAGAAGCGCCAGCCAGCGCACGGCCTCTTCAGAAGCCCAGCACTCCGACCCTCCAGCTGCTCTCCCGGCAGGGATCGAGTGGGTCGGAGCACCAGGCCACCCCCACCAGGCCGCTCTGCCCAATCCGGGCAGCAGGAGCAGCAGTTTAAAAAGAAGCGCCAGCCGGCGCGCGGCCTCTTCAGAAGCCCAGCACTCCGACCCTCCAGTTGCTCTCCCGGCGGGGATCGAGCGGGTCGGAGCACCAGGCCACCCCCACCAGGCTGCTCTGCCCAATCCGGGCAGCAGGAGCAGCAGTTTAAAAAGAAGCACCAGCAGGCGCGCCCGTGCCTTGCGGGCCCGCGCCTTTGGCACGGCCCTTAGGCTAAGGCGCGTACGAAACACACAAGATCGGACCAGAGTCTCGTAATCAATGCCAAAAAGACGAGCTACGACTTCACCTACGGCTGGAGCTACCTTAGGGTTGAGATCGCACACGATCATCCTTCCTGCAAGATCTGCAAACGTAGCAAGTATAACCTACTCGGAACATTCCTATAACTGTCATTTCTTCCTAATAGATTATTGTTTAATTACTTTAGTCTACCCCACCTCTACCCCAGTTAATTATCATTGTAGGACTCAGTCTCACTATACAATAACAATACTAATTAATGTGTTTTATCAGTACACTGTGCACACTCACACTGTACACTACTTTGATTTCTACTGTTGCCAGTAGTCACCTTATATAAGTACTGCTTGATGCTATACTGTTATCAGTGATCCAATTCTGATTATATACTGTTACCAGTAAGTCACTTTACTATCATTTGATTTACAACTTCAGCCTGATTTTATACTGTTACCAAGTAAGTCAATCCTAACTACTGCCTGATCTATACTGTTGCCAGTAAGTCATTTTATAACCCTACACGATTCATACTGTTACCAGGAATTCTTCAGCTACTGCTTGTCTTATCACTGTTGCAATCAACTCTACTCTGGATAAGTTAAAACTGTTACAAATACTAGATAAAGTTACTACTACACTTAGAGACAAAATAACTGCAACTCTTATAGCTACTATTAGACACAAACCTACTACTAGCAACATAACTCACAACAAACACCTCCCAATTTTGGAACATGTCACGTTCAACCAACATGATATTAAAAATAACATACAGCTGTATTTTATTAACAATCTTAATTGACCTAACACTAAGCTTAACATCTAAAAATCACCTGCCAATCCCTATAATACAATCTACAATTAGAAATCACAACCACATTGGACACCCCAACTCAATCCACCATGCAAAAATAAATTACCGCAGACTTATACAAATAACACAAGCTAATTCTCTACAAACAACAAAAGAAATTAACATTAATAATACCACTTCTCTAACTTGCATCCTCATAAATGCCCGCTCTATGAAAAACAAACTCCCCATATTCAATGATTTAATAGCTGACTCAAAACCTGATATGTTATGCGTAACGGAAACATGGCTAACTGAATCGGATACAGTCTACTTAAATCAACTTAATAGCGACGAATACGATATAAACTATACACACAGAACTAACAAAAAAGGAGGAGTACTTATAATGACAAAAAAGGGTTTAAATGCAAGAACAATACCATCTACTATAACCAACAATATAGACACCTTAATTATAAAAACTAACATTTGTAGAATTTGCCTAATATATAGACCCCCTGACCAAAAAGCAGATAGCCTAGATTCTCTAATTGAATTCCTAGGCTCAACTTCAGAACATAATCCCATAATCATGCTAGGAGACTTTAATCTCCCATCACTCCCAGCATCAGAAGCCAACTTGTTCCTAGAATCCATATCAGACATGGACTATTACCAAATAATTAATACAAAAACACATATAAAAGGAGGCATCCTTGACCTTATTCTCCTACCAAGCACACTCTACAAGTTATTCAAAACTGACTCCATAGAATACACACAAATACCCTGGTCTGACCATTACATTATCAAAACAAAATTCACATTCCACACCAACAATACTAAAAATAACACACGAAGTGATCCCACTACAAAATTCAAAAAATTTAATGAAACTGAATTCTTGGATACAACAATACCTCACCTCTCATCATCCCCAATGAATCTAGATGAAGCTGTAATAAACTGGCATGTAACAATCAATAATGCAGCCAAACTTGATCAACGAATCAAAAAGCCCCCTAAATTAAAAAGAAACAGAACTCCATGGTTCAACAACACGCTAAAACAAATGAAAAAAGAACTAAGAAAATTAGAACATAAATGGCGCAAAACCAAATCAACAATCAACAAGGAAATATATAATAACCATCTCACAAAATACAAAGATACAATAGATAATACAAAAAAATATTATTTCGCAGCAATCTTATCAAAATCTTATAACAGACCACGAGAACTATTCTCAATTGTTAGAAATCTTACTAATAATCCTCAAACATCGAATACTGAAATCACCGAAATATCGGTACAAACTTTAGCCACCCATTATCAAAATAAATCTATGCAACCTATAATGACAATAAACAATATAAATACAGCTCATCACGTCTCAGATGAATGGTCAAAATTTCACCCTATATCAAAAGACGCACTAAAGAACATCATTGCTAATCTCAACACCACAACCTCCTTTCTTGATCCATGCCCAGTAACATGGATAAAAAGTACACTCCCAATACTAATATCATACATCCTCCCTATAGTCAACCTCTCACTGCTTCAAGGACACCTCCCTTCTACGCTCAAACATGCTCAAATCCGTCCAATTCTCAAAAACAACACGCTTGATAAAACATCACCAAAATCATACAGACCCATATCAAGTATCCCTTTTTTAGCTAAAATAATAGAAAAAGTGGTCCAAATTCAGACACAAGAATACCTAGATTCATCCTACCCACTTGATGACCACCAATATGGATTTAGGCCTCAACATGGAGTTGAAACACTTTTAACAGTCTTAACTGATTCACTACTCAAAGGAATTGATAATCATAAACATGCATTTATACTCTTATTTATTGATATTTTGGCAGCATTCGATAGTGTTCACCACACTATAATGCTTAATAACCTGAAACAAATAGGAATAAAAGACACTGTTCATAAATGGTTTACCTCTTACTTAAATAATAGAACACAAAATGTAAGAATTGGTAACCAAACATCAACTATATATAATCAAGAAATTGGTCTCCCACAAGGCTCCGCACTATCAGCCCTCCTGTTTAACATTTACATAAAACCTGTCAGTGATATCTTTAAAAAATTCGGAGTATACTATCATCTATACGCAGATGATATTATGATGTACATCCCTTTCACGATTCCTAATTTACCAATAAAACTACTATCAGACTGTTTCAATGAAATTACTACATGGCTAAAAGCACAAAACCTTCACATTAATCATTCAAAAACAGAAGTCCTAATTGTAACAAAAAATCAATCATATATCCCCCCAACCCATATAACATTACAAAACCATGACATTAAAATAAAAAATGAAATAAGATACCTAGGTGTTATTCTAGATACTCATCTGACGATGAACACTCATATCAGAAACACCATAAAGAAAATATACTTTAAACTTAAAATTCTTAAACAATTACGCCCGTTAGTACACCAACTAGACTTCATTAATATAATCCAGGCTACGATAACACCACACTTTGATTTTGCCAACCTAATTCTTTTATGTATAACGAAACAAAACATAAAAAGAATCCAATTAGCACAAAACGCAGCAGCCAGAATTATAATGAAAGCACACTCTATCCAGCACATAACACCAATACTAGCCTCCCTACACTGGTTGCCAATTCAAAGTAGGATAATATATAAAACCATAATAACTACATATAAAGCTTTAAACAACATGGCCCCAATCCCATTAAGCAAACTAATTAGCATGGAATCTCAAAAAACCACGCACAGAAAAGGATACTCAAATAAACTAAATACCCCTAATGATTTCATAAAAGCAAATAAATTAACTAACAAAAGAGCTTTTTCTCATGCTGCCCCATCTATGTGGAATTACCTTCCTGAGGACCTACGAACTATAACTGAAATCATGGAACTCCGTAAAAAACTAAAAACCTATTTATTCTCCATGCACTACGGCAACATAGATAACCCCTGGATACACTCAGATAAAGGTTAAAAATTATGACAGAGTAATACTAATCCCAACAATTTAACAGACAATACACTATTATAAAAACACTATGATCCAATTCCAAAGTACCCACAACATGTATTTGTATATAGTTTTTTGTACATAGTTTACAAGCCAGTTTGCTATTTTTGCACTAGTTCATGCAGTTAACCATTACTTTTATTGTTACAAAATGTTCGATGTAAAACTAAGCTTATGCTTTGTAGATTGTTGTTTTATTGTGAACCGCTTCTGAACCCTGGAAGTTGCGGGTTATAAATATATGTTAAATAAATAAATCTAGGGGGAAAGGTAAGGAAACACAAAGGAGATCAGGTGAGTCAAGATCTGATAGCAGCAGCAAAGAAGTGAGTTTTCAACCTAGATTTGAAAAGGGTCAGAAAAGATGCCTGACATACAGACTCAGGTAGTTTGTTCCAGGCATAAGGAGCAGCAAGGTGAAAGGAGTGAAGTCTGGAGTTAGCAATAGAAGAGAAGGGCACAGATAGAAGTGATTTGCTAGAACAGCAGAGATCCTGAGCACGAGTTTAAAGAGAGATAAGAGAGGAAAGGTAGTGAGGAGCTGCAGAGTGAATGCACTTATAGGTCAGCAGAAGTCTGAAATGGATACAGAAATGGACAGGGAACCAATGAAGTGAATTGAAAAGAGGAGTAATATGAGCATGATGAGGCTGGCAGAAGATTAGCTGCATAGCAGAGTGTTGAATAGATTGAAGGGGAGAGAGATGATTCAGAAGGAGACCAGAAGGAATAGTTTACAATAGTCAAGATGGGAAGTGACAAAGGGTTCCTGGAGTAACAATTTGTGTTTCTTGCTGTATTTATATATTTCCCACTCATTTTACCTCATTTGCTGGTCTAAAATTTGAAGTTTTCATCTTCTTTTGCCAATTCTGTTGCTTCCTTCCCTGTGCATGCTTGTAGATTCTCATTTATTACTCATTCCTTTTAAATTTGTTCAAGTTCAATGATGGAAACTAATTCTGAACGTTTGCTTTCATATTTCAGCACTTTTTGCAGATTTGGATCTGATGATGCTGTTAGGTAGTCCTGGAGGCCTGTGATAGTAGCTCTGTATGTTGAATCAATTTCTATACACCTCCATAATTTGTCTGTATCAAATTGTTGTTCTCTGTAAAGTACTTTGATAGCTTGAAAAGTGGTATATAAAAAAAGTTTAAATAAATAAATATTTTCTGGTTTGCTGAATTTTCCTCTAAGGATGATTACCTTAGCACATTTGTCAAGGTCAAAAGTCATCCTGATGACATCAGAGAAGATTTTCACTACACGAAGTTGTTCTGCTAACTGTTCTTTGCTTCCCTATGTAATCTCTCATGTCATATTTCATGTTACCTTCTGTCTCTTCTAATACTACTACTAATCATTTGTATATCATTACAAGGCTCCTAATCCCTCACAGCAATCCTTTTCTATCCTTCTCCCTCCCATTTTGTGTCTTCTTCTTTTTCCTCCCTCCTTGCCTCATCTCCTCCAACATGATTAAACTCCCCTCTCTCTCCATAGACACCTGAGTCTTCCTAGTGCTGCTGCAACTGCAAATAGTCACCCCCCCCCCCCCCCCAGTGATATCTACAGCAGTGTAGTTCTCTTTACTAACTTGGAGCTATGGATGCACGATAAGGAGAGAGGGAGCAGGAGCAGCAGGAAGGATTTATGGACTGTGCAGATGGGGGTACGGTGGATCTAGTGCAGAGGAAAGAGTATGGAGTAAAAATAGAGAAAGATACTTCTCCTCTCTATATACTTCCTTGTATATGTGTGGTTCAGTGAGATGGAAGACAGCAGAGTCTACTGGGAGATGGAGATAAGAGAAAAAAATATACTCTTGAGAGATTGATAAGGGGAACAGAAGCAGATCCAGAAGAAAGGCAGGAAAAAAGAGGGCAGAACACACACGGAGAAGGAAAAGAGTCATGATAAAATAAAGGAAGCTGGTAAACAAAGCAAAGAAACCACAAAGAAACCTCTCGACCCACAGCAACATGGATTCCATGAATCTCATGGAGTCAAAACACTATTCACATCCCAGATGAACACAGTCCTTAAAGGGATTGAAAATATCAAACAAGGCTTCTTACTCATTTTCATTGATATTTCTGCTGCATTCAACTCAATAACACACTCCTAGATAGACTGTCAGAGATTGGAATCAGTGACACCCCACTGACTGGTTCTGCTCCTACTTATCTAATAGAACGACAGACATGAAGATAAAGAACAGCAAATTAAGACCATTCGCACTACATCAAGGCCTACCTTAAGGCTCAGCCTTACTTTTTAACACATACATTCAGCCAGTCTGCAAGATCATGCAGAAACCAACATGCACTACCACCTATACACAGACAACCTTATGATATATTCTCCAATTGACACCACAAACCCAGACTTCTCATTCATCTCCACATGCATGATAGAAATATCCGAATGGCTAGCAGAACACAATTTAACAATCAACTACAAGAAATCTGAAGCCATAAGAACATAAGAACATAAGATATGCCATACTGGGTCAGACCAAGGTCCATCAAGCCCAGGATCCTGTTTCCAACAGTGGCCAATCTAGGTCATATGTACCTAGCAGTTTCCCCAAAGACACAAGTTCCACAATGCTTGTACTGGCTCAAGCATTCATATCCTGGGTCCCTTCTTAATAATGGTTTATGGACCTTTCCTCCAGGAACTTGTCCAAACCTTTTTTAAACCCAGCTACACTAACAGCCTTTACTACATCCTCCGGTAACAAATTCCAGAGTTTGATTACACGTTGAGTGAAAAAATATTTTCTTTTATTAGTCCTAAATAGTTTACCTTGTAGCTTCATTGCATGTCCCCTAGTCTTTCTATATTCTGATAAGGTAAACAATCTATCTACGTTTACCCGTTCCACTCCGTTCATTAATTTATAGACTTCTATCATATCTCTCCTCAGCCGCCTCTTTTCCAGATTGAAAAGCCCTAACCTTTTTAGTCTCTCTTCATAGGGGTATCCTTCCATCCCCTTTACCATTTTGGTGGCTCTTTTCTGTTGCTTTTCTAATAACGTTATATTCTTTTTAAGATACGGCAACCAGAATTGCACACAATATTCAAGGTGCGGTCTCACCATGGAATGAGAGGCATTATAATATCTTTTGTTTTATTTTCCATTCCTTTCCTTATCATACCTAGCATTCTATTTGCTCTCTTGGCCACCGCTGCACACTGGGCTGAGGGTTTTAACATGTTATCCACAATGACGCCTAAATCTTTTTCCTGGGTGGCGGTTCCTAATGTGGAACCTTGCATCGTGTAACCATAGTTTGGGTTGTTCTTCCCTACGTGCATAACTTTGCACTTGTCCACATTAAATTTCATCTGCCATTTTGATGCCCAGTCTTCCAATTTATCAAGATCCTCTTGCAATTTTCCACAATCCATTTCGGTTTTAACAACTTTAAATAGTTTTGTGTCATCTGCAAATTTGATAACCTCACTTGTTATTCCACTTTCCAGGTCATTTATGAATATGTCAAAAAGCAACGGACCCAGCACAGATCCTTGGGGTACACCACTATTCACCTTTCTTCATTGGGAAAAATGGCCATTTAGCCCAACCCTCTGCTTTCTATCTTTTAACCAGTTCCTGATCCACAGTAGTACACTACCTCCTGTCCCATGACTCTTTAGTTTTCCCAAACGTCTCTGATGAGGGACCTTGTCAAAGGCTTTCTGAAAGTTCAGATACACTATGTCAACTGACTCACCTTTGTTCACCTGTATATTCACACTTTCAAAAAAACATAACAAATTAGTAAGACAAGATCTTCCTTGTCTAAAGCCATGTTGGCTGTCTCCTATTAGGGCATGACTATCTACATGCTGAGTAATTTTATTCTTTATGATGGTTTTTACCATTTTTTCTGGTACTTACGTGAGACTCACCAGTCTGTAGTTTCCTGGATCACCCCTGGAACCCTTTTTAAAAATTGGTGTTACATTGGCGATCCTCCAATCTTCAGGTATTACAGATGATTTTAATGATAGTTCACAGATTACTAATAGCAGGTCTGCAATCTCATATTTCAGTTCTTTCAACACTCTTCGATGTATACCATCTGGCCCAGGTGATTTGCTGCTCTTCAGTTTATCTAATAGTTGTAATACATCTTCCCGATGTATCGATATTTCCTTCAATTCTTCCGCACCTTTAAATACCACTTCAGTCATGGGTAACATCCCTACATCTTTCTCAGTAAAGACCAAAGCAAAGAATTCATTCAGTCTCTCTGCTATGGCCTTGTTGCCTCTTAGTGCCCCTTTAACTCCTCTATCATCTAATGGACCAACTGACTCTCTCACAGGTTTTTTGCTACGAATGTACTTGAAAAAATCTTTATTTCACGTTTTTGCTTCCGCAGCAAGCTTCTTCTCAAATTCTCCCTTTGCCTGCTTTATCAATGCCTTGCATTTGACTTGCCAGTGCTTGTGCTGTTTCCAGGTTTCATCATTTGGCTCTTTTTTCCATTTCCTGAAAGATGCTTTTATGGCAACAACAGCCTCTCTGACCTCACCTTTAAACCATGCTGGCAGTTTTTTGGACTTCCTCCTACGTTTCTTAAAGCATGGAATACAGCTGGTCTGGGACTTTCAAGATAGTAGTTTTCAACAACACACAAGCTTGATGTAAGTCTTTTACCTTTGCAACTGCTCCTTTTAGTTTTTTCTTAACTATTTTCCTCATTTTATCATAGTCTCCCTTTCGAAGTCCTTGTATTCACAAGAAACACATCATTCAACCCTCCAAATAATCTCCTAATTGGAAATAATCCAATTCCAATCAAGAATGAGGTAAGATATCTCGGAATATATCTGGACCAGAGGCTCAATTTTCGATCTCATATCAACAAAACCACCTCCAAAGTCTACTACAAAATTAAGATACTACAGAACCTATGACCTATATTAGAACAGAACCACTTCAGATCTGTCTGCCAGGCAATAATCACTCCGCAGCTAGACTACAGCAATATGATACTCCATGGTCTACCGAAGAATACAACTAATACTCTGCAACTGGCACAAAATACAGCAGCAAGATTAATTACAGGATCAAAGAAACACAAGCACATCACCCCCGCCTTAAAAGACCACCACTGGCTACCCATCCGATCCAGAATAGAATATAAAGCCATAATGATGACCTTCAAGATATTAAATAACCAGTCCACTGCATGCTTAAACGAAATAATCAAAAGAATCGCAAACACACGTTCAATGAGGAAGTTCTACCAAAACACCCTTTCAACAGCCTCCATACCAACCAACTCTTCACAAAGAGTGTTCCACAGGGCATTTGGATATTATACACTACTATGGAACTCACTCCAGACATCACCAACTTCAGAAAATATCTGAAAGCCTACCTTTTCTCAGAACATTACAACAGCATATGAAACACACAATCACAGGATTGAAATCCCTACACAACTGTCCCCAATAAGATGTAATCCAAGCTAAGTACCTATCTATCGTATATAGTTGTAACGTTGTAAATAGTTAAATGTAAATATTTCATTTACCATTCCATGTAAGACTTGTTCTGTTACACTGTAAACCACATTGATAAAATGAAAAGCGGTATATAAAAAATGTTAAATGAATAAATAAACAAAGACAGCAAAGGGAGGACATGGCCACACCACTTAAAAAGAAAGAAACTTTTATTGCATAAAACCTTCAAAGGTAAAGATTTGACTTGGCCAAGTTTCAGCTGTCAACCACTTAAGAGTCAATCATATACAAACTCCAATGGCAGTCAGGACAAAGTAAAAAAACAATCACCAGTAGCTGAAAACTCAACAAGTGCTTCTCACGTATGCCTTCAGCATCTACTGAGAAAGTGGAAGATACAAGATGATTCAACTCCTCATGCTAAATTCAAAATTCTCCAGCATTATTCAGAATCAAGCAAACTGAGAGCTCAGTCCATGTGTGATTTATAATCCAGTCTCACCTTCAAATATTCAGTTGCTGACTGCTGACACTTCTCCTCTATCTCTGAGATCAGTTTCTGAAGGGAGGAGCTTCGATCTTCTAGTTGGGTCACATTATCTCTGATTAGAATCTCCTTCTCTTCCTCTTCCAGCCTTGAGAGAAGGATCCGCCGCTCCTCATTCAGGAACTGGTGCAGCTCCTCAAACTCAGACAAGATTTTCTCTCTCCTGATCTCAGTCTTGCGCTACATTCAACAGATCAAAAAGAAGAAATACCAAAGGCACTGTCAATAACTTTATTACCTGTAACAGTGGAGCTTCTACATGAGAATAGTGTCTGAGCTTTAGGACATGAGAGGTTAGAAATCATGATATAGGATGTGACTTTAGAAATGGTCAGATAAATGAATGCGGCTGGTATACATGCAAAACAAAGCAGTAATTTTTAGAAAATTCACACATGCTTTCCCCTTCTAAACACTGCTGCTTATATGTGTAATTGGTGACGGCAGGCACGTGTGTATACTTACGTCCGCTCCACAGTTGGCATGAATGTCTTCCAGGTTACGCACATATATTTCGCATTTTGCAAAGTATCTGGGCAAACCCTCCACCAAGGGTGCACAACCTCAGTCCTCAAGGGCTGCAATCCAGTCAGGATATTAGGATTCCTATAATGAGATCTATTTCCTACGATGGAGGCAATGCATGTAAACAGATCTCATGCATATTCATTGTCAGGATCTTGAAAACCCAACCGGGCTGCAGCTCTTGAGCATAGAGGTTAGATGGTTCCCATAACTTCCCTACAAATACTTTCATACATGTTTATGATAGCAAATTTTGCATAATCCTTTTGCAAAGTATAAAACCCAGTTCTATAGGTAGAATGTCTTCCTAAAATTATTCTCCAGTGGATCTCTCAGGACTCAGAGAAATATCAGAAATGATAAAAGAAAGTGAAATGGCTGTGGACGTCTCAACCACTGTGTCAGGAGCCACGGCCCACATAGGCTAGGGGAAGTCAGAATCGCTTCCGGAACTGGTCAAGGTGGAGATCAGAAGAACAATGCTGGAGGTCTGCAGTGTGGGCAAGGAGAATAGTCCTGTGTTGGGCTTGGAGAACACTCTAGTGTCATGCATCACCTTACCGTGGAAGGGTGGTGTGCCGGGATCGTGTTTGGGAAAAAGGGGATGAAACAGTGGTGGGGCTTTTGTAGGAGTGGTAAAGAGTTTAGCTTTCGGTTTGGGCTGATTGTGGGTCCTTTTTCCTGATTGAATTTGGTATGTCCATCTGTGTCTTGAGATCCCAAGATAAGGCTTTTTTGATGGTGCCGACCTCATTGGGTCTTCCTGGTTCTTTGTTGTGGAACCTCTTACCGGCTATACTATGCTTGAGACCCATTTACTGGACATTATAAAAAGAGTTTAAAGCTGACTTATTTAATCAGGCTTTACATTACTTTCTTAACTGTTTGTGAGATGCCTGCTTCTCTGTCTTATTTGTACATTATGGTAGCTGTTTGAAGTTGTCAGTCTCTGTCTTATGTCTGTCAAATCAGATTTTTTTGTGTCTTTTTTAAACCATTAAGAATTATTTAAGATTAGCAGAATATAAATTTTAAGTAAGTAAGTAAGTGTGTTCTGGGATCAGTTAAGGGGAAAGTCCTGGGATTGGGTGTGGAAAAGAGGTGTTATAGACTCTTCTGATCTACTGGAGAGCATTTCTGTCCATGGTGCCATTGGATGATGTCACCCATGTGTGACTGACTCATCCTGCTTGTCCATAGAGAAAAGAGATAGGAGAGCTCTGGGGTCAAATCTGGAGAGGGAGAAAGGTTTCTCCCAATCTGCTTTGACCCTCTCTTCTCCAGGTAAAGAGATGGGCTCTTATTGGTCACATGAACTATTTTCTTCTCATAGGACATGAAGAGAGGATCTGTCAGTCTGAATAAAGCTAAGGCAAAACAGTCAACCTGTCACAGAGCCTTCTCAATATATGCACCATCTCTCTGGAATGCACTCCCAGAAAGAATAAGAACCACTAATGACTTATAGGACTTATGTAAAGCCTTAAAGACACACCTCTTTTTGGAGTACTACAGACCAGAAGCAGAACCAATACATGAAACATAGCCACTACAATAAAATCTGACCCACCTACAAAACCAATAGTTACAACCTGGCTCAAACCCTACCACCTAATAACACCCCACAACCTGTAACAAGCAATCATGTAAATAATATGTTAACCCCTCCTCTCCAAGTCTAACAACCTTGTTCTATTTAATGTTCATTGTTACTGTTCAATGTAAACCGCTCTGACTACAACAAAAGTGGTATAGAAAAATTGTTAAATAAATAAATAAATAAACAAATCTATATAAATAAAAATGTAAATGTTCTTTTGTTCAAAATCTCAAATCTCCAGAAGTTCTTCAACAATTGCTTTGAAAGTTTGACACAGCGTTGCATTCCAATACATGCGTGTTTCTAACCTACTATTGTATAGATGTCACACCTGTGACAGGTAAAAACATGTTTTTGTGGAAAAACAGCGCCATCTGTTGGACGTAAAAGCAGCACACACTATATTTTATTTATTTAATTCTCTTATATACCGCACTCTTCTGCATCAGTGCGGTTTACATTGAACAAACTGAAATTACATTGAACAGGGCATTATAACTTGGAGATAACTATTTTACAGGGAACATGGGCCATGGAGGGTTAAGTGACTTGCCCAAGACCACAAGGAGCACCTGTGGGACTAGAAACCCCAGTCCTTCCAGCCCAAAGTTGCTGTCCTCTAGTGGGATTTGAACCCCCGACCTTCCGGCCTGAAGTACCTTGCCCCAACCACTAGGCAACTCCTCCACTCCAATAATATACTACATATTTTATGATTCACGTGCAATCGAGCTGCTTTAATTCATCCAAATAATGCCTCGCAAAAGATCAAACTTAGGTCATCGTACTCGCGGTGCGGACGCAGTGCGACGAGTAATTGCAAATCAAACCCAGGAAGAACGGGCATCAGTGAATGAGCGAAACAGACAAAGAATGGCTCAAATATGTGCCGAAGAAGCAGCAGAGCGACGTGCAGCCAGACTTCAGGATGCACGGTTGCGAGCACGGAGATCGCACTCTGCAGCTTCAGATCTGCTTCGTTCTCAACAAAAAGAATGTGACAGACTGAGAGAGGCTGAAAGACATCAACGAGAAACAGCGGATCAGCGTCAAACACGACTCCGTGCTCAGCAATCACGCAATTACAATCACCTTGCATTCCGGTACAACCCAGCTGATGATTATAGTTTGAGCCGGCATGTTCTCATCGGCACTATGACTGAAGTGTGTCCTTATTGCAAGGCTCTGAAATTTAATGGAGAAACGAAAGGCATGTGTTGCGCCGACGGAAAAATTAAACTGCCTCAACTGGGAGAACCGCCAGAACCATTGAAAACTTTGCTTGCCGGATATACCGCCGAATCAAAGAATTTCCTATCTAACATCAGAAAATACAACTCATGCTTCCAAATGACGTCGTTCGGCGCAGAAATCATAACAGCTCAATTCATGCCAACTTTCAAAGTGAAAGGACAAATTTATCATAAAGCCAGCTCCCTGCTTCCATTCCCAGATGGTCATAACATAAGAACATAAGATATGCCATACTGGGTCAGACCAAGGTCCATCAAGCCCAGTATTCTGTTTCCAACAGTGGCCAATCTAGGTCATAAGTACCTAGCAGTTTCCCCAAGGGACACAGGTTCCACAATGCTTGTATTGGTTCAAGCATTGATATCCTGGGTCCCTTCTTAATAATGGTTTATGGACCTTTCCTCCAGGAACTTGTCCAAACCTTTTTTAAACCCAGCTACACTAACAGCCTTTACTACATCCTCCGGTAACAAATTCCATGGTTTGATTACACGTTGAGTGAAAAAATATTTTCTTTTATTAGTCTTAAATAGTTTACCCTGTAGCTTCATTGCATGTCCCCTAGTCTTTCTATATTCTGATAAGGTAAACAATCGATCTACATTTACTCATTCCACTCTGTTCATTAATTTATAGACTTCTATCATATCACCCCTCAGCCGTCTCTTTTCCAGGTTAAAGAGACCTACATTTTTTAGCCTTTCTTCATAGGAGTATCCTTCCATCCCCTTTACCATTTTGGTGGCTCTTCTCTGAACCTTTTCTAAAATCGCTATATCCTTTTTAAGATACGGCGACCAGAATTGCACACAATATTCAAGGTGCGGTCTCACCATGGAACGATATAGAGGCATTATAATATCTTTTGTTTTATTTTCCATTCCTTTCCTTATCATACCTAGCATTCTATTTGCTCTCTTGGCCACCGCTGCACACTGGGCCGAGGGTTTTAACATGGTATCCACAATGACGCCTAAATCTTTTCACTGGGTGGTGGTTCCTAATGTGGAACCTTGCATCTTGTAACCATAGTTTGGGTTGTTCTTCCCTAGGTGCGTAACCTTGCACTTGTCCACATTAAATTTCATCTGCCATTTTGATGCCTAGTCTTCCAGTTTATCAAGATCCTCTTGCAATTTTCCACAATCCTCTTGGGTTTTAACAACTTTAAATAGTTTTGTGTCATCTGCAAATTTGATAACCTCACTCATTATTCCGCTTTCCAGGTCATTTATGAATATGTCAAAAAGCAGCGGACCCAGCACAAATCCCTGGGGTACACCACTATTCACCTTTCTCCATTGGGAAAGTTGGCCATTTAGCCCTACCCTCTGCTTTATATCTTTTAACCAGTTCCTGATCCACAATAGTACACTGCCTCCTATCCCATGACTCTTTAGTTTTGCCAAAAGTCTCTCATGAGGGACCTTGTCAAAGGCTTTCTGAAAGTCCAGATACACAATATCAACCGACTCACCTCTGTCCACCTGATTATTCACTCCTTCAAAAAAACATAACAGATTAGTAAGACAAGATCTTCCTTGTCTAAAGCCATGTTGGCTGTCTCCCATTAGGTCATGACTATCTACATGCTGTGTAATTTTATTCTTTATGATGGTTTCTACCATTTTTCCCGGTACTGACGTCAGGCTCACCGGTCTGTAGTTTCCCGGATCATCCCTGGAACCCTTTTTAAAAATTGGTGTTACATTACCGATCCTCCAATCTTCAGGTATTAGAGATGATTTTAATGATAGTTCACAGATTACTAATAGCAGGTCTGCAATCTCATATTTCAGTTCTTTCAACACCCTTGGATGTATACCATCCGGCCCAGGTGATTTGCTGCTCTTCAGTTTATCTAATAGTTGTAATACATCTTCCCGATGTATCGATATTTCCTTCAATTCTTCTGCACCTTTAAATACCACTTCAGTCATGGGTAACATCCCTACATCTTCCTCAGTAAAGACCGAAGCAAAGAATTCATTCAGTCTCTCCGCTATCGTCTTGTTGCCTCTTAGTGCTCCTTTAACCCCTTTATCATCTAATGGACCAGCTGACTCTCTCACAGGTTTTTTGCTATGAATGTACTTGAAAAAGTCTTTATTTCGCATTTTTGCTTCCGCAGCAAGCGTCTTCTCAAATTCTCCCTTTGCCTGCCTTATCAATGCCTTGCATTTGACTTGCCAGTGCTTGTGCTGTTTCTAGGTTTTGTCGTTTGGCTCTTTTTTCCACAGCCGCGCAACTGGCATGACAGCCTCGGGTTTTGACCCACCCTTACCCCGTCGCCTCTCCCCCACCCCTCCCTCCAATAAGTCACAACATTTCGCCAAGGGTTTTTATTTCAACAAAACAATTTCTATTTATTTATTGACAATGGTTATTAACAGCACAAAAACTGTTGGCCACAGCATGCACATAACAATCAACACAACACTGTACACAATTCCTTTCCACACCCTGCCTTTTCTGCCCCCTCGAGAGACACAGCCAATATCCCACAGTCCTTGTAAGTGGCAGGAGGAAAATTTGCAGTGAAAGCTTTTCCTCAGTTCTTATTCTTCTCCATATCCTTCAGTCGAAAGGCTGTTACGCCTGACGTTCATGCAGACTTGGCAAACTTTTCTTGCTTTTACCCCCCCTTTTGCCCGCCGTCAAAGCGAGGCAGGGGGCCCTCTGCACGGTGTTCTAGTCGCCTTATCAATCGCTCTGGGAACAGGTCCGTGTTTCTCTCCTGCACCTCTCCCCCTTTACTTAAAGCCTAGGCTGTGTTCTCTCTCACCGGGTGCATTTTTCTTGCCAACCCCGACAACAGCGAATCCTCGTTTGTTGATGGGGCCCCACTTATCAACACGCCGCTGTGGCCAACACCTGCTTCTGCCATAATCGTTCGACCATGTCTTGTATGGCGCACAGAAAAATGTCCATTCCTATGTCTGACAAGTGCACTCCATCTGCACAATACAATCCCGGGCATCTCTCTTCTATGAGGTCATGCTTGATGCTGTAACCCCCTATTGCCCCCATGAAGCGGGCCATCTATTTGTTCACTTTTTGTCTCATCCTCTCCAATGCCCTGTGCGAGTTCTCGCCCCTCCACACACGCCGCGGTATGATGTGAGACCATGTCAGGAGTGTCCCGGGAAAGGTATTTGCCAGTGTCAGCATGTCGCTTTGCATCTTTTTGGTGAGCTCAATGATGCGTGTGGATGCAAGGTCGTTGCCCCCCAAGTGGATCACAATCATCACTGGGTTCCCGGTCGATCTCTTCCTTTGTAGCAGGGACGGCACTAGCTGGTCCCACACCATACCCCGTCATCCCAGCCACACCACAGAAACCTCAGCGCTTGGTAATCCCAAATTCAACCCCTGTGGTCTGCACCGGGTCCACCTTTGCGCCCAGTGAACAAATGAATGGCCACATATCCATGCTTCATGAGGCCAGAGGCGGCGACTTACTCCTGCATTGGATCACAATCAGAAAGATATGATTACAGCAGAACTATCCAACAATGATCATAACACTGATTTTATACAAAAATGTTCCATATTGCCAATATCGCCTTACCCCTGCTCTCTACATGTTACAGGTTTTTTTTTATAAGCCCATCATTCCTTATTCCGCTGAACGTATATACAGTTTGTATCTATCCGAGCGCCATCGTCCTATATTCATGATCTGGTCTCTCGACATCCCAATGCTGGCTGCCATTGAAGCAGCTCCAATGCGAAAGGAGTGCGAGCCGTATAAGCTTGCATCCCGTCCTGTTCGTTCAATTACCATCTTGAGTACTCTGATAAATTGGAAACGTGATAGGGGGGCACCGTTCGCATGCATGAACCATTGATTTCCCGAGTGTGCCCGTAACTGTTGGTAGGCTAGAGCATTTCTCAGTGGGCATGAGGGGTCATTGTGCAATGCCGACAACACCACCTGTGCCCCTTTTCCCTCTGTGTCAGTTTTGGATCTGCACAAGTGTAGCACTATGGCCCCTGTGAGTATGCTCACATCGCGCTTTTCCATACCTCCACAGGCTGTCCCGTGCTTCGAGGATGAGGAAGCCACTAGCTCCCCTACTCAAAATGCTCCGTAAAAGGCCCAGGAAAAGGCATATCTAAACAGCCTTGTCTCGTACTCATCGTAACACACTTGGCTAGTCGTTACCATCATTTGTTGGAGCATCTGATGAGTGATCGGGCAGCGTTGGTCTACTTTCCGGGGCTACCCCAAGGACCAGCCTCTCATTACCTTCTTTATGATAAACTCCGCCTTGGGACTCCTCTTACCCGTAGCCTTTGCAAAAAATGATACCGCTGCTAAACGGGCTTGCACTGCTGCTTTTGTGTAGCCATTGCTTTTGCAATGCAAAATCCATCTCAGAATCGTTGCTACTTTAAATCTGTCTTCTCGCTGTATTATGGCTTCTCTGCAAAATGTTTGGTACAGTTCCCATGCCGCTACGTATTTACGCCTGGTATTCTCTGCTAAGGAGCCTAACAGGAGCTCCCATACCTCAGTGGGCCATACTCCCAGACATGATCGGGCACAGCTGTCTTGACCGCGTCTGCCTCGGGAGCCAGTTGGTGAAAAAGCCTGATCTTACAACGAGAAAAAGCATTGGCAATGTTATTATTTTCGCCTTCAATGTGCTCCGCTCTAAGGGTTATGTTATGAACCAGGCATAGTAACACTATTTGTCTTAATAGAGCCACTACCCTTGGCGTCTTAGCTCTCATACTGTTCACTGCCCACACCACAGCTAGGTTATCGATATGGAAGGTGATAACTCTGTTGGCGAGCCCTGGCGCCCAGATACATAAGGCTACCGTTAGCGGGAAAAGCTCCAAGAACGTGATGTCCCTGGTGGTCCCTTCGGCTTGCCATTCCATGGGCCATGTCTCTGAGCACCACGCCCCTTTATAGTAGATGCCGAAACCAATCCCCCCCGAGGCATCGGTGAAGAATTCAAGTTCCGCATTAGATACCGGGAGTGCTTGCCAGAAGGCAAGACCATTGAAGGTGCGAAGGAATTGCAGCCAGACCTGCAGGTCTTCCCGTATTTCCCTGGTGACCCAGATGCGATGGTATCTTTTAGTGATACCTCTCGTTGCCCATGCCATACGGCATCAGAAAACCCTCCCCATGGGTATCACCCTGCATGCAAAGCATAGCAAGCCCAGTATTGACTGAAATTGTTGCAGTGTCGCTTTTCTCTGGCTGTGAAGTAGTTGCATATCTTTCCTCAACTTCAGCACCTTATCTGCTGGCAAACGTGACCTGCGTGCCGGCACATCTAACTGTATGCCCAGGAAAGTGATGATCCCTTTCGGGCAATCTGTCTTTTCTTTCTCTAATGGGATTCCAAACAACTGTGCCATCCGCTCAAAGATATCCAATATCCTTTTGCAGTCGTCATGGTCTTTTCCTACAAATAGGAAATCATCTAGATAGTGCACAACCGTGTTGGGGCCTGCCAGGTATTCAACTACCCAGTGTAGGAATGAACTAAATTGCTCGATATATGCGCATGATACCGCACATCCCATGGGCAAACATTTATCATAGAAGAACTCCCCATTGAACAAGAAAGCCAATATTGGGAAAGACTCGGGATGTACCGGCAATAGCCGGAACGCGGACTCTATGTCCGGCTTCGCCAGCTGTGCTCGCGGCCCCTTACTTCGTATGAGCATAATTGCCTGATCAATGGTTGCATATTTAACAGAGCATAACGCTAGATCAATATAATCGTTAACTGACTTTCCCTCCAGGTATGATAGGTTATGAATTAACCAGAATTGTCCCGGCTCCTTTTTAGGTATGACCCCCAATGGGGAGATTATGATGTCCCTGAATGGGGGTGAATGGAAAGGACCCGCTATTCTCCCCATACCTATTTCTTTTGCTATCTTGCTGTGCGCGATCTCGTTGTGTTTTTGGACAGATGGTGGGTTATTTATAAAGCGCATTTGTGCTTTTTAAATTATTATTAGGGATGGGATGCGTAAACCCTGCGAGAAGCCATTTTCAATACTGATAGCTATATCCCGCTTAGGGTAGGCTCTTAGCCATGGACGCATATTCTCAAGCCTGATGGGTGTTGGGGCCAACTCACTCGGTTTGGCCTCCCTTGATGCCCTGCAGGTGAAAGCGGGGTGTCCACTTTCACATACTGAGCAGGAATGTTTGAATTTACAAGGCTGCCATGTACAACTCCCTGTGTTGTACTCTTGGCATGCCCGTCGCCCTGCCAACTGATTGGCTTGCTGCCATTGCGTGTTCTGAAAAGGCTGTTGCCATTGCGTGCTCGGCAGGGGCTGCTGCAGCCCGTCCTGACACCATGGCCTATTGGGTGCCATTTCTTCTGTCCACATGTCCAGAATTCTGTGATGCCATGCTAGGGTGGGATCTTCTGCCATGCTTCTCCTGAACTTCACATCATAGTTCAGCCAGGCCCACCCCCCATATTGCTTATGTGCTCTGGTAATCGTGTCCAGGTACCTGGTCAGATATGGCCCTGATTCAGGTTCCTTCTCCATCACCACACTCATAAAGATGTGGAATGCTGTCACCCAATTGTTAATGGATTTGGGAATTTTAGGTTTCCTGTCCCTCTCGCCTCTTTTCTCCTTATCCTTTCCTCTATTTGACTCTTCATCCTGATCCCTAAGCAGGAGAGAGAATAGGTCAATATATTCTCATCTCCAAATCCGCTTTTTTATCTTTTTGGGCACTGCAACAGCCAATGAGCTCACCCCGCAGCGGGGATCACGGCTGGTATTGCGCCAATCTACCTGCATTCTTTGGGCCACCCCAGATGACGTGCTCCCACGGTCCTCGCCCCTCTGATTCTGCCCCGACCATGCTTGCCTTAGGGAATTTGATTGTTTTGGGCTTTTCTTTCTTTTAAATTTGTTTAATGCATATTGTATCACATCTGCCAAAGCTACGTCACCAGAAAGGGAATCCTCAGATGATGAGGTTAACCACTCTGGTGCCCCCTTTTCACACCCAGACTTACCATTTGTCGTGCTCGGTGTTACTGTGCTGTTGCTTGTTGTCGGCAGTTCTTCGCTCGTGAAGCCTGGAATTCCCAGTCGTTGTCTGACTGAGGTCAGGCCGTGTTGTGTAACCTGCTCCCGAACCATCTGGAGCAGGTCGTCCAGCTCCTGCCTCTGTGGAGGGGCTGAGCTTTCCTGTTGTTGTGTCACCTGTTGTGCGCCTAGGCTTTACTGCTGCTACGCTGCTAGTTGCGTCATGGCTGGCCATGTGTGCTCTCCTTCTGCTCGAACCAGCAGCTGCCCGCGCCTTTGTTGCTGGCGCTGTATTCGATGTAGCCTTGCCACCTGCCTGCTGGGCTCCTCGCGTCCTGGAAGCCTTTTGTGTCTCCTTTCTCGGCATCTCTAATCTAGGATAAAATTACTACGCAGAGGCAATGGAAAGTCTAAATTACTATCTGTCTCGGATGTTTGCATGAATTCCATGCACCCTCGATTCCTATATCTATATATATAGCTATAGATATCCATATATATCTACATATCTATATCTATCTATACATATCTATATATATCTCTATCTAGACATCTCCATATACATATAGCCCCCTGGCAAAAGATCACAAATCTGCCTGACTGCATAACCCCCTTCATTCTCACTTGCACATTAATACAGTCCCCATTTCTTTGTTCCCAGGTCATCTTCAATATAAAACAACAAAATCATCCTAAGAATCTGCACTACCGGTTCTATCCCTTAGATGGCAGCATTACTTTACACTGAATCCACTTTCAAACATTGCCATGCTGCCGTTTTTTTTTTTTTTTTTGGAAACCTCTCTAAACTGTGGATTCCTCACCTGAATCTGGTTGTTCCTTTGATTTTTATTTATTTTATTGATTGTTGTTGCCCTGCAGTGTTTTCTCCTTTTTTTGCATGCTCACGTGCACCCACGGTGTTTTTCTTTTGGCGCGCACATGGCCCGCATACCCCAGCGGCTCTCCTCTGGCTCCTGCAATTTTGTCTCCTGACTGGCCCTGATGCTGCCTTATTCGGGGACGAGAAAGGTAGGGGTTTTGGTTGCCTTCCCTCTCTTTCTTTTGCTGCCGTCTGCTATACCCCCCCCCCCCCGAACACAGATGCCGCTTCATGCAAATAAACCCCGGCACGGCTGGAAGCGCCGCTATGCCCGCTCTGGGTGTCACAGTCGATCCTGTCCCTATTCATCATTATTTCAGGTACTTGCCGCTTGCTGCGATCCTCGATGCCTGTCCGTCCCGGATAGCCGTGTCGATGTCCGTCCTTCTCTAGGAAGGGGGGGGGGAACGGCTAAAGAGGCCGAGCCAGTGCCGGACGCACTTTTTATATGTGGCTCACTGCCCGTCCTCGCCGTCCCCCCGCCCCTCCCGCCCCCCCAAACCCTCGGCACACCACTGCGCGTCTGTGCCCGGCCGCGGTAATTCACAGCCGGGTCTTTTCCTGAAAGATGCTTTTTTGGCAACAACAGCCTCTCTGACCTCACCTTTAAACCATGCTGGCAGTTTTTTGGACTTCCTTCCACTTTCTTAAAGCGTGGAATACAGCTGGTCTGGGCTTCCAATATAGTATTTTTCAACAAAACCCAAGCTTGATGTACGTCTTTAACCTTTGCAACTGCTCCTGCCTTTGTATGTGTGCGTCCCTATCATGTGGAGGTGGGTTGCCTGTGGGGGTGTGGTGCTTGTGTGTGTGTTTTGGGGGATGTGAATGAACCTTTTGGCAACACCTTGCACTCTTCCCTCCCCCTCCAACCTCTCTCCTACTGGCTTCTCTTCCCCCTTCACCACCCTTCCTAGCACTTCCATCCCCAGTGCTAAAATCCCCCCAACCACCATTTTTATTAGGCCCATCAGCATAAAGGTGGTACTGAAAGACATGGGAGGAGATGAGCTAACCAAGGGACTGGGTATAGGCAGAGAAAAGGAGTGGACCCAAGACAGATTCTTGGGGCACACTAACTGAGAGCTGTCTTGGGTCCACTTCTTTTCTCTGTATATACCCAGTCCCTTGGTGAACTCAACTCTTCCCATGGTTTTCAGTATGATCTTTAGGCTGATGACTCACAGATCTACCTCTCTACACCTAAAATCTCCCTGGCAATCCAGGCCCAGATCTCTGCCTGCCTTTCTGACATTGCTGCTTTGATGTCTCACCGCCACTTGAAATTGAAGATGGCCAAAACTGAGTATTTTATTTTTCCCCCTAAACCCTCCTCTCCCCTTCCTCCTTTCTCAGTCTCTGTGGATAACTCTCTACTTCTCCCTCTCTCCTCAGGTCGCAACCTTGGGGTCATCTTTGACTCCTCTCTCCTTCTCCACTCACATCCAACTGATAGCTAAATCCTGCAGTTTCTTTTTCTAAAACAATCAACAAAATATGTCCATTCCTTTCTCAACACACTTATCCATTCTTTAGTCATCTCCCATCTAGACCATTGTAACCTACTCCTTGCTGGTTTCCCTCTGAATCATCTCTCTCCCTTTTAATCTGTTCAACACTCTTGCACACCCTGGACAGACCCAGAAGATGAACCACAACAAATATACTTGCCAACAAACCTGCCGTCAAACATTCAAATTCTGGAAAAGCTTACCAGTCACAATAAGAAGGATAACAGACCTCTCCACCTTCCGTAAACACCTCAATACCATCCTGTTTACTGAACGTTATGGTCCTAATACCCAACACCTCCCCTGATCTGACAAACAAATCAGAACTAGCTCATGTAAATAGTTAAACGATATATACATAGTTTTCTGTTTGTACACGGTTCTCTGTTATTGTTATATGTAAATGAGTTTTTCTGCCAAACGGTTTTTGTTATATGTAAACAAGTTTCTGTTCCACTATAAACTGCTTTGACCCAGTGAAAAGTGGTATATGAGTCTAGCTAAATAAATAAAATAATCTTATGCCAGCCTGGTCATGCTCATATTACTCCTCTTCTCAAGTTACTTCATTGGCTCCCTATCTGGTTCTTCATCCAGTTCAAACTTCTCCTGCTGATCTATAAGTGTATTCACTCTGCAGCTCCTCACTACCTTTCCTCTCTTATCTGTCCCTACACCCCTCCTCGGGAACTCCGCTCTTCTGGCAAATCGCTTCTATCTGTGCCCTTCTCTTCTATGGCTAACTCCAGACATTGCTCCTTTCACCTTGCTGTTCCTTACACCTGGAACAAACTACCTGAGTCTGTACGTTGGGCTTCATCTCTGGCCCATTTCAAATCCAGGCTGAAAACTCACCTCTTTGTTGCCGCTTTCGGATCTTGATTCACCTGATCTCCTTTGTATCTCCTTACCATTCCCCCTAGATGTATCCTATGTCTATAGCTACTCTGTTAACAGACTTTTTTGACTAGATTGTAAGCTCTGATGAGCAGGGACTGTCTCTTACATGTGTGTGCAACACTGCATATGTCTTGTAGCGCTATACAAACGCTCTGTAGTAGTGGTAGTAGGATAGCCCTACACACTCTCTTTGTCCTCCTTTAAAGTGCATTTCCAGCCTGTGCCCAGCAGTCCAGATCCACCCATAGGCAAACTTTGCAGCTATTCAGAGTTGCAACAATACAAGGTCCCAAAACCTTTGGGCATGTTTACTGTCACTTAAATTCCAGTGCAGCAAATGGATAATATGGGCGACTACAGAAGGAAGGAAGGAAGGGGGTCTGCTCCCTGAGTTGATCAGAAAGCAATAGCAAACACCAAGCAGCATAGGACATTACAGGCCCTGCAGTGACTCCAACACTTCCTACTGTACAGCTTCTCCTTCAGCCTAGCTCTATGTTTGCCTCTCTGTGCTCTGGGATGAGCAGTGCCCTCCTAAGTTCTCTGCTACACTGGTGAGGTTTTAGCTCCTGTGAGTGAATTTGTCTGTCTGTCTCCTGTGAGTTTTAGCTGTCTGTCTGTCTGTCTCCACACTATTTATATATTTATTTCTTTGTTTGTCTGTCTGTCTTTATTAGTGTGCTTTCTCTGCCCCTTTATTTATTTGTGCACTTTTGTTCAGCTTTCTCAGCTTATTATTTATACCCTATCCACCCTCCCTTCTACCCAGCCACCCCTGGCTCGCTGTCTCTTATAGCTGCCATCTGCTTGTTACTTACCTCACACACAGGTGTGGCAAATCTCTTTGACTCTCCCACCTTCTATATCCTCTGGCCTTTGTTCTCCTCCCTATTCCTCCACTATGGCTCCTCACCACATTGTCTTTCTCTTTTTTATACTCCCTAACTGTCTGCCCTCCTACCAGCACCTTCACTCCTCCCCTCCTTTTCTCCCACTTACCATCCTCACTACCCCCTCCATTCTGTCCTCTACCCTATCATCAGCTCTTGAGCTTCATCGCTTTCTCCCTCTCATTCAATCATCTCCCCTCTCTCTAAGGCAGCCTCACCCTCGTTTCCGCCGTACTGTCTCCTCTCTACCCCATACTCTGCTACTCCTTCTCCTTCTCTCATCTGGAGATATCAACCCCAACTCTGGCCCCCCTAGACTTCTGTCACACTCTGAGAAGAGATCTTCACGCAACACCTCTAATCTTATTCATATCCCTCACCTTTCCCCTATCTCATGTGCCTTGTGGACCGCACACTCTGTCTCTAATAAACTTGCTTTTACTCAAGATCTCTTTATCTCTAATGCTCTACATCTTCTTGCTCTAACTGAGACCTGGCTCCTCCCAGATGATACTGCATCTACTGCTGCTCTCTGTCATGGGGGCTAACAGTTCTCCCACACGCCTCGTCCCACTGGCTGTGGTGGTGGTGTTTGGGCTCCTCCTTTCTCCCTCCTGCCAGTTCCAACCCCTCCTGCTGACTCAGTCTGACTCCTTTCCCTCTTCTGAAGTTCATTCCATCCACCTTTTCACTCCACTTCCTCTACGGGTAGCTGTTATTTATCAACCTCCTGACAAATCTTCTTCTACCTTTCTCACTGACTTTGACTCGTGGCTTTCATTCTTTCTGGATTCCTCTTCCCCCACTCTTATTCTGAGGGATTTTAACATTCATGTTGATAGCCCCTCTGATCTCTATACTTTAAAACTCCTCTACCTTACCTCCTCATTTGACCTCCAGCTTTCTTCCACTGCTCCCACTCACCAGTAGCTCAGTTCTTCCCTTATCTGACCATCATCTTTTAAGCTTCAATCTTCATCACCCCTCTGCCTCAATCTTGTCCTATCTCCTCCAACCTATTCAGAAATATTCATGCTATTGATCCTTTGGTTCTCTCTTCCACTGTTTCCTCATCTCTTTCTTCCACTATGTCATCTAAGACTGTTGACGAAGCAGTGGCTTCCTATAACACTGCACTCTCCTCTGCTCTGGATGCTCTCGCTCTGCCCATGCCACATCCTGTGAGGTGTTCTGCACCCCAGTCCTGGCTTTTATCCATTACCCATTATCTACATTCCTGTGCTCGTTCTGTTGAGCGGGCTTGGCTAAAATCCCGCTCCCTTGAAGACTTTCTACACTTCAAATTCATGCTTGTCTCTCTCCAGTCAGCCATAGCTCTTGCCAAACAAGACTATTATTTTTTTTTATGTCCATCTGACTAACTCTTGCTTCTGACCCTCGCCGTCTCTTTATTTTTTTTTTTTTGAATTCTTTATTTTCGTTTTATAACAAAAGGAAAAGGAAGACATACAGCTAAAAGACAAATACATAACGTGTAATACATACACCAAAGTAAGCCCCTACCACCCCCCTCCCCCCTGCTTCTTCTCTAGAAAACTAAGCATTCCCGAAGCGGGCATGTACTTACATTATTGTGTTACAAAACCTAACAGTGATCTAAAACATGATGAATGCGCATTATACAGGCATGTTGGAGCAATGAGCAGATTGTACATAATCATTAAGCATCTGCCATTAGACAAGCGAGAGTGAGTTTGGACATGGGGAATAGCTCTCCGAGGTATCTGCTCATATTTACTATATAAGCAGACGAGGTTCCACCATGCATCGACAGTAAGTCGAGAGCTATCCTTCCAATTCCTCGTGATTAAGCATATGGCTATACCCAGCATGAAATCAAGGAGAAAGCGACCCTTCTTAGGAAGAGAGGGAACCCCCGCTACGAAGCGGAGTCCCACGACCTCCCAAGAGAGAGGTTCATGAAAATGTAAGATGGATTGAAAACGACCCCAGACCCGCCCCCAATAGACCTGCAGTTGAGGACATTCAGAAATAACATGAGCGAAGGTTCCCACAGCAGTATGGCAAGACCAACACGGTCCCTAACATTTGGGTTCCATTTGGCTATTTTTCTGGGGTATAAAAGCATCTGTGTGCACAGAAGAAGAGAGTTTGGGTAACAGAGGCAGACCGGGAAGCCCGCACTACTTTACTCCAAAAAACGCTCCATTGCACAGGGGTTAAAGTGGTTTGCAATTCGCGCTCCCAGGCTTGTTGGGCTCTAAAAGTGTCCGTGTCTGTACCCTGGCATATTATAAGTAATCCTGTATGGCTACTCGAATTTCTGACTGGAAATCTGGCTGAGTTAACAGGGCTCTATCAAAGAACCAGGCTCCCGAATTTCCCTGGGGTACAATAGTGTTTAATTGAAAGGAAATGGCAGCATGATCTGAAAGATGTGGGGAGTGAATCTTTGCAGTGTCCCCCTGAGGAACTAGCAGTTTTGAGATTAGAAAGAAGTCTATGCGAGACTGAGAATTATGAGGGAAGGAGAAGAAGGTGAAGTCAAGCTCATTGGGGTGTAGTAACCTCCATAGATCAACTAAAGCAAGATCCTTGATCAGGGAGGTAAGCGTGGCAAGACTCTTGGGGGGACCACTCGTCCTAGGCGGTTGTTTGTCAATCAAGGGATCAAGGACTAAATTGAAATCCCCCCCAATGATCAAGGAAGTATTAGCAGAAGCCTACGCAACCGGAGCAATGATAGCAAAAAAAGGAAAAGGGCGGGGTCATCAACATTAGGAGCGTAAAGGCATATACATGTGACTTCACGGCTACCTATCTTAAGGTGAACTCTAGACCATCTATCTTCTGAATCTGAGCTAGTCGCAATAACAGTAGCATGCAAAGATTTCCGAACCAGTATGGCAACCCACATTTCTTAGACATGGCTGGGAAATAGGCGGCCACCATGTAAGGTTTAATATTGAGTTTAAGAGTTTCCTTCAAATTTAAATGCGTTTCTTGGAGAAAATCAGAGCCGCTGCGTCCTGACTGAGGTAGCTTAGGGTTTTCTTCCGTTTTATCGGAGTATTGATTCCTTTTACGTTCAATGAGAAAATCTTACATGGTGCCATCAATCGGTAATAGACATTTTAGGTAAGGGTGCTTGATAACATATAACATAAGCAGAATCTATACAACAATGTCATAATCACTGCGTATTCTGGCTAATACGCCCCATATTGAAAAGTATGTACCAACGTATCTTAGAGAAGAAGCAAAACCCCCAAAGAATATGGCGACCAGAAGTCTGCGGGAGGAGGCCCTAGAGAGGAAATAGAAAGACATATAAAAAAAAAAAAAAAAAGAAGAAACACCAGAGTCCATAATAACACTGTCTCTGATACTCATCAAGGCTGCGGTGGGTAGATGGAGTCGGGCACAGATACCATCAAGAGTAAGGCCACAGACTGCCCACGCCAGACTCTTTGCTAGGCTGCGGCAGATCCAATATGGCAGATATGGCGGATATGAGGAGACTTGCAGGAATATTCTGGAAGTCAGCGCATCAAGTCGGCTTCTTTGGAATCCAAAAACTCCGCTAGTAGATCAGGGTCCTCAAATGTTCTTGTCTGATTGTGAAGCGTGACCCGGAGCTTGGCCGGGTACATCAGGCCATAGCGTGCTTGTAGGTGTTGAAGCCTCGGCCGGAATTCCAGAAAGCGCTTTCGGCGGTCGACCGTGGGTTTAGCCAAGTCGGGATAGAAGGAGATCTTGTGGCTCTCAAACTCCATATGGCCCTTTGCCCGAGAGGCACTTAGAATTTGCTCCACGTGTTGATATCTCAATAGTCGAAAAATGATAGGCCGCGGGGTCTTCCTGTTGAGCGTTATGCTTGTGGGTACACGATGAGCGCGATCAATCTCCAAATCTTTGGTAAAGGTGATTTGGAGTAGGGAAGGGAGGATTTTGCATAAAAACTCTTTCATGTCTCCCGATTCCGCTCCCTCCGGTATGCCCACGAGTCTTATGTTGTTGCGGCGCGCTCTATTATTGCCATCTTCCACCTCTTTCTGCAAGGCCCGCACCTGACGTTCAACTTTGTCGAGTTTGGACAACCGGGCCGCATGGGAGTCCAATATGCTCTCCAATTTGTCCTGACGCGAAGAAAGCCCTTCTAGCTTGCTTTGCAGCACACCAAAATCTTCCCGCAGCGCGCGGAGTGCTTCACACCGTTTGCCTGCACAAGGTTTTTGACCCCTCTAATCTCTACGAGGATTTCCTGCTGCATTTCGGGGCCCTCGCACAAGGCCGGCCCCTTCTGCGGGGACGGAGGTTCAGTTTTGGAGCGTTTGCCATGAGAAGCCGCTGTAGATCCAAATTCCAGGCGCGTTGGTTTGGTCCCCGCCATCTCACCAATGTGCCCCGGCAAGATCAGAGTAGAAGTTCTAAGTTAGTGAGGTGTTAATTCAGGATTCTAAGTAGGCCTCTCGGGAGCCTCAGCGTTATGCGACCATCCCGCTGGACATCAGGCTCCGCCACCCTCGCCGTCTCTTTACTACTCTCAGTTCTCTCCTCAAAGTGCCTCCACCTCTGATCCCTCCCTCCCTTTCTGCCCAAACCCTGGCTGACTATTTCCATGACAAAATCTACAAGATCACCCTCCAATTCCCCACAAAGTCAGCTACCTCCCTTCCTCTCTCTCTTCACTTCCAACTTTCCTCCCCTACCTCTGTTACCCCCTCTTCCTTTCCTGTGATCTCTGAAGAGGAAACTGCACACCTTGTTTCTTCCTCCAAACTCACCATCTGCTCCTCTGATCCTATCCCCACCCGCTTCCTAAGCCCCATCTCCTCTACTGTAGTCCCTTCCATCTCTCATATTCTCAACCTTTCGCTCTCCACTGCAACTGTCCCTGCAGCCTTCAAACATGCATTGGTCACACCTCTCCTCATGAAACCCTCACTTGATCCCACCTGTCCTTCTAATTTACGACCCATCTCTCTTCTTCCCTTCTTTTCTAAACTACTTGAATGAGCTTTTCACCATTGCTGCCTCGACTTCTTCTCCTCTCATGCCCTCCTGGATCCTTTACAGTCTGGTTTTCCTCCTTTACACTCTATTGAAACAGATCTTGCCAAAGTCTCCAGTGACTTGTTCCTGGCAAAATCCAAGGGACTTTACTCCGTTCTCATCCTTCTTGACCTCTCTCCTGCTTTTGACACTATTGACCACAATCTCCTCCTCGATACCCTGTCCTCACTTGGTTTTAAGGGTTCTGTACTATCCTGGTTCTCCTCCTATCTCTCCCATCGCTCTTTCAGTGTGTATTCTGGTGCCCCCTCCTCCTCTTCTATCCCGCTCCCAGCTGGTGTACCCCAAGAATCTGTCTTGGGTCCACTCCTTTTCTCTCTACATACCCAGTCCCTTGGTGTGCTTATCTCTTCCCATGGCTTTCAATACTATCTGTATGCTGATGACTCCTGGATCTACCTCTCTACGCTTGAAATCTCTCCGGCAATCCAGACCCGGATCTCTGCCTGCCTTTCCGACATTGCTGCCTAGATATCTCAGCGCCGCTTGAAATTGAACATGGCCAAGAATGAACTTCTTATCTTTCCCCCTAAATCCTCCCCTCCTCTTCTTCCTTTCTCAGTCTCTGTGGATTACTCTCTACTCCTTCCTGTTTCCTCGGCTCACAATCTTCGGGGTGTCTTCGACTCTTCTCTCTCCTTCTCCACACACATTCACCTGATAGCTAAGACCTGCCGTTTCTTTCTCTATAACATCAGCAAAATCTGCCCTTTCCTTTCTGAACACACTACTAAGATGCTTATCCACTCCTTAATCACCTCCCGTCTTGACTACTGTAACCTACTCCTTGCTGGTCTCCCTCTGAATCATCTCTCTCCCCTTCAATCTGTTCAACACTCTGCTGCGCGGCTAATATTCCGCCGCCTCGTCATGCCCATATTACCCCTCTTCTCAAGTCACTTCACTGGCTCCCAATCTGTTTCCGCATTCAGTTCAAACTTCTCCTACTGACCTATAAATGCATTCACTCTGCAGCTCCTCACTACCTTTCTTCTCTTATCTCTCCTTACAACCCCCCTCGGGAACTCTGCTCTTCTCGCAAACATCTGTGCCCTTTTCTTCTACTGCTAACTCTAGACTTCGCTCCTTTCACCTTGCTGCTGCCTTACGCCTGGAACAAACTACCTGAGTCTGTACATCAGGCGCCTTCTCTGACTCCTTTCAAATCCAGGCTGAAAACTCACCTCTTCACTGCTGCTTTTGGATCTTGACTCACCTGATCTCCTTTTATTTTCCTCTCCCCCTTGTTTTATCCCTGCCTACATGTCCTGTGTTGTCTGTCTTGACTAGATTGTAAGCTCTGATGAGCAGGGACTGTCTCTTACATGTCTGTGCAGCGCTGCGTACAACTTGTAGTGCTATACAAATGCTCAGTAGTAGTAGTAGAAAGAGACACAAGTGATTGAAATGCTGCAGGCTTGTGAGTGCTTTCCCCTGACAGACCCCATGCTGGCTTTCCTTCCTATTGCTACTGCTGTCACTGGGAGTGAGGACCAGAGATGTGGGGGTGGAACCTGAGAAGGCTACATTTAGGGAAGATGTAGGAGGGGAGGGGATGAGTTTACAAGGACACAAGTAAGGGTTGATAGGGGAAAGCATTGAAGAACACCTGATTCAGGTTGAAATATCTTCTAACAATACTCGCACACTGGAGACATTAGAATACTCTGAAAGAGAGGTTGTAAAGTCTGAAGTAGCCCGGGTGCATTTTAATAAAGAGCAGACAGAAATATTTGATACATTTTATTGATATAAACTGCTAAGTAGATTATGAATACAAATTAATTTATCTATTTGTTCAAAGAAATTTATAGGTCACCAATCTACCACTTCTAAGGGGCCTACAATTTAAATAAAAACATACTTTGAACTGTCTGTACATCAGTACCAGAAGTGTAACAAAATGTGAGTGTTAGAAGGAATGGCACCAAATGAAAATTATAGGGGAATGTTCACTAAAGTGTGCTAACTGTTCACGCTTGTTTTAGCACACTCTCAATGGTTAACGTGGGGTCACGTTAAAGGCTACTGTGCTCCAGGACCATACCAAGCTCAAAATGTGCCCTGTGTGACTAACGAATCTGGTGCCGCTCCTCCACCCAGCTACGGTCGGTGTCTCCCTCTTTATGAGCTTCTTGGAAGCTCAGTGATGATTTTATTGTCCCCTTCTGTGCTTGCGCCCTGTGCATCCACACAACTTGCACAACCCTTGCTATGGTCCTACCATGCGCTAAAAACAGCCAGCGTGGTAAAACGAAGAGCTATGTGCTTAGTGCATGGCGGAGCAGAGAATGGGAAGGATAGGGGTGCAAATTAGGTGGAGACTGTGCATTGCAGTTAGAATGAGGGCAATTACCATATGCTAATTGGAAATGTCGCAGTTAATGTGGGGGCACAGAATGCCCCTTCAGTGGGTGGCGTTAAGTGCACCTGCGCTGTGAATGCCACAGCCATGCATTAAGGTACATTTCAGTGTGGTAACTGCATGGAACATGCCAGGCACATCCCAAACATGTTTGTTTTAGCTCCAAACAAATATTAAGTGTAAACCCTTAGCTCAATTTAGCAGACATTCTCCATTGATATTATAAGCATTTCAGAGACATACATAGTTGAAAGAGGATAATTAATGGGCATTACCGAATTGGTGGAGAGGTAACAGTGGGATAATGTTATAGTGTTGCCTAGTTAATGTGCATTTTTGCACATGTTTTTAATGATTATTTTATAAACATGTGAATTCTATAATATACATGCATACTTGTGTGCTCCATATATAGTCCAACAAAACTTCACCCATATACACACCCACAATGAAGTACTCGCGATCCAAATAGCGTGCATACCTTAATGTTTGTTATAAAGTTTGTTAAATAAATAAATAAATAAAATGCTAGTCAATGTGTTGTAAGAGTCGTCTTTTGTGTATTAATGATTAAAATAACAACTAACAAACGTGGCTTTGTATTACATTACTCCCTATATATTAAGGATAGAATACTCAAATGCAATAAAAGTCCTGCAGGAAACAGAATGCAACGTGGAATCTTTATCACTAGAAATTCCATGTTGATGAGGAAAAGTATAGCATTGGGAGTACACTACTGTCCACCTGACCAAGATGAAATGCTACCAAAAATGAAAAAAAGCACAGAAATACTGGGAGAATTCAATTACCCTGGTATAGATTGGGTAAATATTTCATTGTAACATGTTAATGAGGAAAAGATTCTGGATGCCACAAAGGACTTCTTTATGGAGCATTTGGTCCTAGAACTGATGTCAACAGGAACTATTCAAGATCAATTCCTCAGGATCTGATGGAAGTGGGAAGGGTGGTATCATATTTATTTTCTGGATAATATTGGTTTCTTTCTTTCAGAAAGACACCTCAGTATGTGTGCACAGCTATTGGAAGTGTTCTTGCCCAACAGCTTCGCAAACAAGTGGGCAGATGAACAAAGATTATCTTTTATTTCATATCCAGAAGAAAAATGCTCAATACCTATTTCTTGAGCGATAATGAACATAACTGATTAGTAACTTTCAAAAAGTGCATCTATGTGCTAAGTTTCCCTTTGAAAGTTTGACTTGAGTGACAAGCAACTGCATAGACTTTTTAGAAGTTATTCATGTGGGTATTTCCACTGATATCATCCATTCATATTTTTGGAAATGTAAAAAGATGTGAATAACTTGACTCTCTGCCCTTCTCCCAGACCCCAGGAATGGGACCCCGACACACTCACTCTTCCATACATATTGGATACAGGTGTATATTCTCATGTATGCTGGACAATCTTTTAAAGCCCAATTTCTGCACATAAAACCCTTTGAAAACTGCCCGACACATAAGTTTCATCTGACTCGGGCAATTTATAGCTTGACTGGAACTAGGACCCTGCAGAAGGCAGCTCAGAGGAAGACACAGACACCTACCGTCACCTCCTCGACTTTATGCTCTTCACTGGATTTTGATTCCAGAATCTCTTTCAGCTCCTTCCTCCAAGACTCCAGCTGAATTTCATATTTTTCCTGTGAACATTGACATATCTAATTTAGAAAATGAATGTTACTATATTATATTATTCAAGCGCATTTATACCAGAACTTGACAAATCCCAGGTGCCAGGTTTCCATAGTGACCACATATTTGCATCTGGAGCCTGGGATTTTATTGCCCCTCCCCCTTAAAAATGTAGGGCAGAAGATCCCTTCTATCTGCTTGTGGGATCCGATTTCTTGCAGGCAGAAGAGTAGGGGAAGGTGACTGTGGCTTCAAGGCAGCTGGCTGCCCCCAAGAATCCCATTGCCTGCAGGCAGAAGACAAGAAGAGAGCCGTGATCCCTGCTAAAGCCTCTTCTGTCTGCCCATTGGAGATCAGATCCCCGCAGACAGAGCAGGAGGGGAAGGCCGGGCCAGGAAGGTAACAGGCAGCCCCTAGGGATCCCATACCCCTGCAGAGGACAGCAGGATCAGGTCTACAGAAAAAACAAAATTAGATGGAGAGGAGGGGTAAGGCAGTAAATAGTTAAAGGAGCGATAGTCTAATAAAAAAGGAGGAGAATGGGAGTGGAATGGAGGGAGAAGTGGAGAGACTGGGGAAGGGTTGGGGAGAAGCATGCAAGGGTTGACGGCAGAAGGGATGAATGCATGGGAACAAAAGAACCCAATCTTTATATGCCAAAAGATGCATTCTCCATCCACTCAACCAAAACCCATACAAGTTCCCCATGTACACACACAAACTCACAAACAGGCACTCCACCTCTGTACAACTGACACACGGGTAGGCACCCCACAGGCACCTATACACATACACACCCACAGAGGCACCCCCACCTCTGCACCACACATAGGTGTACAGTAAAGGGTCAGTGAGGGTGGTGGGAGAGGGAGGTGGAAGAGTGGGGACCCTGCCTTCTATTGGCACATTGGTCCTGTGCAGTGGCCCATTAAGAGTCTGATATATTAAGTTTTTATCCCTATAGAAAACAGAAAAACAGTCTTAGTAAATGAAGTCCCAAAACCTAAAATAGAAGCTGTGATATAGCTTTTTTTGAGGGGGTGCAAGCACTCTGACCTGGGTTTCAGCAGCCGCCTCCTACGATTCCAATGAAATTTCTCAAGGCCTGATTTATGAATTTTTGTGTAAAAATAAACCTTGAATAAATTGTCTGATTTTCAAATCAATGGACTATACAATTTCCTGAGGGGTTGATGGGCAATTATTGATCTATATGACAATTACTTTATACTCTGAGATAATTCTGTGGCTTTTTACCACTATCGTGAGCAAGAAAATGGTTTTAAGCCCATTCAGGTTCTCCTTAATTCATCTTCAGGCAACATCTCAAAGTAGTACACTTGCTAACTCCTTATGAAGCCCAATTTTTTACATTTAAATTTAATTGAGTAAGAATACTAAGATATCACAAAAACTACTTGAATGCCTTCTACATCTGTTGGAGACAGGTATAAAACCAACTCTGTTAGGGTAGACACAAGTGCACTTGGCACATATCATCTTTTCTGTTCAGCTGTTAGCTAGCCATGTGGGGTTTGCTTTTTTTAAAGCCTCCCATCGAGCCACCCACAGTGTCATGAGAGTCCAACATTGTTATACCCCAACTAATGAATGCTCTGAGCCATGTAATACTTCAATCTGAAATACTTGACCTGAAAATTCTTGGGTTTTTTTGTGACAGTGACTTTGACGTGTAAAGTAAGTGGGATCCAGCCTCTAGTAACTGATTTACCTTATACCAAATTTTACAACAGGGTGGTTCGGTACACTCATCCGGACTTTCTTCCTAAAGGTGTGCCAGATTTCCAACTTAATCAGTTGATTATCCTTTCAATATTTTTCCGTAGGCCTCATGCCCAAAAGTGTGACTCTGCATTGCATACATTGGACTGCAAGAGATTGTTAGCCTCCTATCTGAAGTGGACTGAAGCCCTTAGAAATCTTTCTGTTTCCTTTGACCCAAACAGGCCAGGAGTTGCCATTAGCAAATACACTCTATTTTCCACTACAAAATCAATAAACAGACATATTGACATAGACCCAATCTACTAATCCCTATGGACCAAAGAGCTGAGGCACCACCAACAACCGGGAAAAACATCCACAACCCAGCAGCACTCAAGGAAATCAACCAACCAATCCCTGCAGACCAGAGAGCTGAGTTATTACCAAAAAGGCTCAGAAACAATAACCACACTCCAGTAACCCTCAGGGAGATCAACCAATCAATCCCTGCGAAACAAAGACTTGAGTTACCACCAACCCCAATATAAGTACAAGCGGAAGCATTCAAGCATATTACTATCTAGAACCCCAAACTCGGAGAACAATCCAACATCAAAATACATTCCATGCAGATGGCTTAGCAGACGGCTTTTCCTTCTCTTCTGCCTGGGCTGATTTGACTCTTGAGAGTCATGTCATGTCTCATGATATACGAACTATGGCTGCATCGATCACCCACCTGAGATCACTCTCTGTGGAGCAAATGTTTGGAGTTCTGTCCATACATTCAATCACACTACTGTCTAGAAAAAGACTCCCAACGTGGCCGTAGGTGTGGCCAGTCCATCATCCTGAATCTTTTTGTGCATTAGAATTCAACTCCATGTCCTTTTGGTCCATTTTTTATTTTCCAGGACCCCTTACAAACTAAAGAGAAAATTATAAATGGCTAATTGCCTTCAAAAAAATTGCAGTCCTATTCAGGTTAATTTCCTCTTTTTCTGTTGAGGGCAGCCTGTAATGAGGGAGTTCCCATCTGTGAGGATTTGCTATGCTGCCTGTAATCAGAGATACAGTGGTGTGCAAAAGTCTGGAATCACTTGTGAGTTTTGCATTTTTCGTACTTTCTAACGGTTTTTTTTTTTTTTTTAATTTTGCGTTAGCCCAGCATATTCATTTTTCTACCATGTTAAAAGGAGTGGAGGAGTGGCCTAGTGGTTGGGGCAAGGTACTTCGGGCCGGAAGGTCGGGGGTTCAAATCCCACTAGAGGACAGCAACCTTGGGCCGGAAGGACTGGGGTTTCTAGTCCCACAGGTGCTCCTTGTGGTCTTGGGCAAGCCACTTAACCCTCCATAGCCCATGTTCCCTGTAAAATAGTTATCTCCAAGTTATAATGCCCTGTTCAATGTAATTTCAGTTCGTTCAATGTAAACCGCACTGATGCAGAATAGCGCGGTATATAAGAGAATGTAAATAAATAAATAAAATAAAATAAATAAAAGGGATACATTTGGCTATTAGAGTTGACCGTTTTGCATTCCTTGCTTCCAATTTAAATACTTTACAGACACTGGGAGATAGCTACTGCGATTTTTGTGGATCCTGTGTCAAAACTGGATCGAGTTTATCCAAGATGCGCACGTTATTTCTGACCAATCAGGAGGCTGGTTTCACTAACCAATCACAATGCAGATATCTAGCCAACAGTGCAGCTATAAAAACACACAGAATTTTTGAATTTCATATGCTTTCTGGATCGACCATGAAGATGACTTGGACCCTGACGTTGGAGGAGCGTGTTTGTGTGATCTTTATGAGCGAGGAAGGATTTTCAAGCCGTCAGATAGCCAGGAAAGTTGGCTGCAGTCAGAGCGCTGTTGTTAAGATTGTAGAGAAGAAGAAAGAAATGGGTTCAGTGGTGGACAAGCCTCGTTCAGGTCATCCGCGTGCATCAACATCACGCCAGGACTGCGCACTATGACGCATTTCACTGACTAATTGCAAGTTGACCTATCCTCGGCTACTTTGAGAGTGGTCAGACAAGAGTGAGGTTAGTGTCAGCTCATCAACAGTTCATCGCTGGTGCCTGCAGTTTGGTCTCTGGGGTTGCAAAGCACGGAATAAGCCACTTTTGACTGACATACACAGGCGCAACTGGATCGTGTGGGCAAGAAAGCACTCAACCTGGTCGACTGAAATGTGGGAAAAGGTGCTATTCAGCGATGAAAGCACCCTTCTGCCTGTTTGGTAACCAGGCCCACACCTATGTGAGGAGATTTCCTGGAGAGGAATTCAAGCCTGAGTGTCTCAACCTCACTGTGAAGCATCCTTTGAAGGTCATGGTCAGGGGCTGCATGGCTGCCAGTGGCATTGGACGTCTTCACATCATCGATGGAATGGTCAACGAGGCCAAGTACATCACCATACTGCAAAAGTGCATGGTGCCATCAGCACATCAGCTATTTCCTGGCCAGTTCCTATTCCAAGATGACAAAGCACCCTGCCATCGCTCCAGACAGGTGATCAGCTGGAAGCAGAGGAACAACATCAAGTCAATGGACTGGCCTGCCCAGTCTCCAGATCTGAATCCAATAGAGAACCTGTGGCACAAGGTGGCCTTGGAAATATCCAAGAGGCATCCGACATCAAAGCGTGAGCTGATTGAGTCACTCATTGCAGCTTGGAACCGCATTGTCACCAACGATCACCTTGCCAGACTGGTTCATTCAATGCCAACAAGGTGCAGTCGGGTGATCAAGAATAAAGGGTGGCCCATCAAATACTGAGCCATCACTGACACATAAAAATGTCCTTTTTCAAGGCCACATACAGTAATTTGAAGGAAACCTGGCGTGCGTCCATAATATTTTAAAGCATACTTACAATAGTATAGCGCTGGCCAACAATGTATATTATGCGATTTTCACAGAAAATCTATCAACAGGACAACTATGGGGAGCAAACTCAGAAAATAAGGGCCAAACCAATACTAAAAGTTGGCCCTAATAGCCAAATCTATCACTTATCATGAGATACACAGAAAAAGCCACTGGGAGCAAAAAGAAATTAAGATATAAGGTCACGAAGTTGAAAAAACGTCAAATTTGCAAGTGATTCCAGACTTTTGCACACCTCTGTAACCAAGTTACTTATCTATAGTGGGTACTTTCTGTGAACAGCAGGATACATACCCTTCCACCTCCCCAAGGAGTTACATTTTGCTGTCAACTTCATTATAATACTAAGGTGGTCCTGTAGACAGTGGGGAATGGCAACGATGTAGTAAAGGCTGTTAGTGTAGCTGGGCTTAAAAAAGGTTTGGACAAGTTCCTGGAGGAAAGGTCCATAAACCATTATTAAGAAGGGACCCAGGATATCAATGCTTGACCCAGTACAAGCATTGTGGAACCTGTGTCTTTTGGGGAAACTGCTAGGTACGTATGACCTAGATTGGCCACTGTTGGAAACAGGAAACTGGGCTTGATGGACCTTGGGTCTGACCCAGTATGGCATATCTTATGTTCTTATGTTCTTATGATGCACAGTGAGCTCTTTCACAGGTTTTAGGAACTTCCTAAGCTGGAAAACTGTTTCTCATGCTGGGTCCTGTCAGTGATGTTATCTATCACTGGTCACAGAGAACACCTGCTACAGGTAAGTAACATGGTTATACCTTGTATACCTTAGAGTAGAGGAGTAGCTTAATGGTTAGAGCAGTGGCTTGGTAATCAAGAGACCAGGATTCAATTCTCACTAGCACTCCTTATGGTCTTGGACAAGTCACTTAACCCTCCATTACCTCTGAAAAATCCAAGTTATCAATGTCCTTGTTTAAAGTGAATACCAAATTTAAGTTACAATATAAGCTGCTTTGACTGAAATGATAAAGCAGCATAAAAAATCCTTGTAAATAAAATGTTACTGCACTGTTTTCTATATGGGTCACCCTGTGATAATAAAGATAGTGACACTAACCTTGTATTTCCGCACTTCCTCCTCTATGGGGATCACGTGGTGAGATCTGTGATCCTGAGATTTTTCACACACCACACAGATCGGTCTCTGATCCTCTCTGCAGAACAACTTCAGTTTCTCTTAATGTGTGTCACACAGATTCTCCTCTCGTTTTCTCTTTGACTGATTTCTCAACTTTTCTGTGATATTTGCTAGCTGCCTGTTAACCCCGAGGTTCCTCTGCTGTGGTGTTTCTTTGCATTGGGGACAGGGAAAGTTTGTATCTAACCTGTCCCAGATCTGAGTGATACAGAAGCGGCAGAAGTTGTGGCCACACTCTGTAATCACCGGGTCTCTAAAATAATTATTACAGAGAGGACAAGAAATGTCCTCCCGCAGACTCTCAGCAGTGCTCCCTGCAGCCATGATTCTGAGAAAAATGAGAATAATCTTTAGTTTTGGTTCATGTCCTCTACATATGCGTCAGAGGAGGGTGTGTGTGCCTCTCCCTAGAATGTCCTCCCTTAAAAATTTACAAACAGTATAAGAGATTTCAGGAAGTTCAGCTCATAGTTTAGGTTACTAGATGGTTCGGGCCTGGTTTTATTTATTTATTTAACCCTTTGAAGGCCTACTTTAAAATTTTAATCAACATTCTGCATCCAGGTTAATTTTTGCAGATTTCAGGAAAATTGTACCCGTCTTATTCAATATGTTCTAATAGTGATTTTCCTTCTGCTATGGTCATGTATTATATACCATTTGATAGGAATATTTAGTCAGAATTTTGGATCCCGAGAGTTTTGGGCTTGGCCTGGAAAGGGTTAACAGTATTTCTATACCGCCTTCTCCTTCAATCAATAAGCCTGGTTTTACCTCACTGCATGCAACTACTTCCAAATGTCTCCCATCGACCCAGGCTACCCAAATTGAAAATTATGGTAGCTATTAAAAGACCAATTATTTTTGCTAAAGGAAAAGAAAGGATTAGCTTAGTTAAGGTTTTCCTTTATTTATTTCTTAAAGTGATGTAAACTGAGGTTTTCTTCAATGTTACTGGGTTCCAGGATGATGACAGCAAGTGTGCCGCAAACTGGAAGGAGCAACGTGAGACGAGTATGGCCACTGAAGTGAATGAAGGGAGATAAGTGTACACTGACAGACATTGTGTTCTTTTTACCCCGGCCAAAGTTAGTTATTTTTTAAGGGCAGAAGCAAGCAAGGTTAGAACAGGAACAGTTGCATTTGTTAAATATTTTTCTTTGCTACATAGAGACAGATAATTGAAAACATAATCACACTTACGTGCTGGGTGGAGAGCAACGCTGCGGACAAAAAGCAACACAAAGCATCAGTTCTTAGGTTACACGAATCATGAGTAATGTAAAATAGAGAAACAGTAAGAGAGAAAGGTAGATATTAATCTGAGTTGAGCAAAATGTACTCGGAGAAAGTGCAACTGTGAAACAAAAAGATAAATTATATAATTGTAATACGATGTTGCCAAGAGACCTAATCTCTACACCCACCATCACCCCAGTACCATGGTCTGACCATTACTTAATCGAGACGAAACTGCAATCACAAGAAGACCAGACAAGCGAAAGAGTGAACATCCCACACACACAAAGACGATTCAAGTCCTTTGACAAGGACGAATTCATACAGGACACAATACAACACTTGAACATTGACTCAGAGGACCTGGAGGAACAAGTTTCCAACTGGAACAGCGTTCTAGCTAACGCCGCCAAACCATCCGATGACAGGACCGAGAAACAACACCACAACAAGAGACAGAACAAGCCATGGTACTCAACAAAAATACGACAGGAAAAGAGGGAGCTCAGGAAAATTGAACGGAGATGGAGAAAAAACAAAACTACTTCCGACCAACATCTTTACCTAACAAAGCAAAAACAATACAATGAACACATCAACCAATCAAAGAGAGAATTCCACACAAACCTGATAAATTCTTCCATCAACAAACCCAGAGAACTTTTCGAAATAGTAAAAACCCTGACAAAAGAGCAAACAGCAGAAAGAGAAGTACAAGTGGATCCACAGAAATTCGCTGACCACATCAAAGACAAATTCCACTCCACAGAGCGCACAACACCCAGTGGAACCACAAGAACGAACGTACACCCCAAAACCTGGGGCACATTCTACTCTCCCTCAAAAGAACAGATATCCCACATCATCTCCACAATCAACACAAGTACTGCCCCTACTGACCCTTGCCCAGTGTCATGGGTCAAAGCCACCAAATCAAGCCTGATACCAACCATTCATAAAATGGTACACAACTCACTCACTCAAGGACTCATGCCACAGCAACTAAAGCTTGCCTCAGTAAGACCAATCACAAAGAAAACTACTCTCGACAAAAAGGACCCAGCAGCATACCGACCAATCTCCAGCATACCCTTCCTCGCAAAAATAATCGAAAAGACGGTTCAACTACAACTTCAGGAACACATTGACGAACACGGAACTCTCGACGACAACCAACACGGATTTCGTCCCAACCATGGAGTCGAAACTCTACTGATCTACCTCTTCGACAGCATCATAAGAATAATTGACAACACCAGGAATGGAATTATAATGATCTTCATCGACATCTCCTCAGCTTTCGACACAGTTGACCACAATATGCTCCTGGAGAGACTAAAGAACACTGGTATACACGGTACCACTCTGAAATGGTTCCACTCGTACCTAACCGAAAGACAGCTACAGGTCAAGGTGGGACATGACACCTCCCGACCCATAAACGTCCAACAAGGAGTACCGCAAGGATCCGCACTCTCAGCACTCCTTTTTAACATCTACATCCAACCAATATGCAACATTATGAAAGAGAACAACATCCAATACACAATATACGCAGACGACATCATGGTATACTCCCCGATATCAATCGACAACCCGGACTTCTCTAAGATAACAGACTGCCTTACCCAAATGACGAAGTGGTGCCAAAACAACAACCTCGCAATAAACTACAACAAGACCGAAGCTTTAATCATCACTCGGAACCAGAGCTTCGTACACCCACCAAACATAAAGATACAAAGCACTACGATACCGATAAGATCAGAGGTGAGATACCTTGGGGTTACTCTGGACAGTAAACTCAACCTCAAACCACACATAGACAAAACAATCCAAAAAGCCTACTACAGGATGCGAATCATCAGGAGACTGAAACCACTCCTCGCCCCAGAACACTTCCGTACCGTCTGTCAAGCACTGATAACCCCAATACTGGACTTCTGCAATCCGATATACCTTGGACTACCAAAACAAGCTCTCAAACCACTCCAGCTGGCACAAAACACTGCAGCTCGAATCATAGCCGGAACCGCAAGGCAGGAGCACATCACACCTACATTAAAGGACTTACACTGGCTCCCAATCAGTGCTCGCATCAGATACAAGACTATCATAAACCTATTTAAGATTAAAGAGCACACATCAGCCAACAGCCTCCACACGCTCATACAACCGGAAATCAGCGCACGTCCTAGAAGAAGTCAAACACGCAACCGAGTCAGTACCCCAAATGAATACAAGCACACACGCAAGGATACAACAAACAGAGCTCTCTCCATGGCTGCTCCAACAATATGGAACAATCTACCGGACGATCTAAGGGCAACTCCAGACCTCAAAGACTTCAGAAAACAACTGAAAACCATGCTGTTCATAGAGCACTATGGTCACATCACATAACCTAAGAGAATGGATAACAGCATTCCAATCCTCTTAAACAACTGTATGTATATAAAATGTGTTTTTAGCACCACTGTAAATAGCCCACCTTGTACATAGCTCAAACAAATCAAGCACCCAACACCGCCATCACACAACCAAGTTTCATCCTCACTGCATGTACAACACACACACTTTACCTGATTGCTTGCTGTGATACCACCTTGATTATTAAGATAAGGCGGTTTAGAAATACTGTTAAATAAATAAATAAATAAATAAGAATAATTTGTGACCAAGAATAAGCAATAGTTGCTTCTATCTGATTAAAATATTTACAATCCATAATAGGAAAGACCGCACAAAACTGCCAAAGAAGACGTAAGTTCTAGCTCTATCTCCTACATTGGCCAAAAGCAAACAGACAACCTGCGCTCGGGCATTTTCCCTACATTCACCTTGCTAAAAACCTATCTGTTCCAGGAACATTTCCATGGGAATACCTGACCTGACCCTCATCTGAGCTCAACCTTCACACATCTTCGCCTCCCCTTCTCCTGCCCTCTTAGCTTAAGCTGAAACTATGGCTGCTAGTCTGCCCCAAGACATTTTCTTTACATTGTAAATAGTTTAACAATTGAACTGTTCAATGTGTTACCCAGAGAATTCATTTTATTTATTTATTTATTTGACGGTTTTTATATACCGTCTTTCTACAATTCAAGATGGTTTACAGGGAACGTAACCGGCAGTATATTTCAACTGAGTACATAGTAACAAAAACATAATATAGTATAAGTGTTTAACAAGTAACTTTCTCCCTAAGGAGGCTTATGGATAGGAACTATTTACATGGAGATTTATAGGAGAGGTTAGGGAGAGCTATGTAAGAAGGGAAAAGTGTTCCTGGAAGAGATGAGTTTTTAGCTTCTTCCGGAATTCAGAGTGATTAGAGCAGTTCTGTAGTTCATATGGTAAGGCATTCCAAATCGAGGGGGCATAAAGGGAGAATGCCCGATTACAGGTAGATTGGCTAAATTTTCTCTTAGATGTTGGGATAGATAGAAGGTTTTTGGTGATGGTACGGCATGTTCTATTGTTGTTGGAATTAGACAGAAGTGAGGAGAGTCATGGGGCTGACTCGTTGGAGATGATTTTATGAATGAAAGTGATTACTTTGAATTTAACTCTGGAATGAATGGAGAGCCAGTTTAAATTAAAGAGGATTGGCATTATGTGTGAGCATCTAGGTATCTGTGATGAGCCGAGCTATTGTGTTCTGAGCCATCTGGATAGGATGTAAGCTGTTCTTGGGAAGGCCATGGTAGATGAGATTGCAGTAGTCAAGGGATGGGATGGTGAGGGCCTGGCAGACAGTGCGAAAAGAGTCTGGGTTTAGGAGAGGTTGGAGGTTCCGAAGAGATCGTAGTTTTGCGTATATTGTGTTAGATGTTTTTTTTATCTGTTCAAGGAATGTAAGATTTTGATCAAGGATAATACCGAGATACTTCACTTGATTTTTAACATTGAGGGTGAGATCACCAAGAGTAATGGTTGTAGGTGGAGTATAGGAAGCGTTGGTGAATACTCGAAGAGCTTCAGTTTTGGATTGGTTAATTATGAGGTTATGATCTAAAAGCTAGGTCTTCAGGTTTGTGATGCATTCACTTAAGTTGGAAAAGTTAGGGTTTGTTAAATTGAAAGGGGTGAAGCACATAATGTCGTCCGCATATAACTGGTAGTAGATTCCATGGTTATGAAAAATCTTGCAAACTGGTTGAAGGAATATGTTAAATAGTAGTACGGATAAGCTGGATCCTTGGGGGACTCCCTGTTTTAGTGTAAAAGGGAGGAATATGTCATTCCCTATACGGACCTGTTGTGTTCTATTTTCTAGGTAGGAGTGGAACCATTTTAGGGTTGTGTCCCTCAGTCCTATTTCATAGAGCCTATCTAAGAGTTGGTGGTGAGGAAGAGAATCAGAAGCTGAAGATAAGTTGAGAAATATTAGGAGGGGTTTAAAAAAGGTTTGGACAAGTTCCTGGAGGAAAGGTCCATAAACCACTATTAAAAAGGGACCCAGGATAATCAGTGCTTGACCCAGTACAAGCATTGTGGAACCTGTGTCTTTTGGGGATACTGCTAGGTACGTATGACCTAGATTGGCCACTGTTGGAAACAGGATACTGGGCTTGATGGACCTCGGTCTGACCCAGTATGGCATATCTTATGTTCTTATGTTCTTATGAGGCATCCTTGGGTGGTATTCTGGGTAAATAGGTGCAGTGAGTCTAAGAGAGAAGCAAAGAGGGTTTCCACTCCATGATTCTTTTTGAAGCCATGTTGGAATAGGTCAAGGGGAGAGTGCTCATCTATGAAATTCTGAAGCTGGCTTTGGACTAGCTTTTCTGTTATCTTAGCAAGGAAGGGCATACTGGAGATAGGTCTGTAAGAGGTAGGTGAGTTGGGGTCAAGTTTTGATCCTTTTAGGATGAGACGGATAGTGGAACATTTTAGGGGTGCTGGAGGGAAGTCTGTATAATGTAAAGTATGTAGGGGCTAATGGAACTATTAGTGATGTTAAGCCAGGATACCAGGCAAGGATTGAGGGCAGAAGTTGAGGCATTTAGATCTTTGATGACTTTGGATATGTTTTCAAGGTGAGGGGTTCAAAGTCATTCCAGGTAATTGAGGGGGTGAGAGTTTGAGGTCGGATATTGTGGTCATATATTGTTTGGGTTTGGATGTTGAGGGGGGTGGGGGAATTTTGAGGTAAGATGGTTGGCAATGGTTTGGGATGTTATTTTTGGAGTCAAGTCTTGAAGTGAGGGTTCGCTTATTAGGGATTTAGCGATGGAGAAGAGCTCTCTCGGTTTATTAAGAGAGCGTTGGATCATATTTTCATTGTATTCTCTTTTGTGTTTTAGAGTTTCAGAGCAGTAAGCTTGGAGTTTGCTTTTGTAGGTTGCATGTGTGTTTGGGTCACGAGAACGTCTCCACTGACATTCTAGGCATCTAAGTTCTCTTTTTAGGTCTCTTAGTTTCATAGAAAACCAGGGAGCTTTTCTGCATTGGTTTTGAGAAGGTTGTTTTGGTGGTAGTAAGGCAGCAGTGGAGAGGATGTCGTTCCATTCATTGATGTGAGAGTCTTGGTTCAAGTGTTTGCTATTAAGTACATCTAAGGATGGTACTATTTGCTCAATGAAGTTATCAGCATTAAATTGTTTGAATTTACGGGTATGTTGGGGTGAAGCTATTTGCTGTTTTTTGTGTGGGGGGTGGGGGATTGAGAAGAGGATAAGGGCGTGATCTGACCAGAGAATAGGCTGGATAGTGTGTATAATCTGTGTGGAGGGTTGTGTTTGCTGTGGGATAAATATTAAATCAAGAATATGGCCTTTAGAATGTATGGGTAGATCTAGGATTTGGGTAAAGTAGAGGCCTCCATTGCTTGGAGAAATGAAGTGGACTGCTTTGAAGTTGTTGAGCGTAGGTTTAGGTCTCCTAGGATAATGAGTGGGCGTGAAATGGGCTGGGGGGAGCAAACTGTCTCAAGTATCGCGGAGAGATCAGTTGAGTCAGACTGGGGCGCTCTATAAAGGAGGTGCAGAGAAAGGGTAGGACTGGAGATTCTGATGGAGTCCTTACCTGGGGTAGAGACAGATTCAACTGTGGAGAAATTTAGGTTGATTCTTGAAATAACAGCGACACCTCCACCTCTGCTGGAAATTCTGTTGCAAACGTTGATTGAATATGCATTGGGATATAATTGGTTTATTAGGACGGAGTCAGATTCTTGGAACCAGGTTTCAGTGAGACAAAGGATGTCCAAGTCATGGTCAATTATAAGGTCAGTTATTAGGGGGATTTTATTCCTGGCTGAGCGGACGTTGATTAGGGCACATTTAAGGGGAGGGCAGAGGTTATCAGAGGGAGTGTTGGGGATGAAGTTTGGATTTGTACGGAGTAGCTTGAGGTTGCAGATCCGAGTGTGGAAGATGGTGTGAGTGAAGGGGAGAGAGGAGGGATGTGTGTTAAAGTGTCTGAGGGAGTGGATTATTGGGATTGGTGTACTACAGTTTACTACTAGAGCATGAAAGAGGAAGAGTGAAATGATGTGTAGTGTGAGGAGACTGACCCACAGAGTTGGTGGGTGAAGTATGTTTAATTCCATTTTAGGTAATTTAGGTGAGTAAGGAGGGAAAAGGTATTGGGGAGTGGGAGGGGTAGAAATAGGGCGGTGAGAGATTGGTATGGATAGAGGTAAGAACTACGAGAAATTTGATGGCATGTATTGTACAGCGGGTAGAATATTACACAAATGCTAAGGTAGGAGCAAGAACATCTGGTTCGAATAGGTTTATATGATAAGCATAGGAAGTGGACACTATAGTTGAAATTTGCTTAACAAGGCAGGGGGAGTTGTAGTGTCAAGGGGGTGAATACCTTTTTAAGAGCTGCTTAGATTCAGGTCCTGAGAGAGATATGAGGTTCCAAGTAAATGTCCGGTCAGCGTTGAAGTTCTGTTGAGTTGCACATGAGGTTCTGTTGAGTTGCACATGAGGTTGCCAGGGTGGTTAGATGAAGAGCTGGTCAATGGGTGTCCCTTGTTTTCGGTCCACGCCTAAGGGCCACACCAAAGGGCCCTCTGGCGAGGCCCTCAGGTGCGGGCCCGCAAGGCACGGGTGCTCCTGATGGCACTCCCTTTTACTGGAGTGGAGGAGTGGCCTAGTGGTTGGGGCAAGGTACTTCAGGCCGGAAGGTCGGGGGTTCAAATCCCACTAGAGGACAGCAACCTTGGGCCGGAAGGACTGGGGTTTCTAGTCCCACAGGTACTCCTTGTGGTCTTGGGCAAGCCACTTAACCCTCCATAGCCCATGTTCCCTGTAAAATAGTTATCTCCAAGTTATAATGCCCTGTTCAATGTAATATCAGTTTGTTCAATGTAAACCGCACTGATGCAGAATAGCGCGGTATATAAGAGAATGTAAATAAATAAATAAACTTCTTGTCGGGCCATCCCCGATTGGGCTGGCCTGCGTCTGGGTGGCTGCAGGCTGCCCCGATTGGCTGGGCGCACTTCCGGGCGGGTGCGTGTGCCCCGATTGGGCAGTCGGCCTTCCAAGCGGGTGCAGGCTGCTCCGGCATGCTCTCTCCCTCCTGGGAAGAGCAGTGGCTGGGCTGGAGCAGCATGGAGGCTGAAAGGTTCATGGTGTCTCTAGTCTCCTTGTGCTCTCTTTCCTTGTCAAAGTTAATATAACAGTTGTTCAACCATTTTATGCCAGTGTTCACCCCGTTAATGACATTACGGATATATCTGCCCAGACTTTGGCTAATCACTATATGAACAAATCAAAACAGCAGTCATTCTCACCAAAACCACTAAACAAGACATGCCATATTCATACAAATGATTGGTCAGATTTCCATCCAATAGCCAAAGACACTCTGAAGAATATTATATCAAACCTTAATACTACAACCTCTTACCTAGACCCATGTCCAGTAATCTGGATAAAGAAAACCATACCTACCTTTTCCTCTTTCATCCTTCCCATAATAAATCTCTCACTACAATAAGGGTATTTACCACCTACTCTAAAGCATACACAAATTCGCCCAATACTTAAAAATGGCACCCTCGATAAAACATCCCCGAACTCCTATAGACCAATTTCAAGTATACCCTTCATGGCCAAACTAATAGAAAAGGTTGTCCAAATTCAAACTCAGGAATACAGGGATACTTCAGCTCCCCTAGATGAACAGCAATATGGATTTCGCCCCTGTCATTCATTCTCCTATTCATTGACATCTCTGCAGCTTTCGATAGTGTACATCACACCCTAATGCTCAATAGACTCAGCCAATTAGGAATTAAATCAACAGCACACAAGTGGTTTGCATCTTACCTAACCAATAGAACACAAACAGTAAGAATCAATACCCAAACATCAAACACATAGCTGTCCACATTTATAACATTTTACTCTACATGCTGTATCTTTCCTAAGAGGCATGCAAATACCGAGAGGATCGTCCTGTACCTTCCTTGTCCTTTCGGATCCTCCTTGACTCCAATCCTTTAAAGGGGTGCCCCCTCTCCGGGCAGTTAACTCGGCCTCTACAAATCTCTCCGAGAGAGACACGGCCTTCTGGGTTGTTCTACAATTTTGGAGGACCAAGAAGGTACGGATCTCTGAGGGTAGTGCCTCCATATACTGTTCTAGGATTAGCTCGTCCAGAAGGGAGTCCATGGATCTCCTTTCTGGATTCAGCCATTTATATAATAAACCCCTTATCCTATGATATAAGGACTTTGGCGTCTCACTCTGTCTGAGCCTCACACTCCTCAGACGAGAGCGGTATATCAGGGGAGTGAGACCTAGTCTCTCCCTAATTGCCCTTTTCACTTCTTCAAAATTCCCAGCCAAGTCAGCTGGCATGGCACGATAGGCCGCCATAGCTTCCCCAGTGAGACAAGCGGCTAGCCTTAAGGCCCATTGCTCTTTTGGCCATAAGCTTAGCCGTGCTACCCTTTCAAAACTTTCTAGGTAGTCATCAATGTCATCATGGCTGGTAAGTTGTCCAAAGTTAAATAAGACTCCTGTGCTCACAGGCAGCTCATTTGTATTCAAAGGTAAACCTGTATTAGGAACTGGTACAGTAGCTTGTTTTCTTTCACGTAAATACTCCTCCAATAAAGTCAGAAGGGGCTGCTGCTGTTCCTTTAACTGGTCGGCGGCTCTCTGCTGGGCCTCCAGAGAAAGGTCAGACTGGCGCTCCAACTGTGTCGCCATCCAGGTGAAAATTTCTTTCGGATTCAATTCCATTTTGAAAATTCCTGCAAGGAAAACAAAAACACAGGACCCAAGTGCGATATCTCAACACTTCTATGTGTTTTAAAAAAAAAACAGGACTTTTCCCTTTTTTTTTTTTTTTTTCACTTTCCCCTATTACCACTAGGGGACCTCTCCTTCTAGTATCCTCCACCACCCGGGGCGGATACCCTTTACCTGGTGATGGTGTATATGAAGCACTTCAGGATTGGCTCCTGTAGCCTTTCCGCAGTCGTTTTCTCCTCAGCTGGGCTTGTCAGCTCTTCGGCCGGGGTCCAGCGGGAAATAAGTTCTTCTGCAGTGGCACCTTTTCGCCTGTAGGAGAATCCTAAAAACTACGCCACTCTATGTAGCGCCCCTAGTGCCCGTACCTTGACCTTGAGGGTTTAAGGTAGGGCTAGCCTGGAGGTCATCTTGTAGTTGTGGGTGACCGAGTGAACAGGCAAGGCACGAATAGAGAAAATTTATTTCTTTATTAGGGTTTATTTCTCCCGCTCCAAAGATAGGACTTTGTACAGGTTTTGAAGGGTAATATTTTATAGCCAAACAGAAAGTTGAAAAGAGACTGCTTCTTCAATAATGTCCAACTTAAACTTATATTCAAGACAGCCACATTCCTGGCATGTGGGTCTTATATTTTATCCAGCTACAAACAGGAAATTATAAAGTTCATGCAGTACAATTGAGTGAAAACAATCAGCTTATTTTCTTATCCCCATAAGCTCTTGGGTTCATGCACTCCAAACATGTACTATAGCACTTCTTGTAGCAGATCACTACACAAGCTCTTGCTTCCCTTTAAACCTTGTCTATGAGGCAGGTTGAGCAGTCCATGGGCTGGTCTAATATAGGCAAAGGATTTAACAGCGTTGCTTGGGGGTCTGGGCTTGACACTGTCTGCTCAGGAACAAGATGCTTTTCTAAGAAAGCCTGAAGCCCTCTTAATAATACTTGAGCTTGCTGGCTGTGAGGAGCAGGTGAGGAAACTGCTTCTCCTTGTGGTATACAGAGACTGGGAGGCTTGGCTTCATTCACAGCTATTCTACCGGTACACACACTCTCTTTAGGCACGGTGCTGTAATTACCCTTCCCCCACTTGTCTCTATCAGCAAGTGCTGGAAATCTTACATCATAGGCAGGCAGAGGGTTTTCCTTTGGCAATTCCCCTTTGGATGCTTCTAAAATCCTCTGGTAAATATCTCTGGTAAAGATATCTGCAGTATTTCTAAGGCTAGCTTCTTTACTGCTTTCTTCAGGAGTTTTAAAAGAGACACAAGGTTTAATTGCTGGAGGTTCTGGCTGTAGCCAACTGTCTGGATAGATCCTAGGCTTTCCCTGGGTTTCAGAACTACCAATAACACAGTTTGGCTTGTCATAAAAACTCTTATTGCAGTTAAAAGTACCTTGATGAGGAATGCAGGGAGATTCTTCAACCGGTTGCCAGTATTTCCACGGCTGAGCTTCTGGTTCCAAACCGTTAGGCTTCCCACCTGGGTCTCTCTGTGCCACGCCCTCCTCTGAGTCCTGGAAGGTTTCCTGCTGCACTGAGCCTCTCTGGTATCTGTATCCTGGTTTGGTAAATGCTCCTCTCTGTGGTTCCTTTGGCTGGCTTCTCAACCAGTTCTGTTTCTCTAACCAGCTTGTCCTCTGGTTCTTTCTCTCCTTGGGATTTTCATTCCAACTCTTCTCCCCATACGCCTCTGTTGCTTTTCCAGCTGCCTTCTGGCTTTCTCTGTCTTTGCTGCTCTCTCGGTCTCTATTTCTCCTCCTTCCTTCTCTGCCTCTTTCTCTGCCTCTTTCTCTGCCTCCTTCTCTGCCTCTGACTTCATTTTCCTTCTTCCTGTTATACAGGGTACGTCTGTCCTGGGAAGCCCACCTCCTAGCAGGGTGTGTCCAATCAGTGACCTCGCTCCTCCCTTCCCCCGGGTTAGGCTGATCTGACTGATTGTTCCCTTGTGATCTGTGCTGGGAAGGAATTTTACTGCCTCTTCCTGCAATACCAGGTCTTGCCACCGGGTCAATATTTATTTCCATGGCTTCAGGTACTGCTGCAGCGTCACAAGTTTCAACCGAAACTAAGTATGTCTTGTTTATTAAGGCTCTGGCCTATTGTACATAGTTTACGGATGTTCTTTGTAAAAAACAGACCTTTGCTCTTTCCATTAACCTGTTCTTTGTAAACCGCACCTGATCCATGGGAAAGTGCGGTATATAAGTGATTGTTAAATAAATAAATAAATATGTAAAATTGTTCATGGCCAACTGACTGGAAAAGATCTGTGTTCATACCAATACTAAAGAAAGGTGATCCAACTGACTGTGGAAATTATCGAACAATCGCTCTGATCCCACATGCCAGCAAGATTCTACTGAAGATTATTCAAAAGAGACTACAACCATACCTGGAACAAGAACTACCTGAAGTGCAAGCAGGGTTCAGGAAAGGGCGAGGAACAAGAGACATCATTGCGGATGTGAGATGAATCCTTGAAAAGACTAAAGAATACCAAAAGGATATCTATTTGTGCTTTATCAACTATAACAAGGCTTTTGACTGTGTAAACCATGAGAAACTCTGGGCCACATTAAGAAGCATGGGTATACCAGAACACCTGATCGTTCTCTTGCGCACTCTGACATTGATCAAGAAGCAACAGTTCGAACGGAACAAGGAGAAACAGAATGGTTTAAAATAAGCAAAGGTGTAAGACAAGGCTGCATACTTTCCCCCTACCTGTTTAATTTATATGCAGAACAAATCATCAGAGAAGCAGGATTGTATGAAGACAACAGAGGTGTGAAGATTGGTGGAAGACTCATCAACAACCTTCGCTATGCTGATGATACTACATTACTGGCTGAAAGTGAAGATTATCTGAAACATTTGCTTCTCACAATCAAAGAACATAGTCTCAAAATGGGCCTGCACCTTAATGTAAAGAAGACAAAGATCATGACAACTGGCATAATCAACAAGTTCATCGTTGAAGGAGAAGAAATTGAAATTGTGAACAACTTTAACCTACTTGGATCAACTATCAATAAAGAAGCAACAAGCAGTCAAGAAATCAAGAAATCAAATGACGCAATGCGCTTGGCACAATGGCTATGAAAGACCTACATAAGATTCTCAAGAGCAAAGATGTCTCTCTCCATACAAAGATTGGACTTGTTCAAGCCAAGGAATGGAAAATAAAACAAAAGATATTATAATGCCTCTATATCGTTCCATGGTGAGACCGCACCTTGAATATTGTGTGCAATTCTGGTCGCCATATCTTAAAAAGGATATAGCAATTTTAGAAAAGGTTCAGAGAAGAGCCACCAAAATGGTAAAGGGGATGGAAGGCTACTCCTATGAAGAAAGGCTAAAAAGGTTGGGGCTCTTTAACCTGGAAAAGAGACGGCTGAGGGGAGATATGATAGAAGTCTATAAATTAATGAACGAAGTGGAACGGGTAAACGTAGATCGATTGTTTACCTTATCAGAATATAGAAAGACTAGGGGACATGCAATGAAGCTACAGGGTAAACTATTTAAGACTAATAAAAGAAAATATTTTTTCACTCAACGTGTAATCAAACTCTGGAATTTGTTACCGGAGGATGTAGTAAAGGCTGTTAGTGTAGCTGGGTTTAAAAAAGGTTTGGACAAGTTCCTGGAGGAAAGGTCCATAAACCATTATTAAGAAGGGACCCAGGATATCAATGCTTGAACCAATACAAGCATTGTGGAACCTGTGTCCCTTGGGGAAACTGCTAGGTACGTATGACCTAGATTGGCCACTGTTGGAAACAGAATACTGGGCTTGATGGACCTTGGTCTGACCCAGTATGGCATATCTTATGTTCTTATGTTCTTATGTTTCAATAACATCATATGGATGTGAAACCTAGACAGTGAAAAAGACAGACAGGAAGAAAATTGATGCCTTTGAATTATGGTGCTGGCGGCGAATACTGTGTATACCATGGACTGCCTGAAGGACAAACCAGTCAGTACTAGAGGAGATGAAACCTAAGCTTTCTTTAGAAGCTCAGATGACAAGACTTTGACTTTCATACTTTGGACACATCATGCGAAGAGAGAGATCATTAGAGAAAGACATCATGCATGGCAAGATAGAAGGTCAAAACGCAAAAGAGGAACGCCAAAGAGGAAGGCCAGCAATGAGATGGATCGATACAATAACAGCAGCTACGGGTACCAGTCTGTCAACAATGAGCTGCCTGACTGAAGACCGAACACAATTTAGGATAGCTATCCGGAGGGTCGCCATGAGTCGACTCCGACTTGACGGCTCTTAACAACATAACAAAATTGTTCCAGGTAGTGTTGAAATTGTGTTCTATGTAAACCACATTGATACTCGGAAACACGGTATATAAGAATAAATAAAATAAAAAAATCTATTTAATTTAATAATTATCATGAAATTCTTAATTGCATCACTGCATGTTAAACATTAAGTTTCCTCCAGAGTCAAGCCAGAGTATAAAAGGACTGATCACTAATTCAAAGGAAAGCCTCAGTATCTTTTTTGTGTTATTTTATTTATTTATTTATTTGGTTTTATACCATGCTATTAAGATCAGCACAGTTTATAAGGTAACAACATCATACAAGCAACTGTTTACATTTAAACATATTACATTAAACATATTAAACATGTGAACAAGTGTGGTGCCGCAGACCCTATGCAAACAGGAAAAAAGGTTTTATATTCAGAAAAAAGAATCCAACACCAGATGCGACATTACAAGGAGCCAGATAGGGGGAGCAAGAGAGACCTTCCAGGGCCTAGAGAACCACACCCCAGAGCTTGTCATGTGATGCCGGCCAACAGCCAATCCAGGAAAGGGGGAGTTCCTTTTAAGAAAGGCTGGGAAGTTGGAATAAGGAGGAGAAGGAGTTCTTGGCAAAGAGACCCAGGGAGAAGGAGTTCTTGGCAAAGAAACACAAGGAGTTCGGTGCAACAAGACACAAGGAGTTCTTGGCAAAGAGACACCGGGAGGAAAGGTACCAGGAGAGAAACAGAAGTCAGAGTCTTAGCTGATGGAACGGTGCCAGCAGGCTCAAGACCCTGTGGAAGTTACCAGAAGGAAGATGAAGCCATCTCCATAGGAGGTAACACTCTTTGTTCAAGGAGAGAGAGGTATGGGTGTGAAAGGGAGATAACTCCACCCGAAGGCCAGCTGGACAGTGGGAAGCCTGCTAACCGAGTAAGGCTGAATTGCAGCAGGACTAGGCCTCAAGCCTCAGCTCACTGGGATAGGCCCAGAGAAAAAGGTAATCCACATTTTTCTACTACTAACCGTTATAACCTGGTGACACAGGGAGCACAGGAAACAAGGGAGTGTTCTCCTCATCAAGCTGTTTGTAAAGCAAGACACAAGCTTTTACCAGATGAAAGACTGTTTAATGAAAGGCACAGGGACAAAAAAGGTTGTTCTCATAGTAAGCATGCACATGACCGAGGCCTAAACTTAAGCCCTGAGCATTGGAGGCTGCTACAAACTTTATATGAAAAGCCTCATCATATTCCACCAGACTATATTGATACAGAGTCACAGCTTTCAGATCCTCAGCCCATGCAGGTGGAATTTACCGAGGACCCTTCCGAAATGGCAATGGATTGTAGCTACTGTCAGGCAGGAAGCCTAGAATCCCTGCCTAGTGTCTAGAGCTGTGCTCAGCAAACAGAGACTGTGTGTTTCATATGTATAAATTCCTGTGAAGATAACAGATGATCAAGCAATAACTGTTTATGTTTCTTTCTACCTGAAGTAAGGTTGCTTTGTGTTGATGTAGATTCCAATATCTGAACTTTTGTGCATTAAGGGAAATAAAAAGCCTTTCTTTCCCTACTCTCGGACTTTGTATTCATTTGAGGCTTTGGTACACGGAAGGCTACTGGGAACAGAATACCCATGCCCCGCACTCAAGGACCAACTCAAGCTTAAAATATAACTCATGTCCACCCGACCTGCCTTAAAAACCTTTGGCCACTAGGGCGGCGGTGCGACATGAAAAATGGCATAGTTGGCAGGATGTATTGTTGGAGCCTATGTCAGCTGCAAAGAAAAGAAGCTTAAGCTGCAGGTTTCAGAAAAAAAAAATAAACCCAGGTTGGAATACAAGACCCGGAATGGATTATCTAAAGAAACCAGATTGAAGGAAAACCCGGAGTGGAGTAGTCTAAATCCGGAGTGGAGTGGAGAAATCCTGAAAAGGAAAATCCTGTTCCCAACTGTCGGCGTGGAGAACCGCGGTGTACGACAGCAACGAGTACTGTTCCAGAGCTGACTCAACACTACCATCAAGTAAAATATTCGCCATGGAGCCTAAAGAGTTGTGTGCATGGATGGCTCATCAATTTGATAAGCAAGCGGAACTGGCATTGCAAAATCAAGCACAAGCGTTGAAAGCCATGCAAGACCAACAATTACCCGTCTTACAGACAATGGACAGTTGGCTAACCCAGCAGCGGGAAGAGATGGCAAAGGTTAAGGCCGAGAGGTTACGAGCCACTGGACTGCACAATCCAGAGGCAGGACAATGGTCCTGTAATGATCTAACGGTGGGAAAATTAAGTCCTAGTGATAACCTGGACGATTTCTTTTACTCCTTTAGTAGGATAGCGAGTTCAGCTCGTTGGCCAACCGAACAATGGGATGTCAGACTAGCCGTGTCCCTGATAGGGGAGGCGCTGGCCGCCTACCGGTCAATGCCTCCATCATTGGCTGATAATTATGAAGAGGTAGTACTGGCAATCAGAGATCGCCTAGGCCTCACCCCATTGGCTTATAATAAAATGTTTAGGGCCACTATCCTTAGCCCTGAGGAAACACCAAAAGCCCTTGGTCATCGAATAAGGAGCCTGGCGTATAAATGGCTACAGCCGGAGAAAAAAAATATAGAAACTCTAATGGACGCCGTAATATTGGAGCAATACTTAGCCGCAGTGCCGAGTAGGGTACAGAACTTTTTAATCCTACAAAATTGCTGTACCACTACCGAGGCAATAGCCCTTACTGAGGGGTATCTAGAAGCAGAGAGAGTTACCCAGCCAAAGATAGGGATTCCCAAACTGTCTATAGGGATGGAAGCTCAAAGGGTAGGCAGTCCTTCCAGACCAGCATATAGCAGTAGGAAAGGTAATAACCCTAAGGATATTGAAATTGTTAAAAGATGCTTTTCCTGTGGTAAGCGAGGACATGTGAAAAACGAGTGCTATTCTCGCATTGCGCTAGTGGGAGAAGTCCCAAAGACAATGCGAGAGGGCTTCATATTGAAGGTAAAGATACATGGAGTTAACGCAAAGGCACTTCTGGATTCAGGCGCTGACCAAACCATGATCTCCAAAAGGCTATGGTTTGTGATCAGAAGCCAGGGGTGGTCAGTCCCTGAACATCCAGAGGGGCAAGTTAAAATAAAGTGCATTCACGGAGCGGCTACAAGCTACCCCGTGTATAAACTTTGGGTTAAAGGGTTGGGAATAAAAAAGGAAATGTTGGTGGCCGTGGTCCCTAAACTTCCACAAGAGTTGGTATTGGGCCGCGACTGGCCACAATTTCGAAAAAGTCTGAGAGAGGGTTCATCTCCTCAGAAGGTCCCAAATTCCACCTGTAGGGGGCATGAGCCTATGGGTAGCCCTGAACCTACTGAACGCCTTGGTGCCCAGTGAAGCAGCCTAGCCGCAACCACGAACTCCATGGTCCCTAGTCCGCTCTGGGGAAAACCAAAGAAAGCCCCCGTAAAGGAAGCGCAGGAGTCACCTAAAACGTTTGTGCTGAAATTCTGTAAGACCTCGGAAAAGGCCCATAGCCCTCAAAGAGCATCAACACAAGCCGCGGGCTATGATCTCCATAGTGTGGAAGACCAGGTCATCCCAAAGCAGGGGCGGAAATTAGTTAGTACCGGACTACAGGTGGAGCTCCCTCCAGGATGTTATGGAAGGATAGCACCACGATCAGGGCTGGCCGCCAAACACAGCCTGGATGTAGCCACGGGGGTAATCGATCCCGACTATAGGGGAATAGTAAAAGTTCTTCTTTGCAACTTTTCAAAAGAGGATTTCAAGGTTCAAGTTGGGGACAGAATAGCGCAATTGATTTGCGAGCGAGTCGGGTTCCCCAGCTTGGAAGAAGTCACCATGCTAACTCCCACTAGCCGGGGAGCAGACGGTTTCGGCTCTACAGGGAAGGCAGAGCTGGAAGGCCTCATGGCCATAGGAAGTGATTCTCCTGAAGAAGACCTAGGTCCCCATGTAGAAGACCACAAGGAGGACTCTGTGCCGAAGATCGGGAAGGAACTCTCCTTAAGCCAACAGGACGACTTAGCCCAATTGTTGGGAAAATATAAAGACGTATTAACCCCGATACCGGGAGAAACTTCATTGGTGGCTCACGAAATATTCACGCCCCCAGGCAAAATCATCCGACAACGTCCCTATCGTTTGCCAGAGGCAAAAAGGCAGGAAATTATTAAACAAGTAGAAGAAATGCTGCAAATGGACATTATCGAAGAATCGCATAGCCCGTGGTGCAGCCCTGTGGTACTGGTGCCTAAGCCCGACGGCTCGATGCGTTTCTGTATTGACTTTCGCCAACTAAATGCTGTGTCTACGTTTGATGCCTACCCCATGCCTCGCATTGAGGAGCTACTAGACCGGCTCGGGCAAGCAAAATTCTTGACAACATTGGATATGACGAAAGGGTACTGGCAGGTCCCTTTGACACGGGATGCCAGACCAAAAACTGCCTTCAGTACGCCCTTGGGGCTATTCCAATTCTGCAGAATGCCATTCGGTCTGCATGGGGCAGCGGCCACGTGTCAACGTTTGATGGATATCTTTCTCCGGCCATACCAAACGTCCGCTACTGCCTACATGGACGATGTGGTGATCCACAGCGCCACCTGGACGGACCATCTCGGCCACGTGGGCACCATATTAGAAGCCATGAGAAGAGCGGGCCTCACGTTGAACCCAAAAAAATTTACTTTTGCTGCTAAAGAGGTTAAGTATTTGGGTCACCTCGTGGGCCGTGGAACAGTGCGGCCTCTGCGGGATAAGGTGGAAAGTGTGAGACAGTTTCCTGCCCCACAGAACAAAAAACAATTAAGAAGCTTCCTTGGCCTCATCGGTTACTACCGACATTTTATACAGCATTTTGCGGAGGAAAGCAGTATCTTCACTGAAATGCTAAGGAAAAATGCCCCGAATCTGCTAATATGGTCGCCTGAAGCGGAGACAGCTTTCCAACGGCTAAAGGGAAGGCTATGTCAAGCCCCCATATTACGTGGAGTAGACTTCCAGCAACCCTTCCTGTTGCAGACAGATGCCTCCGAGACGGGCTTAGGTGCTGTTCTGTCCCAAATACAAGAAGGGGCAGAGCACCCCATTATGTTCCTTAGCCGAAAACTTTCAGTGGCCGAACAGAAATACGCTACAATAGAACGAGAATGTCTCGCTATTAAATGGGCCATTGAGGCATTACGATTTTATCTGACGGGGAGAAAGTTCGTCCTCATAACAGATCACGCCCCTCTGAAATGGTTACATACTATGAAGAATGAAAATAACTGGTTAACCAGGTGGTATATGGCTCTGCAGCCTTATGATTTTCGAGTAGAACATCGAGCCGGCAAATTACATTTCAACGCCGATGCCATGTCACGTATTCCGTGCTGTGTGAAAGAGGCTTCACCAGCCCGTCATATTTTAAGAGGGGGGATATGTGGTGCCGCAGACCCTATGCAAACAGGAAAAAAGGTTTTAAATTCAGAAAAAAGAATCCAACACCAGATGCGACATTACGAGGAGTCAGACAGGGGGAGCAAGAGAGACCTTCCAGGGCCTAGAGAACCGCACCCCAGAGCTTGTCATGTGATGCCGGCCAACAGCCAATCCAGGAAAGGGGGAATTCCTTTTAAGAAAGGCTGGGAAGTTGGAATAAGGAGGAGAAGGAGTTCTTGGCAAAGAGACCCAGGGAGAAGGAGTTCTTGGCAAAGAAACACAAGGAGTTCGGTGCAACAAGACACAAGGAGTTCTTGGCAAAGAGACACCGGGAGGAAAGGTACCAGGAGAGAAACAGAAGTCAGAGTCTTAGCTGATGGAACGGTGCCAGCAGGCTCAAGACCCTGTGGAAGTTACCAGAAGGAAGATGAAGCCATCTCCATAGGAGGTAACACTCTTTGTTCAAGGAGAGAGAGGTATGGGTGAAAGGGAGATAACTCCACCCGAAGGCCAGCTGGACAGTGGGAAGCCTGCTAACCGAGTAAGGCTGAATTGCAGCAGGACTAGGCCTCAAGCCTCAGCTCACTGGGATAGGCCCAGAGAAAAAGGTAATCCACATTTTTCTACTACTAACCGTTATAACCTGGTGACACAGGGAGCACAGGAAACAAGGGAGTGTTCTCCTCATCAAGCTGTTTGTAAAGCAAGACACAAGCTTTTACCAGATGAAAGACTGTTTAATGAAAGGCACAGGGACAAAAGAGGTTGTTCTCATAGTAAGCATGCACATGACCGAGGCCTAAACTTAAGCCCAGAGCATTGCAGTCTGCTACAAACTTTATATGAAAAGCCTCATCATATTCCACCAGACTATATTGATACAGAGTCACAGCTTTCAGATCCTCAGCCCATGCAGGTGGAATTTACCGAGGACCCTTCCGAAATGGCAATGGATTGTAGCTACTGTCAGGCAGGAAGCCTAGAATCCCTGCCTAGTGTCTAGAGCTGTGCTCAGCAAATAGAGACTGTGTGTTTCATATGTATAAATTCCTGTGAAGATAACAGATGATCAAGCAATAACTGTTTATGTTTCTTTCTACCTGAAGTAAGGTTGCTTTGTGTTGATGTAGATTCCAATATCTGAACTTTTGTGCATTAAGGGAAATAAAAAGCCTTTCTTTCCTTACTCTCGGACTTTGTATTCATTTGAGGCTTTGGTACACGGAAGGCTACTGGGAACAGAATACCCAGGCCCCGCACTCAAGGACCAACTCAAGCTTAAAATATAACTCATGTCCATCCGACCTGCCTTAACAACCTTTGGCCACTAGGGCGGCGGTGCGACACAAGATGTATACTGTTAACTATTTACATTGGTATTTCAATAGATCAAACAAGGTGTCTTATTATATTGCGGAACTATTAACAGAATGATAGAATCTTGATTATGATATTGATGAGACATTTTAAGTTATATGGTCGAAAGCAAGGTGGAATAAGTGAGTCTTAATTGCTTTGCAAAAGGTGGCCAAGTCTGATATTAGGTGAATAGGAGGAGGTAGGGAGTTCCATAGTTGGGGGGGGGGGGGCATAGAGGGAAAAGGCTCTGTTAATGGCGAATTGAGAGCTTTTTCTTGCTGTAGATGGGATGGTAAGAGTGTTTATCATATTTGTTCGTCTCAATCTATTGTCAGGAGTCCAATGTAGATCTTCAAGTCAGGGTGCTGATATGTGATGAAGAAACTTGAATGTTATCAGGAGTGTTTTGTATTTGAGTCGACTGCTTATTGGGAGCCTGTGAAGTTGGACTAGTAGAGGAGATGCATGATCAAATCTTGATGCTCCATAGATGGTTCATGCCACAGTGTTCAATGCTAATTGTAAAGGATGGATTGAATATCCAGGGAGTCCTTGCAGGATGATATTTGCATAGTCGAAGAGTGGCTTGGAAGACTGTGAGGAAGTCTGTTGGTTCCAGTAAGGGTCGGAGATGACAGAGGGAACGTATTTTATGATAGACTGACTTTGTAATATTGTTTATTTGAGGCTCCAAGTTTAGGGACTGATCAAGTGTGACACCCAATTATCTAACTTCATTATTAGATTTGTTTTGTTGGAAATGTTGTATGAAACAATAGCTTCCTTAACTTTTGGCCTGAAGCAGAGCCCTTGGGATTATATTGGGCTTGAAACACAGCCTATGTCGCTTCTTTGCATAATTCTGACTATGGTGCGATTCTCTGGCATCTTATACTTTGACAGGTGGTGTCATTGAAGCCTACGAAGTCAACAGTGTGTGCTTTTCCAAGCTAAGTGTTACATGCGAAGTGTTAAGCTATATGACACAGCTTTCTCTCCCTTTTTATTGTGGTTCACTTTGTGGTGTTTTATGCTTGATGCCATTGAGCATCTAAAATTTAGAATAAAAAGGAAGATGTTGTTTCTTGAGGAGTGTTAGCGTCTCCATACAACATTTCCAACAAAACACAAAAAAAAAGTTGCTTAGGCTTTCCTTTGAATTAGTGATCAGCCCTTTTATATTCCTGGCTTGATTCTGGAGGATTTATTTTTTGGCTGGGTTTCTGGTGTATTATATTTCATTTAAACATTAAGTTTCAGCATTTAACCTCTCTTTGTGAAAGACAACTGGTGTCACCCATTGAACCCATTTTGATCTTACCCACTTAGCCACTGAAATAAACAAAGCAGGAGGGGTTCAAATCCAGGCTTGCTTACATAGAGAAGAGAGAAGGGGGATATCATGGATCAGTGGGGAGTAGGGAATAAAGGAGGAGATGCTGGATAGTGAGTAGAGATGGGGAGATGCTGGATCATGGAGGGGTAGAGGAACACAGGGGTATGCTGGACACAGGGCGGAAGATACTGGGAAAAAAACAAAGTTGGTACTGGCAGATGGTAGGTTGAGAGAAGGGGGAAGCATTTTAGAGGAGTCTGATGCTTGGAGATGACACAGGGGATGGGAGAAGGGGACTGATGCTGGCAGGTACTGAGAGTTCATGGTGGGAGATCCAGGACTGGTACTTGTGGCCTGTTCTGAACCACTGTGGCCTGCTCAGACCCAAAAGCCTGAACCAAAGTTAAATCAATCAAGATGGTTTCCTGTTACAAGAAGCTTTTGCTGTGCTGCAAGTCTCAGACCTGTCCTTCAAGCAATTGCCTGCCAAGTTTTATGTGCACATATAGCAAAGCTATTGTTCCCAACCATATCTATGTGCAAGAGAACTCAGTTCTGAGGCCATTCTCATCCACAGACTGTTTTACTGGTCCTGCACATTTACAACAATGTAAGAAACTGCATGCCATCATCTTCTCTCTCACCATGGACCTCTGTCTGAAGAATGACCACTTGATAACCACTACCTGATTCACTGAAGATGTCTCACACTGTCTCAGACCAACAAATCACTGTGTTGTGATGTGGAATTCACCATAAGGATTTATACACTGTGGACAAGGGCACTTGGGACTCACTTTCTGCTATTCTGCCACACTTTGCCATTTCCTGCACTTTATGTGCCTCCCTGCCTGCTCCTGTCTCCTTATAAAAAGATAGTATGTAAGGCCGAAGACTAACCTCAGGCAGGAATAATAAGACTCCCATAGACTAAGGGGTATGTTTACTATTCGGTGGTAGTGGCTTCCATGAGATATCAGGGCCGCAGCCCCATTGAAATCACGGAAGCCGCTACTGCTGAATAGTAAACATACCCCTAAGACTATGTTATCACATGGCTTGCCCGGATGGCTGCAGCCTCCGGTGGACAATTGCCACCCTTGGACTTTGTGCTGTTGCAGAGATTGCTTTGGACCCGGCCAAGCTACCTCCTGGCAAGGCTAAAGGTACAGGTTCTAGTCTGGCATTTACCGGTGGGATTAGAAACACAGAAACATTTTATTTATTTACATTCTCTTATATACTGCACTATTCTGCATCAGTGCGGTTTACATTGAACAAACTGAAATTACATTGAACAGGGCATTATAACTTGGAGATAACTATTTTACAGGGAACATGGGCTATGGAGGGTTAAGTGGCTTGCCCAAGACCACAAGGAGCACCTGTGGGACTAGAAACCCCAGTCCTTCCGGCCCAAAGTTGCTGTCCTCTAGTGGGATTTGAACCCCTAACCTTCCGGCCTGAAGTACCTTGCCCCAACCACTAGGCCATTCCTCCACTCCAAACATGATGGCAGAAAAAGATCAGATGACCTATCTAGTCTGGCCTTCATATATCAACCACTACAACAGTCCCCTTTTCACTTTAGAGATCCTGTGTGTTAGTCTCATGCTTTTTTGAATTCAGATACTGTCCTTATCTCTACCAACTCCACTGGGACACTATTCCATGCATCCACCACTCTTTCCATAAAGAAATATTTCTGCATATTATTCCTGAATCTATCCCCTTTCATCCTCATCCTATGTCCCCTCGTAGCAGAGCTTGATTAGTCATTCAGCTAATTCTTTGTGCTTTTCCCAGGTGCAGAGCTAGTCTGTAACTTTTTGTTGATAATCAGTGATTTAATATCTTTGCAAATCATGCTTGGCAGGGTAGAAGGTCAATGCAAAAGAGAAAGGCCATAAATGAGATGGATCGATACAATAACAGCAGCTGTGGGTGCCAGTCTGTCAAGAATGAGCCACCTAACTGAAGATCGAATGCAATTTAGAACAACTATCCAGAGGGTTGCCATGAGTCGACACCGACTTGACGGCACTTATTTATTTAACATTTCTTTTATACTGCACTCTTTATCATCAGTACGGTTTACAGTTAACAGAACGACTCAAGGACCGCAAGGCACTCCCGAGTTTACATCGAACAGGGAAAACAACTTGGAAAGAACAGGGGAAACTATGTACAATTTACACTTAACAACAACAATTGTAATCATAGGGCTGCATACCTTGCTACCTCATAATTCTAATTTATTCTATATTTACTTTATTTTTCTATGAATAATAAAGTCTACACACAGAATTGGCTCTCTCTCTCACGTGGTTCATTTGCCAGCAGTCCCATTGAATTATTGGTCAAAGGGGAGTAGCAATTTCCCCTAGACCAATCGAGCAATATATTTATTATATATTTGCTACTAATAATCCCTACAGTTCTAGGTGCATCCTCCTGGATGGGCAAGTCCGAATAAGCCACAACTTACATCTTAGAACTCTCATCCAATGAGATGTGGAGCTCTAGCCGAACTACTTTAGTTTGGAACAGTTCATTGTACAGTTTTCTTATGGCTGACGAGCAGTCATTAGGTATACTGCAGAACCCCATGTACGTAAAAGTAAGTTACTGGAATGCCCTCTCATTCAGAGGTTTTGGACGAAGGTATGGGATCAGATTCAGCGCGTATTGAAATTCAGGGCTGACTTGTCCTGGCAAATAATTGCCTTTCGGAATATCGTAAGGATCCAAGAGCTGGACGAAAGCAATTACTTTCTTCTCAACTTTATGATAATGGTGGCAATAAAACTTATTCTAACCCGTTGGAAGAACCCCTGTAAGCCTACCTATCAAGAATGGTGGAATCAGCTGTGTTTGTTTGCCAAGTACGAGAAAGCCTCTGATAGAATCCTGTGCATGAAGGGTAGGGTACCAAACCTCTCCAAATGGTCGGCATTAGATCACTTTACCTGTGCCACTTGATAACATTGTATATCTTTACCTGTTGAGTGGTATCTGCTGTATAATAGTCATATAAGCTTAAGGCCCCGGGATGTTTCCTTTGTTTTTCCTTTTTCCTTTGTTGTCTGCAGCGCTTCGGGGGGGGAGGGGGACTGGGGGGTTTTCTTTTTCCTCGATTGTTCTTGATTATGTTGTATGTCTCCTTTAGAGATGGGGATGTTATTATTGTTATAGTTTTATTGTTTGCTCTTATGGGTGTGAAGAATATTGGGTATGGGAGTGGGGCATATCGTGTTGCTTATGTATCTCTTGAGCTTGTTATGTTTTTGCTTGTAGCATTGTATGCCTAGTCTATGTTCCTTTGTGATGTATTATGATATACTCAATAAAAACATTTCTATAAAAAAAAAAAAAGTAAGTTACTGGAAGACTTGTATGAGTTCTTCCTTAAAGACCTACACTGTACTCAGACCTACCTACACCTGAAGGGAAAGGTGCAGTTTTTGAAGTATGTAAGTGCTCATTTACATCTGAATTCACTTGTCATTTCCTAGAATAGGCAAACCTCACAAAAGTGGTTTGACTTCATTTTGTACATAGTTTGTTTGAACTGAAGAAAGAAACTAACTTCTGTTTCTAATTGTTCTCTGTAAGAAATCTTAATTTAACTCTATCCTTGCTTAGTCTGTCTTCTTAGACACTGAGCATATGTAGATTTAGTGAAGTATGGAATTTGGGAACCACACAGAGGACAGCCTCTCGGCTCAAGTGATTTTAAAAGTTCTCTTCTATTAATCCCACTTTTGATTTTATGAGGCCATAAGTAAAAGACACTTGTAGAAAAGAGAATTCTTGAACCTCTACAGATGCAGAAGTTGCAAAAGATCCAGATTGCTGTTTGCTGTTTAACTTCATCATATTATTTGCACAGAATTTTTCACCTGCATTTACCTGTCTGTCTGCTACAAGAGACTGTTTTTGTTGTTTGACTCTGCTGTTACATCTGTGTAGATTCTTCCATCTCCATTTACCTGCCTGTCTGTTGAAAGAACAGCCATGAGAGCTTTGGGATATGAGTTGAGGAGATGTTTTGCTTAAGGCCCTGCCCTCACTGCCGACATCATCAGCAGCAGCAATGAGGCTTCCCTTTAAATTTAGACAGGCCCAGATGGACCCCATCTGGCGGGACCCAGCTTAGCACACCACTTGGCATGAGCTTGGTCACAGGATAAAGTGCTGAGCGATAGCCTAAGGGTTGATGATTTCAGCTTAAAAGGGCAACTGGGGATTAATATGATTAGTATACAGAGGTTGGGTATATTGGTGGGTCTAGGTTATACTTAAAATAGTTTAAGAACACTAGTCCTTTCTAAGTAATACAAATGGGATGGATCTATCTGTTATTATTAATGACATACTATCTGGAAAATTTTGCTATTTTGGGGATTTATAATCATCTAAATGTGGGATGCTTATTAAGTAATGAAAGGCTCATATTTAGTGGACCACAATGGTCAGAATTTCAGCAGCAGTATTAGTTAGTCTCTCCTACTGAAGTGTTGGCATCCAGACTTAGGTGATTGCGCATGCGTAATGATTGTAAGTGGAATAATAGAAAGCATCTGTTGCACGTGCTAGTTCTTATAAACCTTATTTGGCGGCAGGGCCGTACCGAGACTGAAATGCGCCCTGTGCGACTTGCACATCGGGTGCAGGCCCCCCCTCCCGCACCTCCATTTAGACACTTTATAGGAGGTGTGGGAGGGGGGGGTGTGTGCCCGATCTGCAAGTCGCCGGCACTCTAAGCGGGTCTGGTCCCTTCCAGAGACCAGACCTGCTTAGTGTGCCGGCGCGAAGAATTAAGGGGCGCATTTCGTCTCTCTGCTGCTGCCTGCCACCGAAATAGTGGCGGCGGCAGGCAACGGCAGAGAGCCAAAATGCGCCCTTTAAGTCTTTGCGCCCTGTGCTGCCACACCGCTCGCACAGGGCTCAGTACAGTCCTGTTTGGCGGATGTTCCTATTCCATGTATAAGCTTAAATGCTCATTCTGTTTGCAATAAGGCCCCTCTAATTTATAATTTAATTCAGGAAAGGGATCCTGGTTTTGTGTTCATTACAGAAACATTGTTGTGGTCTGATAACACAGGTACACTAAAAAAATTTTTTTTTAAACTGCCTCTAATGTTTTGATTGATTTTTACGTTTTTTGGTGCGCTGAATCCAAATCTGGTAACCAATTTGCTCCATCACGTACAGATTTTTTGCTACATTGGGTTAGCAGTTTGAGGTGAACGTTTCAGATTGAGTGCGATCGAGATAAAAGTTTCTTGGATGAATTCTTTATACTAATTGTTTAGTAGTTATTCAAATAAGAATAAAGAAAATTGTAACAAGGCAGCACATAAGAATAGAGTAATGTCAACAAAACACACTGTGATGGTAGCAAAATTGTCTGCACTTAAAACAGCCACATACATGTGCCCAAACATTGAGCATATAAGAGCGAGGTTAGACACAAAGCAAAGCAAAGAAATGTGCAAAAAATGTTGTACAGGTATGTATGTAAGAATAGAAAACGCAAACCGCACCATTGCAATACATGAAGACAAACACCCGATGGTGTGAAAATAAAATTCTAATAAATGAGATCCGACACTGTGGTAATAACTAGCAAATTTTTATTTCAAAGTTTAGTAAAAACACGGTATTTGTCAACACAGTTTAGATTTTAAAGTCATTCTTGGGTCAATCAATCTCCTGGTGGGCCCGTTTCTTCTTCCCCCGAATGCTTCTCTTGGTGCGCTGCTTGGCGTATTTTTCATCTGGGGTTTCCCGCAGCAGCAACCAGCAGAAATCAGCCATCATAGTGGTGTTCCATCTTCCTTGGTACCTTCTCTCTGCGTCCTTGATGTCCTGGAGAAACCTTTCACCTTGTTCTTCACTGTACGCCCCCAAGTTTTCGGGAAAGTAGTTCACATGGGAGTGCAAGAAATGGACTTTCAGGCTCATGTTACAGCCTTGTTCTTTGAAGGCATTGAGCATCCTGGCAACAATATCCTTATAGTTCTCATCCCGCCTGTTCCCCAAGAATTTGAGAACAACATCCTTGAAGGAATCCCAGGCTTCTTTTTCCTTCTCAGACATCATTTCAGCGAATGCTCCATCTGAAATGAGTTTCCTTATATCAAGGCCAACAAACACTCCTTCCTTTAGCTTTGCTTCAGAAAGTCGGGGGAACTTTGAGCAAAGGTACCGAAAGCACTCACCATCTTTTGGAAGGGACTCGATGAATTGCTTAATGAGACCCAACTTAATGTGGAGAGGTGGTAATAGAATTTTATCACGAGGTACCAAGCTCTCATGAAGAACATTTTTCTCACCGGGTCTCAAATACTCCCGAATTGGCCAGTCTTTTTTCCCCCAGTGTAGGTCGCGGGCCCGGCTATCCCACAAGCAAAGGAAGCAGGGATATTTGGTGAAACCGGATTGCTGCCCTAATAGCATGGATAGAATTTTAAAGTCTCCACAAATCATCCACTTATGCTCATCATAACGAATCTTCTGAAGAATCAGGGCCAAATTCTCGTATTTTTCTTGGAGAATAACAGAGTGAGCAATAGGAACTGAAGCGAATGTGTTGCCATTATGAAGAAGAACACCATTTATGCTGTCTTTTGACGAATCAATGAACAGCCGCCATTCAGCAGGATCATACTTGAGTTTAAACTTTTCCATCACTCCGTATATATCGTTGCAAAAAACCAAATCTTCCTCTTTGCTGAAATACTTCAAAAATTGTGTCTTGCGGTTGCGGTACCAATAAAAAGTTGTTCCTGGTGACAATAGATGTTTCTGTTTAAGCTGAGAACCTAGCAGTTGGGCAGCATCTTTTGGGAGTCCTAAATCCCGGACTAAATCATTCAATTCAGCTTGAGAGAAAAGTTCAGGTTTCGGATCTGGTTCAGTTTCAAACTCGGAAGTACTGGACTCATCGGGAAAAGCCATCTGATGAGTCTCATCATGATCAGAACCGTCCACACAAATATGATCCAAAGATTTTGGTGGTTCAGGCACAGGTACTTCGTTGCTATGAGGCATAGGCCTAATTGCTGAGGGAAGGTTGGGGTAACTTATTACGTTCTTATTTTTTAAGTTGTATCCCTTCACAATGCAAGAGCAAAAATAGCAGTCACTGCTGTGGTCTCTTTGTTCACGCCACATCATAGGTATTCCGAAACGAAATGCTTGTTTTTTACCTTTCATCCATAAGCGTAGATCTTCCTCACATGTCTTGCACACTTTGTGAGGAGCCCACGGTTTGTCTTGATCGCCTAACTTCAAACCGAAATAGGCGAAATATACTTTTTAAATAAATGCAGAAATGTTCTTCTGCCTCTTTTTCACGGTATATTCCCCACAAATAAAACAAAAACTGTCCGGAGAGTTGACGCAACCTCTGGCTCTGTGAGCCATCACAAATACACAGCACTGCAAACTACAACTGTAGTGAACCACTTCGGAATAAAGCTGGATTACGACTGAGCAAACAAAAGGTAATAATGAACGTGCAAGAAACTGAAATTTGACAGGAACGTTCATGTTGCAACCACCGTGTTTGAGCAAGTGAACGAGGCGAGGCGAACAGGAAAGAACATGCACCAGCGCGAGTACTGGATTTAGCCCCCCGCCTCCCAATTGTCCTGTTAATGTATAAAATGAATACAAAACACTCTAAAATATCATGAGGGAGTGTTTCTAGTTAGTTAACCATTACAACCTCTATTTTGGGCCAAGAAAATAAACTGCAGTCGGCTAAAAAGAAATTATGTGAACATTCCTTATATGGGTAAGAAATCTAATTTTACAAGAAAACGTGACGTGATGGAACATTTTGGCTATTTTTCCTGGATTCAGCACCCCAAAATCTATAGGAATCAGTTGCAAAACTGGAGGCAGTTTTTTGATGGTGTACCTGTGTAATCATTCAACCATGTATGATATTTGCCCCCCAGGTTATAAGAACATAAGATATGTCATACTGGGTCAGACCAAGGTCCATCAAGCCCAGGATCCTGCTTCCAATCTAGGTCACAAGTACCAAGCAGTTTCCCCAAAAGACACAGGTTCCACAGTGCTTGCATTGGAGCAAGCAGTGATTTCCCAGGTCCCTTTTAATAATGGTTTAGGGACCTTTCCTCCAGGAACTTGTCCAAAGCTTTTTTTTAAACCCAGCTACACTAACAGCTTTTACTACATCCTCCATTAACAAATTCCAGAGTTTGATTACACGTTGAGTGAAAAAATATTTTCTCTTATTAGTCTTAAATAGGTTACCTTGTAGCTTCATTGCATGTCCCCTAGTCTTTCTATATTCTGATGATGTAAGCAATCGATCTATGTTTAGCCGTAGATTACCATTCATTAATTTATAGACCTCTATCATATCTCCCCTCAGCCGCCTCTTTTCCAGATTGAAGAGCCCTAACCTTTTTAGTCTCTCTTCATAGAGGTATCCTTCCATCCCCTTTACCATTTTGGTGGCTCTTTTCTGTTGCTTTTCTAATAACGTTATATTCTTTTTAAGATACGGCGACCAGAACTGCACACAGTATTCAAGGTGCGGTCACACCATGGAACGATACAGTTTACCCCCTTGCAACTTCATGTTATGCCCTCTAGTTTTACAGCTTCCTCCAAACCTCTTTCAAAAGCCAGGAGGATGTTGGGTTGCATACAAAGAGGAATTACCAGCAGAAGGGAAGAGGTACTAATGCCACTGTATAAGTCACTGGTGAGGCCTCACTTGGAATACGGTGTTCAGTTTTGGAGACTATATCTTGCAAAGGATATAAAAAGACTGGAAACTGTGCAGAGGAAGATGACCAAAATGATTTGGAGCTTGCGTCAGAAGCTTTATGAGAAGAGACTTGAAGACTAAATATGTACACTCTGGAGGAGAGGAGGGACAGGAGAGCTATTTATTTATTTAGTATACCGCTACTTCCAGCGATCAGCAGCGGTTTGATTACAGATTGGAAATTGTCAAATCATGACAGGAAATTTTTGAGGTATAAACACATTGATTAGACAGGAAAGCACAGCACACAGAGAACTATTTTACAGGGAACATGGGCTATGGAGGGTTAAGTGGCTTGCCCAAGACCACAAGGAGCACCTGTGGGACTAGAAACCCCAGTCCTTCTGGCCTAAGTTTGCTGTCCTCTAGTGGGATTTGAACCCCTGACCTTCCGGCCTGAAGTACCTTGCCCCAACCACTAGGCCACTCCTCTACTCCTATGATTCAGACCTTTAAATACTTAGAGAGAAATAATGAACAAACAAACCTATTCCAAAGACGGGGAAGCTGTAAAACTAGAGGGCATAATATTAAGCTGTAAGGGGGTAAATTGAAAGGCCATGTCAGGAAATACTTTTTCACTGGTGGATGCTTGGAATGCCTTCCAGATGGATGTGGTGGGGGCAAATACAGTGACAGAATTCAAAATGGCATGGGACAGACACAGTGGATCCTTTTACAGCAACAGGATAAAATCAAAATAAACGGAACTATCTAATTTCTCAACAAACAGGGGTGTCTTACACGGAGTGGTGGGTTCACCCCTAAAAAAAGACATGTGGAGGGGTGGCCGGCATGGAGCGGCAGGTGCACCTACTCTTGCCATCTTACTGGGTAGACTAGATGGTCCACACTGGTCTTTATCTGCCATCATTTACTATGTTACTATGTTTATCGACAACCTGGCCCTTGGGGAAGAGTCCAAGATGTTTACTCAGATTTTTTGACATCACAGTTTGGAGAATTGCCCTAGTGGTTGGGGCAAGTTCCTCGGACCAGAAGGCCAGGGGTTCAAATCCTGTTTGAGAACAGCAACCTTGGGTTTTCTAGTCACACAGTACTCCTTGTGGCCTTGGGCAAACCACTTAACCCTCCCTTACCTCAGGTTCAAAAAAAAAGATTGTGAGCCCTTTGGGGACAAGGGAAATATATACCATACTTGAATGCACACTGCTTTCACCCAGTGAATAGCAGCAACATATTTTATTAGGTGATGTTAATCTTCATTTAGAAATTAAGAATGATGTATATGTATGGGAGTATCTTACTTCCTCACTTGCTTTAGGTTTCATAGTATCTCCTTTGATGTCAACTCATGTTTCAGGCTATTATTTAGCCTAATGTGCCTCGTACTGTTCTCCCTCATTGGTGGTTCTATCTGTGATGCTAAGACATCCTCACTAATTTGGTCAGATCATTATTTAATGGAGTTTACATTTCATTGTCCAACTATTAGACGGCTATTTCATTCGTCATTTGAATATAAGAATGTGTGCAAACATTTTTCCCTTGAGGATTATTGAAACAAGATATAAGCGAGTGGGTTGTTTGATACAAAGATAAAAAACATCTCAGTCATTGGTTAAGTGGAATAATAGCTCGTGTAATATAGAAACATAGAAACATGATGGCAGAAAAAGATCACATAGCCTATCTAGTCAGCCATTCCATATCAACTAAATGGTCCCCTTTTTACCTTTAGAGATACTCTGTGTTTGTCCCATGCTTTTTTTTGAATTCAGATACTGTCCTCGTGTCCGCCACCTCCAATGGGAGACTATTCAACGTATCTACCAATCTTTACATATAGAAATATTTCCGCATATTATCCTGAGTCTATCTCCTTTCACTCTAACATCCTATGTCACCTCATAGCAGAGCTTGCCTTCAATTGAAAGAGACCCTCCTTTGCATTTATGCCATGGAGATATTTAAAGATCTCTGTCAAATAACCCCTATCACACCTTTCCTCTAAGGTGTACATATTAAGATCTAATTCTGTCCTCATATGCTTCATAATGAAGACCACTAGTCATTTTAGTAGCCACCCTCTGCACCAACTCCAACCTACTTATATCCCTTTGAAGATGTGGTCTCCAGAATTGCACACAATACTCCAAATGAGGTCACACCAGAGACTTATACAGAGGCATTCTCACCTCCTTTTTTCTGCTGGGCATTCCTCTCCTTATACACCCAAGCATTCTTCTGGCTTTCACAGTCACCTTTTCTACCCAATTAGCTACTTTAAGATCATCAAATACAATTACGCCCAGGTCCTACTCTTCTTTTGTGGACAGAAGTACCTCACCCATACACTGTACCGCTCCCTTGGATTTTTGCACCATAAATTCATGACCCTGCATATTTTAGCATTAAATTTCAGTTGCCAAATTCTAGACCATTCTTCAAGCTTAGTTATATCCTTCCTTGTGTTATCGATTCCTTCCTGTGTGTCTACTCTATTGCAGATTTAGGTGTCATCCACAAACAAAGAAACCTTACCCGACAGTCCTTCTGCAATATCACTAACAAAGATGTTAAACAGAATTGGACCAAGGACAGATCCCTGCAGCACACCACTGATAACCTCCTTATCCTCAGAGTGAGCTCCATTTACCAGAACCCTAATATAATGGAAGAAATTGGTTCAATGATTAGTAAAAGAAGACTCAAGGCCAGGAAGAAGCTTCCTTGGTTCACACAGGAGTTGGTATTGTTAAAAAGTGAATGTAGAAAATTAGAGTTAATTTGGAGAAAGCCATAGGATAGATTAAACTGGAGGATTAAATATCAGAGATCTAAAGCATTGCTTCACTTAGCTCGTAAGCAATATTATGATAGGGTGGTCTTGCAGTATCCATCACAATCAAAATCATTATTCCAATTGACAGCTGGGATATTGCAGGATGAGATAAGACTATCATCTGATGTATCTTTAACAGTACAGCGGTTTGCTGATTTTTTTTCAGGAAAAAGAATTTAATATACGCAAGAATTTATCGATGACCAACTCTGATGTAGATACGATGTTGTCTTTGATTCCAAAACAAGTGGAGGAAGAGCCATGTCTGGTAGAACGGTCCTGGTCAACATTTTCTAGACCATCTTTTAGGGAGGTTGATGCTCTCTTCAAGAAATGCTCTAAGACATTTTCTTGTGCAGATCCATGTCCCATCTTTTTAATTAACCATGCGCTGCTCACTTTTTTTTTTTTAAATTTTGTATTTTTGTCACAGGGAAATACATCACAGTGGTATACATTACAACACATTACAGTTACAATATTCATCTCCCCAGTAAACTTTAGCCACTACTCAGCTATGTTTTGCCATTATCCCCTTATTCTTTCCCATGACTCAGTTTTTTTCCCTGTTAATATCAGCTCCTCCCCCTCACCACCCACCCCCCTCCCCCTCCCCTTCCAACCCCCTCCCCCCCTTACAAGCGGCTTTTTTAACACATGATTACATTCAATCAGCTCTCCTCTTTCTTAACATTTCAAACTCAAACCTTCAACAGCCAGGTAGAATATTTAGACCATATCCTCTCAAACTGTATCATTATCTCTTGTTTCAGGGCTGTCAACTTGCTCATCAAATATATATGGTGCATTCCTCTTTCCCAGTCCCCCAACAGCGGCGGTCCTAATTGCCTCCATTTTTTTAGCAAGTTCCAACCGAGCCGTCAGACAACCCAAGTTAATGAGGCTGCCTTCTTCTTTTTTCACTCCTCTTCTATGTATCCCCAATAACGCCACCCCTGGATCTATCCCAACTACGTTCCCCAGCATAGTATCCAGAGACTTCGCTCCAGAACACTTGTATACTTGGACAGAGCCACCATATATGGAAAAACATTCCTCGGCTCCCACACTCCCGCCAACATAGCCCACTGGTCTTCCCATACATTTTTTGAATTATATCTGCTGTCACCACCTATACATGATCTTATAGTTATATTCTATTAGATTACTGGCTAGGAGACCCTTATACCTCTTGGCATAACTCCCAGTACAGCCTTGTTCTGACAGAACCAGCCCCAGGTCTGATTCCCATTTCTTTTGGAATGATTCTTTTCATTCTTAGGCGTTTCCATGATGCCATATAGTTAGGTAACAATTCCCTTTATCTTGTCTCTCAGAAACAACTTCTCAATTGGGGCAAGTTCCTCCCTTAAACCCGGATGATTCTCTTTTGGATATAATTAACCACCTGAACATAGTAGTAATAGTCGGAACTTTTCAATGAGAATTCTTCCTTAATGTTTTCTAATGATCTAACCTTACCCCCTTCCAGGAACTGACCCACATAGCACAGACTACCACTAGCCCATCGCTCAGCAAACCCACCCTTCAATCCCGGGGGAAAATCACTATTACCCCTAAGGGGTACTCCTTTAGTCACACAGCCCTCACCCAACCATTTTGTTCGCCACTGGAACCATAATTGTAAAGTTACTTGTACAAATGGGTTAGCAGACCTTGCCACCATCTTCTGTCCCCGAGGAATCCACAGAGCCTCTCTCAACGAGGATACCCCCTCCATTTGGATCCGATCTTGATTATTATGTATTCCCCATTCAAAAACTGCCCTCAGCTTTGCAGCACTATAATATTTTCTTAAATCTGGGATCACCATCCCCCCTTTTACTTTATTCTTTATCAAAATGTGTTTGGGGACTCTCACTCTTTTTCCTCCCCAGTTAAACTTCCACAACATCCCTTGCATCTTTCATAGGAATCCCCCTGGCACAGCCCCCGGCAGCGTGCTAAACAAAAATAGCAGCTTAGGAAAGATCATCATTTTTAGCGCTGCTATTCTCCCTGACCAGGTCAATTTCAGCCCTCCCCATCCCTCCAGCTCCCTTCAAATCTTACCCTCCAGAGGTGTATCATTTGCTCCAAAAAGATCTGAAATCACTGGTGTTATTTGGACACCCAGGTAGTGGATGCTTCTCTTAGCCCACTTAAAGGGTAACAGTTTCCTCAACCTTTCACTTAATTTATCTGGAATAGATATATTTAAAATCTCTGACTTGGATGCATTCATTTTAAACCCAGAAACTCCCAAAACTCTCCAGCTCTCTCATCAGAGTGCTCAGTGTTTGTTCTGGGACTGTGATGATAAACAATAAATCGTCGTCAAACAAAGACACCTGACTCTCCCCCCATTCCCATTTCAACCGCTGGATCTCCTCTGTTTCTCTTACTCTCTGGGCTAGGGGCTCCATTGTTAATACAAACAATAAAGGAGACAGAGGACAGCCCTGCCTGGTCCCTCGCAGAAGCCCAAAAGCCTCCATATGTTCTCCATTAATACGCAGAGTCTCTTGAGGGTTCTTATACAAAGCACCCACCCACTCTACAAATCTACCTGCTAGCCCCACTTTCCCCAGGGTCTGGATCAGAAAAGGCCAGGAAACCCTGTCAAATGCCTTCTCTGCATCTATCGCCAACAACAACATTTCTTCCTTCCTACTCTTGCCTGTCCAGACAACATTAAGGACCCTCCTTAAGTTATCCGATGCTTGTCGCCCTGGTATAAACCCAGATTGGTCCATGTGTATTAGATGAGGCATGTATGTAATCAATCTATTGGCCAGTACTCTAGAATTTTTTTAAAAATCAGATCCCAGTAAAGAGATCGGATGATAAGACCCACATTGAGTGGGACTTTCCCCTCTTTAGGTATTAGAGTTATTTCCGCGATTCTCATCGTTGGGGGTAAAGGTTCTTCCCTCCCCACTAGATTGCATAAGTGAGATAAAACCTTATAGTATCTATCGAGAAATCCTTCCCTTCCTGGGGCCTTATGCATTGGTAGCTCCTTAATTACCCCAGTACTTCCTGGATCGTAATAGGCCTAGACATAATTCAACTCTCCTTTTCCCCAATTTAAGGTAATTGAATTCCCTCTAAGTATTTTTGTATCCTCTCTTGGTTTACTGTCTCGTCAGGTGTGTATAGTTCCCTTTAGTTTTAGTAAAAACTACTATTAAAGCTTTGGAATTACAGAGCTTAAAAGGGAGAGAGGAGGCATTGTGGGTTAAACTAGAAAGAGGGAAAGACAAATCTATTTGCATTGGAGTGATATACAGACCTCCCTCACAAGAGGAAGAGGTGGACAGAGAGTTAATTGAAGACATACGCAGCATTGCTAGGAAAGGGGAAGTGCTACTGATAGGAGATTTCAATATGCCAGATGTTGATTGGCACATTCCTGCTGCAGTATCATCTAGAAGTAAGGAGATCCTGGATTCTCTACAGGCGGAACTATTCAGGCAATTGGTAACAGACCCCACACGTGAAGGGGCCATACTGGACTTGGTGCTTACCAATGGTGAAAGTGTTTCTGATGTTGTAGTGGGAGATCATTTTGCATCCAGTGATCACCAGATGGTATGGTTCAGTATTAGGACTAGGGCTGTTAGAATCCATTCCAAGGTGAGGATCTTAGACTTTAGGAAGACTAACTTTGCGAAGATGGGCCAATACCTCAGGGAGTCGTTAGTGGGATGGGAACAGCTGGGGGATGTAGAAAAACAGTGGGCAAAATTGAAAGGGGGTATTTTAAAGGCAACCAACCTTTTTGTTAAAATGGTAAATAAAGGCAAAAGGAACAGGAGACCGCTATGGTTTTCGAAGGAAGTAGCTGAAAAAGTGAAGAAAAAGAGGGAGACCTTCATGAAATACAAGAGATCACAGAGAGAGGAAGACAGGCATCTGTATTTGGAAAAACTTAGAGAAGCTAGCAAAGTAGTCAAGAAGGCAAAGATTCAAAAGGAGGAGGAAATAGCCAATGCAATAAAATGGGGGGATAAGACATTTTTCAGATATATTAGTGAGAAGAGGAAGGGCAAAGGCGGTATTGTCAGACTCAATGGTGCAGGGGGGGGAATATATAGAAGCTGAAAAGGATAAAGCGGAATTGCTTAACAAATATTTTTGTTCTGTGTTCACAGATGAAGAACCAGGAGCAGGACCTCAGAAAACACCCACAAATAAGAACAGAAGCGAGGGACATCTTGAACAATTTTCAGAAGACTGTGTTCGTGAGAAACTAGCTCAACTTAAAGTAGACAAAGCGATGGGACCGGATGGGATACACCCTAGAATACTGAGGGAACTTGGAGACGTTCTAGCAGCTCCACTGACTGACCTTTTCAATGCCTCGTTGGAGTTGGGAGTGGTGCCAAAGGACTGGAGAGAGGCTCATGTGGTGCCTTTACACAAAAGCGGAAGTAAGGATGTGGTTGAAAACTACAGGCCGGTTAGTTTAACTTCGGTGGTGGAGTAAATTATTTGAAATGCTGCTGAAAGAGAAAATAGTGAGGTTTCTAGAGTCCAGCGGATCACAGGATCCGAGGCAGCATGGATTCACCAGAGGCAGGTCTTGTCAGACAAATCTGATTGATTTCTTTGACTGGGTGACCATGGAGATGGACCGAGGGAGAGCTCTAGATGTGGTATATTTAGATTTCCGTAAAGCCTTTTACACTGTTCCTCACAGGCGACTTATAAACAAACAGAGCACCCTAGGGATGGACCCTAAATTTACTGCTTGGGTTAGAAATTGGTTGGGTGGGAGGCGACAAAGAGTACAAGTAAATGGAGCTCACTCTGAGGAGAAGGATGTTACCAGTGGTGTGCCCCAGGGATCTGTCCTTGGTCCGATTCTTTTTAACATCTTTGTTAGTGATATAGCGGAAGGGCTGTCGGGTAAGGTTTGCCTCTTTGCGGATGATACCAAAATCTGCAATAGAGTAGACACCCAGGAAGGTGTAGATAACATGAGGAGGGATCTAGCTAAGCTTGAAGAATGGTCTAGAATTTGGCAGCTGGGATTTAATGTTAAAAAATGTAAGGTCATGCATTTGGGCTGCAGCAATCCAAGGGAGCAATACAGTATAGGAGGTGAAGTACTTTTGTCCACTAAAGAAGAGCGGGACCTAGGCGTGGTTGTGTCTGATGATCTTAAGGTAGCTAAACAGGTAGAAAAGGCAAAGGCAAAAGCTAGAAGGATGCTTGGGTGCATACGGAGAGGAATGGCTAGCAGAAAAAAGGAGGTGATAATGCCTCTGTATAAGTCTTTGGTGCGACCTCATTTGGAGTATGGTGTGCAGTTCTGGAGACCGCACCTTCAAAAGGATGTGAACAGGATGGAGTCGGTGCAGAGGGTTGCTACTAAAATGATTAATGGGCTTCATTATAAAGCATATGAGGACAGACTTAAGGATCTTAATATGTACACCTTAGAGGAAAGGCGGGATAGAGGTGATATGATTGAGATGTTTAAATACCTCCGTGGCATAAATGTTCAGGGAGAGAGCCTCTTTCAATTGAAAGCAAGTTCTGCTACGAGGGGACATGGGATGAGGGTGAAGGGAGATAGATTCAGGAGTGATATGCGGAAATATTTCTTTACGGAAAGGGTAGTGGATCCATGGAATAGTCTCCCAGTGGAGGTGGTAGAGATGAGGACAGTAACTGAATTCAAAAAAGCATGGGACCCACACAGAGGATCTCTAAAGGTAAAAAGTGGACTGTTATAGTTGTTGTTATGGAAGGACAGACTAGATAGGCCATGTGGTCTTTTTCTGTCGTCATGTTTCTATGTTTCCCCAAACCTAGTCTTAATCTCTTCTCTTTGCCTCAGTTCCTTCTCTTATTTTATGAATACAATTCCACACAGGGGCGGCCCAAGGGGGGTGCGGGGCCATGTGCGGAGACTCAGTGTTTGGCCTCATTTGCATAAGGTGCCTCATTTGCATAAATATTTGCATAATGTTACCATACACTAACTTTTAATAAACATGCCTCTTAATGAGTATATGGATAAAGAAAGACTAAAAGGTTTCTACATTACTATAATCCAGTACCAACCGCCAGGCACATTAGGAACTACTACAAACACTGCCCATTTAGAACCCATAGCAAACCCGCCGTATCCTAACAGCACTACCAGGACTCACAAAGCACCAGACCCTAACTATCAAAAGGCAACACTGCAAATATTAAACCAATACATTTCAGAGAACAACAATACATGACCTACTGGGGAAAGAACAAGTGGCAATGTCAAATAGGAATTATATAAACAGAATACCTCAGCTCAGTTACACATGCAGAACATAGACCATCACCAAACAAGGAATCACAATTTAGAAACAGGAAGACAATAATTAAACTGGGAACCCCAAAAGCCAAACTTGGAATATACAACACTGTAGAAATAAAACTATAAATTAATTTCCTCTTGTACTAAACAAAGCACAAAAATTAATGATGCACATTTCCCAGAGCTGACATATTCCAGTTAATAAATTCAAAATAAAGAGATATTTTTCTACCTTTTGTGCATTTTCTTTCAGTTGCAATTGTTCCAGCCACTTTCTTCTGGTTTCTTCGTGTCTTCTGCTAACTCTCCATCTGCTGTCCATTTGTCCTTTCTTCTGTCTTCTTGGTTTTTTTGTCCATTCTCTCTCTACATCTGCTTTAACATACTAATCTTTCTCCTTTTGCTCTTTCCTCATTCCTATTTCATCCACTCAAATTTTACCCCTCCATCCTCAATCCCCACTTACTCTCCCAATATCCGGTCAATTGTAGATTTGTCTTCCCTCCCACACAAAATATTTTTCCCTCTCCATTTCACTCTCCCAGATCCATCCCATTCTAATCCTCCCCCAACATCAGCTCATTTCTAGTTCCAGCCCCACCCAGCATCTGCTCCCTTCTTGTCCCTGCATCAGCCCATTTCCAGTCCTAGTCCCCCATCAGCCTATTTCCAATCCTATCCTAGCCCCACCATCAGCCCATTTCCAGTCCTAGCTCCCCCATCCATTTCCAGTCCTATCAGTCCCTCCATCAGCTCATTTCCAATCCCAGCTCCCCATCAGCTCATTTCTAGTCCTTTCCTAGCTCCACCATCAGCCCATGTCAAATCCTAGCTCCCCTCCACTCAGCCCATTTCCAATCCAAGCCCCCCAGGAGCCTACTTCCAGTTCTAGCCCCTCCATGAGTCCATTTCAATTCAAGCCCCCACCACAGCCCATTTCCAACCTTAGCACCCCCAACAGTCCATTTCCAGTCCTATCCTTGCCCCTCCATCAGCCCATTTCCTGTCCTAGCCCCCCCCCCACTCAGCCCATTTCCAGTCCTAGCTCCCTCCCCTCACAGCCCATTTCCATTCCAAGCCCCCCTCCCCATCAGCTATTTGCAGTTCAAGCCCCCTTTCCACTCAGCCCATTTCCATTCCAAGCCCCTTTCCCCATCAGCTATTTGCAGTTCAAGCCCCCCTTCCACTCAGCCCATTTCCAGTCCTAGCAACCCCCCATCCCATTACCAGTCCTGGCTCCCCCATCAGCCCACTTCCAGTCCGAACCCCCTATAGCCCATTACCAGTCCTAACCCCCCCCCCATCAGCCCACTTCCAGTCCTTACCCTCCCATCAGCCCATTTTCAGTCTTACCCCCCCATCAACCCATTACCAGTCCTAACCCCCCATCAGCCCATTACCAGTCCTAACCCCCCCTCAGCCCACTTGTAGTCTTAGCCCCCCCCATAGCCCATTACCTGTTGTAACCCCCCATCAGCCCATTACCTGTCCTAACCCCCCAATAGCCCATTTCCAGTCCTAATCCCCCCATGAGCCCCCGTGTAGGGGTAGCTCCCCGTAGCCCATTACCTGTTGTAACCCCCCCATAGCCAGTACCATGCCAACCCCCCCCCCAGCCCATTACCAGTCCTAACCCCCTATCAGCCCACTTGTAGTCTTAGCCTCCCCATAGCCCATTACCTGTTGTAACCCCCCATCAGCCCATTACCTGTCCTAACCCCCCCATAGCCCATTTCCAGTCCTAATCCCCCCATTAGCCCACTTGTAGTTGTAGCTCCCCATAACCCATTACCTGTTGTAAACCCCCCATAGCCCAGTACCAGTCCTAATGCCCCCCACAGCCCATTACCAGTCCTAACCCCCTATCAGCCCACTTGTAGTCTTAGCCCCCCCATAGCCCATTACCTGTTGTAACCCCCCATCAGCCCATTACCTGTCCTAACCCCCCCCCCATAGCCCATTTCCAGTCCTAATCCCCCATCAGCCCACTTGTAGTCGTAGCTCCCTATAGCCCATTACCTGTTGTAACCCCCCCATAGCCCAATACCAGTCCTAACCCCCCCTAGCCCATTACCAGTCCTAACGCCCCCCATCAGCCCATTTCCAGTCTTAGCCCACCGCCCCATAGCCCGTTTCCAGTCCTAATCCCCCCATCAGCCCACTTGTAGTCGAGCCCCCCATAGCCCATTACCTGTCATAACTTCCCCCATCAGCCCATTTCCAGTCTTAGCCCCTCCATATTCTATTACCTGCCCTAACCCCCCATAGCCCATTCCCAGTCTTAACCCCCCCATCAGCCCAGTTCCAGTCCGACCCCCCCCCATCAGCCCATTTACAGTCCTTACCCCCCCCCCATCAGCCCAGCTAAGTTAAAAAAAAAACAAAAAAACCCAGAAACCGGCTGCTGCTGCCGCTGTCGCCGTGGCAGCGGCAGAATCGAGAATCCCGCGGGGCCCCCTGTCCTGCAGTCTTCTTTGCGGCCTCAGCGCGGGCTTTTCAGAGCCGCGCGAAGGGAGAGTTTCCCTTTCTCGCGGCTCTGTTAATCACGCCGCGGGGCTGATGGGATTTCCCATCAGCCCCGCGGCGGGATTAACAGAGCTGCGAGAGGAGAAGCTCTCTCTCTTCGCGCAGCTCTGACAGTCGATGCTGAAGCCGCATAGAAGACTACAGGACAGGGGGGCCCCGCGGGATTCTCGATTCTGCCGCTGCCATGGCAGCAGCGGCAGCAGCAGCCGGTTTCTGATTTTTTTTAACTTTGCTGGGATGCAAGATTTTTTTTGCGTGGGGCATCCTGAAACGCGGGGCCCTGTGCAAAAAACATTCTTGCTCAATGGACGGGACGGCCCTGATTCCACACCTGCATTTTCTTCAGTTGATATGCTAGTAATCTACTTGGTTTATTCCCATATTCAAAATGTGTTTGCTGAAGCTTCTCTTGTGCAAACTTAATTTCCCCTAATTCCATTTCATTCAGCTGCTGTTTAAAGCTTGTTAGTTTTTTATTGTCCTCTTTATTTAACTGGCCCTGGTTTTGTCGTTTCTCCAGCATTTTCATACTTTTTCTCAGTTCCTCTTTTTTAGGTTCTTTTTCTTCCTTAACTTGGGATCCTAATGCTATAAATTTCCCTCGAACCACCGCTTTCAGACAATCCCAAACTACCCCCATCGAGCATTGCCCATTATCGTTAAACTGCAGATACTCCAAAATGGTGTCCGAAATCTGTTTAACAGCTCCTAGTATTTCTAACAGAGCCTCATTTAACCTCCATTGACCCCTCCCCCTACTAACAGCTGGGGCTCTAAAATCCCCCCACACTGGTAAGACCAACTCTCAGCAATAGTACTTCCCCCCACCCAGGTCATCAGCCCTTTGTGGACCAGCAACATATCAAATCTACTATAGGACCCATGCACTGATGAATAAAATGTGTAATCCTTCTCTCGCCCATTCATATCCCTCCAGGCATCAGTCAAGCCCAACTCCCTCATAAAAAGCTTTTAATTTTTTCCTCTTCCTCGCTGTACCCACCCACTTGTCCCCTTGATGAGTCTAATTTAGGATTAACTGTTAAGTTGAAATCCCGCCCCCCACAATTAAGTGACCTTCGCTGAAGTTAATTAAAATGGATTTCAAACCTTCATAGAAGTCACCTTGAGCATAGTTAGGACCATACACATTCACTATTGTATAGACTTGCTCGAACATCTTAATTTTTAATAACAGATATCTGCCTCCCTTATCTTTTTTTACCTCCAAACATTGGCACTGAATTCTCGTACTTATAAATATTTCTATCCCTCCTTTCTTCTTTTCATAGTGATTAGATGCAAACCATTGGTTTGGAAATTTTTTATTTATTTAACATTTCTTATATACTGCCTTTCATGATATCGAGGTGGTTTACATTGAACAGGGCATTATAACTTGGAGAAAACTATTTTACAGGAAACATGGGCTATGGAGGGTTAAGTGGCTTGCCCAAGGAGCACCTGTGGGACTAGAAACCCCAGTCCTTCCGGCCCAAGGTTGATGTCCTCTAGTGGGATTTGAACCCCTGACCTTCTGGCCTGAGGTAACTTGCCCCAACCACTAGGCCACTCCTCCCTTCTTTATAGCATAACTTCTTTCTTTCAGAGTTAAGGCCCCGTACATTCAAGGATACCAGTCTAAAATCATGTCTTTGTATGACCTGCCATACTCTTCAAAGAAGATTAATATTGCTAGCCTGCAAGCCCCTCTTACCTCACCTCTCCCTTCTCACTTCCCCCCTCCCTCCTCCTCCCTCCGACCCCCCACCCTAACCATCCCTTTATTTTTCCAGAAGGATCCACCCCTCTCCAAACCAATGAGGTGTGGGTCACTACCAAGTTCAACGTTACACCTTCCTTCCCCATCTTTACTTAGCACAAAAAGCACAAAAACCCAGACATTTCCCCACAAATTTACCCCCCATCATACACCAGCTCTGTATAAGCTTCAGCGTCCTTAATCAGGTATCACCCGGGTGCTTGACATTTTTGGGCTTCTGGCGTCTCAGGTGTCGGCTCCCCTGTGTCGCTCACTGCCACACCACACTCACAAAACTCTACTTCTTTCCCCACAGGGACTTCCGGTAGCTCCGACCACCCTGCCGTCTCCATTCCTTTAATGGCTTCCTCTATTGCATGTGCAGTGGTGGTCTTTCCCAAAATATTGGATTGCAGTCCAAAGGGAAAAAGCCACTTGTAGCAGATTCGTTCCTCTCTTAATCGTGATGTAATATCATTAAAAGATCTCCTCTTTCTTATGGAGATTACTGAAATGTCAGCATATAGTTCCACTGGTTGATCCTCCCAGAGCACTTTGCTCACCTCCCGCAGAGCTTGCACCGCCTCCTTTGTACTGAAATCATGAAAACACACTACAATGTCTCTTGGCATGCCATCTGGTTCTGGGCCCAAAGCTCTTTGTGCTCTGTCTGTATCAAAACATAGATTCTCCATTGGTGCTTCAGCTTGTCAAGATGGACTAACACAGTTGTTCCACCAGCACTTTATAGTTGTGAGTTCCCTCTTTCTCTGGGATGCCTCTCAAACGAAAACAGCTGACGGTACACAACTTTAAATATGTGCCAGTAATGGAAATAGGTAGATCAGTAGACAGTCCATCACTGCGAATATGCTCCTGTAATGTAAATACATCAAGCAGATAGTCCATCACTGCGAATATGCTCCTGTAATGTAAATACATCAAGCAGATAGTCCATCACTGCGAATATGCTCCTATAATGTAAATACATCAAGCAGATAGTCCATCACTGAGAATATGCTCCTGTAATGTAAATACATCAAGCAGATAGTCCATCACTGCGAATATGCTCCTGTAATGTAAGTATGCTCCTGTAATGTAAATATGCTCCTAGCTCTACTTCAGATGTAAACCATGTAAACCATATAATCGCTATGTTATCTGTAATCACTATGTTATCTCTGTTATTTGTAACACACATTCTGTAAGTGTTATTTGCAACCCGCACTGATCTGTAATAGCGCGGTATATAAACCCAAATAAATAAAATAAATAAATAAATATTAGAGTGACGGGTCCTGTTTTCCAAATCCTCCAATTTTGACCACAGCTCCCCCACTTCTACTTTCGCCAGGTCGTTGCTCTCTTTCACAGAATTTAGAAGCCCCTTGTGCTCCTCTATTCTCTGTTCCATGGACTCAACCCGTTGTCCAAGCTCATGATGTCATCGCTCAGCTCTCTGATTCACATTTTTGCTTCTGCTTTAAAATTGGCCAGGTCTTGTCGGATAGTCCCGAACCACTCTCTTTAAGCGAGCTTAACTCACCATCCCCCAGCACGCGGGCTCCTGTCAAGGAATTTTTCCCTTCCCCCGCCACTCCATCTTTGCTCTGGTTCCCGCTGCCCCTGGGGTCGCCTTAAACCTGAAGGTTTTCAGGTCCGGGCTCCTTTTTTTTTTTTTTGCACCATCACTCACTGATTTGCTCCAAAGGGTAACACCAACACTTTCTACAGCTTAGTTCGGGCATTCAGGCTGTCAGTTGGGGATCTTATCATCCCGACCTCGGGAGCTTCACAATGCTGCTGCCATCTTGGATAGAGACCTGCTGCTCACTTTTAAAGTTTGGTTTTATGAGATTATTGTAATTTTATTGTTCAAGGTTATTTATCCAAAAGAAATAGGAGATATAACTCTTATTCCTGTTCCAAAGCATACAAAGGCTGGTCTCACAGAGGTTTCTAACTTTTGTCTGATAGCGAATATACCCTCAATGGCTAAAGTTTTGGAAGCGTTGGATGCAAAGCAACTTACACAATTTTTATACAGTTTTGAATGATTAAATGATTTCCGTAGGTCATAATACAGAACCGTTCTTGGGACTTTTACTCTCACATCATTTTGGCTGAGAATCTGTTCTTTTGCAATTAAATTACATGCTGCATTTGATGTAGCAAATTATGATATGCTATTGGCGATCTAGACGTTTTGGGAATTTCTGGGACTGTGCATATTGGTTTCTGTTTTTTATTTTAAATGGAACATATAGGGTTCAGATGGGATCTGACTGCTCTGGGAAGTGGAAATCAGAATGGGGGTTCTGCCGGGATTTCCACTTTTTCCTCTGCATTTTAACATACTGATGATTTCATTAGGGTGGTTTTGTGATGGAAGAGATTTAAAAACTACACGTAGGTGGAAGACATTTCAATTTTATTGGCATTTTCCTCATCAACTGTATACTTTTATTCTGTTAATAAACAACATTATACTTTTGTTAGGTAGATGGGCAAAACGTTCTCACCTACAGTTCAATTTGTCTAAAACAAAGATTCTTTGCTTGAATAGCAATAAGCCTTGCTTTACTTTGTTAATTGAGGCCTTGAAGAGGTTAAATCCAACTACAGAACCTGTTCTTCGGGTATGTAGTATTCTGTTAGCATGGAATTTCTGTTTAAGAGTGTGTAGTAATCTGGCTTGTTCAGCGCTATACAAATGATTAGTAGTAATAGTAGTAGCAGTGGACCCTAAAACATCAATAATCCTATTAGGAAAGCTGAACAGGCCAGATTACTACACACTCTTAAACAGAAAGTCCATGCTAACAGAATACCCAGTATTGGTCACACACACACACATATACAGTACAGTATGACAGAGAGGCCTCCGTGAATACGTGACCACAGAGTGAAACTAGAAATATGTAGACAAAACGTAAACCTCAGAAAGCCAGACGCTGCCTGCAGTGCACACCAGAGAAACAGAAAGAAATGCATTTCCCCCTGGATTGTACACACGACAGCAGATGTCAGGACTGGCATTAAGAGAGAAGCAACCGGGGCAATTGCTCTTGGCCCCCCAAGCCAGAGATGGCCTTAGGTAACCTGACCATCTTTTCTAAGTTCAAATATGGAGTATTCAATCAAACTGGGGGTTCAAATTTAAGGAAAATAAAAAAAATATATGTTTAGAATTTCAATTTTAATTTGAACCCAAAATTTTAATCAGTAGGTTTATAACTTTACTTACAAATGTTCCAATCAGGCTTACTTGAACCTCTCTAAAGAGTGAATTTTCTTCAAAATAACAACATTTCCACTTAGATAATTAAAAATTCTGGGCAACTCAACTCAAAATTGTACTCGACAATCATTAGACAGTTGAGAGTCTCTACATGTAGTTGGTTTTTTTTCTGTAGACCACGCTTTGCTCATGACTGAAAAGCACCTTTCAGTTGAAACATTGAAACCTGGCAAACATAAAAAAAATTCAACCAGTTTGCATAATCTGTTATATGGTACCACATTACTTTTGAGATATCCAAACACCTCCTTCCATTTGTCGTCAACTGTGGTGTCTGTTTTTCTCGGGAGAGAAGCAGAAAGTCAGTCCTCCCATATGGGTGCAACAGCACTGACAGAGCCCACGTGGAAGTATCTCCCCAGCTTTCAAAGAAAGTCTTTGGGACATTCGCCATGCATGCATGGTCCCCTTCCAGCCCAAGGGTGCCATCACTCCTCAGTCTCCTTTTTTCCACGGAGCCCACTGAATGTCTGTCTGTTTCCTTGGAAAAGGTGTATTTTTTGTGACTTTATTTCTTTTTTCCTGGTATGTGTATTGGTTCCTCTACCCACGCCCGAGCTCGCTTGCCTCAGCTTCGTGCCTCAAGCTCATTTTTCTTTTCTCCTTGAGGACTTTTCCTCAACTGGTGCTTCATGACCTTTTTTGGCTAGTAGGCCTCTGGCCCTCGACCAGGTTGAGCTACCCTATTTTCCCATGTCCTCCACCAGTCCCAAGTGGGGAGGCCCAGACCATGGATGCCATCAGCAGGAAATGCTATCAGCAGGAAATGCCATCAGCAGGAAATGCTATCAAGGTGTAAACTGTCGGATGTTTTCTGTTCAATGTAAACCGCGCTGATGTCTAATAGTGCGGTATATAAGAATTGTTAATAAATAAATAAATAATAAGGTTCGATGCTTGCTTGCCGGGTCCAAACCTACCAATTGTACATTGATATGTACCTCAAGGAACTTGTTGGTTTCTCTGCAGGACTTGAAGGGGAGCCCCTCCAGAGGTTCATGACACTGACCTCGGCTGTTCAGGAGTGCTCAAAGTTCCTAACTCAAGCAGCCTATGATGGTTTGAATCCTCAGCCAGGGTAGCTCTACCTGGGGGAAGTTTTTGACTCCTTGGGCATAGCCTTGCCTCCCCCAGGAAGCCCTCAGCAGCCCACAGGGGAGCATCTGGCTCTATCCATCCACAAGTGGCCCTCCATCACCACCAACTCTTGGGCCCTGCAAGTGATCAGAGAAGGCTACTTCTTCCAACTGCTACAGACGCCACCCTCTTTCTTTCCAGGAGAACCCATAAGGATTCCCCTTCACCAGACTCTGCTTCTTGCAGAGCTCACAGGCCTTCTTGAGAATAATACAATAAATCTTATGGTCACTTCCGGAGTGAAAATGACTACTCAGGAACACATGGGTAGCACTCCATTAATCACAGCAGGCTCAAAATTCAAAATATCAAAATCTCAAACATCATAATGAGGCGAGGAGAAGACAGGTCTAAGAACTATCAGGGCTAGAATATGGACTTAGGTAAACATACTCTGGCCACAATTCATCCCCAGCACATGAAGGGCCCGAAGAACTCCTTCTTTCCACCAGCAGAGCACCCCAGCTGTTTCCAACATATGTTATACTGGGCAATCTTAAGTTTTTTCACTTGCAACCAATTCAGTCCTAGCTTAACCACTGTCCCTCCTTCTTTTACACATATATTCTCTTATTCCTCAAATGTACGTCATTCCCCTCTTGCAACACACATCTGTCACCAAGTCTCATGCACTCTTTCCCAACACATGCACCCCTCACCTTCCTTTACTTTTTATCTCCATTATCCCTCTCTCTTTTCTCCTTCCTTCCCTTCAGTTTCCTGCTTCATGTCTTCACTATCCCTCTCTTCTTCAATTTCCATCTTCTCCTCTTTCCTTCCGTTACATCTATCTCCCCTGGTTTCATCATCTTTCCTCCACTGCCCCTCTTCCACTGCTACCTTTTCCTCCATCCCTTTCTCTTCCACCTCCCCCTTTTTGTCTTCCCTGAGGTTTAGCAGCAACAGCACAAGGCACAGAGATCTGACTGTGCACTTTTGCTTCTCCCTGCTTCCTCAGTTTCATCTCCTCCTGTTTAGACCATGTGCAAGCAGAGATGCCTCTCACCACAGCTACCTCTGAACAGGAAGCACCAGGACTGAGAAAGAAGGTGGACTGTGGAGAGAGGCAGTATTGCCTGCACATGGTCATAGAAGGATAAGAGATTGATAGTTGCAGCCCAGGACAGCGAATTACAGTTGAGATGGTTCACAGCGAGCATTGATAAAACTGGCAAAACAAACATACATTGATTCTGTAAGAAAGACCTGGAAACAGTGACTCACCTCATAGCTGGCTGTGAAGTTCTGATGGCATAAAATTTCTATACAGAAATGCACAACAAAGTAGCACATCTTGTTCATTGGAAACTCTGCAAGCACTACAACATCACTGCGCCTAAAAAGCATTGGAATCATGACCCTAAGAGAATTACAGGGATAAAGAGGTTATGATCACCTGGGACATTCCTAATCTGACAGATAATAAACTGGATGCAAGGAAACCTGACATAGTGGTAAAGAAAAAAAATCATCAGAATGGCATTGATAATAATAGAGGTGTTGGTTCCGAGTGATTATTCTGTGAATTGCGTGGAGAGGCAGAAGATCCTGAAGTACTAAGAAATGCAGTCAGAAACCAAGAAAATGTGGCAGAAAGATACAGAAATCTTTCCCAAATTTTTGGGAGGCACAGGCTTTATAAAGAAGAATTTCCAAGCACATCTTATTTTATTTTATTTATTTATTTGGTTTTCATTTGTATACCGCTACTTCCAGCAATCAGTAGCGGTTTACTTTGCACAGCAAACTTGGTTACATATGATGGGAATCAATATTATTTACATTTTCATTGCGGGATAGGTGTATATACATTTATACGTTTTTACATAGTTTGAGACATGTACAATTGCGTTTACATAGTTGGGAATATGTACATTCATAGTTGGAACAAAATAAGTTCTTAATGCTCCTGTTCATTTGGGTTACAAGGACTTTAGGAAAAAACTAAAGACCCACCTCTTCCAAGAACATTATAGCTTAACTTAGGCAACGCAGAAAGACCCTTTCTGCGTTGCCTAAGTTAAGCTATAATGTTCCTGGAAGAGGTGGGTCTTTAGCTTTTTCCTAAAGTCCTGTAGGTCGCTGTTTGTCCTTAGATCGCCTGGTAACTGATTCCATAATGTGGTGCCGAATAAGTGAATGCTTTGACAGTTCTGATGTTAGTTGAGACGCAAAGGGTGTTCAAGTTGTGGGTTCTTCTGCTTCTGTTAGGGGGTTGTGTGTTGATGAGGTTGGTGAGGTATGATGGTGCTATGTTGTGTATCAGTTTGAAGGTTGTTACTAGTATTTTGTATCTTATGCGGGCAGTAATCTTGACAAATTACCCATACCTGTTACATCTTACGAACCCCAGAAGGAAGCTCTCTTTGGCATTTATTTATTTATTTGCATTTTTATACCACTTTTTCCAGAAGATCAAAAATGGTTTACAAAGAACAGAATCAATTGCATGTAACAATATAACTATATTCAGGAAGCCATTAACATAACTATATTGCAGTATCAGTGATAAGAACAGACAATGTTCTGAAGGTGTTGGGGCTCGGGGTAGGTACTACTCTGAGCCTTTGCAGTAAATTTGAACGACTGAGATCATACTCCACATACCCTGGCTTAGAAGTGAGGTTCATGAATTATATATAATGAACTAAGGGGCTTGTTTGCTAAGCAGTGCTGGCGGCTTCCGACTGAAATCAGAGCCCCGGCACCATTGAATTCAGTAGTCCCATCACACTTATCCAAGCTTATAAACAACCCCTTAAACGACAGACCCAGGAGGGAGCGGAGCCAAAACACCCTACTCATTTCCAATTCCTTTAGAAAATTTACAAGGGTAACAACTAACAGAGCTTTTAGCTTCTCTGCCCCTACATTACAGAATTCCCTTCCAGATAAGCTGAGAGCCACCACTGACCTTGCAACTTTCAGAAAAGACCTAAAAACACACCTTTTTACGGAGCACTTTGGCACAAACGAACCAATCAAAGAGCTTTTTCCCACATAGCATCTGATACTTATTCCTAAAAGCCAGCCCAACAGCTCTCCCAAGACAGCTGTACCAACTCCATTGGTTATATTCACAAGACATAAGATAGTACAGCAAAGCAAAATCCCCCTACCATGAACAAATCCACATGGCAATAGAAATAAACAGACATTCTACGGCCACCTGTAAATATTGATACACCTGTAAATTTGTTACATGCTAATTCAATTACAGGCATTTAAACCCAGAACATGGCTACATCTGTGAGCCATAAGGTAGTACACCAAGGTAAATACTTTCTTCCATGGACAAACCCACATGGCCGTGTAAGTAAATACAATGCAGCCATCAGTAAATATCACACCACCTGTAAATGCATTTATGCTATATCAGTAAGAGACTTTAAATATTCATCCACCTTTAAAATACTACATGTTACCTTACTAATTGATTTCATATAGTCACCCACCTGTAAATATGTTAGATATTATTCCTGGTAGTAGGCTTACAATCCTACTAACCTATTACCTATGTAAATGCAGCATTTGTGGTGTACGCTTTATGATGTCCATGTTCAAAATTGTATATAGGAAAGACTACACGCTCTCTTAAAGTAAGTCTGGCGGAGCATAAATATAGCATCACTAAAGTGAAAATTGAAACAGCATTGATAACACATTGCCTTTCTATGCATCATGCCTTTGAAGAGTTACGCTGTATGGTACTGGAGCACGTTCTGTTTGATATTCGTAGGGGAGATAGAGGATGGTTGCTGTTAAAAAGAACAACAGTGGATTTATAAACTGGACACATTGGATCCTGATGGATTAAATGATAAAATAGAATGGACATTGTTTATTTGATGCAGTACTGGCGGGTGTAGTTTGGAGTTCCAACCGAATAGTCTCTAGTCTTTTTATTTTTTAGGTAACTTGGTAGTACGTGTTTTCAAAGAATGGCATCATACGTAGGGAGCGTTCCTATTGGTGGTTAGGTTTTTAAATTTAGATGCGTCAGATGCCGCTTGTGTATAGCGGTGGACATTTGATATACTCCTTTTGAAATCCCTGAAGAAGCCTTTTTAGGCGAAACAAAGATCTTTGTGGGGAATATCAATATGAGTGTATTAAGATTGGGGTAATGAAATTTAGGGTGATGAAACTTTGATTCGAACTTGTATGATCGGAGTGAGGCGAGCATGCTTGCTGGTCTTAGGAGTGAGGCACATATGCCCGTTGGCTTCAGAACCTGCGGCTTGTTAAGATAGGTAAATGATATCTTATTTTATATAGGTTTTTGTAACAATCTGTTTACATTAGTCTTCGCTTGTTTACAGGAGAGCAGGATACGACTTCAGAACGGGTTGGTTCTGGCATCTTGCCATTGAATACTTAAGACTCCGGTGTTATTGATATTGCAGAGATGATATAAGGAGAATATATTGAGAATCCTGAAAAGTACTTTTTTGGATGTTAGTGTTGAATTTGTGATTTGTATGATTGGGTAAAAATTCTCTCTCTCTCTCTCTCTCTCTATATATATATATATATATATAAATAAGGGGGAGGTTGGTGACCAGTGAATTGAGCGTCTGCTGGTCCCTATCATGAATTTGTTTTGCCAAATGTAGGGTGTGTAGCCATCCTGAGGTCTCCTTTAACCCTAAAAGAATTGTTGGTGGCCAGCCATTGTTTGTAGTTGATTAAAAAGAAAAGAGGTGTTCTGAACACTGTTCCCTCTAAGCTGTGCGCGTGTGCGCGCGCACACACCTCGCCGAGCGAGCGCACATACTTTACAACAGAGCGCACAAAAATTATGGTTCTGATTCTGATAGAAAACAACACAGATGTCTTAAAATTTAAAAGTTGTTGTGTATTTATGGTTTTCACAAGTTCTACAATATCTTCTAGTGCAGTCAATGTGGTGTACATACTGTATTCTGACGTGTAGTCAAATTTTAAAGTATATAACTCCGAGTGTCGTTATGTGGTGCACAAAAATGTAAGCTTTCTTCAAAAGCTGCACAGCTGATACTTTATGCGCACACAGTCTACAGAAAATTAGTGGGAACATTGGTTCTGAATGAATATATTTTGCTAAGAGATTTTATTTGGTTGGATTATTTAGACTCTTAGTTAATTTTTTTGTATGCACATAACTAGCCCATTTGGAGAAACTGCCCACAGAGACCCCACAGCCCCCTCTGAACAGGAAAAGTCAGGATCCAGGGAGGAAGCAGGCCACGGGGATAAGCAGTGCTGCACATGATCAGCCACACCGTGGCCCATGTGGCTCCGTGGCTCCATCAAGTAGGCAGTCCACCACTGTTCTAGGCATGAAGGAAGTTGATGAGTGGTCTGGAAAAAGTCACACTTTTACCTATGGGGCTCCCCTGTTATGCAGAGCTCAGGGCAACTGACTCTTTTGCCTATAGGTAAAAGTGGCCCTGCTTCCAGTGAAAATGTTCAAGTCTTTAATGATGACATTTTCACATTTCCTCAGTTCCCCTGTTTGGTTCCCCAACTCTTATACCTTAGTTCTAACTTCTTGGTTCTGTTGCATCAAACTGTCCAGATAATCTCTCATCTGGCTGAGAAAACCCAGAATGCCATAGCAGACTCCATACCCATAATAGCAGTCTAAATACTGTCTGGTGTATCCATACCATGGCTCTAGGCTGTACTGCAGTCAAATAAACAGAGAACGTTAATGGCCTTGGCACGTCGGCTATCTGCACGTCAGCTCTGCACTTTTCTGCACTTCACACAGCCTCACCCAAACCTCTGCCTATCTCTCCTGCGTATTACACAGGATGAGTTGATGAGAATTCCCCCATTGGGCCAACAAAGGATCAGATAAGCCGTTCCAGCTCTTGTTCAAGTAGTGGGGCTTTTCTTTGCCTTAATACCCCGCTTATCAGGGCCCTGTACCTCAGGCTGTGCTTCTAGAGGTGGGGACATGTTCTGCTCCTCTGGGTAAATGAGACCTCGCTCTTGCTGCGGAAAGGTGTGCCTTCATCACGTCTGATATTCCCAGAATGTACCACTCCTGCCTATACCTCAGCCGGAGCACTCACAGTGAATTGTTGGATATTCTACTGGACCATATGGATGCCCTGAGAGGCTGGAAAGGCAGAGAGTCTGATTCATCTTTTTATTTACCCATAAAGTAATTCCACGGACAACACTGGAGCATTGTTCAGCCATGCATGCTCAAACCACCATCTTGGCTTCCCCCCTTCAATTATTTTATAAAGTGCTTAACTCACCCCCTATAGTTTTAGCTGTGACAGGGGAGTCAAAAATAAGATCAGAGATGGTTCTGTGTCATCGGAGAAGGTTAAGCCAGTCCTGGTATTGCCCCACTGCATGATGGGATTTGTAGTTGTTGTTTTTCAATAGATGTCCTTAAGGAAGTCCAGGCCCAGATTTAGGCATAGGCAACATAAGCAGCTGCCTAGTTCATCAGATTTTGAAGGTACCCAATACCTGGGCTAAACAGGAGCCTGATTCCTCTTGCTTTAGGACCATGACTTTTGATTTTTGGGGAAGAAACCTCCCTGCTCCATCACTCTCTCTAGTCCTGACTATGGGCACCAAAGTCCTTAATCCAGTTCTGAGAAAGTCAGCACTATGCTTGCCACTTAAGCCCCATGATAACACTCTTACTCAAATCTTCTCGGACATCATGCTCATCCAACACATGTCATTTCCTGCCCACGCGCTGCTGGTCATATCCTTGACCTTGTCTCTGCGCTCAGCTCTTTCTTCATTCACTTCTTTCCTGGTTCCCTGATTTGACCATCATTGCATTTTTTTTACTGCCCGATTCTGCCCTCCCACCGAATCCCCTTCCTCTAACCTTCTTCCTGACCCCTCCGTACATCACTCAGTCGGAACATCTCTTTCGATACTCTTGAACTCTTTCCCCCCTCTAGCAATATTTTCCCATTAGCCTTTCCCTCCCTCCCAGTTCATACTCAGGCCCAACTCTGGTATTCTACACTATCCACTGCCCTTGACAACATCGCCCCTCTTCGCATCCGAGCACCAAGTGCAATCATCCTTGGTTCTACCACGGTCTCTATCTTCATCGCTGCCAGCTCCGCCGGGCGGAGCGCCTCTCTAGGAAACGTCCTTCCCCAGCTTCCCTTCAACATTTCAAGCATCTTCACCAGCATTATTTGTTATGTTATGTGTTTATTTATTTAGCGCACGCCTTTCCTGGGGGAGATCAAGGTGAGTAACAATCAGGTACAGTACTGTAAAATGATTCACACGGCCATGAAATCTCACTATTCCAATCTCATTTCCTCTTCCATAAACTCTACCCTTCAGCTATATTTAGTTCTGACAGCTCTCTCTAAACCAACTACCGCCGATCAATCCAGCACCTTGGATACCTTTCCCACTCCTCATCATCTCACTGATCACTTGCAGAATAAGGTTCTATCTCTACAGTCCTCCTTTGCAATGGCCACCTCCTTTGCCCCCCTGTCCTCAGGAACCTCCTTACCCCATGTCTGTCAATCCATCTGACCCACTATTCCCCCTTCCTCCAGTCCCTCTCTCACATGTGGTCTTCTTTTCACTCAGTTCTGTTGAAATTCTCAAGATCATCATGCCATCCCATAAAGCTATCTGCCCTTCTGACCCAATCCCTTTGTCTTGGATTTCCACCCCCTCACTAGCTCTGTTACCCTGATCTTATCGATACTTAATAACAGTGTGTCTTTAGGTATCTTTCTGTCATTGGAAACACACCTTAATACGTCCTAGCATGGTTTAAAGGTGAGGTCAGAGAGGCTGTTGTTGCCAAAAAAGCATCTTTCAGGAAATGGAAAAAAAGAGCCAAATGATGAAAACTGTAAACAGCACAAGCACTGACAAGTTAAATGCAAGGCATTGATAAGGCAGGCAAAGGGAGAATTTGAGAAGAAGCAAAAACGTGTAATAAAGACTTTTTCAAGTACATTTGTAGCAAAAAACCTGTGAGAGAGTCAGTTGGTCCATTAGATGATAGAAGGGTTAAAGGGGCACTAAGAGGCAACAAGGTGATAGTGGAGAGACTGAATGAATTATTTGCTTCGGTCTTTACTGAGGAAGATGTAGGGATGTTATCCATGACTAAAGTGGTATTTAAAGGTGCAGAAGAATTGAAGGAAATATCGATACATTGGGAAGAAGTATCACAACTATTTTATAAACTGAAGAGTAGCAAATCACCTGGACCGATGATATACATCCAAGGGTGTTGAAAGAACTGAAATATGAGATTGCAGACCTGCTATTAGTAATCTGTGAACTATCATTAAAATCATCTGTAATACCTGAAGATTGGAGGATGGCCAACGTAACGCCAATTTTTAAAAAGGGTTCCAGGGGTGATCCGGGCAACTACAGACCGGTGAGCCTGACATCAGTACTGGGAAAAATGGTAGAAACCATCATAAAGAACAAAATTGCTGAACATGTAGATAGTCATGGCTTAATGGGAGACGCCAACACGGCTTTAGACAAGGAAGATCTTGTCTTACTAATCTGTTGTGTTTTTTAGAAGGTGTGAATAAACAGGTAGACAAAGGTGAGTTGGTTGATATAGTGTATTTGGACTTTCAGAAAGCCTTTGACAAGGTCCCTCATCAGAGACTTTTGGCAAAACTAAAGAGTCATGGGATAGGAGGCAGTGTACTATTGTGGATCAGGAACTGGTTAAACGATAAAAAGCAGAGGGTAGGGTTAAATGGCCAATTTTCCCAATGGAGAAAGGTGAATAGTGGTGTACCCCAGGGATCTGTGCTGGGTCCGTTGCTTTTTGACATATTCATAAATGACCTGGAAAAGGGAACAACGAGTGAGGTTATCAAATTTGCAGATGACACAAAACTATTTAAAGTTGTTAAAACCCATGAGGATTGTGGAAAATTGGAAGAGGATCTTTTTTTTTTTTTTTTTTAAACTTTTATTTTCATTTTGCAACAAACAAAAGAAACAACACACCAAAAAAGACAAAACAAGTATACAATAAGGAAAAGTAAACCCATTACCCCCCACCCCGGTGCTTCTTCTCTACCCGTTTGTATCAGCATGTGAGCGCTTCCAATTAACAATGATTATACATCAAACGATCAAAAAAGTATCCACAATACAGCATGATCATGAAACAGAGATAGATACAAAGTTAGACAGTCAGATGAGAGCATTTAGCAAAATGTACATATTCATTGAGCATCTTCCATTGAGACCAATGAGAAGGAGTCTGAACGGAGGAAGCGAACAGACGAGGTATTTGTTCATATTTACTGTAGAGACAGGCATGATTCCACCATTCATTGAGGCTCAGATGGGAACTAATTTCCCAGTATTACTTAATTAGGGAAATAGCTATGCCAAGCATAAAGTTCAAAAGGAGATAAGCCATTTTTGGGAGAGAGGGGATCCCCGCAACTGGGCGAAGTCCCACTATCCTCCAAGAAAGGGACTCCTGAGAGTGTAATATAGACTAAACACGACCCCAGACCCGACGCCAGTTATACTGTAGTGCGGGATATTCATGCATAACATGAAGTAATAAACCAAGGGCCACAGGACGTATCCAGCAACCATTACCCTGAGTAGTGTTCCATTTGTCTAATCTGTGAGAAGTGTAAAAACACCGGTGGGCTAGAAAGAAGAGGGTCTGAGTGAGTGAGGCGGGTCGGGAACCCGTGTCCCTCTGCTCCAAATAAGGCTCCATTGCTCCGAGGTTAAAGTCACATGCAATTCTCTCTCCCATGCTTTCTGCGCTATAGAGGTATCTCTAGTGATAGCATTACATAAGGTTTAGTAAAATTGGATGCTACACCCGGTGAACTACCGAGAGATCGGAAGTCTCCAATCAACCTTATGCAGAGAGTGCCGATGGCGGGAGTACCCTAGTGCTCCGAATGCAATGCTGAAGTTGCACTGACCAGAGTCGGGAGTCGAAAGGTTGCATAAGAGTATTAAAGGCACCTAAAGTGTCGAAAAGCATTGGTGGATAGTGGGAGTCTAATGGGAGAGTCATACCAGGGAGTAAGGTAAGAGGAATCGGTGAGTAAAGGCCCGCTACTATATCTAGCCACACAGGTCTGCTCGGTACTGGAACTTCCAACCAACGAGCACCTTGTTTGAGAAGAAAAGATTGAGGGAACACTTGAGTAAAATCGCCACCAAGTATTAATGGAGCATTGGCGGAGGCCGAGGCCAACTACGCAAAACTTGCATAGTAAGCAGGGTTGTCCACATTCGGGGCATAGTGCAAATACACGTGAATTCACTATCTCCAACCTCAAGGTATACACGGGCCCATCTACCCTCCATGTCAGCGCTAATATCAGGTACAGTAGCGTGCAAAGACTTCTTAACCAGAATGGCTATCCCGTACCATTTGGAGACGGTGGGAGAATAGGCAGCTACCATGTGAGGCCTAGCATTGAGTTGCAGTGTTTCAGCAGAGTGTAATGCGTTTCCTGAAGAAACACCAAATCAACATGCTCGTGGCTAAAATAGCTAAGGATTTTCTTTCCTTTGAGTGGACCAGTAATGCCTTTGACGATGAATAATAAGATTTTACAGAAAGCCATTCAGAAAAGTTAAAATTCTGAGCATGATAGCACACATAATTTCACTGTGTCCCTCAAACTGACTGTATCTGGCTGTACACATGACATAGGAAAAATAAGCTAATATAATACAATGAAGCGCCCCACATTAACAAAGAAAACCGCAGTACGGTAGAGGAGAAGCAAAACCCCAAAATTACTGGCGACCATGTGTCTGCGGGGAGAAGCCCCAGAGAAGGCCGAAATTGAAAAAACATATAACCTGTGGGACTGTGCGTGCTCCGAATCCGACATTGCAAGAGGATCTTGATAAATTGGAAGACTGGGCATCAAAATGGCAGATTAAATTTAATGTGGACAAGTGCAAAGTTATGCACCTAGGGAAGAACAACCCAAACTATGGTTACACGATGCAAGGTTCCACATTAGGAACCACCACCCAGGAAAAAGATTTAGGCGTCATTGTGGATAACATGTTAAAACCCTCCGCCCAGTGTGCAGCAGCAGCCAAGAGAGCAAATAGGATGCTAGGTATCATAAGGAAAGGAATGGAAAATAAAACAAAGGATATTATAATTTATTTATTTTATTATTTAACAGTTTTTTATACTGCTTTATCATTTCAATCAAAGTGGTTTACATTGTAACTTAAAACTTGGTAAATGTACATTAAACAGGGACATTGATAACTTGGATTTTTCTGAACACTGGAGGGTGAAGTGATTTGCCCAATGCCACAAGGAGTGCTAGTGGGAATTGAACCCTTCTCTCTGTTTTTCAAACCAGTGATCTAACCACTAGGCCACTCCTCCACTCCAAACTGCTCCACTCCACTGTTTCGAGCATGTCTCTCCCATTTTAGTCCATTATCATTGGTTTCTCCTTCCTAATTCATTTATTTAGCAACTTTTTTTATACTGCTGTATCTACCAGTCACAGAGGTGTGCAGGTAACAGGTTTAACAAGTATAACTTTACATAGGATGTAGGAAATAAAATATAATTTAATTAAAACAGATGACTTAACATGTGACTTAGAGTGTGTAAACAGGAGAAATGTGATAGTAGGAATAGGCATTAACATTTAACAATAACAGTGATGATGAGGGAAATTTTATGATACCTGGTTCATATCTGAGGAGATGTGACAGTGGGGAGAACAGGGAAAATAGCGAGAGTCCTGAATGGTTGGAAGGAGGATGAGTGAGTAACTGGAAAATATGATCCTATCACCCCTCTTTTCCTTCAGCATCACTGGCCACCTTTCCCCCACCATATTCACTAGAAGATTCTCATCCTAGAGCACAATCGTGCCCCTCACTGTCTCTCTGCGCTCACCATCCCCTGTGTCCCCCGTCGCACCCGTCGTTCTCTCAGTGACAGTCGTCTGGTTCTTCCAGCCCCCAATCGCGTGAAATATGAGTCTACCCGGCGCTCAGCTTTCTTCTGCACTGCTCCCGCTCTCTGGAACTGTCTCCTGCCTCATCTACGTCTTTTCCTAAATTTAAATCCCTGTTAAGGACAGACCTTTACCCCCAGGCTTTGATCTAGCTGATGTCCTGGAGGCCGCTTAGGCTGCTTGGGCCTGGACAGTTGCGATCTGCTGAACTATTGTGAATTGCTGGGCACTGCTGGTGTATTCCCCTACTTTTTTGGGCCGACCCCCTTTCTTCTGCTCCTTATCCCTCTGTCCTGTCAACAATTGCAATTCTTTTCTCCCCCTGCCCTTGGCTTGTTTCCAGTCCCCTTATTGTTAAGATTGTGAACCGCTCTGTGTGCACCTGCCAAGGGCGGTATATTAAAAGTAATAAATGATAACTAGGTGTCAGATGTGAAGTGTTCTAGGAAGCGATGGGATTTTAGTTGGCGGGTTTTTAGTTCTTTGGTCCTGCTTCCTGGAAAGCGATACCCTCTGCCCTCCGACTCGAACCTTCCTATTCTCAGTTTAAACTCTTCTCTGCCACACTGCATTTGACCTGCCCATTGCATGATCGCACCCAGAGCCTCTACTGTAAGTTTCTATCCCTTGCTCTTCCTCTCCTGGTGTGAATGCTCGATCCTTTCCTGTCAGGAACTGGCCTTCCTTCTCTCCTATCTCTGGTTCTAACTAGTTTTATATTTGTACCCCGCCCTGTTGCACTAAGTGAAAAGCCGTCTGTCAAACCCCAATAAACAGCAACATCAACATAAATGCTACAGTGAGGCGAAACAGGACTGAGGCATCTGCTAAGCTAAACTATGAGCTGAGTTTTCTAGGGAGAGGCACACACACCCTCCTCTGACGCATAAGTAGAGGAAACGAAACTGACACTAAAGGTTATTCTCCATTTCTCAGGATCATGGCTGCAGGGAGCACGGCTGAGAGTCTGCAGGAGGAAGTTTCTTGTCCCATCTGTCTGGATTATTTTACAGACCCCGTGTCTATAGCCTGTGGCCACAACTTCTGCAGCTCCTGTATCACTCAGTCCTGGGAGGGGTTAGATACAAACTTTCCCTGTCCCCAGTGCAGAGAAACATCTCGGCAGAGGAACCTCAGGTCTAACAGGCAGCTGGGGAATATCACAGAAATGCTGAAAAAACTTCCTCAGTGCTCGGTCAGAAACCAAGAGGAAAATCTGTGTGAGGAGCATGAAGAGAAACTGAAGCTGTTCTGCAAAGAGGATCAGAGACCGATCTGTATGGTGTGTGACAGATCCCGGGATCACAGATCTCACAAAGTGATTCCCATAAAGGAGACCGAGCAGGAATACAAGGTGTGTGTCAGTATCTTTATTATCACAGGGTGTCCCGGGATCACAGATCTCACCCCGTGATCCCCATAGAGGAGGCCGCGCAGGAATACAAGGTGTGTGTCAGTATATTTATTATCACAGGGTGTCCCAGAGTTACAGATCTCACACTGTGATCCCCATAGAGGAGGCCGTGCAGGAATACAAGGTGTGTGTCAGTATATTTATTATCACAGGGTGTCCAAGGGTCACAGTTCTCACCCCATAATCACCATAGAGGAGACTGTACAGGAATACAAGGTGTGTGTCAGTATCTTTATTATCACAGAGTGTCCGAGGGACACAGATCTCACCCCATGATCCCCATAGAGGAGACTGAGCAGGACTACAAGGTGTGTGTCAGTATGTTTATTATCACAGGGTGTCCGAGGGACACAGATCTCACCCCGTGATCCCCATAGAGGAGGCCGTGCAGGAATACAAGGTGTGTGTCAGTATCTTTATTATCACAGGGTGTCCCGGGGTCACAGATCTCACCCCGTGATCCCCATAAAGGAGGCCGCGCAGGAATACAAGGTGTGTGTCAGTATCTTTATTATCACAGGGTGTCTGAGGGACACAGATCTCACACCGTGATCCTCATAGAGGAGGCCACGCAGGAATACAAGGTGTGTGTCAGTATGTTTATTATCACAGGGTGTCCCGGGGTCGCAGATCTCACCCCGTGATACCATAGAGGAGGCCGTGCAGGAATACAAGGTGTGTGTCAGTATCTTTATTATCACAGGGTGTCCTGGGATCACAGATCTCACCCCATGGTCCCCATAGAGGAGGCCACGCAGGAATACAAGGTGTGTGTCAGTATCTTTATTGTCACAGGGTGTCTCTGGTCACAGATCTCACCCCATGATCCCCATAGAGGAGGCCACACAGGAATACAAGGTGTGTGTCAGTATCTTTATTATCACAGGGTGTCCCAGAGTCACAGATCTCACCCCATGATCCCCATAGAGGAAGCTGTGCAGGAATACAAGGTGTGTGTCAGTATCTTTATTATCACAGGTTGTCCTGGGGTCACACATCTCACCCTGTGATCCCCATAGAGGAGGCTGCGCAGGAATACAAGGTGTGTGTCAGTATATTGATTATCACAGGGTGTCCCAGGATCACAGATCTCACCCATGATCCCCATAGAACAGGCCACAGAGGAATACAAGGTGTGTGTCAGTATCTTTATTATCACAGGGTGTCCCGGGGACACAGATCTCAACATGTGATATTAATAGAGGAGGCCGCACAGGCATACAAGGTGTGTGTCAGTATCTTTATTATCACAGGGTGTTTCGGGGTCACAAATATCACCCCGTGATCCCCACAGAGGAGACTGTACAGGAATACAAGGTGTGTGTCAGTATCTTTATTATCACAGGGTGTCCCGGGATCACAGATCTCACCCCTTGATCCCCATAGAGGAGGCCGCACAGGAATACAAGGCTTGTGTCAGTATCTTTATTATCACAGGGTGTTCCGGGGACACAGATCTCACCCTGTGATCCCCATAGAGGAGGCTGCGCAGGAATATAAGTTATAATTATGTTATTTACCTGTAGTATGTAAACTAATTTACTTACCTGTAGTAGGTGTTCTCTGTGGACAGCAGGATGCATGTCTTCACAGAGGATATCATCACTGACAGGGCCCGGCAGGGTACACAACTTTCTCCAGTAACAAGCAGGAAGTCAATCCTCACTTATGGGTGACGGCACCGACGGAGCCGTCGCGGAGCAATTCCCCAGCTTTCAAAGAAAGCCTTTGGGATTGCTGCCACGCATGCGTAGTTCTTTTCCCACCCAAGGGTGCCATCTTGCTCAGTCTCCCTTTTTCCGTGAAGCCCTTTGGACATAAGTCCTCATCCCTCGGAAAAAGTGTGTTTTTCTCGTGGTCGTCGGACCAGTTTTCCAGTTGCACCGGTCCTCTTTCTGTCCTCCCTATGCCCTGGTATCCCCATGGGCTAGGAGGTATCTCTTTTTCTCTCCTGTTGGAGTTTATTTCCTTCGGGATTTTCACACTCTTTTCTCCAACCGCTGTTCTCAAGGTACTTCGACCTCGCAGGGGCCCTTTTTGCCCCAATGGCCACTGGCTTCAAGAAGTGCGACAGATGTTCCAAGAATATGTCTCTCACAGACACCCATGACTGCTGTTTGCAGTGTCTGGGAGCTGACCACAACCCAGAACTCTGCACATTGTGCAAGAAAATGTCAGCCAAGGCCCTGCTCTTCCCTTATGGCAGAGGTCCGATGACATTTTCTGAAAGGCAGCCCCGGAGTCCCCGGTGGTGCCTCAAGCTGACCCACCACTTATGGGTTCTCCCCAGGAGACGCCACTGTCTAGGGGGCACTCCGACCAGGGGTCCCCTGATTTGGAATAGTGTAAAAAGAAGAAGGCTTTGAAGTTGCTGTCAGGGTCTCCGGACAAGCATGAGCGTTCTCGTGTTCGATCTCTCAGCCCTCCTCGGCGTTCCCGAGAGTCAGAGAAGGAGCGGCCTTGTAAAGTACCCCATACCGATACGGAGGCCTCGGGTGATGGCACTCGGTCTCCTGAGGGTCTTCCTGGCGAGAACCCCCTCTCGTTTTCCACGCTAGACCTGGTAACCCTGGTGTCGGCAGCCCAGGGTCCCACACCAAAGTGGGAGTCCCAAATGCTGGTACTGGAGCACAGCATCACTGCCTTCCCAGCATGACTGGTCCACGCCCTGAGACCGAGAGGTCCCCGGTGGGGGGACCCAAACCCAGCCATAAAACCCCGAGAGCTGCTGGCCTCATGCGGTTCCTCAGCACCAGTCTCGATAGCCATCCCATTACTCGGGGGGTGAGGTCCTCTAAGGCCAGCGCCTATGGTTCCAAACAGGCCTCAGCCACTGACCAGCCCAACTCAGACTCCTTCTTGGACCTGTCGGGCTGGGAATCTGAAGGGGATACTTCCCCGGAGACTTGGGCCCACCGGGATTTGCCTTCGGACCCCTCTCCACCTGCATGGCGGAGACAGTCGCCCCCCCCAAGGACACCTCCTTTCTGGTGTTTGTCCGGGACATGTTGCTGGCTCTCAGCCTGCAGACTCAGACTGAAGAGGACCCCTGGGCCGAGGAACTGGATATACTCCAGTACAAGTCCCCACTGCGGGAATACCTCATGGTCCCGGTGCCGCCCATCTTGGCTCGGTTACTCCTTCGCATGTGGGAAACACCAGCCTCAGTCCCAATTGTTAGCAAGTGACTAGACGCCATGTACAGGGTCCAATGTGCCCAGGGTTTCGGAAGTATCAACTTCCCCACACCTCCATGGTGGTCGAATCAGCTATGCGGAAAGAGAAGAGCCCAAAATCTCACTCTTCTGTCCCCCCTGTAAGGGAATCCCGCACCCTTGACACCTTCGGGTGCAATGCCTACCAGTATTCCATGCTGACATGCCATATTCAGGCTTACCAGCTTTACATGGGGATGTTTCTTTGTGACCTCGCCAAAGCGATCCGTGGTTTCTCGGTGGGCCTAGGAGGTGACCATCTCACCAGATTTCAGACCCTCCTGAAGTTGGTCGCAGAATGCTCCAAATACATTTCCCATGCCGCCTATGATGGCTTCGAATCCGAGGCCTGGGTAGCGGCCACCGGCATTGGGTCCTGCCATCAGGCTTGGCTCCAGTCTTTGGAATTGGAGCAGTGGGTCCAGGAAAATCTCTTGGACATCCCCTGTCTCGGTGAGCAGTTGTTTGGCAAGCCCATGGAGGAGAAGGCGGCCAAAATTGAGACAGGGTTCGTGACATGTCTCTCTCAGAAAACTTCTTCCCTTCCTCGGAAGAAACAGCAGGCGAAGAAACCATTCTACCCAAGGAAGGGGCTCCCCTACCAAGGGTATCCGCCTTACCCACCGACTCCGGCACTGTCCTCCAGCACACAGGGAAAAGGGGGGGACCCAGGGCCACCGCAAGCCGAAGGGTCCAAGTCCCAACCCTCAGCTCTGGCTCAGCTGGCCCAAGGATTTTGATGCCAAGAGAATGGCCACTTGCCTGCCGACGGCATCCCTGCCAGTATGAGGTCGCTTGTCCCAGTTCACGCCCAAATGAGCGTCTATCACGTCAGACTCCTGGATTCTCCAGGTAGTTTGGGACGGCTACTGTCTTCGCTTGGATGGCCTTACTCCCCCTTTCTTCCTGGTGGAGCCCTCCCGGCTCCCCGCACACCAGGCTTGCTTGCAACAGGAGCTGAACAACCTACTCGATCAACAAGCAGTCAAAAGGGTACCGCAGCATCTCCAGGGCCAAGGTTTCTACTCCCAGTGCTTCCTGAAAAAAAAAACGGGAGGTATAGGGCCCATTCTCGACATCAGGAACCCAAACAAATTCCTGGTGAGGGAAAAGTTCAAGATGCTGTCACTTGGCATCTTGCTGCCCTTCCTCCAGAAGGATGATTGGCTATGCTCCTTGGACCTCAAAGAGGCCTACGCTCACATAGTGATCCACCCCCAGCACAGGCAATACCTGTGCTTCAAGGAGCATGGGGAGCACTTCGAGTACAAGGTGCTACCTTTCGGACTCCCTTCTGCGCTGAAAGTCTTCACGAAGTACCTCTCTGCCATCGTGGCCCACCTCCGACGCCAGGGGGTGCCTGTCTTCCCCTACATAGACAACTGGCTATCACGGGGGCCTCAATGGAGGAAGCCTATTCCAGAGCATCACGCACGTTTCTCCTCCTCAAATGCCATGCCTTTCTGATCAACTACCCCATGTCCCACCTCGAGCCGGTGAGGGCTCTGGACTTCAATGGTGCCCTCCTTGACACTGATTGGGTGATTGCCTTCCTCCTTCGAGTCTGCATGGACCATCTCCGTGCTCTGGTGGCCGAGGTACAGGGCAAAGCCAGGGTACCGGCACAGACCATGCTGTGCCTCCTGGGGCACATGGTCTTGACCATCCATGTTTTCCCCCATGCCTGCTTGCACATGCAGGGTCAGAGTGGTTTCAGGCCTCGGGCCATCTCCGGGACCCCGTGCAGATTTCCTGAGAACTGCACACCTCCCTAGACTGGTGGCAGGACCCCTGGAACCTCCTGCAGGGCATGCCAGTCCAAGTGGCTCAGCATGATCTCGTGCTGACGATAGATGCCTCGCTGTTGGGCTGGGGAGCCCACTGTGGTGACCAATGCACCCAGGGGCGGTGGACCCTCAAGGAGTCCTGGCAGCAGATCAACCTGCTCAAACTCTGGGCAAGCTGGTGGCCCCTGATGGTTTTCGAGCCCCACCTCAAGGGGAAATCCGTGTTGGTGAAGACCGACAACAAAGTCGCAATCTTCTATCTGAAGAAGGAGGGAGGGACGGGATGACTCTCAAAGCGGTCTATCTCCCAGGCCAGGACAATGTCCTCACAAACAGACTCAGTAGGATGCTGCGCCCACTCGAGTGGCACCTGGACCTGGAGGTGGCTCTCCTCTTGTTCCACCGTTGGGCGACTGTCCTTGGACCTGTTCGCCAGTCTGGCGAACACACAGCTCCCCCACTTCTGAGGTCTGATCCCGCACCCCGGCAGGATGGCACTGGATGCGTCCCTCTTGAAGCGGGCCTCCAGGCTCCTGTCTGCATTTCCTCCCACCCTGCTTATCGCAAGGACCCTCCCACAAAATCCGGCAGGACTGAGCCTCGGTGATCCTCATGGCTCCCTCGTGGCCTCGACAGCCTTGGTTCCCGCTCTTGCTCCGGCTCTTGTTGGAGCCTCCGGTTCCCCTGGGTTGCACCCCAGGCCTGCTCTCAGGAGGAGGGGTGGGTGCTACACCCAAACCTAACCTCACAATCCCTCACAGTCTGGTGGTTAAACGGGACTTGCTAGCTTCGCTACACCTTCCCTAGGAGGTCAAGGAGATCCCCCTGGCATCGAGGAAGGACTCGACGAGACGGGCCTATGCCTTCAAGTGGCACTGCTTCTCAGTCTGGTGCTCTGAGCTCCAGACCGACCCATTTTCTTGCTCCACCCAGTGGGTCCTTCAGTACCTCTTCCACCTCTCGCGGGTGGGGCTGAAGTCCAACTCATTGAGGGTTCACCTGAGCGCCATCTCGGCCAACCACCTCCCCGTCGAGGGCAAACCCCTCTTGGGCCAACCTCTGGTCTCCCGCTTCATGCAGGGTCGTTTGCTCTTCAAGCCCTCCGTCCGAGCCCTCTGGCGGAGTGGGACCTGAACATTGTGCCGATGGCAATGTGCTCACGTCGGCATCTGTCCTGGAAGGTAGTCTTCCTGGTGGCTCTGACCTCAGCTTAGTAAGTCAGCGAGCTTCATGCCCTTATGGCTGAAGCCCCTTACACCAGGTTCTACGGGAACAGGGTGGTCCCCCGTAACCACCCCAAGTTCCTACCGAAAGTCATCTCTGATTTCCACCTCAATCAGGAGATGGTCCTGCTGACTTTCTTCCCGAGACCCCATGCCGACAGGGTGTCGGCGGTCCTGCATACACTCAACTGAAAGAGGGCTCTCACCTTCTACCTGCAGCGGACCCAAGAGCACTGCAAGTCTGACCGACTCTTCATCGCCTATGACCCCAATCACCTGGGGCTAGCAGTCCATCTGGGTGGCGGACTGCATCGCCTTTGCCCAGATGAAGGCAGGGTCCCCTCTGGATCGGCGGGTCTCTGCACACAGTGTCCGTGCTAAGGCGGCCTCGGTGGCATCGCTTCGCTCAGTGCCTCTGATGTACATCTGCTGGGCTGAGACCTGGTCTTCGGTGAATGTAAAATGTAAGGTCATGCATTTGGGCTGCAGCAATCCAAGGGAGCAAGACAGTATAGGAGGTGAAGTACTTTTGTCCACTAAAGAAGAGCGGGACCTAAGCGTGGTTGTGTCTGATGATCTTAAAGTAGCTAAACAGGTAGAAAAGGCGACGGCAAAAGCTAGAAGGATGCTTGGGTGCATACGGAGAGGAATGGCTAGCAGAAAAAAGGAGGTGATAATGCCTCTGTATAAGTCTTTGGTGCGACCTCATTTGGAGTATAGTGTGCAATTCTGGAGACCGCACCTTCAAAAGGATGTGAACAGGATGGAGTCGGTGCAGAGGGTGGCTACTAAAATGATTAGTGGGCTTCATTATAAAGCATATGAGGACAGACTTAAGGATCTTAATATGTACACCTTAGAGGAAAGGCGGGATAGAGGTGATATGATTGAGATGTTTAAATACCTCCGTGGCATAAATGTTCAGGGAGAGAGCCTCTTTCAATTGAAAGCAAGTTCTGCTACGAGGGGACATGGGATGAGGGTGAAGGGAGATAGATTCAGGAGTGATATGCGGAAATATTTCTTTACGAAAAGAGTAGTGGATCCATGGAATAGTCTCCCAGTGGAGGTGGTAGAGATGAGGACAGTAACTGAATTCAAAAAAGCATGGGACCAACACAGAGGATCTCTAAAGATAAAAAGTGGACTGTTGTAGTTGTTGATATGGAAGGACAGACTAGATAGGCCATGTGGTCTTTTTCTGTCATCATGTTTCTATGAATACCTTCGTCTCACATTACTGCCTGGAGAGGGAGTCCCACCGGGACAGTGCCTTCGGCCAGGCTGTACTCCATAACCTGTTCTGGGTATAGGCAACCCCTGCCCTCCGACCCATCTTCTGCATCTACTGAGAGCTCGCCCTTGAGGACCCAAAGACTTGGTTCCTTCGGGCATCGGCTTCTGCTCATAGCCTCGTGGAGGCACCTTTTACTACGTGTTTGGTAGCCTGTAGCTGGGGAATCCCATAAGTGAGAACTGAATTCCTGCTTGTTCCTGGAGAAAGCGTAGTTACTCACCTCTAACAGGTGTTCTCCAGGGACAGCAGGAATAAGTTTTCACTATCCTCCCACCTTCCCCGAAGAGTTGCCACATTATAATGCTTCCCTTGCCATCTGCCTAGTAGGGCTCTAGCTATGGGACCTGACTGAGCAAGATGGCACCCTTGGGCGCGAAGAGGACCAATTCATGGGTGGCAGCAATCCCAAAGGATTTCTTTGAAAGGTGGGGAATTGCTCCGTGTGGGCTCAATCGGTGCTGACGTCATCCATAAGTGAGGACTGATTCCTGCTGTCCCTGGAGAACAGCTGTTACAGGTGAGTAACTACACTTTCAAGCTTAGGAAGTTCCTGAAACCTGTGAAAGAGCTCCCTGCATGTGTGCCCCATTTCCCACTGTCTCATAGGGCCATCGCCATCTTGTAATGAAGTTTACAACAAGACATAGCTCCCTGGGGAGGTGGGTGGGTACGTACTCCTCTGTCCACAGAAAACACCTGCTACAGGCAAGTAACTTGGTTGTCTCTGATGACAGGCAGGATAGCAAGTCCTCACAGATGGGAACTCCCTAGTTACAGGCTGCCTTACACAGAAAAGGAGAAAAATAATTAACCTGATAGACACTGCAACAGGCAAATACCAACAATCTTTTTGAAGACAATTAGCTGTTCATAATTTTTGTTATTTTTAGGAAGGCAGCCTGGAAAATAAAAAATGGACGAAAAGGGTATGGAGTTGGATTCTAATCCACAGAGATTCAGGATGATGGACTGGCCAATCCTACGGTCACACTGGGATTCTCTTTCTAGACAGTAGTGTGATTGAATGTAAGGACAGAACTCCAAATATTTCCTCCACAGAGGCTGATCTCAGGTGGGCGACCAACACAGCCATAGCTCTCACATCATGAGCTATGACATGACTCTCAAGTGTCAAAACAGCCCAGGCATAAGAGAAGGAAAAGCCGTCTGCTAGCCATGTCGATGGAGTGTATTTGCTAATGGCAGCCCCGGCCTGTTTGGGTCCAAGGAAACAGAAAGTTTTCCAAGGGCTTCAGTCCACTTCAGATAAAAGGCTAGGAATCTCTTGTTGTCCAGTGTATGCAAGGCAGGGTCACCCTTTTGGGCATGAGGTCTACGGAAAAATCTTGACAGGATGATTAACTGACTAAGATGGAAAGCTAACACACCTTTAAGAAGAAAGTCCAAATGATTGCGCAGAACCACCCTGTTGTAAAATTTAGTATAAGGTAGATCAGTTACTAGAGCCTGGATCTCACTTACTTTACATGTTGAAGTCACTGTCACCAAAAACAAGACCTTCAAGTCAAGAATTTCAGATTCAAGTATTACGTAGCTCAGACGGAGCGTTCATTAGTTGGGTTATAACAACGTTGGGCTCCCATGACACTGTGGGTAGCTCGATGGGAGGCTTTACAAAAAGCAAGCCCCACATGGATAACTAACCGCTGTACAGAAATGATGAAAAGCGCCAGGTGTACTTGTGTCTATCCTATTAGAGGTGTTTTTATAACTGACTCCGACTGATGTAGAAGTCATTCAAGTAGTTTTTGTGTGATATCTTAGTGGTGTTACTCAGTTAAAGTTAAATGTAAAAAATTATGCTTTATAAGAAGTTAGCAAGTGTGTTACTGTGAGATACTGAAAAAAGACGAATAACGGAAAAACTGAATGGCCTTAAAACCATTTTCTTGCTCGTGATAGTGGTAAAAAGCCACAGAATTATCTCAGAGTATAAAGTAATTCTCATACAGATCAATAATCGCCCATCAACCCCTCAAGAATTTATATAAGGTTTATTTTTACACAAAAATGCATAGATCAGGCCTTGAGAAATGTTCCATCCCCCAAAAAAAGATGCATCACAGCTTCTGTTTTAGGTTTTTGGGTCTCATTTATTAAGATGGTTTTTCCATGTTCTGTTGGAATAAAAACTTAATATATCAGGCTATTAATGGGCTTCTGCACAGTGCCAACAGACCAGTAGAAGGCAGTGTCCCCCTCCTCCTCCCTCTCCCACCAGCACCTTTTGCAAAACACAGATTGTGTTTTTTTGTCCCCATGCATTTGTCCCTTTAACCTCCAGCCCTTACATTCTTCCTTCTCCCCTTCAATCCCTCCCTAGTCTCTCCCCTTCTCCCTACCCACTAGCACTCCCACCCCCTACCCTGCATTCCACCCCATCCTCCTCCTTTTTTTAGACTACTTCCCCTTTAAATATTTGCTACCTCGCTCCCCTCCCCATCTATATTTTGTTTCCTGTGGGCCTGATCGCTGCTGTCCTCTGCAATGGGGGTTGGAATCCCAGGGGCAGCCTGTTACCTTCCTGCCCGGCCTTCTCCTCCTGTCCTGCCTGCAGGGATCTGATCTCTCACGGACAGACAGAAGGGGCTTTAGCAGCAATCGCGACTCTCCTCTTGTCTTCTTCCAACGGGCGATGGGGTCCCCACAGGCAGCTAGCTGCCTTGAAGTCTCAGTCGCCTTCCTCTCCTGTTCTGCCTGCTAGAAATCGGATCCCACTAGCAGACAGAAGGGGTCTTCTGCCCCACTATTTTAAAGGGCAAGAAAATCCCAGGCGCCAGATCACAATGGTGACCAGAAATTGGTGCTGGGATTTGTCAAGCCCTAGTATAAATGCATTTGAAGAAAAAAAATAATATATTAACATTCATTTTCTAAATTAGATATGTCAATGTTCACAGGAAAAATATGAAATTCACCTGAAGTCTTTGAGGAAGAAGCTGAAAGAGATTCTGGAACTGAAATCCAGTGATGAGCGAAAAGTCGAGGAGCTGGTGGTAGGTGTCTGCGTCTCCCTCTGAGCTGCTTTCTGCAGGGTCCTGTTCCAGTCAAGCTATAAATGGCCTGAGTAAGATGAAGCTTATGTGTTGGGCAGTTTTCAAAAGGTTTTATGTGCAGAAATGGGGCTTTAAAAGATTAACAACACATATGAGAATATACACCTGTATCCAGTATGCATGGAAGAGTGAGTGTGTCGGGGTCCCGTTCCTGGGGTCTGGGATAAGGGCAGAGAATCAAGTTACTCATATCTTTTTACATTTCCAGAAGTATGCATGGAAGATTACAGGGGAAATACCCACATGAATAACTTCTAAAAATTTATGCAGTTGCTTGTGCCTCAAGTCAAATTTTCAAAGGGAAACTTTACCTCTTGAGAACTGGTTTAAAATCTGCAATAGCTGCAAACTTAACACATAGGTGCACTTTTTGAAGGTTGCTAATTAATAACATCATATGGATTTCAATAACATCATATGGATGTGAAAGCTGGACAGTGAAAAAGACAGACAGGGAGAAAATTGATGCCTTTGAATTATGGTGCTGGCGGCGAATACTGTGTATACCATGGACTGCCCGAAGAACAAACCAGTCGGTACTAGAGGAGATCAAACCTAAGCTTTCTTTAGAAGCTCAGATGACAAGACTTCGACTTTCATACTTTGGACACATCATGCGAAGAGAGAGATCATTAGAGAAAGACATCATTAGAGAAAGACAACAAAACAAAACATTAAAAGACTCCAACTTGCCCAAAATGCAGCAGCAAGAATTGTAATGAAGGTTCCACCATTTGAACACATTACCCCTATACTAGCAAACCTTCACTGGCTCCCAATTCAATCCAGAATAAATCACAAATTGATTATCACCACATTTAAGACTTTAAACACAATGGCCCCAGTCCCCTTGACAAAACTTATCACCAAAGACACATCCCAAACTTCGCTTCGGAGAGGCCACACGAACAGAATTAGGATCCCGAAAGATTTCACAACTGCTAAAAAGACTACTAATAGGAAAGCGTTCTCACATGCAGCTCCCACCCTATGGAACTCCCTCCCTGAAGAAATAAGAGCATTAAATAATGCAAAGGAACTCCGCAAGAAATTAAAAACTTATCTATTCACCTCCCATTTTGGCACACTTGAAAATACCTTACCTCCGACAGGTAATGGTTAATAACAACCTAGGGTACACCAACTCTAATTCTCCTAGCAAACTACAATTACAATTAAAATCGAATAAATAACTACTTGTAAATCCTGTATATAAATATATGTAATAAATCAAAATATGTAAATAAGTTCGTTTGTTATTTAACAAGTTTTACCATATATAGTCATTCATGATTATTGTATATTGCAAAATTGTACCAAGTTAACAAATGTTCCATGTAAAACAGACTTTAAAATCTGTTCATTCTTGTTCATTGTAAACCGCACCTGATCTGTGGAAGGTAGCGGTATATAAGCAACTGTTAAATAAATAAAAATAAATCATGCTTGGCAAGATAGAAGGTCAACGCAAAAGAGGAAGGCCAGCAATGAGATGGATCGATACAATAACAGCAGCTACGGGTACCAGTCTGTCAACAATAAGCCACCTGACTGAAGACCGAACACAATTTAGGATAGCTATCCAGAGGGTCGCCATGAGTCGACTCCGACTCGACGGCACTTAACAACAACAACAATTAATAACATTCATTATGAAATAGGTACTGAACATTCTTCCTCTGGACATGAAATGGAAGATAATCTTTGTACATCTGCCAACTTGTTTGTGTAGCTGTTCGGCAAGAGCACGTCCAATAGCTATTCACACATACTGAGGTGTTTTTCTGAAAGAAAGAAACCAGCATTATCCAAGAATATAAATGTGATATCACCCTTGCCACTTGCATCAGATCGTGAGTTGCAATGAGGAATCAGTCTTGAATAGTTCCTGCTGACATCTGTTGAACGTCCAAATGCTCCATCAAGCAGTCCTTTGTGGCATCCAGAATCGTTACTCCATTAGCTTATTACAATGAGACATTTACCTAATCCATATCAGGATAACTGAATTCTCTCATTATTACTGTATTGCCATTTTTTTAAACTTTTCTAATTTTTGTTAGCGTTTTATTATAGGTTTCCTCATCTTGGTTGAGTGGACAGTAGTGTACCCCCAATGCTATACTTTTGCTTATCGTACAAGGAATTTCTAGCCATAAGGATTCCACATAGCATTCTGTTTCCTGCTGGACTTTTATCATATTTGAGTATTCCATCCTTAACATATAGGGAGCAATTTTCATAAGAAGCCGCTTGTTTTTAGGTGCCAGCAATGCACCTAAATATTGGTATTTTAATAATTTATGCACAAAAGTTGTCTCTTATAATACATCGACTAGCATTAAAGTATATGCATTGATTGCATCATGTGCACTTCATTGTGGGTGTGCATATGGGCGGAGTTTCATTGGAGTGACGTTGATTATAGAATACAATAATTTTGCCCATGTGTGGATCTGGATTGCTGGGAGGAAAGAGAGAGCAAGCCGAGGCTGGAAATCCACTTTAAAGGAGAGAGTGCAGGATTGGTCATCTCATCACACATACAATGGTGGCCATCTTGTGTTTGTCAATAGGTTGGGCCATGTGGCAAACAACAGGAGGTAGGCATTGAGTCAGGCATCGCCCCTAAAGGGAGAGAGGTCACCACCAGATGGATTGAAGGGGAAGACAGACTAAATGGGACATCTGCCCCCCCTCCTTTTCTACCTACAGTCTAGGTTCAGTGATGCGGATACAAGGGTTTTTAAGCGGACAATGGGGAGACATAGGTATATAAAAAAAACAGGGAAAGAAAACAGGCCAAGAATATATTTTGTGGTAATCGAGAGTAAAGAGGGACATCTAGTTGCGTTTTCTGGTACTGTATGAATGTTTGGTGAATGCTTATGTTGTTGTTAAGTGCCATCGAGTTGGTGTCGACTCACAGTGACCCTCTGGATAGTTGTCCTAAACTGCATTCTGTCTTCGGTCAGGTGGCTCATAGTTCAACCATGCCCAGCCCCCAAAATGCCTATGTACCCTCGTGATAGTGTCTGCTGCTTCATCAAGAAAGGGCCGAGTTCCAGCTTCCTCTCCATCACCACACTCATACAGATGTGAAAAGCTGAAACCCAGTTATAGAGAGACTTAGCTACTTTGGGCTTCCGATCCCTCACTCCTGCCCCTTTCTCTTTTTCTTTTTCTTTTCCTCCTTGTCCTCTCCCTCCTAGTCCCTGACAAGTAACGCAAATATTTATTTATTTATTTGGTTTTATATTCCGCACTATTTGAAATCAGTGCGGTTTACAGTATAACAACTTAATACATAGAACATGTTTGCATTGAACAGGTTTACATTAAACAAGTAGCAGGTAACAGAGCTTACAACAGATAACAGAGCTTACAAATAGAATTGAAACAGAAAACATCATCATAACATAATGAACATAGTTTTAGCGACTACAAGCATAATATATTGATATAAAAATATTGATATATAATATATTTATTTATATTCTCTTATATACCGCGCTATTCTGCATCAGTGCGGTTTACATTGAACAAACTGAAATTGCATTGAACAGGGCATTATAACTTGGAGATAACTATTTTACAGGGAACATGGGCTATGGAGGGTTAAGTGGCTTGCCCAAGACCACAAGGAGCACCTGTGGGACTAGAAACCCCAGTCCTTCCAGCCCAAGGTTGCTGTCCTCTAGTGGGATTTGAACCCCCGACCTTCTGGCCTGAAGTACCTTGCCCCAACCACTAGGCCACTCCTCATATATCAATAAATGCTTTCTTCCATATTTTCTTCTTCATCTTTTTTGATACCGCATGTGCCTGTGATGACACACCGCATCGCATGTTCGCCCCTTCTGTCACCTCTGCCAGCTCAAGTGGTTGGGACATGACTGCTCCCATGGTTGCATCGGCGGGGCCTGCCCCAAATTGATGGACCTTGGTCTGACCCAGTATGGCATATCTTATGTTCTAACTGCCCGGCCAATACCTTTCCCACCCATCAGAACCCTTATTGCCCGTCTTCTTCCCTTTAAACCTCTTGAAAGTCTTTTGAATGAATTTAACAAAGTCAAACTCTCCGTCGCTATCCAACGAGGAGCCTTCCAATGTCATGATGGACATTGTTCCTGAATCAGTAACTGACTTACCGGAGGGAACCGATCATGTAGGGGTGTGCCACAGCGTGCTCTGTCCACTGGGCACACTGTGATCGCCAAGGTCATCTATCATGCAAGGGGGAGCCTCTAGTCACCATCAGCCTGCCCCGGGGCCAAGCTGGGTGACTTGTTCTCTGAGGTCCCTCATCACGTCCTCCATTTTGGTGCTCATGACCCTCAATTCTGTAACCTTCTTCGCTGTCGCAGCCTGCTTACTGCGCCATATAGAGGCCTTAGTCATGTTTTCTGCCCTCTTTCTTCTGGCTGATGTCATTGCTGACTTGGCGTCGTCTGGGGTCTGGTTCACTGGTCCTCTCTTGTGCTCCGTAGTTTGTCATTGTCCTTGCATCCCGCTCTGCCAACTGCTGTTCTTGCGAGACATTTATTTATTTTATTTATTTATTTAAAGGCTTTTGTATACCGCGCTATTTATCATCAGTGCGGTTTACAGTTAACAATTTGACACAAGGGCAATAGAATTGTCCAGTGTTTACATATAACAGGGAAGTAACATGGAAAATAACTGGGGGAACTATGTACAATTTAAGTGGTAGTAGGCGAGCATGAGTGGGCTATTTACATTAAGCTCATTGGCAAGTCATTACCGTTAAATTACAAATTAGTATAATACAGTTTACAATACAAATTACAAATTAGTGTAATACAATTCAGATGTATATTCCTATAGAGCTGTTGATGTATAATTTGGACTGGCGTGTTTTGTATCTAATGTTTTTTTTTTTTTAAATGCTTTATTGTCGTTTTATAACAACAAAGGAAAGGAAGACATACAGCTAAAAGACAAATACATACATAGAATGTGATACATACACCAAAGTAAACCCCTACCACCCCCTCCCCCCTGCTTCTTCTCTAGAAACTAATCATTCCCGAAAACGGGCGTGTACTGACATTATTGTGGTACAAAACCTAACGGTGAACTAAAACATGATAAGTATACATTAAACAGACATGTCGGAGCAATGGGCAGAGTGTACATAATCATTGAGCATCTGCCATTTAGACAAGCGAAAGTGAGTTTGGATATGAGGAATAGCTCTCCGAGATATCTGCTCATATTTACTATATAAGCAGACGAGGTTCCACCATTCATTGGCAGTAAGTCGAGAGCTATCCTTCCAATTCCTCGTGATTAAACATATGGCTATACCCAGCATGAAATCAAGGAGAAAGCGGCCCTTCTTAGGAAGAGAGGGGACCTCCGCCACTGAGCGGAGTCCCACAATCTTCCAAGAAAGAGGCTCGTGGAGGTGTAAAATAGATTGAATACGACCCCAGACCCGCCCCCAGTAAACCTGCAGTTGAGGACATTCATAAAGAACATGAGCGAGGGTTCCCACAGCAGTATGGCAAGACCAACACTGGTCCCTAGCAGTGGTGTTCCATTTGGCTATTCTTTCTGGAGTATAAAAGCATCTATGTGCAAAAAAGAAGAGAGTTTAGGTGACAGAGGCAAATCTGGAAACCCGCACCACCTTGCTCCAGAAAAGGCTCCATTGCACAGGGGTTAAAGTGATTTGCAGTTCGCGTTCCCAGGCTTGTTGAGCTCTACAAGTAGCAGCGTCGGTACCCTGACATAATAATTTATAAAAGTTAGAGGCTACCCCATGTGTACTACTAATAGAGTGAGTTAGTTCTAATAGCCCGTTCTCAGTAGGGGCAGAGGGCGGCAGGATTTGAGCACTTTTGAGGCAGTGTTGAAGCTGCATCAATTAAAAGTAATGTTTCGCTGGTAACGCAAATTCCTTTTGTAAGTCGGAAAAGGTCTTCCAACGAGCTGCAGAGAAGAGTTGTTGGGGTGTCCAGATCCCCCTAGAGTACCAGGGTTTCCATGCAATCGTTTTATTTAGGACTTGAATTCTGGGGTTATTCCACAGCGGGAGTCTGTCCAGAGGACATACGTTTGAACCCAGTGATAGAATGAGAGTGTTAAAGGCCGCAAGAGTATCAACAATCATTGGGGGATGGCGTAGGTCTACTTGATCAGGATTTTCTTCCGTTTTATCGGGTTATTGATGCCTTTTACGTTCAATGATAAAATCTTACATGGTGCCATCAATCGATAATAGACATTTTAGATAAGGGCGCTTGAAAATATACAACATAAGCAGAATCTGTACAGCACTGACATAATCACCGAGTATGCTGGCCAATACACCCCATATTGAAAAACATGTACCAAAGTAACTTAGAGAAGAAGCAAAACCCCCAATGAATATGGCGACCATATGTCTGCGGGAGGAGGCCCCAGAGAGGAGGATAAAGACATGAAAGAAAAGAAACACCAGAGTCCATAAGTAACACTGTCTCTGATATTCATCGAGGCTACTCTGGGTAGATGGCAACAAACCGCTCTCGACAGCCTCTTTGCTGAGCCGTGGCAAATCCAAAATGGCGGGTACAGCGGACATGAGAACACTAGTAGGAACACACTGGAAGTCAGCGCATCAAGTCGGCTTCTTTAGCATCCAAAAACTCCACTAGTAGATCAGGGTCCTCAAATGTTCTTGTCTGATTGAGCAGCGTGACTCGGAGCTTGGCCGGGTACATCAGGCCATAGCGTGCTTGTAATTGTTGAAGCCTCGGCCGGAATTCCAGAAAGCGCTTTCGGCGGTCAACCATGGGTTTAGCCAAATCAGGATAGAAGGAGATTTTATGGCTATCAAACTCCATAGGGCCCTTCGCCCGAGAGGCGCTGAGAATTTGCTCCACATGTTGATATCTCAAAAGTCGAAAGATAATAGGCCGCGGAGTCTTCCTGTTGAGCGTTATGTTCGTGGGTACACGATGAGCGCGATCGATCTCCAATTCTTTGGTAAAAGTGATTTGGAGCAGAGAAGGGAGGATTTTATATAGAAACTCCTTCATGTCTCCCGATTCCGCTCCCTCCGGTATGCCCACTAGTCGTAGGTTGTTACGGCGCGCTCTATTATTGCCATCTTCCACTTCTTTCTGCAAGGCCCGCACCTGACGTTCCACTTTGTCGAGTTTGGACAGCCGGACCACATGGGAGTCTAATATGCTCTCCATTTTGTCCCGACGCGAGGAGAGCCCCTCTAGCCTGCCTTGCAATACACCAAGGTCTTCCCGCAGCGCTCGGAGTGCTTCCCCGTTTGACTGCACGAGGTCTTTAACCCCTCTAATCTCTGCGAGGATCTCCTGCTGCATTTCGGGGCCCTCGCGTAGAGCCAGCCCCTTCTGCGGGGACGGGAGTTCAGTTTTAGAGCGTTTGCCGTGAGAAGCCGCTGGAGATCCAAATTCCAGGCGCGTAGGTTTGGTCCCCGCCATCTCACCAATGTGCCCCGGTAAGATCAGAGCATAAATTCAAGAATGTCCGGTGTTAATTCAGGATTCTGAGTAGGCCTCTCGGGAGCCTCAGCGTTATGCGACCATCCTGCTGGACATCAGGCTCCGCCCCCCGTATCTAATGTTTTATCGGACATGTCTATATAAGAAAAATGCTATGGGGTGGCGAGAGGGAAGAATGTTATCCACTGATCAATATTGACCTGTCAGCCCAATTCATTGTGACCCTATTCTGCCTGTCCATGCCGGGACTGAGCATTGGCCTCAGCATCATTTACTCGTACCATCCCCCCTTTTCTATATTTTCCCTTATTCTTTCCCTCCCCCTCTTTCTTTCTTTCTTTTTTTTTTGTCTACCTTCAGTGACAATAAAGCAGTGTATAAGCATTCTACCACATTACTGGCTGAAAGTGAAGATGATCTGAAACATTTGCTTCTCAAGATCAAGGAAAATAGTCTTAAAATGGGCCTGCACCTTAATGTAAAGAAGACAAACATCCTGACTACTGGCAAAATCAATAGTTTCATTGCTGATGGAGAAGAAATCAAATAGTGGACAACTTTGACCTACTTGGATCAACTATCAATAAAGAAGCAACAAGCAATCAAGAAATCTGACGACGCATTGCTCTTGGCAGAATGGCTTTGAAAGACCTAGACAAGATTCTCAAGAGCACAGATGTCTCTCTCCATGCCAAGATTTTGGCATTTTTAATAACATCATAAGGATGTAAAAGTTGGAAAGTGAAAAAGACAAACAGGAAGAAAATTGATGTCTTTGAATTATGGTGCTGGCGACAATTACTATGTATACCATGGACTGCCCGAAGAACAAACCAGTTGGTACTAGAGGAGATCAAACGTAAGCTTTCTTTAGAAGCTCAGATGACAAGACTTCGACTTTCATACTTTGAACACATCATGCAAAGAGAGAGATCGTTAGAGAAAGACATCATGCTTGGCAAGGTAGAAGGTGGAGTGGAGGAGTGGCCTAGTGGTTGGGGCAAGGTACTTCAGGCCAGAAGGTCAGGGGTTCAAATTCCACTAGAAGACAGCAACCTTGGGCCAGGGGGACTGGGGTTTCTAGTCCCACAGGTGCTCCCTTGTGGTCTTGGGCAAGCCACTTAACCCTCCATAGCCAATGTTCCCTGTAAAATAATTATCTTCAAGTTATAATGCCCTGTTCAATGTAATTTCAGTTTATTCAAAGTAAACCACACTGATGCAGAATAGCACAGTATATAAGAGAATGTAAATAAACACAAAATAGGAAGGCTGACAATGAGATGGATCAATACAATAATAGCAGCTTTGGGTCATTGACTTATGGCTCAATGAGGTGGCGCAGAACAGGCTGTTCCATCATGAGGGGGGCTACCAGCTTTTTCTGGCATTCAACATGTGGGTGACCGAGCAGACATACCCCTCACGGGTGGCGGGTCAGGCAGCAGGGCATCGGTACTGTAGGGAAGAGTGGCCTAGTAGTTAGGGCACGGTACCTCAGGCTGAAGGGCCAGTGGTTCAATTATCACCCAGGGACTGCAATCTCAGGCCAGAAGGACTGGGGTTTCTAATCCTATAGGCACTCCTTGTGACCTTGGGCAAGCCTCTTAACCCTACGTTGCCTCAGGTATATATAGATTGTGAGTCCTTTGAGGACAATACCTGTTTGTAGTGATAACATAATGTAAACCGCTTTGATTGAAGGATAAGGTGCTATAGAAAACTAGTTAAATAAATAAAGTAAATACCATTGCCCATACAACACCAGGCAATGCACCTGCACGTCTGTTCTGGTTGTGGGGCAGGACACCCAGTCACATCCTGCAGATTCAACAATAATGTAAGGCTGCATAGATCCCAGGCTGGCCTTCTGGGGGAGAGACGGTAGTAGTCCTATCGCCCATCAACCTTGAGAACATGCGTCCATGGCTGTGGGCTTACCGTAGCATTGGGGATGGGCTTGCACAGGGCTTTCACACCCCCTCGGCTAAGCCCAGGCACATTCCTCTACCCCTGAGGCGTGACCCGCCATCCATTCTCCAGAACATCAAGGTGATGAGGGATAAACTCGACAAGGAGAATGCCTTGGGGAGAATATCTGGCCCTTTTTGCAAGCCACCATTCATCGACCTAGTGGTATCCCCATTGGGCATACTGCCAAAGAAAGAACCAGGTAAATTCCGATTAATACATATCCTGAAATACCCGGACGGTGACTCGGTTAACAATTGTATTGATCTGCAGTTGTGTTCGGTGCAATATCATCCATTGACCAAGCCATAGTCATGACATGGCGGATGGGTGCTCAGGCATATCTAGCAAAGGCGGACATTGAGTCGGATTTTCACCTGCTACTGGCTCATCCTGACTCATTTAAGTTGCTTGGTTTTTGCTTTGATGGGGTTTTTTATTATGACAAATGCATGCCCATGTGCAGTTTGATCTCGAGCTCTTTAACTCATTTTTGCATTGGGTGATTGAGGAAATCATTGGGCCTAGAATGATGGTTCACTATTTGGACGGTTTCCTGTTTGCAGGCTTGGGATACGAGCGGTGCAAGCAGGTTATGATGTCTTTACAGCAGGTTGCCCAGCACTTCGGCATACTCCTGGTGGAAGACAAAACCGTGGGCCTGGCAACAGTGATCACCTTTTTGGGTATTGAACTGGATGCGCGAGTGCAGGTCTCGCATCTGCCCCAGGATAAGTTTGACAAATTGAGAATACTTATCAAGCAGATGAAGAGCTCACAGAAGGTGACACTAGAGCAGTTCCAGTCACTGATTGGCTTGCTCTGCTTTGCAACTAGAGTCATTCCCATGGAGAGGGTCCTTTGCCAGTGGTTGGCCATGGCAACGAAAGGGGTGAGCAAACGGCATCACCACATCAGGGTGTCAAAAGATATAAAAGATAATTGAGACTTTTGGGAGGTCTTTCTGCAGACCATCAATGATAGGGCCTTCTGGCAGGACCCTCACATTTTCAATTCAGACTTAGAACTCTACACAGATGCTTTTGTCAGACTGGGATTTGGGATATACTTTCATGGAGCCTGGTGTTCTGAACCATGGCCAAGGGACTGGTATGCCCATAGCGACACGAAAGATATCACCCTTCCTCGACTTGTTCCAAATACTGGAGGCCCTAACATTATGGGCGCCCCAATTGGCAAACACGACAATCACGTTCCGCATGGAGAATATGGCAGTGGTCCAGGCGGTCAATGGGATGTATGCCAGAATGCGAGGGGTGGTGGCGTTGTTCCCCCAAATAGTCCTGGTATGCCTGATACACAACATCACCTTTATTACAGAGCATATCCCTGGTTATCACAAGATCCTGGCTGATGCTTTCTCTCATTTTAAGATGGTGTCTTTTTGGAACAGTGCTCCAGGCGTGGATGTGGACAAGACCCTCATCCCAGCGACAGTTTGGGCCTCTGGCCCGCTGATGTATGGAGCCTCCTGATGAACTCTCTTGCCAGGCCAACCAGACACAGATACCTGAGATCATGGGACGAGTTCCAGGAGTTCTGTCAGAAGAAGGGAATCAGGTACGGTGATCAGTGTTGTACCAACACTATCATCCAATGGCTACTCTCCTGCAGGAAGGATAGCCTGAGCAAAACAGTGGTCCAGACACACCTGGTGACCATCACTTTCTTTGCCAGAGTGATGAGCAAGTGAGTTTCTGTCATCTGACTTTGTCATCGCTAGGGTGGTGAGGGGATGGTCTGCTGGGCGTAGCTGCACACCAAATCGCCGACACCCACTTACACATGAGTTGTTGAGAGGAATGCTAAGGGCCATGGACGTAGTCTGCCACGATGCGTTTGAGGCACGACTCTTCCAATGTGCCTTTGTATTAGCATTCTTCAGTGCAATGAGAGTGAGTGGGTTGGTGACCCCCTCAAAGCATGCACTGGGAAGTGGGGGACTTCAGCTGGAGGGCGTCACAGTGGAGCACGAGGCTCTAAAGATACACATCTGCAGATCTAAGACTGACCCCGTGGGTAGGGGTGTTTGAGTGTCCTTAGCCCCCTTAACCAGGGATACTACCTCTCCATTGTGAAACATCTGGGGTAAGGAAAGTAAATAAGAACAAGAGGAACAGGAAACCTATTTGGATCTCCAAAGAAGTGGCTGCACAAATAAAGACAAAAACCACAGCTTTCACAAAAATCAGAAGCTCGCAAACAGAGGAACACAGAAAGGAATACAGGATCAAACTAAGACAAAAAGAGAAATAAGCATAGCAAAATCAAAGGCAGAAGAAACGATGGCTACAGATGTGAAGTGTGGTGACAAGACTTTTTTCATGTATATTCGGGAGAGGAGGAAAATCAGAGGTGGAATTGCAGGACTCAGAAGTGCTGGAAACGGACTCGTGGAAAGTGACATTGAAAAAGCGAAAATGCTAAACAAATACTTCTGCTCTGTTTTCACTAGAGAAAATCCTGGAGAAGAACCATCTGTGTTTGACAGATATACAAATGGGAATGGCATAGATACCACACTATTTACTGAAGATGATGTGTTCGAACAGCTTGCAAAACTGAAAGTGGACAAGGCCATGGGACCGGATGGGATACATCCCAGGATACTGAAAGAGCTCAGAGAGGGTCTTGCAGGGCCTTTAAAGGATGTTTTTAATAGATCCTTGAAGACAGAAGTTCCACAAGACTGGAGAAGGACTGATGTGGTACCTCTTCACAAAATAGGAAATAAGTGACAAACTACAGGCCAGTAAACCTTACCTCGGTGGCGGGAAAAGTAATGGAGGCACTCTTGAAAGAGAGATTACTGGACTTCCTCAAAACCAACAAGTTGCATGATCTGAGGCAACATGGTTTTACCAAGGACAGTCTTGCCAAATAAATCTGATTAAGTTCTTTGATTGCGTTACTAGAGAACTAGATCAAGGGCATGCGATGGATGTGATCTAAGAACATACATAGAACATAAGAATTTCAGCAAAGCCTTTGGCACTGTTCCTCAAAGGAGGCTTATCAATAAACAAAACAGCTTGGGGATGGATCACAAGATGGTGAACTGGATCAAAAATTGGTTGGCTGACAGATGACAGAAGGTCACAGTAAATGGAACTCACTTGGATGAAAGGAAAGTGATTAGTGGTGTGCCCCAGGGTTCGGTCCTGGGACCTGTAATGCTCAATATATTTGTGAGTGATATTGCTGAAGGGCTGAATGGAAAAGTCTGTCTTTTTGCTAATGACACCAAATTTTGCAACAGAGTGGACTGCCCTGAGGGAGTGGAGAACATGAGGAAAGATCTACAAAAGCTGGAAGAATGGTCTAATGCTTGGCAGTTAAGATTTAATGTGAAGTGCACTGTCATGCACTTGGGAAGCAGAAATCCAAGGGAATTGTATGCGATAGGGGGCAAGAGATTGGTGTGCACAGACCAGGAAAAGGACCTTGGAGTGATTGTTTCTGACAATCTCAAAGAGGTGAAACAGTGTGACAGGGCAGTGGTAAAAGCCAGAAGGATGCTGGGTTGCATACAGAGAGGAATTACCAGCAGAAAGGAAGAGTTGCTAATGCCACTGTACAAGTCACTGGTGAGGCCTCACTTGGAATATTGTGTTCAGTTTTGGAGACCGTATCTCACAAAGGATATAAAAAGACTGGAAACAGGTCAGAGGAAGGCTACCAAAATGATTTGGAGCCTGCGTCAGAAGACTTATGAGAAGAGACTTGAAGACCTAAATATCTACACTCTGGAGGAGAGGAGGGACAGGGGGATATGGTTCAGATCTTTAGAGTATTATTGGACAAACAAACCTCTTCTAAAGATAGGGAAGCTGTAAAACTAGAGGGCATAACATGAAGCTGCAAGGGGGTAAACTGAAAGGCAATGTCAGGAAATACTTTTTCACTGAAAGGGTGGTGGATGCTTGGAATGCCCTCCCAATGGAAGTGGTGGGGGCAAATACAGTGACAGAATTCAAAATGGCATGGGACAGACATAGTGGATCTCTTTAGAGCAACTGGATAAAATCAAAATAAAAATAAGTATCTCTTATATTTGAACAAATGGGGGTGGCCTACACAGAGAGGTGGGTATACCCCTAAACAAAGGCATAGGGAGGGGTGACCTGCATGGAGCGGCAGGTGCACCTACTCTTGCCGTGTTGCTGGGCAGACTAGATGGAGCATTCTGGTCTTTATCTGACGTCATATACTATGTTACTATGCCACACGTCTGCCCTCTGCAGTTATTTGTTGGAGGTGGGCAGGGGCAGACTATCTCATCGTTGACCAATTTTGGAAGTGATATTGACTTACCCAGCCTACGTGGGGCATTGTTCCTTCTGGCTGGAAGTTGATCCTTCCACTTCCTTTTGCCCCCCCCCCCCCAATATGCAGCACTGCCTCAGCCGACTCCTGGCATGATGGTTAAGATGTCCACAACCTATTCACCTTCTTTTATCATTTCTGATGTTTGTTTGGGTCCTGAGAGATCCACGGCACACTGGAGAATAATTACACAGGTACACTAAAAAAATTGTTTTTAAACTGCCTCTAATGTTTCGATTGATTTTTACATTTTTTGGTGCGCTGAATCCAAATCTGGTAACCAATTTGCTCCATCACGTACAGATTTTTTGCTACATTGGGTTAGCAGTTTGAGGTGAACGTTTCAGATTGAGTGCGATCGAGATAAAAGTTTCTTGGATGAATTCTTTATACTAATTGTTTAGTAGTTATTCAAATAAGAATAAAGAAAATTGTAACAAGGCAGCACATAAGAATAGAGTAATGTCAACAAAACACACTGTGATGGTAGCAAAATTGTCTGCACTTAAAACAGCCACATACATGTGCACAAACATTGAGCATATAAGAGCGAGATTAGACACAAAGCAAAGCAAAGAAATGTGCAAAAAATGTTGTACAGGTATGTATGTAAGAATAGAAAACGCAAACCGCACCATTGCAATACATGAAGACAAACACCCGATGGTGTGAAAATAAAATTCTAATAAATGAGATCCGACACTGTGGTAATAACTAGCAAATTTTTATTTCTCAGTTTAGTAAAAACACGATATTTGTCAACACAGTTTAGATTTTAAAGTCATTCTTGGGTCAATCAATCTCCTGGTGGGCCCGTTTCTTCTTCCCCCGAATGCTTCTCTTGGTGCGCTGCTTGGCGTATTTTTCATCTGGGGTTTCCCGCAGCAGCAACCAGCAGAAATCAGCCATCATAGTGGTGTTCCATCTTCCTTGGTACCTTCTCTCTGCGTCCTTGATGTCCTGGTGAAACCTTTCACCTTGTTCTTCACTGTACGCCCCCAAGTTTTCGGGAAAGTAGTTCACATGGGAGTGCAAGAAATGGACTTTCAGGCTCATGTTACAGCCTTGTTCTTTGAAGGCATTGAGCATCCTGGCAACAATATCCTTATAGTTCTCATCCCGCCTGTTCCCCAAGAATTTGAGAACAACATCCTTGAAGGAATCCCAGGCTTCTTTTTCCTTCTCAGACATCGTTTCAGCGAATGCTCCATCTGAAATGAGTTTCCTTATATCAGGGCCAACAAACACTCCTTCCTTTAGCTTTGCTTCAGAAAGTCGGGGGAACTTTGAGCAAAGGTACCGAAAGCACTCACCATCTTTTGGAAGGGACTTGATGAATTGTTTAATGAGACCCAACTTAATGTGGAGAGGTGGTAATAGAATTTTATCACGAGGTACCAAGCTCTCATGAAGAACATTTTTCTCACCGGGTCTCAAATACTCCCGAATTGGCCAGTCTTTTTTCCCCCAGTGTAGGTCGCGGGCCCGGCTATCCCACAAGCAAAGGAAGCAGGGATATTTGGTGAAACCGGATTGCTGCCCTAATAGCATGGATAGAATTTTAAAGTCTCCACAAATCATCCACTTATGCTCATCATAACGAATCTTCTGAAGAATCAGGGCCAAATTCTCGTATTTTTCTTGGAGAATAACAGAGTGAGCAATAGGAACTGAAGCGAATGTGTTGCCATTATGAAGAAGAACACCTTTTATGCTGTCTTTTGACGAATCAATGAACAGCCGCCATTCAGCAGGATCATACTTGAGTTTAAACGTTTCCATCACTCTGTATATATCGTTGCAAAATACCAAATCTTCCTCTTTGCTGAAATACTTCAAAAATTGTGTCTCGCGGTTGCGGTACCAATAAAAAGTTGTTCCTGGTGACAATAGATTTTTCTGTTTAAGCCGAGAACCTAGCAGTTGTGCAGCATCTTTTGGGAGTCCTAAATCCCGGACTAAATCATTCAATTCAGCTTGAGAGAAAAGTTCAGGTTTCGGATCTGGTTCAGTTTCAAACTCGGAAGTACTGGACTCATCGGGAAAAGCCATCTGATGAGTCTCATCATGATCAGAACCGTCCACACAAATATGATCCAAAGATTTTGGTGGTTCAGGCACAGGTACTTCGTTGCTATGAGGCATAGGCCTAATTGCTGAGGGAAGGTTGGGGTAACTTATTACGTTCTTATTTTTTAAGTTGTATCCCTTCACAATGCAAGAGCAAAAATAGCAGTCACTGCTGTGGTCTCTTTGTTCACGCCGCCACATCATAGGTATTCCGAAACGAAATGCTTGTTTTTTACCTTTCATCCATAAGCGTAGATCTTCCTCACATGTCTTGCACACTTTGTGAGGAGCCCACGGTTTGTCTTGATCGCCTAACTTCAAACCGAAATAGGCGAAATATACTTTTTTAATAAATGCAGAATTGTTCCTCTGCCGCTTTTTCACGGTATATTCCCCACAAATAAAACAAAAACTGTCCGTAGAGTTGACGCAACCTCTGGCTCTGTGAGCCATCACAAATACACAGCACTGCAAACTACAACTGTAGTGAACTTCGGAATAAAGCTGGATTACGACTGAGCAAACAAAAGGTAATAATGAACTTGCAAGAAACTGAAATTTGACAGGAACGTTCATGTCGCAACCACCGTGTTTGAGCGAGCGAACGAGGCGAGGCGAACAGGAAAGAACATGCGCCAGCGCGAGTACTGGATTTAGCCCCCCGCCTCCCAATTGTCCTGTTAATGTATAAAATGAATACAAAACACTCTAAAATATCATGAGGGAGTGTTTCTAGTTAGTTAACCATTACAACCTCTATTTTGGGCCAAGAAAATAAACTGCAGTCGGCTAAAAAGAAATTATGTGAACATTCCTTATATGGGTAAGAAATCTAATTTTGCAAGAAAACGTGACGTGATGGAACATTTTGGCTATTTTTCCTGGATTCAGCACCCCAAAATCTATAGGAATCAGATGCAAAACTGGAGGCAGTTTTTTGGTAGTGTACCTGTGTTACAGGAGGACTTTCTACTTGTATAACTGGGTTTTATGCATAAGAGGGATAATGTGACCCAACTAGAAGATCGAAGCTCCTCCCTCCAGAAACTGATCTCAGAGATGGAGGAGAAGTGTCAGCAGTCAGCGACGGAGTTACTGAAGGTGAGACTGGGTTATAAATCACAGACGCCACTATGGGCTGGGCTCTCAGTTTACCAGTTTCCTCTACTTTATCCTGACTCTCTCCCTTCTCCCCTCTTTTTCCTGCCTTTTCTCCGGAGCTGCTGCTGTCTCCCTTACCGGTCTCTCAAGAGTATAGATTTTCTCCTTTCTCCATCTCGCAGCAGCCTGTGCTCTCTCCCATCTCACTGAACCATAGATTCTCCTCCTCCACATATCCCTCCTGGTGTATCTTTCTCTGTCTTTACTCCACATTCTTCCTCTGCACTAGATCCACAGTGCCCCAGTCTGCACAGTCCCTAAGTCCTACCTGCTGCTCCTGTGCCCTCTCTCCTCATCCTGCATCCGCAGCTCCAAGTTAGTAAAGAGAACTGCACTGCTGTAGAGATCACTGGGCAGTGGCCATTTGCAGATGCAGCAGTGTAGGGAAGACTCGGGCATCTGTGGAGAGAGGGGGGAGTTTAGACATGATGGAAGAGATGGAGTAAGGTCATGATGGAGGGAAAAGAAGAAGACACACCATGGAGGGGAATTAAACGAAAGAGAGAAGACAAAAACTGGGAGGGGGAAGGATAGAGAAACACAGAAACATGACGACATGATGACAGAAAAAGACCACATGGCCTATCTTAGAGAGCGCTTGAGTCACAAAGCATTAAACTTTTGCAGGAAACAAAATACACTTTAGAATCTCTATGGATTGAAATTCCATGCAAAAAGGGGAAGGGGGAAAGTGATTGCAGTGGGGGTGTACTATCGACCGCCTGGCCAGAATGAACAAATGGATGATGAAATGCTCAAAGAAATCAGGGAAGCTAACAAAAGTTACAGCACATGGTGGAAGCAGGACAACTAGTGGGACACTGTGATACCTGGGTACAAACTATATTGTAATGATAGAGCTGATCAAATTGGTGGAGGGGATGCGCTCTATGAGTGCATTGAGTCAGAAAGGATTAAAGTTTTGCAGGAAACTAAATTTGCTGTAGAATCTCTATGGATAGAAATTCCATGTAAAAAGGGAAAGGCGATGGCAGTGGGTGTGTACTATCGACCGCCTGGCCAGAATAAACAGATGGATGATGAAATGCTCAAAGAAATCAAGGAAGCTAACAAAAGTTACAGCGCAGTAATAATAATGGGTGATTTCAATTACCCCGGTATCGACTGGGTCAGTGTCACAGCACAACTATTTTGATAAACTGAAGAGTAGCAAATCACCTGGACCAGATGGCATACATCCAAGGGTGTTGAAAGTACTGAAATATGAGATTGCAGACCTGCTATTATTAATTTATGAACTAATATTAAAATCATCTGTAATACCTGAAGATTGGAGGATGGCCAGTGTAACGCCAATTTTTGAAAAGGTTTCCAGCGGTGATCTGGCAAACTACAGACCGGTGAGCCTGACATCATCCACCACTCGTGGGATCCCCCCCGGAGACGCCGCACCCTAGGAGGCCCTCTCACCAGGGTTCCCCCGATGTGGAGTGGCACAAGAAGAAGAAGACTTCAAAGTCTCTGTCGGGAGCTCCAGACAAGTGCGAGCATTCTCATGCTCGGTCCCTCAGCCCCCCTCGGCATTTCCGAGAGTCAGAGAAGGAGCAGCCTTGAAAGGTATCTCGTACAGAGACAGAGGACTCCAGCAATGGCACCTGGTCTCCCGAGGGTCATCCTGGTGAGGACCCCCTGTCCTCTTCTACGCCAGACCCGGTAACCCCAGTGTCGGCATCACAGGGACCCACGTCTGAGTGGGAGTCCTGAATGCTGGCACTGGGGCACAGCGTTTCTGCCTTCCTATCTGCCCAGCAGGCGCTTCTGCCAAGCACGGCTGGCCCATGCCCCGAGACCGAGAGGCCCCCGGGAGGGGGACCCAAGCCTGCCCAGGAAACCCATGAGCTGTGGACCTTGTGAGGGTCCTTGGCACCTGTCTCGCTCGCCATCCCTTTTCTCGGGGGCGAGGTCATCGAAAGCCAGCGCCAGTTGCTCCAGGCGAGCCTTGGCCATGGACCTGCCTGACTCAGAGTCCTTCTCGGACCTTTTGGGCAGGGAGTCTGAAGGGGATACTTCCCCAGAGACTCGGGCCCACTGTGATTTGCCCTCGGACCCTTCTCCGCTGACCTCTCAGAGGCGTTCGCTCCCCGAGGACACCTCTTTTTTGGTGTTCGTCCAGGATATTGCGCGTGCTCTTAATCTGCAGATGCAGACTGAAGAATAACCCAGGGCCGAAGAACTGGACATACTCCAGTACGAGTCCCCACCTAGGGAGTCTCTTTCGCTCCCGTTTCCTCCCACATTCACTCGATTACTCCTTTGCATGTGGGAGATGCCAGCCTTGGTGCCCATCGTTAGCAAATGACTCGACACCATGTACAGGGTCCAGCATGCCCCAGGGTTCCGGAAAGCTCAGCTTCCGCACACCTCCATAGTGATCGAGTTGGCCATGCAAAGACAAAAGATCCCAAAGTCTCATTCTTCCATTCTGCCTGGGAGGGAATCCCGTGCCCTCAATGCCCTCGGGTGCAAGGCCTGCCAGTGCTCCATGCTGTCCTGCTGCATTCAGGCATATCAGCTTTACATGGGAATGTTCCTCCGAGACCTCGCTAAGGAGCTCGGCAGGTTCTCTGCGGGCCTAGGGGGTGATCGTCTCCTTAGGCTCCAAACCCTCCTGAAGTCGGTCACAGACTGCTCAAAGTACCTTTCCCGTGCCACATACGACGGGTTTGAGTCTTCGGCTGGGGTGGCAGTGGCTGGCATCGGAGCTTGCCACCAGGCATGGCTCCAATCCTTGGATCTGGAGCAGTGGATCCAAGAAAAACTTTTGGACGTCCCCTGCCTCAGCGAGCAGTTGTTTGGCAAGCCCATGGGAGGACAAGGTGGCCGAGATTGAGACAGAGTTCGTGATATGCACTCGTCTCTCTCGAAAGACTTCTCTCCCTCGGAAGAAGCAACCGGCGAAGAAGCCCTTCTTCCAAAGGAAGGAGCTCCCCTACCGAGGGTACCCGCCTTATCCCCCGACCCCGGCACCAACAACTAGTGCTCAGGGAAAAGGGGGAACTCAGGCCCATCGTAAGCCAAAAGGGCCCAAGACCCAATCCCCAGCTCCACCCCAACCAGCTTAGCGGTTTTGACACCGGGTGCATAGCCTCTCGCCCCTCGATAGCATCTCCGCCAGTAGGAGGACGCCTGTCCCTCTTTGCGCCCAAATGGGCGTCCATCACTTTGGACACCTGGACCCTCCAGGTGGTTCGGGACAGCTGCCATCTCTGGCTGGATGGGCTTCCTCCCCCATTCTCCCCATTGCAGCCCTCTCGGCTCCCCACCCACCAGGCTTGCTTACAACAGGAGTTGCACAATTTCCTCAATCAGCAAGCAGTCAAAAGGGTACTGTAGCACCTCCGGGGCCAAGGCTTTTACTCCCGGTACTTCCTTGCACCAAAGAGGATGGGGGAAATTTATTTTTTATTTATTTTATTTATACATCTTTTCTATACCGCCACTTCCAGAGATCAGTGGCGGTTTACAGGTAACAAACATTAATAATAGAGCACTATTATTTTACATAGAACAGATTTAGAACAAAGAACATTCAAATACATTTAAATAAATTCTTGGTGAAGGAGAGTTTCAAAATGTTGTCACTTGGTGTCTTACTGCCCTTCCTCCAGCAGTGCAATTGGGTATGCTCCTTAGAACTCAAAGAGGCCTACACTCATATAGCGATCCATCCCCAGCACATGCAATACCTGCGCTTCAGGGTGCAAGGGGAGCAATTCCAGTACAAAGTACTCCCCTTCGGACTCGCTTCGGCCCCGTAAGTCATCACAAAATGCCTATCCGTGGCCGTGGCCAACCTTCGGTGTCAACGTCTGCCCGTCTTCCCCTACTTAGATGATTGGCTTGTCACAGGAACCTCCGCAGAGGAGGCCTGATTCGGGGACTCACTTACGGTTGCTCTCCTTGGCTTCCTGATCAACTACCCCAAGTCCCACTTCAAGCCAGTGAGGAGTTCATCGGCACTCTCCTCGACACTGATCGGGCAACCACCTTCCTCCCTCGGGCCCTTGCAGTCTGCCTCTGTGCCCTTGTGGCCGAGGTGCAGGGCAGGGCGAGAGTGTCGGCATGAACCATGCTGCACCTGCTGGGGCACATGGTCTTGACCGTCAATGTGGTCCCTCATGCCCGCCTGCACATGCGAGCAGTTCAGTGGTGCCTCAGAGCACAATGGGTGCTAGCCTCTGTCCATCTTTAAGATCCCGTGCAGGTCTCCCACGAGCTACGCAGCTCCTTAGACTGGTGGCGGGACCCCGAGAATCTCCTGTGGGGCATGCCATTCCAGGCTCCTCAGCATGAGCTCGTGCTGATGATGGACGCCTCATTGTAGGGCTGGGGAGCCCACTGCAGTGACATACGCACCCAGGGAAGGTGGTCCTTTGAGGAATCTCAACAGCAGATCAACCTGCTCGAGCTCCAAGCAATCTGGTGGGCCCTAAAGGTCTTCGAGCCCCACTTCAAGCAAACATCTGTGCTACTGCAGACTGACAACAAAGTCACGATGGTCTATCTGAACAAGAGGGAGGAACGGGATCCCGCCTCTTCTGCCGTGAAGTTGTCCTCCTCTGCTCCTTGGCGGTACACCAGGACATGGTCCTCTGAGCGGTCTAGCTCCCTGGTCAAGACAATATCCTCACGGACAGGATCAGCAGGATACTTCGCCCACATGAGTGGCGCCTGGATCCGAAGGTGGATCTCCTCATGTTCCGCCGCTGGGGGACTCCGTCCTTAGACCTGTTTGCCAACCCAGTGAACACACAACTTCTCCGCTTCTGCGGTTCGATCTCGCACATCTGCAGGGTGGCACTGGATGCGTTCCTTCTGAACTAGGCCTCCGGGCTTCTGTATGCATTCCCTCTCACCCCGCTCATCACGAGGACCCTCCACAAGGTCCAGCGGGACCAGGCCTCGGAGATCTTCGTGGCCCCATCGTGGCCTCAGTAACCCTTTTTCTCGCTCCTACTCTGACTCTCTTCAGAGCCTCCAGTTCCCCTGGGCTGCTCAACCGACCTGCTGATGCAGGAGGAGGGGCAGGTGCTTCACTCGAACCCGGCCTCACTATCCCTCACGACCTGGAAGCTGAGCAGGTCTCATTAGCCTCGTTACTTCTCCCCGAGGAGGTCAAGGAGATCTCCTGGCATTGAGGAAGGACTCGACGAGGTGGGCCTTCACCTTCAAATGGCAGCCCTTCTCGGTCCCATTCTCTTGTTCCACCTGGTGGTTTCTCCAGTACATCCTCCACCTCTCACGGGTGGGGCTGAAGTCCAACTCGGTGAGGGTTCACCTGAGTGCCATCTTGGCAAACCACCTCCCTATTGAGGGTAAGCCTCTCTCGGGTCAGCCCTGGTCTCTGGCTTCATGCAGGGCCTCTTGCTTTCCAAGCCCCCCCGTCCGGCCACCACCGGCAGAGTGGGACTTGAACATCGTTCTCATGCAGTTAACACAACCGCCCATTGAGCCAATGATGACATGTTCATTCCGGCACCTCTTTTGGAAGGTGGTCCTGACGTCGGCTCGGTGATTCAGCGAGCTTCAGGTCCTCATGGCCGAGGCCCCTTACAACAGGTTCTACGGGAACAGGGTAGCATTTCATACCCACCCCAAGTTCCTAACAAAAGTGGTCTTGGATTTTCACCTCAATTAGGAGATTGTCCTGCCAACTTTCTTCCCGAGGCCTCACACCGACCGGGCATTGGCCATCCTGCATACGCTCGACTGCAAGAGGGCTCTCGCCTTCTACCTGCAGCAAACCCAAGCTCACCGCAAGTCTGAAAGACTTTTCGTCTCTTATGACCCCAATTGTCTGGGGCTAGCAGTCAACAAGCACACCTTCTCCATCTGGGTTGCGGATTGCATTGCCTTCGCCCAGGTGAAGGCCGGATCTCCGCTGGATCGGCGGGTCACCACGCATGGCGTTCACACCAAGGCGGCCTCGGCGGCTTCACCGCGCTCCGTGCCTTTGATGGACATCTGCTGGGCTGTGACCTAGTCTTTGGCAAATACCTCTCCCTCGCAATACTGCCTGGAGACTGTGACAGAAAGATAGAGAGATGGCTTCCTGCATTTTGAAGCTGAATAGGCTGCCCCCTGCCACATCCGCTAATCAGACATGGAGCTCCTCCTGGAAGCCAGAGACCTGCAGCCAAGCAATGGGTCTATCTAAGATGGCTGTGGCTGCGGCCTGCGCAACTGAGTCATACGCATCAGAGGTGCCGTCGATGATGTGACACAAGGACTCGTATAAGTTATCTTGAAGCTTCCCATAATCTTCGACCGCAGAGCTTCCAGGATCACTCAGCTGAAGCAGGAGATGATGGTGATAAAGCAGAATCTGCAGCTGATGTGCCAAGACCTGCATGTCCAGAAGGGAGCTCTGGTAGGTCCTCCCACCAATGGCATCTAGGATCCTCTGTTCCTTATCAGGGGCTGTTTGTGCTACTCATTTGCACTTTCAGATTTCTTCAGAATGATTTGACAGTTTCTGGTGACTCTTCCAGATGGAAGACTGGAGGTTCTGGAGGAGTTGGTACCCCGGGATGGCCAAAATTTCCTTGGGGGTGCTGTAGGAGTGGAGGATAGATAGGAAGTTCCACTTATTAGTGGAGGTCTGGGTTCACTGAGGGCCAGTGCCTGGAAGATTTTTTTCGAGTTATTTTGGGTAGAAATAGTCCTCTGTATGTTCTTTGGAGGTTCCCTTCCTTGATAGCCCTGGATGAGCCGGTGAAGAGGGAGTGGATCCATGGGGAGTGGATCTATGGGTCTGAGAGGAGAGGCCCTGGGCTGCCCCTGATTGAGCTGGTATGAGTACCAGGAGGGAGTCTGCCTCTGGTGACGCGGCTTGGTGTCCTGCTCCCAACAGTACCATGTCTGGGCCCGATGTGGGTTTAGCTTAAGAATATTGGTCAGATGGCATTTAGGTACGGAGTTAGGAGAGAGCTGTGTAACACGCTGGCACAGTCAGACAAAACTAAATGCGCAGAGCAGGAACGGCAAGGTGGGAGGAGGTACGCATGTTCAGAGAAACCCAAAAGACTTCTCTGGGCTAGGGAAGAGCCTGGCACTTGGGACTCCATCACAGACGTCACCATTACAGTGTGCCTGAACCCCCTGCTTGTCTCCTGAGATAAACCTGTTACATTGTGCAAATAAGTGACCCAGTCACTGCAGAATCTGAAACCCAGTGTCAGTGTCTAATCTTTCCTTCATAATCTCTCCCTGATCTGCTGTAGGAAACTGAAGACGTTTATTATAGAGAACTAAAGACTCCAGCACTAGCAGAACTCATCACGTGTTCCCAGAGATAGAGAAGTAAACTGGAGACCTGTATTATAGAGAGCTAAAGATCACGGATCAGAACTAGTGGAACTGTACAATCTGTAGGATATAAATGGTAATAACCTCTTTCTCATTCCCCTTTAGGATGCGGAGGCCACCCTGAGCAGGTACGACTCAGTTCTCATTTCCTTCCTTCTGTATGATATAGCAGCCCGTTAATGTCACTGTGGGGCTTTCAGCTCTCCAGTGGCTGAGTGGTGATGGGAGAGAGACCTTACCAGTATAACTCACTCTCACACTCCTTGTGCTGGGGGTCTCACACCCTTTCCTACCTCTCCCTGTCCCATCTCTACCCCCCAGGGACTCTGAAAGCTTGGGGTGAACATCTCCCAGAATACTTCCAGTTTCTCTCTTACTCTCAGGTGTCAGACAGCGAAGTTTCCAAGACCAGAGGCGCTTTCTGCTGAAGAGGGAGAATGTTCTCAACTGAGCTTCCTTCACAAATATTTTATTCCAAAGAATCAGTTCATACAATACCACGGTAAACTATTCCATTCTTAAAAGCTGTAATCCATTAGCAGAGATATTAATAAAATATGGACATACAGGGGGGTATTTTAGAAGCTCTATTTGTGAGTTGGATGTCTGAAAACAGGAACTTGGACATGCAAAGAATGGAGACATCCCTGGAGCCATTTTAGAAGCGGGTTATATAGATATCCCCAGCACGAGAACGTCCATGTAGCATGGGGGACATAGTGGGGGTGTGGCCTGGGCGGAGCACGAGAGATGCATGTCACAATACGATTCTGAGAACGGCAGAAGAACATCTGGCCCTAGTTGGGGAGGCTCCAGCCCTATACCTGCTTCTGATCACGAATAAGGTGGAAGAAAGTGTTCGTTGCATGTATGTCACTCTTCCAGGGGAAACACGTAATCCCTTACATCACCATGATAATCGCTGCCCAAAGAAACCTGAGCGTAAATCCAAACTGCAAACTTATTACTGGCCTGCCGCTGCACGTCTGAGTATCTGAAACTGTAGGGCCTGGACGTGCAAGTCTCTTATCATAGTCATCCCTCTTGTGAAATATCCCTGCCGACATGTCCAGTACTCATGCAAGTCGGGGACATCCACCTTTGTGAAATGGTCTACACCCGTGCACATATCCGGCCTTGCAACCTGCACAGGGCCCCCTCCAGAACCGGCTACAGGGACGTTCAGTTTCCAGGGTGGAGGCAGAACGCTTTCAGAAGTCCCTTCTGCCACTCCCCTGGTTTTTGGATGTCCTGCTCTGGACGCCACAGATTTTTCCTTAAACTCCATTCTAAAATCCCACCTTCTGTCTCTCTGTACTGATGATAAATAAATGGTTTCTGGTTTCTTTTGTCATTTCACAACTTACATTTATTTCATTATATTTTCTTTTAGGAGACATTTCTGCAGAGCTGGGTAAGATTTTATCATCTTATTCTTTCACATTTAAAAATCCTATTTAAGGTGTTTCCCTGCTTTGGATAGAAGACCCGTTTCTTGTATTTATTACTATTTAGCTCACATCCTCTCCAGTAGTAGTTGAAGGTGAGTTACATTCAGGGATAGCAGGTATTTCCCTGTCTCCAGAAGACTCACAATCTAACAGGCCGATGCAGAAAGCCGGTGCTGAAGTGGCTCTCCTTAACCTTTTACACCTATCTGCAACGCACCGATAGCACGAGACTTTAGCGGCGGCATCTGAAAGAGGGTCATAGGCAAATTAGCCGTGCATTCAACTGTGCTCAAAACGGCAGCGTTAAGTTAGTAGAGCAAGCTGAACACATGCGCAAAGAAGTCGATGCTAGTTTGACGCCCTCTTCCAGAGAAACAGGAGCACCACATAGCTAATTTGTTAATGAGCTGCAACAGTATTTTGATGGCATCTGGGGCTTTCTCCTATGTCTGGATCATCTGGTGTGAAGAGTCAAACTTCCCCCAGATGATCCAGGCAATGTGAAAGTCCTCGATACCATTGTCGGGGGCCAGTGCACCTGACAGAAAGCAAATCCCTAGTGGCCCAGCAGCCCCGAACCCCCCATTAAACTAAAAATAATCCTGGATATAGAGTTATTAGAAAAGGTACAGAGAAGAGTCACCAAAATGTAATGGGAATGGAAGGGTACTCCTATGAAGGAAGGCTAAAAAGGTTAGGGTCTTCAACCTGGAAAAGAGGTGACTGACGGGAGATATGAGAGAGGCCTATAAATTAATGAATTGAGTGGAACGGGTAAACGTAGATCGATTGCTTGCGTCATCAGAATATAAAAAGACTAGGGGACATGCAATGAACCTACAGGCTACTAGGCCCTGAACTGATTTAACAAATACACTGGGTTCACTGATTAATCAGCTTTAATCCAAAGAATTCCCTTTTCCCCAAGATTTTGAAAAATTCCTAGAAGTAAATACTTACAAATGCAGATCTGTCTCCAGAAGTAGCAGCCCCCTTTTGTAGTCCTTCAAGACAGGTTCAGAATGCGATGTAAGGCATATTCTACCTTAAAATGCGGGGTTATTTTTGGTTGGTGGGGGGTTCAGGGCTGCTAGGCTGCCAGGGATTTGCTTTCTGTTGCTGGCATCAGCTCTCAACAGTATTTTGATGGCATTGGGGGCTTTCCCCAATATCCTGGATTGTCTTTGACATTTCTCATCAGATGGTCCAGGCATCAGGGTAAGCCCCTGATGTCATCAAAATACTGTCGGGAGGGCACACGCTAGATGTTTAAGCCACCTCAAGACCAGGCGTAGAGATATTGGTGCTAAGGCTGGTTGCAAAGTCCTCTAAGCGTTTCTCTGCATCAGCCCTTAGGCTTGGAACTGAGTTAATAAGGATTGAGTGACTTTCCCAAGGCCTCATGAAGTATCAGTGGGATTGAAGCCCTGGCTCCTAGGCTGCTGCTGTAATCACTAGCCGACTCCTCCACTCCCCACTTGTACTTTTCTCTAGAGAAGGCTGCAGACAGCTTTGCAGATGGACACACAGACATGGAAGGGTTGGAAAGAATTCCATGAGCCCTGCTCTGCATGCTTTCCCCACTTCACGGGTCAATGCAGTAAGGTGCAGTCGGCTTTGCACACAGGTTAGCTTGGATTTTACGTACAATTTTATGTCCTACCAGTGTGGAAATGAGTTTTGCATACTAGCTAACTGTGCATAAAGCTTCGAGCACACAACAGCACAGAGAACACTTAAAGCCATAGAAAGGAAGCGATTAGCCGTTCAGCACAAATACAGAGAAGGGCGCAGAAGACCAGAAGGCTGATCTCATCGCTGAGAGTTTAATGCAAAGTCTGGGGAGGCTAAAAGGTTACTGTAGCTCAGAGATCTCCAGTCAGTTCTGGGGAGGAATTTATGCCTGTTTCTTCTCTTTATCTTGAGCGTACGGCACCTGCGATGTTTATGTGCCAGATAGCGTTCCAGCACAAGGACCAAACAGGGGTTTTCTGTGTGAACATATAGATGCTGCTAATGGAGACCTGTGTGCACGTGTCTGGCTTGCTCTCCTGGTTTAGTGCAGATTTTTTGCCGAGAAGTCATTTGCTTGCTGTTCAATTAAAGCATCGGAGAGCAAAACCTTTGCATTAAGTGTACTTTGGGAAATCCTGTACTGAGCTTTAGCACACGGCTCTCATGCAAGGTGGAATTACAAATACCACATAGCTCCAGAAAGTTATTTCAGAACAGCATCGCCCAACAAGTCTTCTTCTTGAAACAGGGCAACTTCACTATTGTGCCGGGGGGAGGTGGCAGTGCTGCTTGATAGGGGGAAAGGGAGGAAGTTAGACCTGGTCAAGGGAAAATGTCGTACAAAGCTAAGGATGTGTTCTCCAGCAAGCTGATGGTATCACATAATGGGAGAATCACCACTACTACTGCTGATCATTTGTATAGTGCTACAAGGTGAACGCAGTACAGTTCAATGAGTTTAGGGGTCTGATGACATCATTTGTAAGAAGACATGTTTCCTTCATTGTAGGACCCCAGAGCACAGTAGTGGTGTCCTGTCCTTTCAGTGATATGGTTGTGTTTTTATTTGCAGGTGAAATAGTCTTAATTATTGAGCTAAATTCTTTTTTCCAGAATGAGCAGAGAAAATGGCCTACAAAGTTAAGGATGTGTTTGTGTAATAGCTTATATGAGCCTAAATTTGGAAAAACCCGGCACTGGAGCCCTAAAGGGATCTGTACGAGCTGAGGGAGCTGGGCTTACTGCTCTGTGCTATGGGGACATAAGATGGCCAATGAGGAGGCTTGTTTTATGCAGTCTGTCAGTGAGGGAGCCAATCAGAAGCTTTATTGTATTTGCTCAGTACAGCAAACCCATAGGGTGAATTAAAGATCCATTAGCCAATAGGACTGATCTTCTGCAGGCCTGTCAGCGCGTTATAGCCAATAGCAGAGCTTCTCTCATTAAACAGCTGATTGACTGCTGAACTTGCCAGTGAGGGTTAGAGGTGGGAGTGTGATGAGCCAATGAGAGGCGTCTGCTCATGTTTATTAATGTGTCTCCTCCCTGCAGTGGATGTGACTCTGGATCCGGAAACTGCTTATCCTGAGCTCGTCCTGTCTGAGGATCGGAAAAGTGTCAGACGAGGAGACACAAGACAGAAGCTGCCGGACTCTCCCCAGAGATTCAGTGATGATCCCTGTGTGCTGGGGCGTGAGAGCTTCACCTCGGGGAGACGCTACTGGGAGGTGGAGGTGGGGGATGAGGCTTACTGCGCATTGGGGGTCTGCAGAGATTCTGTGAGCAGGAAGGGGAGGATCAGAATGTCACCTGAGGACGGATACTGGGCAGTGGCACTGGTGTATACAGGTGAATACCGGGCCCTCACCTCCTCCATGACCCGACTCCCCCTGAGCATGAGCCCCCAGGCAGTGGGGATTCTCCTGGACTACGAGGCAGGAAAAGTCTCATTTTACAATGCAGATGATAAATCCCATTTCTACACCTTCACCAACTCCTTCACCGACACCTTCACTGGGAAACTCCGACCTCTCTTCTATACTAATACTGATAAACCTCTGAGAATCCGGCCAGTGCCGGACTGGGAATGAGGGAGCCGGGCTCGGGGGGTGATATATAATCTCTACACCTTCATCGACACCTTCACTGGGAAACTCCGACCTCTCTTCTATACTTATACTGGTAAACCTCTGAGAATCCGACCAGTGCCGGACTGGGAATGAGGGAGCCGGGCTCTGGGGGTGATATATAATCTCTACACCTTCATCGACACCTTCACTGGGAAACTCCGACCTCTCTTCTATACTTATACTGGTAAACCTCTGAGAATCCGGCCAGTGCCAGACTGGGAATGAGGGAGCCGGGCTCGGGGGTGATATATAATCTCTACACCTTCACCGACATCTTCACTGGGAAACTCCGACCTCTCTTCTATACTAATACTGATAAACCTCTGAGAATCCGGCCAGTGCTGGACTGGGAATGAGGGAGCCGGGCTCGGGGGGTGATATATAATCTCTACACCTTCACCGACATCTTCACTGGGAAACTCCAACCTCTCTTCTATACTTATACTGATAAACCTCTGAGAATCCGACCAGTGCCGGACTGGGAATGAGGGAGCCGGGCTCGGGGGTGATATATAATCTCTACACCTTCACTGACACCTTCACTGGGAAACTCCGACCTCTCTTCTGTACTTATAGTAATAAACCTCTGAGAATCCAGCCAGTGCTGGACTGGGAATGAGGGAGCCGGGCTCGGGGGTGATATATAATCTCTACACCTTCACCGACACCTTCACTGGGAAACTCCGACCTCTCTTCTGTACTTATAGTGATAAATCTCTGAGAATCTGACCAGTGCCAGACTGGGAATGAGGGAGTCGGGCTCGTGGGTGATATATAATCTCTACACCTTCACCGACACCTTCACTGGGAAACTCCGACCTCTCTTCTATACTTATACTACTAAACCTCTGAGAATCCAGCCAGTGCCAGACTGGGAATGAGGGAGCCGGGCTCGGGGGGGGGGTGATATATAATCTCTACACCTTCACCGACACCTTCACTGGGGAACTCCGACCTCTCTTCTATACTTATTATAAACCTCTGAGAATCCGGCCAGTGCCAGACTGGGAATGAGGGAGCCGGGCTCGGGGGTGATATATAATCTCTACACCTTCACCGACACCTTCACTGGGAAACTCCAACCTCTCTTCTATACTTATACTGATAAACCTCTGAGAATCCGGCCAGTTCCAGACTGGGAATGAGGAGCCGGGCTCGGGGTGATATATAATCTCTACACCTTCACCGACACCTTCACTGGGGAACTCCAACCTCTCTTCTATACTTATACTGATAAACCTCTGAGAATCCGGCCAGTGCCAGACTGGGAATGAGGGAGCCGGGCTCGGGGGTGATATATAATCTCTACACCTTCACCGACACCTTCACTGGGAAACTCCGACCTTTCTTCTATACTTATACTGATAAACCTCTGAGAATCCGACCAGTGCCGGACTGGGAATGAGGGAGCCGGGCTCGGGGGTGATATATAATCTCTACACCTTCACCGACACCTTCACCGGGAAACTCCGACCTCTCTTCTATACTTATACTGATAAACCTCTGAGAATCCGACCAGTGCCAGACTAGGAATGAGGGAGTCGGGCTCGGGGGGTGATATATAATCTCTACACCTTCACCGACACCTTCACTGGGGAACTCCGACCTCTCTTCTATACTTATACTGATAAACCTCTGAGAATCCGACCAGTGCCGGACTGGGAATGAGGGAGCCGGGCTCGGGGGTGATATATAATCTCTACACCTTCACCGACACCTTCACTGGGGAACTCCGACCTCTCTTCTATACTTATACTGATAAACCTCTGAGAATCCGACCAGTGCCGGACTGGGAATGAGGGAGCCGGGCTCGGGGGTGATATATAATCTCTACACCTTCACTGACACCTTCACTGGGAAACTCCGACCTCTCTTCTATACTTATACTGATAAACCTCTGAGAATCCGGCCACTGCCAGACTGGGAATGAGGGAGCCGGGCTCGGGGGTGATATATAATCTCTACACCTTCACCGACATCTTCACTGGGAAACTCCGACCTCTCTTCTATACTAATACTGATAAACCTCTGAGAATCCGGCCAGTGCTGGACTGGGAATGAGGGAGCCGGGCTCGGGGGTGATATATAATCACTACACCATCACAGACACCTTCACTGGGAAACTCCAACCTCTCTTCTATACTTATACTGATAAACCTCTGAGAATCCGACCAGTGCCGGACTGGGAATGAGGGAGCCGGGCTCGGGGGGTGATATATAAAATCTACACCAACACTGACACCTTCACTGGGAAACTCCGACCACTCTTCTGCACTTAGAGTAATAAACCTCTGAGAATCCAGCCAGTGCTGGACTGGGAATGAGGGAGCCGGGCTCGGGGGTGATATATAATCTCTACACCTTCACCGACACCTTCACTGGGAAACTCCGACCTCTCTTCTGTACTTATAGTGATAAATCTCTGAGAATCTGACCAGTGCCAGACTGGGAATGAGGGAGTCGGGCTCGTGGGTGATATATAATCTCTACACCTTCACCGACACCTTCACTGGGAAACTCCGACCTCTCTTCTATACTTATACTACTAAACCTCTGAGAATCCAGCCAGTGCCAGACTGGGAATGAGGGAGCCGGGCTCGGGGGGGGGGTGATATATAATCTCTACACCTTCACCGACACCTTCACTGGGGAACTCCGACCTCTCTTCTATACTTATTATAAACCTCTGAGAATCCGGCCAGTGCCAGACTGGGAATGAGGGAGCCGGGCTCGGGGGTGATATATAATCTCTACACCTTCACCGACACCTTCACTGGGAAACTCCAACCTCTCTTCTATACTTATACTGATAAACCTCTGAGAATCCGGCCAGTTCCAGACTGGGAATGAGGAGCCGGGCTCGGGGTGATATATAATCTCTACACCTTCACCGACACCTTCACTGGGGAAACTCCAACCTCTCTTCTATACTTATACTGATAAACCTCTGAGAATCCGGCCAGTGCCAGACTGGGAATGAGGGAGCCGGGCTCGGGGGTGATATATAATCTCTACACCTTCACCGACACCTTCACTGGGAAACTCCGACCTTTCTTCTATACTTATACTGATAAACCTCTGAGAATCCGACCAGTGCCGGACTGGGAATGAGGGAGCCGGGCTCGGGGGTGATATATAATCTCTACACCTTCACCGACACCTTCACCGGGAAACTCCGACCTCTCTTCTATACTTATACTGATAAACCTCTGAGAATCCGACCAGTGCCAGACTGGGAATGAGGGAGCCGGGCTCGGGGGTGATATATAATCTCTACACCTTCACCGGCACCTTCACTGGGGAAACTCCGACCTCTCTTCTATACTTATGATAAACCTCTGAGAATCCGGCCAGTGCCAGACTGGGAATGAGGGAGCCGGGCTCGGGGGTGATATATAATCTCTACACCTTCACCGACACCTTCACTGGGAAACTCCGACCTCTCTTCTGTACTTATACTGATAAACCTCTGAGAATCCAGCCAGTGCCAGACTGGGAATGAGGGAGCCGGGCTCGGGGGGGGGGGGGGGTGATATATAATCTCTACACCTTCACCGACACCTTCACTGGGAAACTCCGACCTCTCTTCTATACTTATACTGATAAACCTCTGAGAATCCGGCCAGTGCCAGACTGGGAATGAGGGAGCCGGGCTCGGGGGTGATATATAATCTCTACACCTTCACCGACACCTTCACTGGGAAACTCCGACCTCTCTTCTATACTAATACTGATAAACCTCTGAGAATCCGACCAGTGCCAGACTGGGAATGAGAGAGCCAGGCTCGGGGGGGGGGGGGGGCTGATATATAATCTCTACACCTTCACCGACACCTTCACTGGGAAACTCCGACCTCTCTTCTATACTTATACTGATAACCTCTGAGAATCCGGCCAGTGCCGGACTGGGAATGAGGGAGCCGGGCTCGGGGGTGATATATAATCTCTACACCTTCACTGACACCTTCACTGGGAAACTCCGACCTCTCTTCTATACTTATAGTGATAAACCTCCGAGAATCCAGCCAGTGCCAGACTGGGAATGAGGGAGCCGGGCTCGGGAGTGATATATAATCTCTACACCATCACCGACACCTTCACTGGGAAACTCCGACCTTTCTTCTATACTTATTATAATCCTCTGAGAATCCAGCCAGTGCCAGACTGGGAATGAGGGAGCCGGGCTCGGGGGGGTGATATATAACCCGGGAGCTGATGTTTCTCATCGGGATAAGAGGGATCAGAGAGTGTTATTCGGGAGCTGGTGGACTGTGCAGGATATAAGTGTGTTTAATACGTTATATGCAATCTGTGATCTGATGTTCCAGAGTTGGACTCACCGTGTAAAGAAAATGTACAGCAATAAAGACGTAAAGGATGTTCCCAGTGATTATTTCAGAGAATCAAACAATGGATGAAGTTTCAGAGGCCCAGTAAGAGGTCCGGAGATGGGATTAGAGCCTGTGTGTGAGGAATGAGCAGGGCCGGTGCTGAGCTCTGTATCGCCCCCCCTGCAACCTATAGATCCCCCTCATTACTATTAATGGTGGGCTGCGCACCAGGAGAGGGGAGGAGGCAGGTCCGGCGTGTTCAGTGTCCTGCAGCACAGCTGGAACAAGTTCAAAACTGACACAACGGCAAGTTCCCCTCACTCATAGGATCAGACATTCAGGGGCTTCTATGTGTGTCAGGGGGTGCACACGTGTGTGTCAGGAGGGCTGTGTGTGTTTGTGTCTTTCTCAGTTTCATAGGAACTGGGGTGTGTGGTGAAGTGTAGGACTGGGGTGGCTCTGAGTGTGTTTGTGTGTATGGTTCACAGGTGCAGTACCTGGGTGTGTGGTGCAGTGTAGGGCTGCCTCTGTGTGTTTAGGGGGGAGGTTGAGGCAGTGTAGAGCATGGGCTCCTGTGTGTGTGTGCTGCGGTGGCCCAAGGGGGGAGCAGGGCCATGTGCGGAGACTCGGTACGGGGCCTCCTTTGCATAAATATTTGCATAATGTTAACATAATCATTAAGAGGCATGTCTACTAAAAATTAGTGTATGGATAAAGAAAGACTAAAAGATTTCTACATTACTATAATCCAGTTCCCACCGCCAGGCACATTAGGAACTACTACAAAAACTGCCCATTTAGAACCCATAGCAAACCCGCCGTATCCTAACAGCACTACCAGGACTCACAAAGCACCAGACCCTACCTATCAAAAGGCAACACTGCAAATATTAAACCAATACATTTCAGAGAATAACAATATATGATCTACTGGGGAAAGAGAACAAGTGGCAATGTCAAATAGGAATTACATAAATAGAATACCTCAGCTCAGTTACACATGCAGAACATAGTCCATCACCAAACAAGGAATCACAATTTAGAAACAGGAAGACAATAATTAAACTGCGAACCCCAAAAGCCAAACTTGGAATGTACAACACCACTGTAGAAATAAAACTATTAATTAATTTCCTCTTGTACTAAACAAAGCGCAGACGTTAATGATGCACATTTCCCAGAGCTGACATATTCAAGTTAATAAATTCAAAATAAAGAGAGATTTTTCTACCTTTTTTGCATTTTTTTTCAGTTGCAATTGCTCCAGCCACTTTCTTCTGGTTTCTTCATGTCTTCTGCTAACTCTATATCCTCTGCTGTCCATTTGTCCTTTCCTCTCTCTTCTAGTTTTTTTCCATTCTCTCTCTACATCTGCTTTAACAAACTGATCTTTCTCCTTTTGCTCTTTCCTCCATCTCTTTCTTTATTCTTTTTGCCCCAACCACTAGGAGTGGCCTAGTGGTTGGGGCAAGGTACTTCAGGCCAGAAGGTCAGGGGTTTAAATCCCACTAGAGGAGAGCAACCTTGGGCCGGAAGGACTGGGGTTTCTAGTCCCACAGGTGCTCCTTGTGGTCTTGGGCAAGCCACTTAACCCTCCATAGCCCATGTTCCCTGTAAAATAGTTATCTCCCCGTTATAATGCCCTGTTCCATGTAAACCACACGGATGCAGAATAGCACGGTATATAAGAGAATGTAAATAAATAATCCACTCAAATTTTACCCCTCCATCCTCAATCCCCACTTACTCTCCCAATACCCGGCCAATTGTAGATTTTTCTTCCCTCCCACACAATATATTTTCCCCTCTCCATTTCACTCTCCCAGCCCCATCCCATTCTAATCTCCTCAAGATCACCTCCCTTCTAGTTCCAGCCCCACCCAGCATCCGCTCCCTTCTAGTCCCCGCATCCGCCCAGTTCCAGTCCTAGCCCCCTATCAGCCCATTTCCATTTCCTAGCCCCCCATCCATTTCCAGTCCCATCCGAGCCCCTCCATCAGCTCATTTCCAATCCCAGCCCCCCACCAGCCCATTTCTAGTCCTTTCCTAGCCCCACCTTCAGCCTATTTCCAAACCTAGCTCCCCTCCACTCAGTCCATTTCCATTCCAAGCCCCCCTCCCCATCAGCTATTTGCAGTTCAAGCACCCCCTCCACTCAACCCATTTCCAGTCCTATAAGAACATAAGATATGCCATACTGGGTCAGACCAAGGTCCATCAAGCCCAGTATTCTGTTTCCAACAGTGGCCAATCTAGGTCATATGTACCTAGCAGTTTCCCCAAGAGACACAGGTTCCACAATGCTTGTACTGGGTCAAGCATTGATATCCTGAGTCCCTTCTTAATAATGGTTTATGGACCTTTCCTCCAGGAACTTGTCCAAACCATTTTTAAACCCATCTACACTAACAGCCTTTACTAGCAACCACCCCAGCCCATTCCAGTCCTAGCAACCCTCTCCCCACAGCCCATTTTCAGTCCTAGTAACCCCCCCCCCCCGCCTATTGTCAGTCCTAGCAACCCCCCACAGCCCATTTCTAGTCCTAGTAACCCCCCCAGCCCATTTTCAGTACTAGCAACCCCCTCAGCCCATATCCAGTCCTAGTAACCCCCGAACCCAATTTCAGTCCTAGTAACCCCCCAACCCATTTCCAGTCCTAGTAATCACCCACAGCCCATAGCCAGTCCTAGTAACCCCCCAGCCCATTTTCAGTATTAGCAACCCCCACAGTCTATATCCAGTCCTAGCAACCCTCCACAGTCCATATCCAGTCCTAGTAACCCCCCCAGCCCATTTTCAGTATTAGCAACCCCCCCAGCCCATTTTCAGTCCTAGCAACCCCCCACAGCCCATATCCAGTCCACACCCACCTTAAAAGAGCTCCACCGTCTGCCTATCAGTGCCCGCATTAGATACAAGACAGTCATAAACATTTTCAAAATCAAACATCAATCATCAGCTTTCAGCCTACACCCACTCATACAACCAGACAACAGCACAAGACCGAGAAAAAGAGGCACATCCAACCGTGTCAACACACCTAAAGATATCAGTAGGATACGCAAGGGACACCGAAAAACGAGCCTTATCAAAGGCGGCACCAACAATCTGGAACGCCCTCCCCGACGAACTGTGTTCAACAACAGACCTTAAGGAGTTAGGAAACTACTGAAGAAAACCCTCTTCATAGAACACTACAGTGACATTACTTAAACCATGGCAACAGACACCTCAGTTCCCCCCACATGTCACTATAATTGTAATTAAGCAAGGAAACTGATACCCAGAGCATTGTAAATAGCGCACGCTGTAAATAGCACAAGAATCAACACGTCCAGACACACTCACATGCATACACTACTCACTGCATGTACACACTATACACTGTATCTTATTGATGTTTGCTGTTCAGACCGCCTTGATTGCAGGATAATGCAGTATAGAAATACGTTTAAATAAATAAATAGCAACTCCCAGCCCATTTCCAGTCCTAGAAACCCTCTCCAGGAAGATTAGCTGAGCAGCAGAGTGTTGAACAGATTGAAGGGCAGGTTACGATAGTCCAGATGGGAGAGGCCCAATATTCAAAAGGCATTTACATGGTTTACAGCCCAGTAAACTGAATAAATGCCTTATCTGGGAATATTCAACAGCACCTTCACAGTTAGTGCCATTGAATATTCCCATCTAAGTCCCTTAAGTGCCCTGGTGCTATTTAATTAATTTAATTAACAGATTTTTTTTATATACCGCTTCTTCCATGATCAGATGCCGGTTCCCATAGAACAACAATAAACAGTACAAGCTGTTTTTACATATAACAAATTGGTAACTTGGGTATTACAGGTAACATTTAACAATTAACAATTAGTTAACTATGTACAAAAGAAACAGGAATTAAACTATATACAGAGTTATTTGTCTTCAATACAGTGTTTTAGTGGTACAGTACTTCATTCTTTAACCTTTCCCAGCATTCGCGGCTTCACAGGAACAGCCGCCAGCTTGAAGGTAAAGGCTCTTCACACTGGTGGCTGTTCAGAGGGAGCCGGGGCCTCGCGCGGACTTCCTCGGCTCCCTCTGAAGCGGAGAAAAGCCGGTTTTTTTGCTCTGGCCGCTCCCGATCTTGCGGCCAGAGCAAAAAAAAAAACGGCTTTTTAAAGGGCCGGTTTTGCCTCTGCGCCGGCAGCCGGCCTGGCCGTGGAAAAAAAAACCGGCCAGGCCGGCTGAAAACCGGCCAGTTGGCAACCCTAAGACTGGCGGAGACAAAAAAAACAATGAAAAGCCCAGATTTCAATGACATCACTGCTATGCTTCCTAATCCCCCTCTTCAGCTGTTCCCTTTTCCTTTATCCTGAGACCTGGATGGTGCTCAGGGCCCTGCCTTACAAGCCCCAGTCAGCTTGGTGAAGACTCACAGAAAAGTGACAAAATATCTTTTTCTTCTAAAAGTGGAGCTTTAATAGACTAAAGAGGCCATCTAGTTCCACCCTTGGGTACATCTCAATCGGGTAGCCAGCTAGCAAAATCTCAGTGTTTGACCCTCAGTGCTGCACGGAGGCAATTCCAAAACTTGAAGGAGCATAAACGAGAAAGAGAGGCTGCTTACCTGTAACGATGGTTTCTCCATGGACAGCAGGATAAATCAGCAACACAGATGGGTGAGTCCCAAGCTGAGGGTGTAAGGGTCGTGTATTTGGAATTAGGGAGAGTCCGCCCTTGCACTGGGGAGTTCAGCTGAGGTAGGATTGAAGCTCGTTCCAGTTATGGAGTACACTCTTGCTCAAAATCTGTTCTGCAGGAGGGCGGTGAGTGCAGGGCCAAGTGGAGAAAGTAGTCTAAGGGATACAGCACTAGCTTCAGAATGAAAGAGACCAA